>OX382307.1:0-1245000 GCA_947507805.1 Aporophyla nigra
CGAGGAGGTGAAGAACAAAGACCCTCTACTGATCCTCAAGAGCGTCCTCTCCGTAAACACGGACGAGGACATTCTCAAGGCACTGAGGAACCAGAACAGAGATGTTTTTCACAACCTCGACAAAGAGGTGGACAGGGTGGAGGTAAGGTTCAGGAGAAAAACTAGGAACCCTCACACCAATCACGTAGTGGTCAGCGTTTCTCCTACCATCTGGAGAAGGGCTACAGAAGCCGGAAGCCTGCATGTAGACCTCCAACGCGTAAGGGTAGAAGACCAAACCCCACTGGTACAGTGCACGCGCTGCCTAGGCTACGGGCACGGCAGAAGATTCTGCAAAGAACCGGCCGATTTGTGCAGCCATTGTAGCGGCCCGCATCTGAGGTCCGAATGCTCTGATTGGCTCGCGGGTGTTCCACCCAAATGCCAAAACTGCACGAGAGCCAAGCTCGAGAACGCCGACCACAACGCCTTTAACCCCGACTGCCCAACTCGTCGCAAATGGGACGAAATAGCGAGGTCCACAGTTGCGTACTGCTAAGGGCACCCACGGGACCTCAAACTCATACAGGGTGATACAGGCGAACCTTCAGCGGAAAAAATTAGCGACCAACGAACTTCTATTGGAAGCTACCAATAGTAAAGTCGCCGTCGCTCTCCTCCAAGAACCATACGTGGGCGGGGCAAAAACTATGAAAAGTCATAGGGGCGCTCGGATCTTTCAGAGCACTGACACTGGAGAGGGTACTGTTAAGGCCGCAATAGCGGTCTTTGATCAAGACCTTATAGTCATACAGTACCCGAAACTAACCACGAAAAACATCACCGTGGTGGGGATCCAGACCAGTGCCTGGAAAATCACGCTAGTCTCGTTTTATTTCGAACCGGACCAGCCAATTGGACCCTATCTGGAGCACCTCAAACACATTGAGGACGAGGTAGGTTCCGCAATGTGGATTGTTGGAGGAGACGCAAACGCGAAGAGTACCTGGTGGGGAAGCCTGTCCATTGACCGCAGAGGAGAAGAGGTATCCGGAGTTCTCGACGAATTGAATCTCAACATACTCAACAGAGGGGAAATTCCGACCTTCGACACGATCCGAGGAGGGATACGCTACAGCAGCCACGTTGACATAACGGCATGCTCGACGGATATCTTGGACCTGGTGGACAACTGGAAGGTAGACGAGGGCCTCACGAGCTCGGATCACAACGGCATTGTTTTTAATATAAAATTAAAAAGATCAAAAGGAATAAAAATTCACAGAACCACTAGAATCTTTAATACCAAAAAAGCAAATTGGTCTGAGTTTCGTGAGAAACTCAGACAATTATTTCACGAGAACAAAATTAACAAAATAGAAATAGAAAAAATAAATACAGTTGACCAATTAAATACATTAATTAATACATATACCAAAATAATAAGGGATTCATGCACTTCATCAATGCCCTTGAAGAAGAGTAGGGAAGTGCTTACCTTGCCGTGGTGGTCCGAGAAACTCGAGGGGATGAAGAAAGAGGTTGCCACCAGGAAACGCAGAGTTAGGTGTGCTGCACCGGCCCGAAGATCGAAAGTCGTCGAAGAGTACCTGAAACTGAAAGTTGAGTATGAGACAGAGGCAGCAAAGGACGAAGTCGAGAGCTGGAAGAACTTCTGCACAAGACAAGACAGAGAAGGAGTTTGGGAAGGGATTTACCGGGTTATAGGAAGGACTAAGGGAAGGGAAGAGGATCAGCCTCTTGTGAAGGATGGGGAGGTCATGGACACAAAAGGTTCAGTTGAGCTACTGGCAAACACGTTTTACCCAGAAGATCATCCGGGCACTGACAGCACCTGCCACCGCCTTACCAGAGAAAAGGCCGAGGTTGTGAATGCTGGAGGGCAAGATGACTCATGCAATCCACCATTCACGATGGCCGAGCTGATGGCGGCGTGCGGATCCTTTAACGCCAAAAAAGCTCCAGGAGCCGACGGCTTTACAGCCGATATTTGTCGGCACGCCATTGAAAACGCCCCTGAGGTGGCCCTGGCTCTCATAAACGGCTGCCTAAAATGCCACCTCTTTCCTGAAGTCTGGAAGGAGGCGACAGTCATCGTTTTAAAGAAGCCTGGAAAAACAGACTACAGCACACCCAAAGCGTACAGACCGATCGGCTTATTGCCAATACTTGGCAAGATATACGAGAAGATGTTGGTGGCTCGCCTCAAGTTTCATTTGATCCCGAGGATGAGTACTCGCCAGTACGGATTCATGCCCCAGAGAAGCACCGAGGACTCCCTCTATGCGCTAATGCAACACATACGCGGAAAGCTAAAACTTAAGAAAATAGTAGTCTTAGTGTCATTGGACATAGAGGGAGCCTTTGACAGCGCCTGGTGGCCAGCTATAAGAGTTCGCCTGGCTGAGGAAAAGTGTCCTATTGGCTTGAGGAGGGTCATCGACAGCTACCTCGAAAATCGCAAGGTCAGGGTCAGATACGCAGGTGAAGAGTACTGCAAGGCCACAAACAAGGGTTGTGTCCAGGGTTCCATCGGGGGACCGATATTCTGGAACCTTTTGCTTGACCCACTCTTAAAAAGCTTAGAAGCTAGGGAGGACTATTGCCAGGCCTTTGCAGACGACGTGGTGCTGATTTTCGATGGTGACACATCGTCGGAGATCGAAGGACGTGCCAGTGCCGCTCTCGGGCATGTCCAGGCGTGGGGTGTTCAAAACAAACTAAAATTTGCTCCGCAAAAAACCAATGCGATGGTCATTACACGCAAACTGAAATACGACACCCCACGCCTGAGGATGGGCGGGATTGACATTGCCATGTCTAATGAGATCAAAATCTTGGGTGTCACCATTGACAATCAGCTGACTTTCAACACGCACGTCGCAAACGTGTGCAGGAAGGCAATAGGAATCCACAAGCAGCTAACTAGGGCTGCAAAGACCAGCTGGGGGCTCAACCCCGAAGTCATTAGAATAATATATGTGGCCACCGTGGAACCAGTCATCCTGTACGCCGCCAGCGTATGGGCTCCAGCTGTAGGGAAGCAGGGCATCAAGAAGCAGTTGGGAGCAGTCCAGCGCGGCATTGCGCAAAAACTGTGCAAAGCATACCGAACAGTCTCCTTAAACTCCGCGCTGGTGCTGGCTGGGATACTACCCCTTGACCTACGTGTCCGCGAAGCGGCATCGCTATACGAGGCCAGAAGGGGCGTGCCCCAGCCAGCACTTGGCGACAGGAGTGTCGAGCAGACTGCCTCGGCAATGGAGGCTCCACACCCTGCGGAGCGCGTTGAGCTAGAACTCGTAAGCCTGGTAAACCAAGAGCATCTTGAAAATGCCCAGAACGAACTTGAAGTTCGTATCTTCACGGACGGGAGCAAGATTGGGGGCAAGGTTGGAGCGGCACTGTCCATGTGGAACGGTGACGCTGAAACCAAAACCCTCAAGCTTGCTCTCCCACACTACTCCACCGTTTACCAGGCTGAACTTCTGGCGATATGCGTCGCAACAAGAGAGATCATGAAGCACAGCGCGCAATCGTTTGGAGTTTTCAGCGACTCTATGGCGGCACTCCAAACCATCCAAAACTATGATCGGCACCACCCCCTGGCAGTGGAGACAAGGGCAAACCTTAGGTCCGTCTCTATCCAAAACAAGGCCGTCACCTTGTTTTGGATCAAAGCGCATGCGGGGTTGGAAGGTAACGAGAGGGCCGATGAACTAGCCAAGAGAGCCGCTGAAGGCTCCAAGCGAAAGCCTGACTACGACTTGGTTCCGGTTTCATACGTCAAGCGATGCATACGTACGGCAACGCTTGACGAGTGGAACCAAAGATACAGCTCCGGAGAAACTGCTTCTGTGACTAAACTGTTTTTCCCGGATGCTGTGGCGGCCTATAGGATAATCAGGAAGTGCAAAGTTAACAGTATAACTACACAAGTTATGACGGGGCACGGTGGGTTCTCGGAATACTTGAACCGATTCAAGTGTAAAGGGAACCCATCGTGTATTTGTGACCCTGAGATTGCTGAAACGGTACCACATATATTATTCGAATGTCCCGTCTTCGACAGACAAAGGCTTGTGGCTGAGCACGTACTTGACACCAAACTCAAAGCTGAAATTATGTGGCAAATAATGACAGGAAAAAAGAGAGAGTTGTTTTTAGAATACTGCGTTGAAATATGTGGAAAAGTGATTAAAAGAAATAAAAGTAAATAAGCAAATATGCTTGCGTAATATCATACAGAATATTAATGTCAAGCATTGAAAACAGAATATTAAAACGTAAGTTAATAAGCATAAACCTAAGAAATTTATATGTTGCCCATTAACAAAAGTTAGCTAAGTAATCATAAGAAAAATGTGTTTAAAATAAGAATAGTAATTAAGCTGTATGAACTGTAAACCAGATAATGTAATAGTATGAAGGAATAGAAATAAGAAGTCCCTAATACTCTGTTAGAAATAAGAATAGTTATATAAGATACCATTATAAATTGAAACTCATAAATATACTAATGTAAGAAATAGAAATAAGAGGTGCCAAATATGTAACTAGAAATAAGAAAGATGTGAAAACTCTACTATTAAGAAGTAGATTTCAAAATATGTATACATTAGAGTAAGAAATATTGTACAACATTAATGAGAAAACGTGTTCATATGTTTATTTTCCCTTATTAAAAATAAAACGAGAAAAATAGAAAAGAGTAGGAATCAGTAGAAGGGCGTCCTACCCTTAAAAGAAAGAAAGACGAAAGAATGCCAGAAAGATAAAGTATGCAGAATGAAAGTACGAGAGGAACAAAAGCGAGAACTGGTATGACTGAGTAGCTTAACATAGGCTCCGATTATGTTGGAGGTAGCAGTATAAAAAAAAAAAAAAAAAAAAAAAAAAAAAAAAAAAAAAAAAAAAAAAAAAAACCTAACCTAACCTAACCTAACCTAACCTAACCTAACCTAACCTAACCTAACCTAACCTAACCTAACCTAACCTTTTTTTTTTTTTTTTTTTTTTTGATCACGAGGTGGAAATCCTCATGGATGTCCTCCGCCCTGGGGTGGGCGGAGGGGTCTGTCAGACTCTTACTGACTAAAACCACCCCGGTGTTCCGTCCCACACCTACGTCGGGGACCACGGGAACCAATATGTCTTCCGCGATCCCCGACTGGTGCCGGCCCGCCTTCGCGGGCCTCCTCACGTTGGGGGGGAGTGAGGTGTTAAACTCCCCCCCATACATCACAGAGAGGCGCGCGTGGAACACTACGCGCCACCATCTCGGGTCCGTACAATAGGGGGCGACGGATGTCCCCAGATCCGTCGCCCCTGGACCCATTTAGGGGGGCTGGAAGAGGGCGTTATCCGCCCTCCGCCGACGCCCGGTGCGCCTGCTGCGGGCAGGGTGCGCGGAAGATATCTCCCGCTCCCTTTCCGCAGCCTCCTTCTGCGACATGACTGTTTCGCAGAAGGATACCACCGCGTCCCAGGACCCCTCGCTGCCGACCATCGACTCGACCACGGCCGGCAGCGATAGGTCACTGCCTACTTCTGAGACGAGGACACGACGCGGCTCCTCCCAAGCGGCACATTCTGCCAGCGTATGCCGCGCCGTGTCCTCCCGGCAGTCGACGCAGTGGTGACACCGGGCGTCCGGCTCCCTGTTTATGCGACACAGGTACTTCCCGAAGCAACCATGCCCCGAGAGCACCTGCGTCGCCCGAAACGACAGGGAGCCGTGCCTCCTCCCGAGCCAGGGCCCGAGTACTGGCCGGACCGCCTCGACGGTGGCGAGGCCGGCGGTAGGGCGTGAAAGCCTGTCCTGCCAGCTCGCCACCAGGGCTGCGCGGAGCTGCGACCGACGAAGCTCCATGTGTCGCTCCGTCAGTCGCTCGCCTCGCTCCCGCGCTTCCTCGCGCCACCGATACAGTGACGCAAGTACTTTCGCCTCGAGGTCCCACGGTGGAGATCCAGCCAGTACACAGGCCGCCTCGTAGGAGACCGTGCGATATCCCCTGATGACTCTGACGGCCATCGCTCGCTGCGGTCTTCGCAGAACAGCGATGCTGCCGGCCGTCAGGTCAGCCGCCCAGATTGGGGCCCCATACAGGGCCATGGATCGCACGATCCCCACGTAAAGCCGCCTACAGGCGGCGCTCGGGCCCCCCAGATTGGGAAGCAGCGTTGACAGCGCCCCAGCCGCGCCCATCAACTTGGGCGCCAGCCGCCGGAAGTGGGGGCCGAAGTCCCACCGGCTGTCGAGCACCAATCCCAGATATTTCATGGTGGACTCGACAGCGATCCGACACCCCCCGACCACGATGTGTGATCCGGCCGGCGGCGCCCGCCGGGGGCCATGAAAGGCCATGGCCTCCGACTTGTTGAGGGCTACCTCCAGGCCTAGGCGCCGTATGCGGCTCACCACCTGTGAAACCGCAGCCGTCGCCAGCAACGCTGCCTCCCTGTACGAGCTCCCCCGGGCCGTGACCAGCGTGTCATCTGCATAACACGTCAGTTCCACGCCCGGCGGGAGCTCGCCCCTCAGCACCCAGTCGTACCCGATGTTCCACAGGAGCGGGCCAACGACCGAGCCCTGTGGGACACCGCACGACATGCGGCACTGGTTTCCGCCATCACGTCCCATGTAGGTGACACCCCTATCCTCGAGATAAGCCCCAACGATGTGGCAGAGGTAGGGAGGCACCCGATGGTACAGCAGTGCCTCCCGAATGCAGCTCCAAGGCAGGGTGTTGAAGGCGTTGGAAATGTCCAAGGACACCGCCAACATCACCCCACCCTGGGACACTGCTTCCTCTGCCAGGACTCTCACACGCGATATTGCGTGGATGGTGGAGCGCCCGTGCCGAAAGCCAAACTGGCTCTCGGCCAGGTCAGGCCCCTCTCTGCACAAGTGGTGGACGAGGCGGGCAGCGATAATTCGCTCGAATAATTTCCCGACCTCGTCCAGCAACACTATGGGCCTGTACGCGGACGGTGAGTCCGCTGGGCGCCCCGCCTTCTTGAGCAGGACCAGACGACCTGATTTCCACAAACTGGGAAACCGGCCCTGCTCAAGGCACGCTGTGAAGAGTCCTCTCAGTTGGGGCTCTAGCTCCTTCAGAGCGAGGGCCAACGCGCAGCCGTGTATACCGTCGGGCCCCGGAGCCACGTTCTTGGCCCGGAGCCGCAACACGGCCGCCCCCATCTCTCCTTGTGTCACCTCTGGGACGCTGATGGCGTTCCCTTCTGTAGGCTCTGCGGCTGTGGGCAAAGCCATCGGCGGTGGAGTGTGCTCCGCTCTTGCTGGGAAGAGGGCTGCGACGACCTCCTCCAGCAGCTCTGGTTGGAGACTCTCCGTGAGTGGGGGCGCCGCGGCTCGAAGTTTCCCTCGAACCGCCCGATAGGGGCGCCCCCACGGATCTCCGTCGAGAGTCTCCAACATCTCCTCCCTAGCTCGCGTCTTCGCTTCGCCGATGGCCAGCCACAGAGCCTCCTTCGCCGCGCGGTACACCTCATACAGCGCGGCTTCTTCGTCAGGGACCCGACGACGTCTCCTGCGGTAGTGGGTGTACTGGCGCCTGACCGACACGCAGGCGACACGTAGCCGCGCGATCTCGGCAGACCACCAGTACACCTGGCGCCTCGCTGAATGCGTGTGGACGCGGGGCATGGACGCGTCGCAGATGTGCGTCATCGCCCCGCGGAACCACAGCGCCCCCTCTTCGACGTCGACGGGTCCGTCCGTTGCCGACTCCCGGCTCCAGGCCTGGACAATAGCAGCCTCCTCGAGAAGTTCCCTGTCGATGCGCTTACGCGCCCAGCGCGGGCCGTCCATTCGCGGGGCCGATGGACGACGGTCGCCAGTGGTCTGGGTGGAGACGTCGAACCGGATATATCTGTGATCCGACAACGTCTCCACCTCCACAGCGACACGCCAGTCGTGGACACGGCTTGCGACAGCAGGGCTTGCAAACGAGACGTCCACTATAGATCCGCCCCGCTGCCGCACGCACGTGTGGACCGAGCCCCGGTTTAGGACAACCAGGCCGGTCGTGACCGCCCACTCTTCCAGCGCCTCGCCCCTAGCGTCGGTCACCGGAGATCCCCACGCCGATGACTTGGCGTTGAGATCCCCTAGTAACAGCACAGGGCGAGGGTGGAGTCGGCCTACGACGGCGCCCAACTCGACAAGGAAGTTCTCGAAGTCGGCGAGGCTCTTGTTGGGCGAGAAATACGCCCCAACCGTGCCAATGCCGTCCGCGAGGGCGGCTACCCAGCCGTGACCTCGGGACGGGTTGACAAGAGCCCCGCCAATTATGGCCACCGAACCGTCCAAGTCTCCCACCCAGTTATCTCTGGGGGGGACAAAGTACGGCTCGGCGACCACAGCCACGTCGATCGACCACGCTGCCATGCTCTGGAGCAAGAGGTCCTGAGCTCTGGCAGCGTGGTTGATATTGCCCTGGAGGAAATGGTAAGGCGCCATTATACGCAGTCCATTCCCTCCACAGCACCATTCCTAGGCCGGGAGTCGGCCGTTGAGCACCCAGGCTGAGGGGGGGGCAAAGAGCCCCCGGCAGCCTTGGCACCCCTTCTTCGCCTCCGCTTTTTGCCCTTTTTAGTGGGCGCACCACAGGCTTTGCCACCCGCTCTGTGCCCAGCGGGCCTCCCTGCAGCAGCACAAAGGCTGCAGTTTGGTGCGGCGGAGCACTGGGTGGCCTTGTGGCCGGGCTGACCGCAGCGATAACACTGCTCGCTGCGGTCTATTTCTGCGGTGCACCTTGCCCGGACATGCCCCATATCCAGGCAACGGAAACACCGCAAAGCCCTGGGTTGCAGCAGCTTGACTCTCGCTGCAACCCACCCCACCAACAGACGCCCAGCGTCGGCGACCTTATTGGCCGCCGCCACCGGACACTTCACCCAGATCGCGCCGAGCCCGGAAGAGTCGGCGCGGATCTCGCCTGTGCGGACATCGTCAGCCAGACACCCACCGACCCTGGCGACGGCCGCCGCGACCTCAGCCGGGGTCGTCGAGTCGTCCAGGCCGTCGACGCGCAACTCGCTCGTCTTCATGGGCCTGGACACCCGAACGTCCTCCGGGTTGAGGACCTCCTTCAGTTTGGCGGCCAAAATGTCCGCCTTTTCACTGCTACCGGCACCGGAAACCTGCAGCAGCCGCGCCCCTGTAATGGCCGGCCTCAGAATGAAGCCGGACGGTGTGCCAAGGTCAGGGAATGCGACCTTGGCCTTCGCCTCCGCAAGGACCGCCTTATAAGAGAGGCCCCTCTCGACAGCTCCCGGCTGCAGAGTAATTACCACAGCCGCGGAGCGTGGGGCTGTCGCCCTAGGCGGCCCCTGGGTCTTCCTTCTGGCTGGCGCCGGTGCTCTTGCGGGAGCTGGCGGTGCCGCCTTCTTCTTTTTCTTCCTTTTGACGACCGTCGTCCAGGCCTCCGTAGAAGGTCCGGACGCAGTCGCCGAGGGAGCACTCGGAGATGCCGCCACCTGGGAAGTGGGCGCGGCCTTTGCGGGCTTTCTAGCCGCATCCGCGGGCTTTGCGGCCCCAACTGCGGGCATTTTGGTCCCCTTCCCTGACTGTCTGGGCTCAGTCATGGCCACTGCCTCCTTCCTCCGCTTGTCCGCAGCGAGCGGTGGGCGGAGGGTTTCGGCTGGGAGGAGCCTCGGCTCTATGGCCTCTAGCCGAGCCCCCACCATCCGCCCGCACTGCACCATGCAGATGCGAGCGATCTTCTCGACCTCTGCATCCGCAAGTGCAGGGGCCGATGAGGGGGCTGACCGTGGAGCCAGCGACGGGACCGGATATGTACCGGTGCGCGGGGCTGCCCGCAGGACGGCAACCTCCCGCTTGAGGTCCTCTAATTCGGATCGAAGACGGCGTTTCTCCTCCTCCCATATTTCCGCCGTCTCCTCCGAGCCTGAACCATTAAGGTGGACCTCAGCTGACTCCTTCATGATCTCAGCCACCTCCTTAAGGGCACGCGTGAATGTGCCCTTCAGGTTGCCGGATTTTGTGGCAACCTTCAGGATCACATCCATGCCGTCCATAACCTGGCGGCAATGCGCCACCCGCGACAAACCCCCTCCTGCAGCCATCCGGGCTGAGCGCCGCTCCTGTAACTGACGAGTCAGCTCGCTGACTTCGTCCTCTGCCACAGCCCTGCGCTGTGCCCGCTTTGCGGCATTGGCTTCCGCCTTATTGAGCCCGAGCAGGGAGCCCTCGCTGGTCGGGTCACTCTCCAACACCTCTACGGCTCCCACTGGAGCCGGAGTGTCGGGTCGAGACACAGACGCGAAGCGTCCCCGCTCGTCGCGCTCCACCGAAGGAACAGCAGCTCGGCCAGCCACTGCTCTACCTCGTCTACTACTGCCCGTCGGCACCTTAGGTGCCGGCAGGCTCTCCTCGCTAGAGGAGCGTGGCGAGCGCTTACCGCGGCGCCTTGCCACCCCCTCTTCCTTCCGTGAGCGCTGCGAGCTCTCGCTCGCCACACTCATTCTGTCGGACGCGGCGTCGGTATCCGATGCCGCACCTGACCCCATACGCTCGACCACAACGATCGGCACCTTCATCAAAGAATTTGTTTTATTTGGTTCCATATGAATCCCACGAGTGTGGGGGATATAAAAAGTCCGCCTAGGTTCACCCCCTGTCCCTAGGTAAGTGTAGATTTGTAACCCAACCAGGGGGTCCACTGGTACCCTGGCTGGGGGTGCGCTCGTGACTGATGCGCCACCTGTAACTAAAGTTACAGATGACACTACTCCTCAGCCATTCATACCCTCGCCGCACACCAAAACTTGGTATTAGAGGAATTTTTTATAGAGGTTATCTTCCTCGCGATCCGGGCGGTTAAGCCAAGATCCTCGTCCCGTTCCAAGTCATAAAACATGACCATGATCTCGTCACGGATTACGATTTCGACGGGTGCAGTCAGGAGGATCAGATCCCCCGCTGCTAGCCCGTTGGCATGTGAGTGCACAACGAGCGCCGCCGTCGTCACCAAACAACCTGTCCTCTGTAAGCAGAGGGAGGAGTGGATGACGGTTGGTCGGTCCAGGTGAACCGACCCAGGAGCATGAAGCTCCGCCCCCCCACGCAGAAATTCGCCACAGTCAATATTGTCTCCGAAATGGAGAGAATATTGGCTGTACCCAGAGTGCACCGGCCCAACGGCTGCCCTTTCCCCCGGACGTATCCAAAAGGAACGAGCAGCAGTCAAGGCACACGAGGAGGTTTTCTGCACGCACCCCAACCTAACCTAACCTAACCTAACCTAACTTTTTTTTTTTTTTTTGATCACGAGGTGGAAATCCTCATGGATGTCCTCCGCCCTGGGGTGGGCGGAGGGGTCTGTCAGACTCTTACTGACTAAAACCACCCCGGTGTTCCGTCCCACACCTACGTCGGGGACCACGGGAACCAATATGTCTTCCGCGATCCCCGACTGGTGCCGGCCCGCCTTCGCGGGCCTCCTCACGTTGGGGGGGAGTGAGGTGTTAAACTCCCCCCCATACATCACAGAGAGGCGCGCGTGGAACACTACGCGCCACCATCTCGGGTCCGTACAATAGGGGGCGACGGATGTCCCCAGATCCGTCGCCCCTGGACCCATTTAGGGGGGCTGGAAGAGGGCGTTATCCGCCCTCCGCCGACGCCCAGTGCGCCTGCTGCGGGCAGGGTGCGCGGAAGATATCTCCCGCTCCCTTTCCGCAGCCTCCTTCTGCGACATGACTGTTTCGCAGAAGGATACCACCGCGTCCCAGGACCCCTCGCTGCCGACCATCGACTCGACCAGGGCCGGCAGCGATAGGTCACTGCCTACTTCTGAGACGAGGACACGACGCGGCTCCTCCCAAGCGGCACATTCTGCCAGCGTATGCCGCGCCGTGTCCTCCCGGCAGTCGACGCAGTGGTGACACCGGGCGTCCGGCTCCCTGTTTATGCGACACAGGTACTTCCCGAAGCAACCATGCCCCGAGAGCACCTGCGTCGCCCGAAACGACAGGGAGCCGTGCCTCCTCCCGAGCCAGGGCCCGAGTACTGGCCGGACCGCCTCGACGGTGGCGAGGCCGGCGGTAGGGCGTGAAAGCCTGTCCTGCCAGCTCGCCACCAGGGCTGCGCGGAGCTGCGACCGACGAAGCTCCATGTGTCGCTCCGTCAGTCGCTCGCCTCGCTCCCGCGCTTCCTCGCGCCACCGATACAGTGACGCGAGTACTTTCGCCTCGAGGTCCCACGGTGGAGATCCAGCCAGTACACAGGCCGCCTCGTAGGAGACCGTGCGATATCCCCTGATGACTCTGACGGCCATCGCTCGCTGCGGTCTTCGCAGAACAGCGATGCTGCCGGCCGTCAGGTCAGCCGCCCAGATTGGGGCCCCATACAGGGCCATGGATCGCACGATCCCCACGTAAAGCCGCCTACAGGCGGCGCTCGGGCCCCCCAGATTGGGAAGCAGCGTTGACAGCGCCCCAGCCGCGCCCATCAACTTGGGCGCCAGCCGCCGGAAGTGGGGGCCGAAGTCCCACCGGCTGTCGAGCACCAATCCCAGATATTTCATGGTGGACTCGACAGCGATCCGACACCCCCCGACCACGATGTGTGATCCGGCCGGCGGCGCCCGCCGGGGGCCATGAAAGGCCATGGCCTCCGACTTGTTGAGGGCTACCTCCAGGCCTAGGCGCCGTATGCGGCTCACCACCTGTGAAACCGCAGCCGTCGCCAGCAACGCTGCCTCCCTGTACGAGCTCCCCCGGGCCGTGACCAGCGTGTCATCTGCATAACACGTCAGTTCCACGCCCGGCGGGAGCTCGCCCCTCAGCACCCAGTCGTACCCGATGTTCCACAGGAGCGGGCCAACGACCGAGCCCTGTGGGACACCGCACAACCTAACCTAACCTAACCTAACCTAACCTAACCTAACCTAACCTTTTTTTTTTTTTTTTTTTTTTTTTTTTTTTTTTTTTTTTTTGATACACAGGCCGCCTCGTAGGAGACCGTGCGATATCCCCTGATGACTCTGACGGCCATCGCTCGCTGCGGTTAGGTTCCTCCTTCTGCGACATGACTGTTTCGCAAAAGGATACCACCGCGTCCCAGGACCCCTCGCTGCCGACCATCGACTCGACAACGGCCGGCAGCGATAGGTCACTGCCTACTTCTGAGACGAGGACACGACGCGGCTCCTCCCAAGCGGCACATTCTGCCAGCGTATGCCGCGCCGTATCCTCCCGGCAGTCGACGCAGTGGTGACACCGGGCGTCCGGCTCCCTGTTTATGCGACACAGGTACTTCCCGAAGCAACCATGCCCCGAGAGCACCTGCGTCGCCCGAAACGACAGGGAGCCGTGCCTCCTCCCGAGCCAGGGCCCGAGTACTGGCCGGACCGCCTCGACGGTGGCGAGGCCGGCGGTAGGGCGTGAAAGCCTGTCCTGCCAGCTCGCCACCAGGGCTGCGCGGAGCTGCGACCGACGAAGCTCCATGTGTCGCTCCGTCAGTCGCTCGCCTCGCTCCCGCGCTTCCTCGCGCCACCGATACAGTGACGCGAGTACTTTCGCCTCGAGGTCCCACGGTGGGGATCCAGCCAGTACACAGGCCGCCTCGTAGGAGACCGTGCGATATCCCCTGATGACTCTGACGGCCATCGCTCGCTGCGGTCTTCGCAGAACAGCGATGCTGCCGGCCGTCAGGTCAGCCGCCCAGATTGGGGCCCCATACAGGGCCATGGATCGCACGATCCCCACGTAAAGCCGCCTACAGGCGGCGCTCGGGCCCCCCAGATTGGGAAGCAGCGTTGACAGCGCCCCAGCCGCGCCCATCAACTTGGGCGCCAGCCGCCGGAAGTGGGGGCCGAAGTCCCACCGGCTGTCGAGCACCAATCCCAGATATTTCATGGTGGACTCGACAGCGATCCGACACCCCCCGACCACGATGTGTGCCCCGGCCGGCGGCGCCCGCCGGGGGCCATGAAAGGCCATGGCCTCCGACTTGTTGAGGGCTACCTCCAGGCCTAGGCGCCGTATGCGGCTCACCACCTGTGAAACCGCAGCCGTCGCCAGCAACGCTGCCTCCCTGTACGAGCTCCCCCGGGCCGTGACCAGCGTGTCATCTGCATAACACGTCAGTTCCACGCCCGGCGGGAGCTCGCCCCTCAGCACCCAGTCGTACCCGATGTTCCACAGGAGCGGGCCAACGACCGAGCCCTGTGGAACACCGCACGACATGCGGCGCTGGTTTCCGCCATCACGTCCCATGTAGGTGACACCCCTATCCTCGAGATAAGCCCCGACGATGTGGCAGAGGTAGGGAGGCACCCGATGGTACAGCAGTGCCTCCCGAATGCAGCTCCAAGGCAGGGTGTTGAAGGCGTTGGAAATGTCCAAGGACACCGCCAACATCACCCCACCCTGGGACACTGCTTCCTCTGCCAGGACTCTCACACGCGATATTGCGTGGATGGTGGAGCGCCCGTGCCGAAAGCCAAACTGGCTCTCGGCCAGGTCAGGCCCCTCTCTGCACAAGTGGTGGACGAGGCGGGCAGCGATAATTCGCTCGAATAATTTCCCGACCTCGTCCAGCAACACTATGGGCCTGTACGCGGACGGTGAGTCCGCTGGGCGCCCCGCCTTCTTGAGCAGGACCAGACGACCTGATTTCCACAAACTGGGAAACCGGCCCTGCTCAAGGCACGCTGTGAAGAGTCCTCTCAGTTGGGGCTCTAGCTCCTTCAGAGCGAGGGCCAACGCGCAGCCGTGTATACCGTCGGGCCCCGGAGCCACGTTCTTGGCCCGGAGCCGCAACACGGCCGCCCCCATCTCTCCTTGTGTCACCTCTGGGACGCTGATGGCGTTCCGTGGTTCGCGATCGCTGATGGTTTCCGTTTAGTGTGCTCCGCTCTTGCTGGGAAGAGGGCTGCGACGACCTCCTCCAGCAGCTCTGGTTGGAGACTCTCCGTGAGTGGAGGCGCCGCGGCTCGAAGTTTCCCTCGAACCGCCCGATAGGGGCGCCCCCACGGATCTCCGTCGAGAGTCTCCAACATCTCCTCCCTAGCTCGCGTCTTCGCTTCGCCGATGGCCAGCCACAGAGCCTCCTTCGCCGCGCGGTACACCTCATACAGCGCGGCTTCTTCGTCAGGGACCCGACGACGTCTCCTGCGGTAGTGGGTGTACTGGCGCCTGACCGACACGCAGGCGACACGTAGCCGCGCGATCTCGGCAGACCACCAGTACACCTGGCGCCTCGCTGAATGCGTGTGGACGCGGGGCATGGACGCGTCGCAGATGTGCGTCATCGCCCCGCGGAACCACAGCGCCTCCTCTTCGACGTCGACGGGTCCGTCCGTTGCCGACTCCCGGCTCCAAGCCTGGACAATAGCAGCCTCCTCGAGAAGTTCCCTGTCGATGCGCTTACGCGCCCAGCGCGGGCCGTCCATTCGCGGGGCCGATGGACGACGGTCGCCGGTGGTCTGGGTGGAGACGTCGAACCGGATATATCTGTGATCCGACAACGTCTCCACCTCCACAGCGACACGCCAGTCGTGGACACGGCTTGCGACAGCAGGGCTTGCAAACGAGACGTCCACTATAGAACCGCCCCGCTGCCGCACGCACGTGTGGACCGAGCCCCGGTTAAGGACAACCAGGCCGGTCGTGACCGCCCACTCTTCCAGCGCCTCGCCCCTAGCGTCGGTCACCGGAGATCCCCACGCCGATGACTTGGCGTTGAGATCCCCTAGTAACAGCACAGGGCGAGGGTGGAGTCGGCCTACGACGGCGCCCAACTCGACAAGGAAGTTCTCGAAGTCGGCGAGGCTCTTGTTGGGCGAGAAATACGCCCCAACCGTGCCAATGCCGTCCGCGAGGGCGGCTACCCAGCCGTGACCTCGGGACGGGTTGACAAGAGCCCCGCCAATTATGGCCACCGAACCGTCCAAGTCTCCCACCCAGTTATCTCTGGGGGGGACAAAGTACGGCTCGGCGACCACAGCCACGTCGATCGACCACTCTGCCATGCTCTGGAGCAAGAGGTCCTGAGCTCTGGCAGCGTGGTTGATATTGCCCTGGAGGAAATGGTAAGGCGCCATTATACGCAGTCCATTCCCTCCACAGCACCATTCCTAGGCCGGGAGTCGGCCGTTGAGCACCCAGGCTGAGGGGGGGGTAAAGAGCCCCCGGCAGCCTTGGCACCCCTTCTTCGCCTCCTCTTTTTGCCCTTTTTGGTGGGCACACCGCAGGCTTTGCCACCCGCTCTGTGCCCAGCGGGCCTCCCTGCAGCAGCACAAAGGCTGCAGTTTGGCGCGGCGGAACACTGGGTGGCCTTGTGGCCGGGCTGACCGCAGCGATAACACTGCTCGCTGCGGTCTATTTCTGCGGTGCACCGTGCCCGGACATGCCCCATGTCCAGGCAACGGAAACACCGCAAAGCCCTGGGTTGCAGCAGCCTGACCCTCGCTGCAACCCACCCCACCAACAGACGCCCAGCGTCGGCGACCTTATTGGCCGCCGCCACCGGGCACTTCACCCAGATCGCGCCGAGCCCGGAAGAGTCGGCGCGGATCTCGCCTGTGCGGACATCGTCAGCCAAACACCCACCGACTCTGGCGACGGCCGCCGCGACTTCAGCCGGGGTCGTCGAGTCGTCCAGGCCGTCGACGCGCAACTCGCTCGTCTTCATGGGCCTGGACACCCGAACGTCCTCCGGGTTGAGGACCTCCTTCAGTTTGGCGGCCAAAATGTCCGCCTTTTCATGGCTCGAGGCACCGGAAACCTGCAGAAGCCGTGCCCCCGTAATCGCCGGCCTTAATACAAAGCCGGATGGTGTGCCAAGGTCGGGGAATGCGACCTTGGCCTTCGCCTCCGCCAGGACCGTCTTGTACGTGACGCCCCTCTCAACGGCTCCGGGCTGCAGAGTGATGACCACAGCAGCGGAACGTGGGGCTGTCACCTTAGGCGGCCCCTGGGCCTTCTTTTTGGCAGGTGCCGGTGCTCTTGCGGGAGCTATCGGCGCCTTCTTCTTTTTCTTTTTCTTGCCCCTTTTAACGACTGTCGTCCAGGCCTCCGTAGAAGGCCCGGGCGCAGTCGCCGAGGGAGCACTCGGAGAAGCCGCCGCCTGGGAAGTGGGCGCGGCCTTTGCGGGCTTTCTAGCCGCATCCGCGGGCTTCGCGGCCCCCACTGCGGGCTTTTTGGTCCCCTTCCCAGACTGTCTGGGCTCAGTCATGACCACCGCCTCCTTCCTCCGCTTGTCCGCAGCGAGCGGTGGGCGGAGAGTTTCGGCTGGCAGAAGCCTCGGCTCTATGGCCTCTAGCCGAGCCCCCACCATCTGCCCGCACTGCACCATGCAGATGCGAGCGATCTTCTCTACCTCTGCATCCGCAAGTGCAGGGGCCAACGATGGGGCTGACTGTGGAGCCAGCGACGGGACCGGCGATGTTCCGGTACCCAGGGCTGCCCGCAGGGCGGCAACCTCTCGCTTAAGGTCCGCCAATTCCGATCGAAGACGGCGGTTCTCCTCTTCCCTTAACTCCGCCATCTCCTCCGAACCTATACCAAGGAGGGCCTCAGAATCCTCCTTCGTGAACTCAGCCACCTCTTTAAGGGCGCGCGTGAATGTGCCCTTCAGGTTGCCGGATTTTGTGGCAACCTTCAGGATCACATCCATGCCGTCCATCATCTGGCGGCAAAACGTCACATGCGACATACCCCCTCCTGCAGCCATTCGGGCTGAGCGCCGCTCCCGCAACTGACGAGTCAGCTCGCTGACTTCGTCCTCTGCCACAGCCCTGCGCTGTGCCCGCTTTGCGGCATTGGCTTCCGCCTTATTGAGCCCGAGCAGGGAGCTCTCGCTTGTCGGGTCACTCTCAACGATCTCTACGGCTCCCACTGGAGCCGGAGTGTCGGGTCGAGACACCGACGCGAAGCGTCCCCGCTCGTCACGCTCCGCGGAACGAGCAGGAGCTCCACTTGCAACCGCTCTTCCTCTCCTACTACTGCCTGTCGGCACCTTTGGCGCCGGCAGGCTCTCCTCGCTAGAGGACCGTGGCGAGCGCTTACCACGGCGCCTCGCCACCCCCTCTTCCTTTCGCGAGCGCTGCGAGCTCACGCTCGCCACGCTCATTCTGTCGGACGCGGCGTCGGTATCCGACGCCGCACCTGACCCCATACGCTCGACCACAACGATCGGCACTTTCGTCAAATTAGTTTTTGAGTTCAAATTCATTTGATTCCCACGAGTGTGGGGGATGTAAAAAGTCCACCTAGGTTCACCCCCTGTCCCTAGGTAAGTGTAAATTTGTAACCCAACCAGGGGGTCCACTGGTACCCTGGCTGGGGGTGCGCTCGTGACTGATGCGCCTCCTGTAACTAAAGTTACAGATGACACTACTCCTCAGCCATTCATACCCTCGCCGCACACCAAAACTTGGTATTAGAGGAATTTTTTATAGAGGTTATCTTCCTCGCGATCCGGGCGGTTAAGCCAAGATCCTCGTCCCGTTCCAAGTCATAAAACATGACCATGATCTCGTCACGGATTACGATTTCGACGGGTGCAGTCAGGAGGATCAGATCCCCCGCTGCTAGCCCGTTGGCAGGTGAGTGCACAACGAGCGCCGCCGTCGTCACCAAACAACCTGTCCTCTGTAAGCAGAGGGAGGAGTGGATGACGGTTGGTCGGTCCAGGTGAACCGACCCAGGAGCATGAAGCTCCGCCCCCCCACGCAGAAATTCGCCACAGTCAATATTGTCTCCGACATGGAGAGAATATTGGCTGTACCCAGAGTGCACCGGCCCAACGGCTGCCCTTTCCCCCGGACGTATCCACAGGGAACGAGCAGCAGTCAAGGCACACGAGGAGGTTTTCTGCACGCACCCCAACCTAACCTAACCTAACCTAACCACCAGTGTGACGACTCCACGGCTCACCACCAGGTAAGCCCCGAGGGAACTCCTGAACCCTTAGTCCCACCCCCCCCGAGTTTGGGCTCAATCGACTTGGGATTTCTGGACTTTGCCTGAGGCACCAAGGGGCCCCTCATCCCCGAAAATCCGCAACCCCCCCCAAACCCATCATTTACCTACCCTTCCCCCCTCCCCCACCCCCTCCTCCAAATCGTCTCCCCACGAAACCTACCCCCCCCCTCCCCCCCCCTCACCCCCTCCCCCCTCAAACGTCACCCCGTGAAACCTCCCCCCTCCCCCCTCAGGGCTACCTCACCCCCCCGCGACCTAACTTTGCTCCCGTAGGAGCTAGAAGGCCGAGTTTGGGCTCATTTGAAAGGGCAGGAAAAGTCCTATAACTTGGCCCCAACAGAATCCCGAATTTCGGCATCCCCACACACGAAGTGACCTGACCACCGCAGAATCCCACTGAAGACCACCACCAGTGCGCCATACGGACTCAGAACATCGAGTCCCGCAGTTATCGGGCTCCTCATCGGACAGCAGACGCAGACCACCAGCGGAGCATCCGTGAGTCCATCTTTAGTTTTAGTATTTAGATTAAGTTATCGTACACAGGCATTAACAAGTATCATAAAATCGTAACACAAAATGTCATCAAAACAACAAACCACCTCCCGCAAAATGACCACGGAGGCCGCGAAACCCCCAAAATCCCTACGCGAAAAGGTCTTAACAAATACGGCCAAGTCGGTGGTGTCAGAGAAGACGGCGCGTCCATCGCAGAAGCCACAGCCGGCACAGGCACCAAAGGCATCGTCGGAGCCGGACGTACCGAGGTGCACACCACCACTATCTGAGACTCTGTCTGCAGAACGCCGTAGCAGAGTTTCAGAAATCGTTATAAACTGGGAGCAATGCGGCATCTCCCCACCCCGCCGGATCATCTCGGACGAGGAGAGCTCGGTGGCGTCATCCATCAGCCAAGCCGACCGTTCCGAGAGCGGACGGCCGAGCCTCCTCTACAGAACACCGAGAAGGGGCACCGGCGTAGAAATGGACCTGGCTACCAGAGAGGCCAACGACCTTCTCCAGAGGGGAAAGGATGCCCTGGAAGCCGCCGGCAATATGAAACGGGAGTGCAAGGCCACGGCCCATGAGTGTTTACAAGGCCTCTATGAGACAGCTCTGTCGCTGGCGGACTCGAGGGCTCGCCACAAATTCAATCTTGAGAAGGAGCGCTCTCGACACGCAAAGGAGCTTTTGCGGGTCGAGAGAGCTCATACCCGAGAACTAATGAATTTGAAGGTGGAGCTCTCCCTCATGCGTACGGACGTCTCCGAAACACACAAAGAGGCGAAAGGGATCCGAGAATGGCTCGGACACGAGACCCTTGATGCCTTCAAAGGCATCAAAGAAATAAAAGACGAGGTCGCCGCAGCAGCCCTCAAAAACATCAGCGAGCATGAAAAGACGAGGTCAGAGAGCACAAGAGCCCCGGGGGATCCCAAGTGCGATCCAATGGGGGCCGGGCTTTCACGCCTCGACACAAACATGGCCAGTATCTCCAACCAGCTGGACGTGCTACGGAAGGTGCTCGAGAGACTCAAGGAGGACCTCGCCCACCCAAAAAACACCGAGTCGGTCCCTAGTAGCCGGGAGACAGGCCTCCTCACTACCATCAGATTTGATGAGGCCGTGGCCACACTACAGAAACAGCTACAAGCCATCGCCAACAGGCCTGTAACCTCCCCACCACCACCACAACCACCAATCAACATCACCAAACACCTGCAACCCATATCTGAAAGGTTGGAGCTCGTCTCAGCGGACCTCCGCGTACTGCGCGACAAAGAACCGCCAATCCAGGCGCCTTCGGCGCTGAATCTGGAGGCGGAACTGGCAGTCGGGGAGGTGAAGAAGAGCCTCCAAAATATCGAGAAGGGGGTGGCGGACCTGGGTAAAGCGGAGAGACCGCTTCAGCAACAGCAGGGCCCCAAAACCTTTGCCCAGGTCACTAGCACACCAAAACCCCCTAAACCACCCACACAACCCAACCACACCCTGATTGTCTCGTCCACGAATCCCCAGCACACTGGAGACAACGTAATCGAGAGGATCAGGACCGCCCTGGACCTAAAAACAAGTGGAGCCCGAGTCGATACAGTCCGGAAGGCGCGCAACCAAAAAGTGGTCCTAAGGTGCGCGAGTAAGTCGGACCTTATCAAAGTTAAGGACCAATTTAAGACCAACGCAGGGCTCAAAGTCCAGGAGCCGAAACCCCAAAACCCTCTCGTCTGCATCAAGGGAGTGCTGTCCAGCTACAGCGACGGGGAGATCATCGATCTCCTTAGGGCGCAGAATAAGCATCTTCTGCAGGACGTCGCTGTCGATGGACAGACCCTAAAGGTGCGCTATAGGAAGCGCGCGAGGAACCCGCATGAATGCCACCCCGTTCTGGAGCTCTCCCCGGAGCTCTGGAAAAGCTACACGCAGGCCCAAAAAGTCCACGTGGGCATAAAGCGATGCTCGATTGAGGACCAGTCCCCACTAGTCCAATGCACTAAGTGCCTTGCATACGGACACAACAAGTCCATATGCAAGGCTGGAAAAGAAGCGTGCAGTTACTGCAGCGGTGCACACAATGTGAGGGACTGCCTTACTCGAGCTGAAGGCAAACAGCCCACCTGCATCAACTGCAAAGTGGCACACGGGACGAGCAGCGACCTGGCACACACAGCGTTCAGCGAAGACTGCCAGGAACGCCAAAAATGGGATGGCATAGCAAGGTCGCGCGTTTCCTATTGCTAAGGGCGACCAAGACACCACACACACCAACCAACCAGTCACCTCTCAAAACACAACAAGACCGATAGCAAGATTGCCGTTTATCCAGGTAAATCTTCAGCGCTCCAAGCTGGCCACAGAAGAACTACACCTGGCGGCGCAGGCAAAGGGAGTTTCAGTAGCACTTGTTCAAGAGCCCTATGTAGGAAGAACAGGTGTGATGAAACAAAGCCCCGGCACGCGAGTCATCCAGTGTAGCCTGAACCGCCAGAAACCAGTAAAAGCCGCTATCGTTATTTTCGGGCACAACCTGGAGGTCATCCACGACCCCCAGCTTGTGACCGAGAATGTCGCGGCCGTTTTGCTGAAGGCGGGCCAGGTCAGCTTTGGGGTACTATCGGTCTATTTTGAAGGTGACCAGGACATCGAACCATACCTTTCAGATACACACAACACAATACAAAAATTACACACCAACAACATCCTGGTGGGAGGAGACGTAAACGCCTGGAGCCAGTGGTGGGGAAGTGTTTCCGAAAACCATCGCGGGGCGGCGTACAACTCGTTCCTCAATGAGCGGGATCTCCACATCCTCAATACAGGACAAACTCCGACGTTCGAGACCTATAGAGGAGACAGGTGGTGCACAAGCATCGTCGATGTGACGGTATGCAGCCTGTCACTGCTAGGCAAGGTTGAGGACTGGCGTGTAGAAAGGAGCCTAACAACTTCAGACCACAACGCGATAACCTTCTCCATGCGTTTAGAAAAGGCCTTAGAACCAATTAGGCCGATCTCGACGCGCATCTACAACACCAAGAAGGCAAAGTGGTCCGACTTCAGCACGCACTTCAAGACCAGCTTAGCAGAAAATGACATCACACCAGTCAGAGTCTCGAGCGTCTCGAACCCAGAGGAATTGGAGTCACTCATCACAAAGTACACAATTAACATCCACCGCTCATGCGAGGACGCGATCCCAAAACTGGGGTCGCCTAAACTGAACGCCAAGCCCCCATGGTGGAGCCCTTCTCTAGATCGTCTCAAAAAAGACGCGATGACGAAAAAGAGAAGGATCCGAAATGCAGCCGCAAGCCGGAGACACTTCACCATCCAAGAATACGTACTGGCCAAACAAGCGTACACCACAGCAGCAATGGAAGCAGCCACAGCCAACTGGAAGGAGTTCTGCTCGAAGCAGGACCGAGAGAGCATGTGGGACGGCATCTACAGGGTACTTAGGAAGACAGCCAGAAGACAGGACGACACCCTCCTGAGAAACGCCGCAGGCGAGACGCTCAGCCCAGAGCAATCCGCGGATCTTCTGGCAAAAACCTTCTACCCCGATGACTCAACGGATGCCGAACAGCCATACCACACCGCTCTGAGGAGGCTAGCGGAGAAGGAAAACCCCCGAGGTCTGTCTGCTGACGATCCACCCTTCACGGCCGCGGAGCTGGAAATGGTTCTTCAGAACCAAAATCCGAAAAAAGCTCCCGGCCCCGATGGATTAACGGCAGACATCTGCACAGCAGCAATAAACTGCAATAGGGAAGTGTTCTTAGCGATAGCCAACAGGTGCTTGTCGCTGTCCCACTTCCCGAAGCAGTGGAAGGTCGCCCACGTGTGCATTCTCCGCAAGCCAGGCAAGGACGACTACACCAGCCCAAAGTCGTACAGGCCAATAGGTCTGCTCTCGGTCCTAGGAAAAATCGTCGAGAAACTCCTAGTAGGCAGACTCCAGTGGCACTTCCTCCCGACACTGAACACAAACCAGTACGGTTTCATGCCGCAACGCGGAACCGAGGACGCCCTCTATGCCCTAATGGGACATATCCGTGCTGAAATCAAAGCCAAAAAGATCGTGCTTTTGATATCATTGGACATAGAGGGAGCCTTCGATAATGCGTGGTGGCCAGCACTCAAAAGGCAGATGGTGGTCAAACACTGTCCAAAAAACATCTACGCTCTCGTCACCTCATACCTGGAAGACCGGAACATCAGGGTCAACTACGCCAGAGCGACTAGTGAGAAGGGTACCACGAAAGGATGCGTCCAGGGCTCAATTGCCGGACCGACGTTCTGGAACCTTATCCTAGATTCGCTTTTACACAAGATGGCCAGAATGGGGGTGTACTGCCAAGCCTTCGCAGACGACGTTGTCCTAGTTTTCTCGGACTTTACAGCCGGTCCCCTGCAGCAGTCAGCCAACGACACGCTAGACATAGTATCGGAATGGGGCGTCCAAAATAAGCTACGTTTCGCCGCGCACAAGACCAATGCGATGGTGTTAACGAAGAAGCTTAAGTACGACATTCCGGTACTCCACATGTCGGGCACACGGCTGAACCTGGTCGAAGAGGTCAAGCTGCTAGGTCTCACAATAGACTCTAAACTCACCTTCAACGCGCACGTGTCCGCAACCTGTAAAAAGGCTGCAGACATCTACAAGCAGCTGGCATGCGCGGCGAAGGTGACTTGGGGTCTCAACAGAGAGATAATTAGGACGATATACGTGTCGGTAATAGAGCCTATCGTGATGTATGCAGCGAGTGCGTGGGCCCCTGCAGCTGAGAAACTGATGACAAGAAATCAGTTTGACTCACTGCAGAGAGGTTTTGCGCAGAAGATCTGCAAAGCATACCGCACGGTGTCTCTGACATCGGCACTTATCCTGTCAGGCCAACTCCCCCTAGATCTCCGGGTAATAGAGGCCGCAACCCTTTTCAAGATCAAAAAGGGCCATTCCCTAGAGTTCATACCGCCGGGTCGTGAGCTGGAGTGCAACGTGCACCACTCCCAAAATCCCCACCCAGCGCTACTCACAACAACAGAGTATGCACGCCTAGAAGACTTGACTCCCGAAACCCTGGAAAGCCACCAAGTAATAGGTCCCCAAATATACACCGACGGCAGCAAGATAGAGGGGAAGGTCGGAGCTGCCCTGACCTGGTGGGAAAACGGAAAGGAGTCCAAGTTCAGCACCTTCGGCCTGGAGCCTCACAACACAGTCTTCCAATCGGAAATGTACGCTCTCTTCAGGGCTGTCAGGATGGCAAGAGAGTCTGGAGAGACATCCGTAAGCATCTTAAGTGACTCTAGGTCGTCACTTGATTTGCTGAGGAGTCCGTCTGTCACTCACCACCTGGCACTCCAAATCAAGAGATGCGTCCGCAAGATCCGAGAGGAGGGCAGAGAAGTGAAGCTCTTTTGGCTCAGGGCCCACGTGGGAACCGCCGGGAATGAAAGAGCGGACGAGCTAGCCAAGGAGGCAGCCCTAACCAAAGAGACAGCAGACTATAACAAGGTCCCCGTATCGTTCGTGAGGAGGAAAATACGGGAGGGGACTATCAGAAAGTGGCAGGCGCGATACGAGTCCTCGAGTACAGGAGCGGTCACAAAAGTGTTCTTCCCAGACGTCCTAGCGGCGAAAAGAACACTCAGAGAAACAGCTCTCTCACCGGTCCATGTACAAGTCCTAACAGGACACGGAGGATTCTCAGCGTACCTCCACCGCTTCCATCTCAAAGATAGTCCCTCGTGCGTCTGTGACCCTAGCTGTGAAGAAACAGTCTGGCACCTGCTCTTCGAATGCCCAAGGTTTAGTCACGAAAGAATGGAGCTGGAAGTGAAGATCGAAATCCAGCTAAGCCAGTCCACACTCCAAACCATCATGGGGAGACCGGCCACCAGGAAACCATTCTTGGCATTCGCGAGTAAAGTCGCCACTGTAGCAGCAGGGGCCAACAAAACGGACACAACCTTGCATAGTCGAAACCGACTACCACCTGTCACTACCACACCAACAACAACCACGACAACCACAACCAATACAGCAACCACAACAATCACTACACAAGCAACAACGACAAACACACAAAACACAACAGGAATATCACTCACCACAACACAAACTACACGCACTAACACCAATCAACAAACAACACCAGCGGCAGCAGCAGTGCCAGAGGCCAGCCTACATCCAGCCCCTAACATCATGCCCATCACGCAATTCCTGGCATGTGGAGGAGACGGAGTCCCCGGCGTCAGGCTGCGAGGCGTCCCCCTATTTATGAACAGGGAAGGCGAAAGGTTAGGCATAAGCTTCTGCATAGGCTCAAGCCGAGCTAGGGCCCGTATACCAATATCTCCAGGCCTTGCCGCCTTGATCAACGGAAGCACCGCGAAAACCACCATGAAGGGCAGCAAGTATGCCGCACTGCCTCAAGTGGAAGTAGCCACTCACCGATGCCGTTTATTGCGATCTAAAGGAAAGACGATCGCATTATTCGAGTGGGGAGAGGAGACACCATTCGCTCAGGCAAACGCGTTGCTTCAGAGGATCAGGGAGGCAGGGGAGCATACGGCAGTCACAACCCGCACAATAAGTGTCGACGCAATGATAGTCGGAGGAGAGAGAGGCAACGTCGTAGACCGATTCGGCTGTCTAAAGGCCTCAGAACAACACGAGGTCGTTGTCTATGAGGACAGAGGGGAATCCCTGAGTTTCCTCAAAGCCCCCAGACAACCAACAGCCAAGACGACGAGCCCCACAACAAGCCCGACTACTCAAAGCGGTTCCGAGAGGGCCCAGCAGAAGGCAGCCGCCGAAAAAGCTGCAAAGGAGCAGAGCAAGACTATTAGCCCTGAAGACCAGGCTAAGTCGAGGAGTCGCCTGAAAGCCATCGGCACTTTCCTCAGTGCACTGCTCCCAAGCACCAGTAATGCATCACCATCGCACAAACTGGAAGCAGCAGTGGAGAGGTTCTTCCAGAAGAACCCCAAAAAACCATCACCGCAAAAGCCAGTGCCTACCAGAGCCGACAAAGGGCAAGTCAGCCCACCGACCCTCGCAGTAAACTCGGGCACCACGGACCACGTAAAGAGCGCCTTCCTTGAGTATGTTGCAATCGTGAGAGCGACTAGAGAGGTCAATCTCAGGACATGCAGCAAGATCTTACAGACCTTCCAGAGAGACACAGAAGGACTGTTAAGAGTATTACTCAAGGAAGCAGAGGCAGCAGTGTACGACAACGTCAACTCTCAGGTCATCAAAGGAGAAATGACGGGCTCGTACATGGCAGCCTACAGCGCGAAGAGTGGTTTTGTGGCCCTGGATGAGGAGGAAACGGAGCGCTCAGGCAAACCCAAATTCAACGTGCCTAACGACGACCCGATAGTGGTTACCGCCAAATGTATGAGATCCCCTAGCAACAGCACAGGGCGAGGGTGGAGTCGGCCTACGACGGCGCCCAACTCGACAAGGAAGTTCTCGAAGTCGGCGAGGCTCTTGTTGGGCGAGAAATACGCCCCGACCGTGCCAATGCCGTCCGCGAGGGCGGCTACCCAGCCGTGACCTCGGGACGGGTTGACAAGAGCCCCGCCAATTATGGCCACCGAACCGTCCAAATCTCCCACCCAGTTATCTCTGGGGGGGACAAAGTACGGCTCGGCGACCACAGCCACGTCGATCGACCACTCTGCCATGCTCTGGAGCAAGAGGTCCTGAGCTCTGGCAGCGTGGTTGATATTGCCCTGGAGGAAATGGTAAGGCGCCATTATGCGCAGTCCATTCCCTCCACAGCACCATTCCCAGGCCGGGAGTCGGCCGTTGAGCACCCAGGCTGAGGGGGGGGTAAAGAGCCCCCGGCAGCCTTGGCACCCCTTCTTCGCCTCCTCTTTTTGCCCGTTTTGGTGGGCGCACCACAGGCTTTGCCACCCGCTCTGTGCCCAGCGGGCCTCCCTGCAGCAGCACAAAGGCTGCAGTTTGGCGCGGCGGAGCACTGGGTGGCCTTGTGGCCGGGCTGACCGCAGCGATAACACTGCTCGCTGCGGTCTATTTCTGCGGTGCACCGTGCCCGGACATGCCCCATGTCCAGGCAACGGAAACACCGCAAAGCCCTGGGTTGCAGCAGCTTGACCCTCGCTGCAACCCACCCCACCAACAGACGCCCAGCGTCGGCGACCTTATTGGCCGCCGCCACCGGGCACTTCACCCAGATCGCGCCGAGCCCGGAAGAGTCGGCGCGGATCTCTCCTGTGCGGACATCGTCAGCCAGACACCCACCGACTCTGGCGATGGCCGCCGCGACCTCAGCCGGGGTCGTCGAGTCGTCCAGGCCATCGACGCGCAACTCGCTCGTCTTCATGGGCCTGGACACCCTAACGTCCTCCGGGTTGAGGACCTCCTTCAGTTTGGCGGCCAAAATGTCCGCCTTTTCAGTGCTACCGGCACCAGACACCTGCAGCAGCCGTGCCCCCGTAATCGCCGGCCTCAGTATGAAGCCGGACGGTGTGCCGAGGTCGGGGAAGGCGACCTTGGCTTTCGCCTCCGTCAGGACCGCCTTATACGAAAGGCCCCTCTCGATGGCTCCGGGCTGCAGAGTGATTACTACAGCCGCGGAGCGTGGGGCTGTCGCCCTAGGTGGCCCCTGTGTCTTTTTTCTGGCTGGCGCCGGCGCTCTTGCGGGAGCTGGCGGTGCCGCCTTCTTCTTTTTCTTCCTTCTGACGACCGTCGTCCAGGCCTCCGTAGAAGGTCCGGGCGCAGTCGCCGAGGGAGCACTTGGAGAAGCCGCCGCCTGGGAATTTGGCGCGGCCTTTGCGGGCTTTCTAGCCGCATCCGCGGGCTTTGCGGCCCTCACTGCGGGCTTTGCGGCGGCCACTGTGGGCTTTGCGGCCCCCTTCCCTGGCTGAGTCCGCTCAGCCACCGTGGCCGCTGCCTCTCTCCTCCGCTTGTCCGCAGCGAGCGGTGGGCGGAGGGTTTCGGCTGGGAGGAGCCTCGGCTCTATGGCCTCTAGCCGAGCCCCCACCATCTGCCCGCACTGCACCATGCAGATGCGAGCGATCTTCTCGACCTCTGCATCCGCAAGTGCAGAGGCCAACGATGGGGCCGACTGTGGAGCCAGCAATGGGACCGGGGATGATTCGGTGCCCTGGGCTGCCCGTAGGACGGCAACCTCCCGCTTGAGGTCCTCCAATTCGGATCTTAGACGGCGGTTCTCCTCCTGCCAAAACTCCGCCGTCTTCTCCGAGCCTGTATCATTAAGGAGGACCTCTGTTGACTCTGTCATAAACTCAGCCACCTCTTTAAGGGCGCGCGTGAATGTGCCCTTCAGGTTGCCGGATTTTGTGGCAACCTTCAGGATCACATCTGCAGCCAGCCGGGCTGAGCGCCGCTCCCGCAACTGACGAGTCAGCTCGCTGACTTCGTCCTCTGCCACAGCCCTGCGCTGTGCCCGCTTTGCGGCATTGGCTTCCGCCTTATTGAGCCCGAGCAGGGAGCCCTCGCTTGTCGGGTCACTCTCAACGATCTCTACGACTCCCACTGGAGCCGGAGTATCGGGTCGAGACACCGACGCAAAGCGTCCTCGCTCGTCACGCTCCGCGGAACGAGCAGGAGCTCCAGTCGCAACCGCTCGTCCTCTCCTACTACTGCCCGTCGGCACCTTAGGCGCCGGCAGGCTCTCTTCGCTAGAAGACCGTGGCGAGCGCTTACCACGGCGCCTCGCCACCCCCTCTTCCTTCCGGGAGCGCTGCGAGCTCACGCTCGCCACGCTCATCCTGTCGGACGCAGCGTCGGTATCCGACGCCGCACCCGACCCCATACGCTCGACCACTACGATCGGCACCTTCGTCACATTATTTTTATTTGTTGTAAAATCCATAAGATTCCCACGAGTGTGGGGGATATAAAAAGTCCGCCTAGGTTCACCCCCTGTCCCTAGGTAAGTGTAAATTTGTATCCCAACCAGGGGGTCCACAGGTACCCTGGCTGGGGGTGCGCTCGTGACTGATGCGCCACCTGTAACTAAAGTTACAGATGACACTACTCCTCAGCCATTCATACCCTCGCCGCACACCAAAACTTGGTATTAGAGGAATTTTTTATAGAGGTTATCTTCCTCGCGATCCGGGCGGATAAGCCAAGATCCTCGTCCCGTTCCAAGTCATAAAACATGACCATGATCTCGTCACGGATTACGATTTCGACGGGTGCAGTCAGGAGGATCAGATCCCCCGCTGCTAGCCCGTTGGCAGGTGAGTGCACAACGAGCGCCGCCGTCGTCACCAAACAACCTGTCCTCTGTAAGCAGAGGGAGGAGTGGATGACGGTTGGTCGGTCCAGGTGAACCGACCCAGGAGCATGAAGCTCCGCCCCCCCACGCAGAAATTCGCCACAGCCAATATTGTCTCCGAGATGGAGAGAATATTGACTGTACCCAGAGTGCACCGGCCCAACGGCTGCCCTTTCCCCCGGACGTATCCACAAGGAACGAGCAGCAGTCAAGGCACACGAGGAGGTTTTCTGCACGCACCCCAACCTAACCTAACCTAACCTAACCTAATTATATTTAAAAACCTACATGCATTTTTTATATTTCGTATATTTGTTGTTGTTATTAGAAATTTTATTCTAACGAAAGCGTGTATTATTGAGTTTCTGTGTAAAAGAAATTCACAAATATATTAATGATTGCTGACTGCAAACATATTTCATGTTTAATCTCTACCTCGAGTCTCTAAATACTCGTAGTATAAGCAATGTCGCTGTTTCTGTCCGTCTGTCTGATTCTCCGCTATTTTTTTCTTAACTATGCAACGGATTTAGGTATGGGTTCTCACCACAGAGTACTTTATATATACTTAGGTAGTTCTAACTCTCATTTAGAGAATTTTTTTTGGAAGTGTTTATGCATGCAAATTATTATAGAGCAAAGCCGAGAATTTTAGAGATTTGTAAGACCCGTGCGAAGTCGAGGTAGATTGCTAATTTACGACAAATATCAATAAAATACATAACTTAGAATTTTGCAAAAATAAAATAAGAAATAACGTTTACATATTCAAAATATTAATTTAAAAAGAGGTTTGTTTTTTCCTTTCTTTTTTTATTAGGGTTCCGTTGCCAAATGGCAAAAAACGGAACCCTTATAGATTCGCCATGTCTGTCTGTCTGTCTGTCTGTCTGTCTGTCCGAGTATGTCACAGCCACTTTTCTCCGAAACTATAAGAGCTGTGCTATTGAAACTTCGTAAGTGGATGTATTCAGTGAACCGCATTAAGATTTTCACACAAAAATAGAAAAAAAGCAATAATATTTGGGGTTCCCCATACATAGAATTGAAACTCAAAAATTTTTTTTTCATCAAACCCATACGTGTGGGGTATCTATGGATAGGTCTTCAAAAATGATATTGAGGTTTCTAATATCATTTTTTTTTTAAACAATAATATTTGGGGTTCCCCATACATAGAACTGAAACAAAAAAAAAAATTTAATCAAACCCTTACGTGTGGGGTATCTATGGATAGGTCTTTAAAAATGAAATTGAGGTTTCTAATATCATTTTTTTCTAAACTGAATAGTTTGCGCGAGAGACACTTCCAAAGTGGTAAAATGTGTCCCCCCCCCCCCCCGTAACTTCTAAAATAAGGGAATGATAAAACTAAAAAAAATATATGATGTACATTACCATGAAAACTACCAACGAAAATTGGTTTGAACGAGATCTAGTAAGTAGTTTTTTTTTAATACGTCATAAATCGTAAACCACAATTTACCTTTCATTCAGTCAACTCAAATATAAAAATAAAAAAAAAAACATTTAATTTCATAAACGATGATGACGAATGATGATGATGATGACCTGCAGGTTTGTACGGAACCCTCGGTGCGCGAGTCCGACTCGCACTTGGCCGGTTTTTTTTTAATATCGGCGCGTTCAAAGACACTGTTTGGACATTTTATGATCCGATAACAAATCTTTCAACACCTAAACAATGGCCCTTCATTTTAAGTCATCACTGCATTTTGAAATTGAGTTACCGCACTTAAGTCGTAAACAATAATGCACAAATTTGCTTGGGAAAGTTTAACTCAATGTTGGAATTTACTACAATGCCATTGTTAAATATCTGTTTGTGGTCTACTACCCATATAAAATACAGATAACAATGTTAATACCTAAAATAGATATTTAAAAAGTTAGGGTTTATTTGTTATTAACTTAATCCTTTTGCACAATTAAACAATGTATTGTTTAATTCCTATATTATGTGACAATTCGATGCTAATTGGGAATTTGAAAAAAAAATACAGATTTTTTTTTAATGTATAATAAAACTTTATTTATATTAATATTGATATTTAATGCAAAAACGACACACCATAGTTGTGACGTCATAATGTTTAGTTACTTCATCGGGCAGCTAAACATTATGACGTCTCACGCGCTGGTGTATAATCGGGTGTTTTCGGTACTGGATTCAAAAGTAAATTTTTAATTTGAAATAACTTTTGAACTATTGCGAATATAAAATATTAAAAAATAGTTTTGCTATAAAATTTATATATTATTTTCCCATTTATCACAAAAAAAAATTGATCAAAACCTAATTGTTACTTTTTAGGGTTCCGTTGCCAAATGGCAAAAAACGGAACCCTTATAGATTCGCCATGTCTGTCTGTCTGTCTGTCTGTCTGTCTGTCTGTCCGAGTATGTCGCAGCCACTTTTCTCCGAAACTATAAGAGCTGTGCTATTGAAACTTGGTAAGTAGATGTATTCAGTGAACCGCATTAAGATTTTCACACAAAAATAGAAAAAAAACAATAATATTTGGGGTTCCCCATACATAGAACTGAAACTCAAAATTTTTTTTTTCATCAAACCCTTTCGTGTGGGGTATCTATGGATAGGTCTTCAAAAATGATATTGAGGTTTCTAATATCATTTTTTTTTTTAAACAATTATATTTGGGGTTACCCATACATAGAACTGAAACACAAAAAAAAAAATTTCATCAAACCCTTACGTGTGGGGTATCTATGGATAGGTCTTCAAAAATGAAATTGAGGTTTCTAATATCATTTTTTTCTAAACTGAATAGTTTGCGCGAGAGACACTTCCAAAGTGGTAAAATGTGTGTCCCCCCCCCCCCCGTAACTTCTAAAATAAGGGAATGATAAAACTAAAAAAAAATATATGATGTACATTACCATCTACTACTAACGAAAATTGGTTTGAACGAGATCTAGTTAGTAGTTTTTTTTTAATACGTCATAAATCGTAAACCACAATTTACCTTTCATTCAGTCAACACAAATATAAAAATTAAAAAAAAAAAAAACATTTCATTTCATAAACGATGATGACGAATGATGATGATGATGACCTGTAGGTTTGTACGGAACCCTCGGTGCGCGAGTCCGACTCGCACTTGGCCGGTTTTTGTTACAGAGAACCACAGTGCGCCGTTGGGTGCGTAGATATGAAGAAGGAGAAAATCGAACTCAGCGCGTTCGTGCACCTCGACCTCGGGCTATAAACGAAGGGCAATTGGCCAATATGATAGCCACATTTCAAGAAAGCCCATTTACACCTACTCGCAATTTCGCACAAGAATTTGATGTTTCAATGCAAACTATTCGGAACGAATTACATAGAGCTGGTGTCCATCACAGACGGCCCGCAAAAAAAATTATTTTGACTGAGGAACAAAAAGCTGCTCGCGTACGATTGGCTCGGGACTACAGAGACTTCGATTTTTCTTACGCCATATTTTCCGATGAAAAGTGCCTTAGGTCTAGCCAACAAGGTCGTCGGAATTTATGGCGTATAGATAACACAAGATACGAACCTCGAAATGTTATCCCAAATGCAGAATCAGGACGAGTTGTCGTGAATATGTGGGGCTGGATGAATGCTGCTGGACCAGGCGAGCTTGCTTTCATACCGGGGAGGGCAAATGGCCACACACATAAAGATGTGCTTGAACATATTATGTTACCGACTGTGCGCACGGTGTATTCAGAAATGGAGGTGCCAGAGTTTTATTTTTTCCAAGATATTTGCCCGATACACCGTGCGCTAGTTGTTCGAGAGTGGTTGCGAGAGCAACCACAAATTAAAACAGTGCCATGGCCCTCCCGATCGCCAGACTTAAACCCCATTGAAAATTTATGGGGTTTTATGGTCCAGAAATGGGATAATAGGGCAGAAAGAACCAAGGAAGCACTTGTCACCCATTGCGAACAAGCTTGGGATACATTAAGGGGTTCAAATTTGTGTGAAGTCCTGATTAGGTCCATGCGTAGCCGGTGCGATGCAGTTATAGACGCGGGAGGAGCAGCGACAAAATATTAGTTTTTTAATAATTTAATTTTAACATTCAGGTGGTCCATATAGTGACGTTAAAAAAATATTGGTTTGCGATCCTTGATAGTATTCCAGTAAAAATATTTTTTTTAATTTCTCGAAATTGATATGAGGTGGATCTCAAAAAAACTTTATTTTATATTATGCGATTTTTTACGTAATACATTTTTGCAATTTTTATTGTTTTGAAGAATCCTTTAGATATAAAATAATAATCTTCCTAACATTAAAAGAGACAAAAATTTTGCTCGTTATAGAAGAATTTATGTTCGAGTGATACAGAATCGAAACCTTTACTTTTAACATTTTTTTAAATATTACCATTTAATAAAGTAGAAAGGTCATGGCCCATAATCCGACCCGGTTCAAAAATGTTTTTGTACAAAAACGAAAATGGTGGTAAATAATGCAAGCATAACCCACTTTTCATTATATGTAAAAAGAAAAAAATAATTCGTTGGAGAAATCTTGCAGCAGACCAATAAAAATTGGATAATAATTAGCGGTTTCGCCTGTCTGTAAATTATTTTATCCATGGAAACATGTCACTTGGGTAAAAAGTATACTATGTCCGACTCCAAATCAAAAAATATATCTATACACGGCAATTTAATCAAAATCGGTTCAGTGGTTTAGACTTGAAAATGAAACAAACAAACCATTGTTTTGTTAAATAAAAATATCATCACACATAAAGCAAACTCGTTCGGTCAGGTAATATAATACACGTATATTGCTGTCTCTGTCTTACCCGAGTTGATAACCAGCTTTGTTGCGCTCACGCAATAATATAATGCACACATCCACAGCAGGTAGAAAAACATCGGCGGCGCCTCCCTGACCTCGCCCTTCGCAGTCCTTCGTCATTCGTCGTGGTGATCTGTGCTTTCTCCGTGTTTCTATATTATTCCGATACAATTAACTACTTTGGCGTGTTTACTTGAGTGATTGTTTGCTTCTCGATTTGGATTTTGTTGACATGGAAAGACTTAATAGCTGTGTAGCGTGTAACCGATCAGTGTTACGTCGCAGAAATCACCCTCTTACTGGAATTTTTCTCGAAACACATCGGGAACACGCCGTGCTATTACTACAAGAAATAATACCACACGAGGTAAGTTTCTGCGCTTTAAACTATTACTTTTATTCTCTTTGTTACAAACTGCACACAGTATTTTAGAATAATAAGTATCTTTTACGGTGTTCAGATTTCTATTTAAATGAGAGTGCTGTTATAAGGGTACCTATCTACTTTTTCCTAAAAGTCTTGTAAGAATTGTCTGGATTTTAAAATGAATTTAGGCATTTTCAGACCAGTATGTTCCACCATTTTTCGTGTTGTACTTAATATTTTTCCTCGGTGATTAATGTTAATTATTATTTCGACATTTTCAGGTTCCATTTGATGGCTCAAGATCAATTTGCCATGCATGCTGGGTCAGACTGAGTCGTGATGTGCACCGTCAGCGAGATCAACAGGTTCAAGATAAACTACCCGAACAACCTGAAGACCAGCCAAACCAACAAGATCATGATCAAGGTCCATCAAACCAGCAAGGAGAACAGGAAGTATACAACGACGGCCAAGACGTAAGACCTGGCTTCATGTCCTTACAAGGATATTCACGTGCCTCCAATACCGCAAGAAGATGTATATTTAACGGCTGCAGGAATACGCCTAGTCATCTAGTGCCCACGTATATAAGGTTCCACTTGCTTAATACGAATAAATATTATATACCTCAACTTGCTCGCGTTTGTCACCCGCACCTGGTGCGAAATGATTGGGAGAAGTTAAGTGCTCAGACGCCATTGCTGGATTTTAATAATGTTCATGTATTAGACATGTTCGAATTGTTTAAATGGGGGTTAGAACGAAGCCATCAATTAGATTTCGAACATATTGAAGAGATCGATGACGGTGAACTGCATTTTTGGACTGGAGTTACGAAAGTTCAGTTCAACTTGGTTTTAAGTCTAACTCCATCTCTACGTACCAGAACGGATAAGCCTGCAACCGCTTTAGGCATATACTTGACTAAAATAAGAACTGGTGAACCGGACAGACGATTAGCTACAAAATTCAAAATATCGAAAAGTACGTTAGAGAGAAAAATTCATATAGCTAGAACATGTTTAACTGATGACTTTGTTCCACATTTTCTTGGCATAGATCACATAACTCGAGAAGAGTTTGTTTCCAGAAACCTTACCATTCCAGCTCATATTTTTGGAGGCAACCATGACGCAGGAATTCTTGTATTTGACGGCACATATCTTCATGTGCAAAAGAGCGCTAACTTTTTATTTCAGAGAATAACATATAGTCTACATAAATTCCGGAATTTAGTCAAACCATTTTTGATAGTGTGCACAGATGGCTATATAGTTGATGTCATACCCATATGCAGCAACAACCTCAGATGCTACAATAATGCGCAGTATCATGCAAGAAAACTCAGATTGGCATTGGTTTCTAAGGTCTAATGATGTATTTATATTGGACCGCGGATTTCGGGATTCTATTTCAACAATCGAAGGTTGTGGTTATAATCCACACATGCCACCTAGCAGACCCAGAGGAGAACAATTATCAACGGCCGAAGCCAACAAATCGAGATTGATAACAATGGTCCGATGGCCAGTAGAGTAAAAAAGATTTTAAAATATTTCGGCATACGTATTTTAATCTTGCGTTGCCTAATATGAAGACGGACTTTAGGATTACTGCTGCACTAATTAATGCAACCCGACGTCCTTACGAAGATAGCGTGTACGTAGAGCAATTTATAAATATTATAAATGAGAATATAAATAGAGAGAATGAATTGGCACAATATGTACAAGAAAATAATATGAATAGGCAAAGAGTAGCCTTCGTGCCTATTGATGGTAATGATCCATCTTTTGGTGATTTTCCTCAACTTACATATGAAGAATGACTTTGTTTACATTGGGGAGTTATCATTTGAGATTAGCCAGATCTTACTGCCACGAGCACATGCGACCAAATATTAATTAGAGGGAGAATACAGTCTCGACATGTCAGGAGTAAACAATATTATACTTATGTTTTGGTGAATGCAACACGACATGGTCGAGAGAGTATCGAGGGATACTACTGCTCATGCATTCACGGCCGCCGCACTATAGGAAGTTGTGCCCATATTGTGAGCATAGTGTACTTTTTATCCTGGGCCAGACATCAAGAAAATATTGAAACACCTGCGGCTTTCTTGGACAATGTTTTAGACATTGACGGGGCTGAATAAACATTAAAAAAAAAAATGTATTTTATTTTCTCCTCCCTAAAACCACAAGTTATAAGTTAAGTTTTCATACTAGAGATTACATTTTTTTATTATTATTCTTTCATGATCCCCATGAGCCACAGCAATGCGCCACTTATCATTGAAAAGTATAATCATTTGTCTTTGATTCCCGCCATATTTTATTTCTGTACGCCGTGGGTATATTTTTCACACTAAATGGGCCATTACCTTTGCAAAGCAACCTGAATGTAAAAAGGCGTGTAAAAAGATACAGATTTTTTAAAGCGGTACCCTTAAATGTTTAAAAAAAAAAAAAAAATATAACTCATAACAATCAAGAATCCGTAGAGTATTTTTGACTGCGCTTGGGCATAAGAAATCTAATTTATTCATTTATGACGTCACTATTCGGACCAGCCTATATAAAAAATTCACACACACACAAATTTACACTCTGAAATTTTAATGGTTGTTTCTCCGCGGCAGAATGATTTGCCCTCGGTTAAGTAGTACCACAGTATAAAAACTTACAGTAGGACGACGCCTTCGATCTCCTTGTAAATGCCGACAACGTGTAGGCATTGTCGCAAGAGCTAGGGTTGTCTCAAGTAAACTTTTTTAAATTTATTTTAGATCAACATTATTGCCTAACCATAATTTGCATCTGAAATTTATAATACAGGAACTATTATATTAATGTGCTTCGTCTATGGTCTGACACGCAAAAATATACAATTCTAGATTGAGGTTGAGAAAAAACACATGTCACAATCCAAGATGGCGGATATTTCTCTAAATTAAATTTCATTTAGAGAAATATCTGCCATCTTGGATTTGAAAATTGATGTTATTTTCATAATCTTCACCCCAAGAAATCACAAAATTGACACGAATAACTATTTTTTTTTTTTTTTTCAAAAAATGTCCTCCATCCTGGGTCAGGTACACTTGCACGATAGACATTTCCGCGAAAGACACTTGACCTCATTTTTAGGGTTCCGTTGCCAAATGGCAAAAAACGGAACCCTTATAGATTCGCCATGTCTGTCTGTCTGTCTGTCTGTCTGTCTGTCTGTCCGAGTATGTCACAGCCACTTTTCTCCGAAACTATAAGAGCTGTGCTATTGAAACTTGGTAAATGGATGTATTCAGTGAACCGCATTAAGATTTTCACATAAAAATAGAAAAAAAGCAATAATATTTGGGGTTCCCCATACATAGAATTGAAACTCAAAAATTTTTGAAGTGAAAACTTCTTTAGCGGCGTTGAGCACTTTTTCTGTAATGGGTATAAAATCTTAAACTCGCGTCAGGACACGTGACCCTGATCGAAAAAGCGTAGGACGGATGGTTTTAATTTGGAAAAGCGCCATCTATTAAAACGAATACGAATCACTTGGCTAGCCTTGGTTAGTATGGTTATGGAATCATAGATGACGCTAATATAAACTACTAAACACGAAGAGTTTACAGTAAAATATATGTCATTAAAAGTGTGTCTAATTCTAAAAAAATAAAATCGTAATATAGCATAAGCCATAAAATAAATATTACTTATGAATTAAATAATTGTAACAAATAACTTTTTCTAAGACAGCAACTCGATTATAGATGGCGCTCAAACTAATCATTCAATTTTTGAAGTGAAAACTTCTTTAGCGGCGTTGAGCACTTTTTCTGTAATGGGTATAAAATCTTAAACTCGCGTCAGGACACGTGACCTGATCGAAAAAGCGTAGGACGGATGGAGAGTAGACAGCTATCCCCTCTCTACGGCGCGGCGAAAATGTATGCCTGGGCCTACTGTTTCGTTTAGGCGGCGCAGGGCGCTTGCGCGAATGTTCGTCTATGTTACAGCGTGCCACGCGCATCCATGGATGGTGACAGCTGATGGCTCGACCGTCTGTGTAGTGATCACATTGTTGTGTATTCGTAAAATTCGTGAATATAAAGTGCTTAAAATATGGAAATTGAACAACAAATTATTCCCTAACCATTCCAAAATATCAAACATGCTCAACGTTAATAATCAAGTTTTCACTTCTGCCGGCACTCCCGGAGTGCAATTTTTTTTTTTTTTTTCATCAAACCCATACGTGTGGGGTATCTATGGATAGGTCTTCAAAAATGATATTGAGGTTTCTAATATCATTTTTTTTTTAAACAATAATATTTGGGGTTCCCCATACATAGAACTGAAACACAAAAAAATTTTTAATCAAACCCTTACGTGTGGGGTATCTATGGATAGGTCTTTAAAAATGAAATTGAGGTTTCTAATATCATTTTTTTCTAAACTGAATAGTTTGCGCGAGAGACACTTCCAAAGTTGTAAAATGTGTGTCCCCCCCCCCGTAACTTCTAAAATAAGGGAATGATAAAACTAAAAAAAATATATGATGTACATTACCATGAAAACTACCAACGAAAATTGGTTTGAACGAGATCTAGTAAGTAGTTTTTTTTTAATACGTCATAAATCGTAAATCACAATTTACCTTTCATTCAGTCAACTCAAATATAAAAATTAAAAAAAAAAACATTTAATTTCATAAACGATGATGACGAATGATGATGATGATGACCTGCAGGTTTGTACGGAACCCTCGGTGCGCGAGTCCGACTCGCACTTGGCCGGTTTTTTATTTGTAGGGATTTCGTAAATCTTGAACATGACACCCATGACGAAAAATTTGCAAATTTTCGTTGCGCCATCTTGGATTTTAATTTTGACCCCATAGTCGGTTTTAGCGACCTCTAAACCCATGAAAATGATACCCATGACGAAAAATTTGCAAGTTTTCGTCGGCGCCATCTTGGCCGCCGCACAATAAATAAATATCGGCTACACGTCGCGCCGCCATGTTGGCTTTCTATTAAATAAACAATATTTTATTTATTTGTTTACCTTTCATCCATGCGCGGCAATTGATGAAATCGCAATTCTTTATTAATGTAAGATGACGACTTGCAATCCTTCACAGCACACGTCGTATGCACCATTTTAATAAAATTATTTTTAATTAATTAAAACAAAAATAAAGTGACACACGATAGCCCTGAAAGTTTTATCCCGAACTACTAACACGGTAGCGTATGCAGTTCGGGAGCGCCCTTCCCCCGTCTCGCCCCTCACACCCCGCACGATTGCCCTGTCTAGACGTCTTCGTCGGCCGACTGTATGATTTTTAGACTGTGGTAGTACTAAAGATTTTTTTGTTTCCAAAAATAATTAAATATCTTCATTACAATATTAAGTGGTTCAAGAGAGATCAGTTTTGAGTTTTTTTTTTTTTAATCACATTTCAATTTATTTTTTTACATGCATTATACTACCAAGATAATATCATTTCATTGCAGGAAAAAATCATTTTTTCACGGTGGTGTCACTTTGATGTGATTTTTTACACCCTTTATTTTAGTATATTATTTCAATCATTCTAACAGGTATTATTCTAATTCTTTAATAATATTATTATAATGTTATTTAGTCCAATGATTGTGCTAGGTATTTTTAAGTCGTCCTGTATAATCAATATAAATAAATGTGTACTAATAATGTAGTAAATCTGAATATTTGTTTGTTTAATCGCGCTAATGTCTGGAACTACCAGTGTTATTGTATATGATATATATAATATAGTAATTATTTTTGTATGATAGCCAGATTCAGGAAAAATATTATAAACAACGTGCTCCATAAATGCCTGCTCATATTTAACACATACACACCGTCTATACACATATATATCAAAATAAACTAGGTATATTAAGTTTTCGATCACTTTATGAAATATATCGAAATAATGGATGAGGCAAAGAAACATCAAAACTCAGTATATTTTGATATGGGTATAAGCACGCATTTCTGGAACACGTTGTATAAATATCTCGCTCATCACGGAGCAATAACCAAAGACGCGTGGAAACCGCGCGAGACAGCTAGTATTTGAGAAATAATGTAATAAAGGACCTAAGTGTAATGTATAATATTATGTGATGTGTTAAAATAACGTGTGTGTAATAATTAACAAAAGATATGAATAATTATTAAAAATATATAATTATTATGTTAATAATTAGGTAATAATATTGTTGTATTAATTATTATTACCATAACATTATTACATATTATTATTACCTAATATGAAGAATCTATTATTAGGCTGATTAGCTGACAAGACAAATATGTTAAATGAGCTAGCTATTAAGGCTGGGTGGCACCGTTTTCACCTGTTTTAGAATTGGTTTTTAATAGGCAAATTATTACGACCAGAATCTGAAAAAAATATATATTTAAGATACATTCTTTCTCCTTAGTTTGTATCCGATCAAAACACGATACAATCAAATTTACTCGATAGAAAAAAAAGCCGAACTTACTTCGATTTGCAGTTTTTTAACAAGCCTAATTTCATTTTAAAGAAGTACTAATACTCCTATTTTTCTATAATTAGTATCAATGTATAGGTAATTTATTTTAGAATCGATTGTACCCGATCATTTTTTTTCATTATATTTCTAAAAAAAAATATCGATCGTTCAAGTGATTTTTGATCGGCGCGTCGCTTGCCACTGCTTGCCAGTAGTGCCCCAGTGTCCTGCGAGACGTTATCGAGGTGAGACCTGTGACAAATTTTTGCGCGCACGTTCCTTTCTGCTGCGTAAGTAATAATAAGAGAAAACAAAATAAATTGTAAATAAATATTGTTTTCAAGAATTTATATAGACCATAGTTGGTTAAGCTTTTGTTTTGTGTGTGTGGTTCTCATTGTGTAAATATTTGTAAAATTTTAAAAACAATATTGCAATCCAATGCAATATTATTATGACATAGAGCTGATCTGATGATGGAGCTGGAAGTTGTCCATAGGAACTCTGTAATTAAACGACGCAGCCCCATCGAGATTGGGGTCGTTTGATTCGTCTTGACGAGTACTTTGATACTATATGGTAACCAGGGTCTGATGATGGAGTTGGAAGGGGCCATAGGAACTCCGTAATTAAACGACGCAACCCTATCGAGTTTGGGCTCGTTTGATTCGTCTTGACGAGTACTTTGATATTATATGGTAACCAGGGTCTGATGATGGAGCTTGAAGGTGGCTATAGTAACTCCGTAATTAAACGACGTAACCCCATCAAATTTGGGCTCGTTTGATTCGTCTTGATGAGTATCTTGGTAGGCGTGAATAGGAAGAGGTCGAAAATTATTCCGCGGCAACGTACTACCGGGGTAAAAGGGACCCAATGTGAGAATCCAGATTATAAACTATCTTGGTGCAAAATTTCATCCAAATCTGTTCAGTAATTTTGCGTGAAAGAGTAACATACATCCATCCATACTTCCATACACCCATACTCACAAACTTTCATAATAATATTAGTCCAGGTTATAAACTATCTGCCTGCTAATTGGAACGAAGTTCCTTATCGCGCATTGTGAAAGGGGGCTAGACGGAAAAGTTGTAACGACACTTTTTAACCGACTTTAAAAAAAAGGACGAGGTTTCTCAATTCGACCGTATATATTTTGTTGTTTGTATTTGTTTGTATGTTGTTGTTTTTTTTTGTTGTGAGTAGAGAGGGAGAGAAAGAGAGAGAGGGAGGGAGAGAGGAAGAGAGGAAGAGAGAGAGAGAGAGAGAATATTTTTGTTGAGTGTATACGGGTTTTTTGTACATAATAAATAATAAAAAAATTATAACAATTATGAATCCTGGAAAGGAACTTCGTCCCATCCGGGTGTCTCTTGACACCTCTAAAGTTTTTTTTTTCATTCAAATGCGTTCAGTAGTTTTTGCGTGACAGAGTAACAAACATCCATCCATACATCCACACTCACAAACTTTCGCATTTATAATTTTAGTCCAGGTTATAAACTATCTGCGTGCTAAATTTCATCCAAATGTGTTCAGTAGTTTTTGCGTGACAGAGTAACAAACATCTATCCATACATCCATACTCACAAACTTTCGCAATTATATTTTATTTATTTTTTGTTTTTTGTGTGACTAAGTCTTTTGTGTAAGTAAGTTATTTGTGTGTTTTGTATTATTCCAGGTTATAATCCACTCATATTTCCATACATCCATACTCACAAACTGTCGCATTTATAATATTAGTCTTGTATTATCGTTTCTTTTGTGGTTTCTAATACTGTGGATATACTGATGTCGCTACACTATGACCTGTCTGTGCTACGCCCGCCGCCGCCGCGCCGCCCGAACTTTTGGCGCGCTCGTGTTCGACAAGAAGGACGCGCGGGAGGCGCCCCGCGGATTTCCACGCACCTCACCCCCTCAAATCTGTATGAGTGTCGAATCACCTAGCCTTAATGCTATTTCGCGCGGTAGTGGCGCATATTTCTTATTAGTATTTTATTTTTTTGTTTTTATTTTTTAGACTTAATACCAACTTGTTTTTATTTTGCTTTTGTTTCCAAGTTTTCTAATGTAATGTGCGTCATTTTCGTGTAAATAAACAGTTTTTATTTCTTTCTTTCTATGTAAATTTTTCAATATATATCTGTAATGTTTTCTTGGACAATCTTGGAAAGATTCATAAAAATAAAATAAATTATAATTTAAATTGTTGTTTTTTTTTCTGAAAAAAGGCAAATCCTAAGTGAATTTTAAAAATTTACAAGCAACTAGTGCATATATCACACTAAGAGTAACTTTAAAACCATAATCTCTTACTATACATATACCTAGATAAAAATATTTAATAACCACCTAAAATAAATAATAATTTAAAAAAACTAAAAGCTACTCATAGAAGTAGGATTTCCAATATTTTATAAAAGAGTTAGTTACAGATAAAACTAATGGAAGCGAGCTAATAAAATAATTCAAAACAGTTTTTTATTGAGTTAATATAAACTAAAAATGTGGCTTTTATTTGCCAATACCTATTCTCCAGTATTAAATGCTCTATAAGAATAGAATGTTCAAGCGGATAAAATTCTTATCCTTACATATAATATAAATCAGTCGCCCGCGGCTCGCCGGGCCGCGTCTCAAAAATTGCTGTACTGATTTTCGTGGGATTTTACCAATACGCAGAGTTCATAAAGATTTAGGTGTAAAGGTATTTATATTATATTAGAGAAAAACCGAACGTTTCAGTGATTTGTAACACCCGTGCAAAGCTGGGGCGAGTCACTAGTAGTTGTTTACATATTATCTTAGTGCGAAATATAAATGTTTGTGGAAGGTTGATACTAATTAAATAATACCAATAACACATTTTCTAAATCAAACATAATATATTGTAATGAGTACGAAATAACTTCTTGTCAACAATGATTTATAAAAGACCTCACGCGGACCATATTATAGTTTGAAACCGAAACGACAATTAGAATTTGTGACCATTGAAAAAACATTTGACAAAACGAGGGAAACAGCTTACTAATGTGCGCCCCTACACATCATTGTATTACGACGAACACAACTAAAAATTGTTTCCTATTGGTCAAAACGCATTCATACGGTGATCGAGTCGAGAGCCGTGCTATGCGATTATCGCCTTAAAGGTGAGCATGCGGAACTTTGGTCGATAGTACGTAAAATGCCTCAGTCAATTTCAATGTTTAACGGCTACTAATACCATTAAATTTCATAATTTTGTAAAGCGCTTGAGGCTAAGTTACAACAGCCGCACGGGTCGATGATTTGCTGACCTGTGATATTAGTTAGATACTTCATTAAAAAATAAGAGCAAGAGCGTTTCCACGTCTGAATCGCTCAACATTTTTTCAATGAATGAATCGCGGCGCGGCGCCGCACAGTGGATCGTCCCCATACAAGAGGTCGGACATAGAATCAAAAATTGAAAAAGTATCTAATTAAAAAAAAAAAAACAAAATATACAGTTGCATTTCTCTATTAAAGAACAACAAAAATTGTTCTACGCTTTTTTTATTTGACCAGCACTTGAGGCGCTATTCGATGAAAAGTTTTTTTTTAATGGAAACGAACATAAAAATGTATGTATCTCATGATTCCCTCTTTGTTCGACTTGTGGATTTCACTACTGTTATTTACCCATTTTATGCCACATTTTCTTCAAGGACACATGGTGCCCCCAGAGTGCCCCTACCGAGATATTTTGCTAATAGTAACTATGTTTGTTATTGTATTACTGATGGAATGGAGGTACATTAAGTATACTTATTACTGAGAATTAGTTATCACTAAGTAGTTCCTTAAATAGCAGGTGCATTTTTGAGGACTGTAATGACTTATGAACGCTTTTGTTGCAACATAACAAAAGCGTTAATGAGTCATTAAGTAACGACTACCAGTACTTTCTTAATCTAATTAGTTATTGTAATTACTATGTTCACAGCCCTTAAGCTCTGCAGTGTGATTGGCTCATGTCATAATTAGCTTATCAAATTCATTGCTAGTTATAGTTATTTTTGTGTGTTTTGCACATGTGTGTTGTTCTTTAATAGAGGAATGCAACTGTATACTTTGTTTTTTTTTTTTTAAATTAAATACTTTTTCAATTTTTGATTCTATGTCCGACCTCTTGTATGGGGACGATCCACTGTGCGCCGGCGGGACGGGACGTGATCGCGCCCGCAGTGTGAAGGCTCCCGCCGCGCCGGCGTCGCGCCGGCGCCCCGCCACGTCGCGTCACGTCACGCCCCGCTCGCTGTGTGAAGACACATTTAGGATCTGTATTTATGGTTTTTTTGCCACCGACTTCCGAAATTAAAGTTATTTTTCACTTTGTAGTGTTTTTAAGGAAGTCAGTTGTTTTTTTTTTTTTGTAAAAAAAAAATTATTTTAAAATTTTTAGTCGTGGTATTCACCTTGCACTAATTCCAAACAAACATGATTTGCTGTCATTTTTTAAAGAGTTCCGGTGTCTGTCTCCCGAACTTATCATCAGATTTATATGAAAATTATATGGGACCATTTCGAAATAAACCCCTTTCGAACACAAAAAGAATTTAGCAAATCCGTCTATATATGACGGAGTTATGGCCGAACATTCATAAAAAAAAAAAAAAACATAAACATCCGAATTGAGAACCTCCTCCTTTTTGAAGTCGGTTAAAAATATGTATGATTGGGTGTTTGTTTCTCAATCACGCAAAAATGACTGAATGAATCTGGATCGAAAATGGCACACAGACTATATAATATATAGTCTGTGTGCCATTTTCGATCCAGATATATATACCTACACGTTTACATATATAATATTATTACCTATATGTATAACGTGGATTAAAACATTCTTATCGCGGTAGTACGTCCTCCTCACCTACGCGGGCGAAGCCGCGGGCAAAAGCCTATAGATAAAAACCAATTAAGGTTATAAAATAGACGAATAGATAAAGTTCTTATCGTCAGTTGTCAATGTATCACAGTTTGCTTAGCATTTTAAAGAAAGGTGCTTACTGTTTAAGCGTGTACAAAATAATGAATGTTACAATAGTAGGTATAGCTAGCTATCGATATGTACGTTCGGAACAAATATAGCTTGGCAAAAAAGAGTCTGTCGTGGTGACTATTGGAACTAAAAGTTATTTTCACTTCAGTAGCTCAAACATGTAGGTTTTGCTGCCTGAAATCAGTGAGCAAAATGCGATTTTGCTCACTGAGTGAGACAAAGTAACTTTTTAATTTTTGTTTTCAGAAAACCGCGAATATCTTATTCAGCCTTGGGCATTGATATATGTCAATGGCCTTGGGTTAATCATACAATTCGAAACATTTACACTCTATCTCTTTCCCGCCATTAGAAAGGAGAGAGACAAAGACCAGCTCTTTCGAAGTTCCGTTTTTGAATTCGACCTCAAAAACAAACACGTTCAGAAATTTGTACTAACTAAAGAAATTTTGCAAAAAGATAATTATGTCTTTTAATGTAGATAATTTATTGAATTTTTAACTTATTGTTGTATTTAAACGAAAATAAGTATTTATTGCAAATAAAACTAATATGTAAATATTTATGTAAAAGTAATATCGCACCTTGATAACAAAAGTGGCATTATACCGAAAACGGCAATATTGAGTTATAGCGACATCTAGATTCCTTGAAAGAAAGCGCTCTTAATGCAAAAACAGCCATTATCATAGTTTCAATACTTTTTCCTAGAGGCCGCTAGTGTCAGTTTATACTTTCGGGTAAAATGACAAAGTAGTAATTCATAAGGTGACACTAAATCAGTTGAAGAGAAGCATTCGGAGTGGACACACACTGCGGTGAGTAAAAAAGTGGCATTTTATGTTTAGTGTCGTTTTAAACGTTATTCAAGCTAATATTTTAGTAAAGTAATTACTACAAAAATGACATTTTAAGAGTAGTGTCGCTTATTCAGTTAAAGTAATACGAAAACAATTTTTCTCATGAATCATAAAATGACATTTTAAGTATAGTGTCTCTTATTTAGTTAATGTTACACTAAAATATAATTTTTGATGAATTTAAAAATGGCATTTTTTGTTAAGTGCCTTTTTCAATGTTATTGTTTTGAATAATTTTCTGAACTAATAAAAGTATTAATGGCTTTATAACCATAGTGCCATTTTTTTGGTAAAATTTCTTACAAATCAGCATTTTTGAGTGATTAAAAAATGGTATTTTCTATTTAGTGTCAGTTTTTAAACAACATTCGTAATATGTTGACTGTTTCATTTATTGTTAAAGTGTCATATTGTTCTTAGTGCCAGTTATACTATAAAGATAAGCGGATGATGATGTTTCATTTAGTTAAATAAGCGTCATATAGAGTATAGAGACACTGTTTTGAAAATTATAACCTCTAAAATTTTATTTAATGACATTAATATTGCGAATTATAACCTAAAATTATGTTTTTTTAGTACTTATGGAGTTTTCCAAACTTCTTTTAGCTATATTTGGATGTCATTCTTGCTTTTGTGAAACGTTTTTTCTTTCCTTATTTTTAGGTTATCAACATGAACCCGTCAAGAAATAGGGGTAGAAAAATTGTTTTACTAGCTATTCAAAACAAAGAAAACTGTTCAGACCCTGAAGCCTCAATATCCCATTTAAACAATTTACCATCGAATAGCAACCAAACATATCCAGCTGACAAAGAAAACCTCTGCGATGATGATGATGGTGACTTTTCACCCGCTTCTGATGATGATACAACATACGCACCTTCTAAGAAAACATGCCGGAGATCCAGCTCAAGTTCATCATCGTCTTCGAGCTCTTCATCATCGTCTTCATCTTCCAGCAAATCATCTGATTCATCTTCAACTTTTTTGGCACCCGATCCACCAATTATTCGTCAAGCCACAACTCAAAGTATCAATATAGGTGACAGTAATTTAGAATTTGTTAATGACTGTACGGAAATGATTTTGAATGAACAAAGTTTTGGGAATGTACTCGTAGATAATAATATTGCAGTAGATTTTGCACCAGCTGTTGATTCGAATGACCAAATTGTTCGGAACGAAGATAACAATATTGCTGTGGTTATTCCACCAGCTGCAGATAATATTGAAAAACCGAAGAAAAAGAAAATCTTAGGGTTTCCTATACTTCTAAGACATTAAAAGACTGCGGAAAAGAATACGTTTCAAGCTCCAAAACAAAAAAGGTTTTCCCAGCTAAGTTTCTAAAAGAAGCATGTGAGTCGACCTGCCGCTTAAAATGCTCAGAGAGAATTACAGAAGAATTGAGGAAACAAATATTTCAAGATTATTGGGGCATGGCTTCACTGGTAAGACAAAGGGAATATATTGCTCGCAATATGGAAGAAATTATACCCAAGTATCAGTATAAGAGAGTTGATTCCAACAGAAGGTTGAAGAATGCTTTTTATTTTGATTTAAACGGTATTAGAACTAAAGTATGTAAAACATTTTTCAAGAATACATTAAATATAACAGACAGATGTATTAGAACTGTGATAGAGAAGAAGGATAATACAACAGGTATATTAAAAGGAGAACAAAGAGGTAAGCATGGAAAGCATAAAAAAGTACCTGAAGATTTGATTCAAGGAGTTAAATGTCACATTAATAGTATCCCTAGAATAGAAAGCCATTATTTACGGCAACAAACGACTAGAGAATACATAGACGGGGGAAAAACCTTAACGGATATTTATTTTGATTATAAAGAAGACTGTATTAAGCAAGGATTATCCTACGTAATGATACATATCTACCGAAAAGTATTTAATGAACAATTTAACATTAGTTTCTTTATTCCAAAAAAGGACCAATGTGAGCAATGCTCTATATACCAGCTCGCAGAAAGTGATGAAAAAGCTGCTCTTAAAGAAAAGTACGATCAACACTTAGCAGAGAAAGAAAAGAGTCGTGAGGAAAAGGCTAATGATAAAGCAAAGGTGTCGCCTACTTTTATTGTCGCATGTTATGATTTGCAAGCCGTGATGACAGTACCAAATGGTGAGATTTCTACGTTTTATTATAAGTCTAAAATAAATTGTTTGAACTTTACTATCTCTGAGCTTAAACATAACCAAACTGAATGCTTCTTCTGGGATGAATCTCAAGGACACCGAGGAGCAAATGAAATAGGTACTTGTGTATTAAAATATTTGCAAAAAAAGTCTTCTTGTGCCAACGAATATCTCGACATAGTTTTTTACTCTGATAATTGCTGCGGTCAGCAGAAGAACCAATTCATTATAGGATTGTATATTTACGCAGTACAATACTTAAAAATAAAATCCATAACACATAAGTTCCTTATACGTGGCCATACACAGAATGAGGGAGATGCTGTACATTCTGTAATTGAGAAACAAGTTAAACGATGTCTTAGATCTGGACCCATATACGTGCCTTCGCAATATATTTCTGCTATTCGAAGTGCTAAAAAAGGAGGAACACCTTTAATTGTAAATGAAATGGGTTACGACGATTTCATAGATGTAAAGCAACTACCAGTTCCTAAACTAAATAAAGATGTAGATGGCCAAGTTGTGAAGTTGTCGGACGTGAAAGTGATCAAAATTGAGAAAAATGAACGCAGTGAGATTAAAATACAGTATAAAACATCGTATTTTGCTGATTTTAAAGAGCTTGATTTGAGTAAAAGAACAAACAGAAATAATCGGACAACAGAACTGAAACCGCTATATCAGCGTAAATTGGCAATATCCGAAAGAAAGAAAACTGACGTAAGGAGCCTTATTAATGCTGGTTTGATTCCCAGTTATTATACCTCCTACTATGAAAGTATATTTCAGTAGTATGTATTAAGATACCAAACGATAATTTAGACCTATCTACGTATTTTTGATGATCTCTTTAAAATAATTGGCATAAGTGCCTAGATCAGTTTATTTTCTAGAAGAGTTTATTTTTTATTTTGATAAAAAGTCTTTTTTTAGTTAACTTTAAGTTTAATGTTTGTTTCATTGTTATTAGTTGTAAGATTTAATTGATACTCCCAAAAATTGTGGGACCCAAATACGTGACTTGCATTTGAATGAAAAATGTTATATTATTATAGTGTATCTTGATTGAACTGATTATAACTTAATTGTTTTTGCCAAATAAAAAAAGGTGTCTTTTTTATGAGTTAGTTTCATTTTATTTCTGTTTTTTTTATTATTCCTATTCTCCCATCTTTGGGTAATTATTCAAAAACGGGTAGGTTTACGTAAAACAAAAGTGGCACTATGCAGAACTTTTTTTTAAAACCTTGTTTTCTAAATAAGTCCATAATTTACTAGAATGTTTTCAGTACATAACTTACATAAGATAGTCAAACTGATAAGTAAAGATGATTGCAGTGTTTTATTCCAGTTAATTGTTAAGATATTGACCTAAATGCCGCGTCAAAAACTTTAAATGGTCATACTGAAAAATGCTAATTTTTGTATAACGCCACTTTTGTTTTCAAGGTGCGATATGTAAAAGATGCTGTAAATGTTAAATTATGCATATTAATTAGGTACGTAATATTTTCATTACAGGTTGTACTGATCATAGGAATTAGTGGAGAGTGTCGCAATAACGAGCTATTACAGCTAACAGTTAATAATATCGAAAAGCATTCAGATAGATTACTGTTAGTAAAATTGAAAAATACGAAGACAAACCTTGAGAGGTCTTTTGTCGTACGCGAAGAATATGTACCCATTGTAGCAAAATACCAACGTTTATGTCCAGCCAATATAAAAACCGACCGATTTTTCATACAATAGGTACCGTAATAATAAATGCTCAAGACAGCCTATGGGAGTAAATAAAATAGGTGCTATACTGCGAGAAATTGCCACTTTCTTAAAACTGAAAGAACCTCAGCTATACACGGGTCTTGAAAAAACGACTTTGCTCTCTTGTTGCACAATAGTTATTTGTGCAACAAGAGAGCAAAGTCGTTTTTTGCTGCGAGTGCTGATTTTGAATCCTGAGTGTGGCGAGGGATTCAAAGGCACGAGATGCAAAAAACTTTGCTCTCTTGTAACACACATAACTTTTCACTTCAGCAGCGAGAACACTTTAGGAGATAAAATAATAAACAGGAATAGATTGAAATAACTATTTATTGTCAATCAAAATAATTAACATTGTAGGTAGAGGTACCAATTCAATAAAATGGAACATTTTAAGAATTAAAAGTAAAATTACTGCAATTCTGCAAATTAAAAGTAACAGATTAATTTGGCAAAGTTATTGTTGCATTGAGTTTAGTTTGATTATCTGGTGTTAAGGTTTCTGTTTCGGTGGCGGATTGAGAAGGAACAACGGTGAAAGTTGGTGACTCTGATCGGCTTTCTGACTGTGCGTCATTGGAAGTGGATGGGCGTGGGTGAAACCAAGGATCCGAGGTCGAATTCAGTCTTATTGTTTCCACTATACGCTTACAGATTTTCGACTTATTTTCTATTGAGTCTTCAATATAGCCTTTTGCAACCGTATTGGACTTCCACCCACCGTGACGTTTTAAAGTGGTGAAATCGGCTCTGGAATCAGCCAAGAGCGTTGCCGAAGTTCTCCGAAAGCAGTGACCCGTGTATAGCTGAGGCTCTTTCAGTTTTAAGAAAGTGGCAATTTCTCGCAGTATTTTGTTTACTCCCATAGGCTGTCTTGAGCATTTATTATTACACGCTTTATATTAGCTTCACTTGTATGTTTGTATGTTTTTTTGTAACCGACTCCTTATAGCGCGATTTTGACCCACTTTAAACAACAAGATTTCATTCAAACTTTGCACACCTATCAAGGACCGATGACAATGCAATAATTTCATAAATTTGTGCCATTATCCTTGCCAGGGTTACCAGGACAGCAAAAAAACTGTCTTCGAAAACTACGGTGACATACGTCACAAACTAATTTGCGCCATTATCCTTGCCAAGATTTCCAGGACAGCAAAAAAAAACTGTCTTCGAAAACTACGCTGACATACGTCACAAACTACGCTGATATACGTCTCAAAATTTGGAACACCCTAAAAAATAGAAAATAAATAATGGTTTAAAAAAACTAAAAAACACGCTTCCATTGAAAACCAAACTAAAAAGTACAAAATAATGGAAAAAATTGGTTGCCTGTAAAGTCGGTATACGGGCGAAAGTTTTACGTGACAACGACTTTGAGTGGTAATATGTCTGTCTCTCTCGCTCTTAGGCGGGCTAACCATGCCCGAGTGGAAGGGACGCGTGCCTCTCACTCGCTCTCATTGTGAGCGCATAACGTGAGCGGAGCGTAACGCAGTTTCTTGAAGTGTCACCCGGCAAACCAATTTATAAGACGTTGTCACGTCAAAAAAGCGTGGGATGCCTGATATCAATAAAAAAATACCTTAAAAAGCACCCCACGCTTTTTTTCCATTATTTTTACTTTTTAGTTTGGTTTTCAATGGAAGCGTGTTTTTTAGTTTTTTTTTAAGTAGGTATTATTTATTATGGTATTGTATGAAAAATCGGTCGGTTTTTATATTGGCTGGACATAAACGTTGGTATTTTGCTACAATGGGTACATATTCTTCGCGACGACAAAAGACCTGTCAAGGTTCGTCTTCGTATTTTTCAATTTTACTAACAGTAATTTATCTGAATGCTTTTCGATATTATTACAATAGTTATTTGTGCAACAAGAGAGCAAAGTCGTTTTTTGCTGCGAGTGCTGATTTTGAATCCTGAGCAAGCGAAGGATTCAACGATTGAATCACGAGCGTAGCGAGTTATTCTAAAGTTGAATCTTGAGTGTGGCGAGGGATTCAAAGGCACGAAATGCAAAAAACTTTGCTCTCGTGTTGTAACACACATAACTTTTCACTTCAGCAGCGAGAACACTTTAGGAGATAAAATAATAAACAGGAATAGATTGAAATAACTATTTATTGTGAAGCAAAATAATTAACATTGTAAGTAGAGGTACCAATTCAATAAAATGGAACATTTTAAAAGTTAAAAGTAATATTACTGCAATTCTGCAAATTAAAAGTAACAGATTTATTTGGCAACGTTATTGTTGCATTTAGTTTAGTTTGATTATCTGGGGTTAAGGTTTCTGTTTCGGTGTTAAAATACTGTTCTCGTCGCTAGTTTCACTCATATTTTAGGATTATTTTAATATTTTTTAACTTATTCAACTCTATACGCCAGCTACGAAATGTTATTCCCACTCTTTTATTTAAATTAAGGCGTGTTCGGAAATAGCACCCATGATATTTTATTATTCAAAATATTTACGTAACATAATAAATATTTACAGGTTAAATATCAGTTTTATTTGCAGTAAATACTTATTTTCGTTTAAATACAACAATAAGTTAAAAATTCAATAAATTACATTAAAATCAAAAATCAAAATCAAAAGTCATTTATTCAAACTAGGCTGAGAGTCAGCACTTTTTGAACGTCAAAGTTACATGAGACAGTCCCCCCAAAACGCCCGCCCTTCGACACTTCCTAGTGCTTTCGCTGGGAAGAAGAAGTGGCGGAACAAACTCCCCAGCAGCTCAGCTGTCTGTTAAGTTAGAAGAACTTGATTCTATACAGTATTGTGTAAGTTATTAATATTATAAAACAAAACATACATTATTCGCCATATGTCAGCTAGCACACGCCAATATACCAACAAAACATTGAAAACTAAACTCAAGCTGAAATAAATAATAAAACAAAATCGTAAACAGAACTCAAAACCTTAATAAAGCCTCCAGGCATAAAGGGCCTGCCCGCTTACATATACGATGCAAATGATACATATACACAATAAATGAAATGAAAAGAAAATAAAAATAAACTAACAAAAGCAGTTAAATAAAAACAAAAAAAAAAAACAATTATATGAAATACCCCATATAAACCGTCAGTAGGAAGACTAATTCTGGATTGAAAGAACATAAACATTGTCTTGAGTTGATCACAGCGACCAACTATTCTTATCGTTTAAGTAGTCGTTGATAGAATAGTATGCCTTTGAACAAAGGTTGGATTTTACTTTAGCTTTAAACTCATTAAACTGCAAATCTAGCAAAGCAGAGGGAAGCTTTAAAATTAAAATTAAAAGACATACCTAATTATCTTTTCGCAAAATTTCTTTAGTTAGTACAAATTTCCGAACGTGTTTGTCTTTGAGGTCGAATTCAAAATCGGAACTTCGAAAGGGCTGGTCTTTGTCTCCTCTCTTTCTATTGGCGCGAAAGAGATAGAGTGTAAATTTTTCGAATTGTATGATTAACCAAAAGCTGAGATATTCGCGGTTTTCTGAAAACAAAAATTAAAAAGTTACTTTGATTTCAGTCAGCAAAACCTACATGTTTGAGCTACGAAGTGAAAAATATATTGTTTATAGCAGCTGTAGCAGCACTGCTTTCAGCTTTGTTTATCAACTACAAGTAGCTTCTCTGTCACTGTGTTATGTTTCCAGTTGTATTTCACCTATTTCTAATTAACTATCAATTATTATTGCTTTTTCACATATACAAAATGAATAAAACAATAAGGAGTAGTGGTATGAGCTGTGATACACCAAGTTTTCGTAAGATATTTGGCGGAATCGGAAGCGGAACAAATTTTGTCTCCGATTGCCAATGTTTTCGAAAGAACTCCCGATATGACAGGTATTTATCCAAGAAATTTATCTTTTAGTCAATGCCAGTCATTGTTTATCCTTTCTAATACTTAGTTTTATCTGTACTATTAAGTTTCAATCCATTTTATTGTTTTATTTACTAATAGATTATTGAGGTTATGTTTTCTAGTTTGACAAATCGCGTGTACGTTGACTCTTCATGGTTGATACTTGAATTTGAAAAATGTACATGGAATTAATATGATTGTCTTTATAATTTCTTTAAGGTAACTTTGTCAATACAATTAGAAAAATTGATGATGAAGGTAAAAAAAATATGGATTTTTATTTCTACACCTGGAAAACATCCAAATTATCACCTGAAGGAAGACTTGAATGATTTGTGTGTTATGAGACAAAATAAAATCGGTTGTCTGTAAAGTCGGTTTACTGACGATAGTTGAACGTGACAACGTCATAAGAAAATACTGATGCGTGCTCTCGCTTGCACTTCAAGCTTTAAATGGAACGCCTCAGAGCGAGGTAACACCGCATGAGTCATGTTTTTTCGTGCGTGCAGCCGGCTCCATCGAATTATAAGACGTTGTCACGTCAAAAGTTTCTTCTTCTACACTGTAAAGAAACGGGCAAGTATTTTTTTGTAAATGGTAATAACGCATACCACAGTGAAAAAAGTATAATTAACACATTTTATTTTTCAGGTGTCTACTTTACGTAATTTATTACCTATAGTTTGAAGACGACGAGTTATAATGGGAGCCGTGAACCTCTAAGAAAGATTTTACACTCAAGTTCCATAAATAAGAAATGTAAAACTGACCAGAGGGGTACTTGCGGAACTTTTTATCGGTAGGAATTGGTTTAATATTCATAGTTAAACATCATTCATTGCGTTATTTACGTTGCTGAGCCGACAATTTATTCAAACAAATGACGCAATGGGTTAGAAATAATCTTCAATCCCATTCAGATTCTGATAAATTATGCGTTTCGCAATTAGGGTGCAGATCAGTGTTAATGGAACAATCTATTATAGCAGCGAAAAGGAATACAGGAATGATGTTCACGCTTTTCTTTTTAAATAAAACCTACATTTTAGCGTGTTCTTTCATTTTCATTGTCATGAAGATAGTGATAGTGGTATGTACCCCACATAGACATACCTGATGACTTCATTATTCATCTGTTCAAGTTTATTTGATATGGCCCGTACTTTTCGAATGCGACATGTTATAGGTAGCCTCCGACTTCCGATAAGTTTCCGACAGCCAGCAGCTGTTAGTAGTCTTCTTGTCGACGATAAACTGTCAGCATTAACAGGATTCATCCATCATCATTCTTTCTAGATGGTGGCCGCAAGTGCGATTATTGAACATTATTTCTTGGGTGTCGGGTTGAATGGACATTCCCTGAGTATGAATTAATTTTCATTATGTTATCATGATGGCACTCGCATCTCTTAGATAAAACGTTATTCTAGCGAAATAATGCGAAATCTAAATACAATAAAAGTAAAAGCCTGTGTGTCTGTCAAGTCTTGAACTTTTGACTTTTGAGAATGCCCGGGATCTCGTTTTTGTTGATTAAAAAACCAAGTATCTTATCACTTTAGTCCTAGTATACAGGGTGGCCATACCTGCTAAACAGGCGCCCTCATTTTTACCAGACTCTTTTGCCAAGCTATACATATAATTTTTTTCAAATTCATAAGTCATACATAACCTAAGCGGTGAACGGGTTAGGATTTCGGGTCAGGCTCAGAATAATCTGAATAATCGTGAGTATCAGTATGAAAATTTTTGTAACAAAATCGATTAACAAAACAGTTTAATTTTTAAGGTTCCGTTGCGAAATGGCAAAAAACGGAACCCTTATGGATTCGTCATGTCTGTCTGTCTGCCTGTCTGTCTGTCTGTCTGTCCATCCGTATGTCACAGCCTCTTTTTTCCGAAACTATAAGAGCTATGCTGTTGAAACTTGGTAAGTAGATGTATTCTTGGAACCGCATTAAGATTTTAACACAAAAATTAAAAAAAAAACAATAAATTTTGGGGTTTCCCATACTCCCCCCCCCTGTAACTTCAAAAAAAAACTTGAGAGGTGTCAAGGGCACCCAGATAGAACGAAGTTCGTTTCCAGGATTAATTATTGTTAGTATTATTTATTATGTACAAAAAACCTGTATACACTCAACAAAAATATTTTCTCTCTCTCTCTACTCACAACAAAAAAAAAAAAAATAACAACATGCAAAACAAATACAAACAACAAAATTTATACGGTCGAATTGAGAAACCTCCTCCTTTTTTTGACGTCGGTTAAAAAGTGTCGTAACAACTTTTTCTCTTAATTTCCGTCTAGCCCCCTTTCGCAACGCGCCATAAGGAACTTCGTTCCAATAAGAGAATGATAAAACTAAAAAAAATATATGACGTATACTACCATATAAACTTCCACCGAAAATTGGTTTGAACGAGATCTAGTGAGTAGTTTTTTTTAATACGTCATAAATCGTAAACCGCAATTTATTATTTTATTTCATAAACATAAACCTTATCCATAAACCGTGAATACCTACAGGTTTGTACGGAACCCTCGGTGCGCGAGTCCGACTCGCACTTGGCCGGTTTTTGCAAATTAGTGTCTTTTTACATTCCATAGACATTTTTTTTTTCTTCTCTTCGCCCTACTTGGGCAGGCTAAGGTCTTAGACCATACCGCCTCATCTTCAGTAATTATTGTCCTTCTTGATTAAAAGTAAGGCCAAAGGCTCGTCTTCAGTTTTATCCTTCTTGTCCAAAAGTAAGTAAGGCCACAGCCTCGTCCTTAGTAGTTTATATCTTGATTATGTTTATTTATTTTAGGCCAGAGCCACGTCTTCAGTATTCATTAGTCAAAATCTTAATATATAATGTGTCATATCCGTGTATTCGTCATAATCATGTGTTAAATAATGTCATATCCGGGTCAAATCCTTCTAATATTATTATGTCGCCCCGATCGGTCAGATTGTCCATCCAGTGCTATCAATAAATGTATACAGTGCTGTGTATGTACTGTAATTTTCCAGCAAACCTTGAGTGTCGCGCGGGATGCTTGCTGGCGTTTTATATATTTCCAGTAATTTATCAAATAGAGGAATTCTTTGCAGATCATATGCAGGGCATTCAAAAATTATATGATCTAGGGTCTGATCACTTCCTTAGTCACAATTAGATATGAGCGCCGCGCCGGCGCGCCGCCGTCGCCGTGGATTCATGTCAACGCGCCGCCGCCAAATGCAGCGTGCAGCGCGCCGCCGTCACGACGAGTCACAACACAACTTGCTTTATCGCTCGCACGCGCGGCCCGATGGCATTCGGCATTATACTCCATTTGTTTAGGTAGTTAACTAAAGGTAAACAATCTTGATATGTCTTTTTATATAAAATAAATCGTATAAAAGACCAACAAATATTATTTAAATTAAGTTACTTACCTAACATCGGTTTAAGTAAATACCTAATTGTAAACATTTTTAGATGAGCCTCTCTTAATAGCTAGGCTCAAAAATAATATGCTTGAGGGTCTGGAATCCCGATTTCCTTTTACCGATGTGGTTGTTGCGGCAACTTTGCTTGATTGTCGATTTCATGCCATTAATGAAATCGATGAATACATGCAAAAAAAAGAAGTCACTAAGGTTTCATTCTTATCAGCAATGGTCAGGAGTCGCTTGACAAAAGAAGACATTCAGCAAAATCAAGTTATTGATTCCGCTAAAGCTGGGCCGAGTACTTCTGCTACTTCTTCTAACTTTTTATTGGATTTGGCGCGAAAACACAGCACCACTCAACATGATTCCGGGAGTGCTGTAGAAAATGAATGCTGGAAATATTTCAGTACAGCATGTCCTGATGACTTAGAACCTTACAAGGGAGACGTTCTACAGTACTGGAAAGACAGGAAAACTTCGATGCCATCACTGTATGCTCTTGCACGCTCAATTTTGAATATACCAGCCACGAGCACACCGAGCGAGAGAGTCTTTTCTACCGCTGGACTCGTAATAACCGCAAAACGGTCACGATTAAATCCTTTGAGGCTAAATAGGATAGTATTCATCCATGACAATTATGTATTTTGCAAAGAATCCATTAGCGAATAGAACGGTGTTTTTGGACATTGTATTCAATGTCCAAAAACACAGTTTATAATTCATTATTATTGATGTTCTATTGTTATTGATATTTATTTTTTTCTAAGTATCAAGAGTATTTTCTAAGTATCAAGTGCCAGCGATACTCACTAAAATGATTATTTAATTAGTAAATGTATCTGAAAGAACATGTGAAACTATCTCATTAATCATAAATAGGTACCTATGTGATACTACTTTAAATTCTTAATTACATATCATTAATATATGATAGTGTTCTTAGTTTATAACATTATTATAGAATTTACTTAAATACATATTTTGATAATGTCATGTTGATAAATATTTTGTTTTGTTTGTTAAATTTTTTATTGTATTGATTTATATAGATAGTGCTCTAATTAAAAACTCTCTATCTCATCTGAATCATTATTGTTTTCCAGTAAATGTGATCTCTAATTATAGAAGACTGTTAAATTGTAATTAACAAATACGTTCCCATATAAAACTTTTTTTTGGTAAAAACAACATGGTTTTCTTTATTTTTCTTTTTAAGATACCTCCCTGATAAAAAAAAAAAAACTAAGGTCCACGGCCGGACGCGACGCGCCGCCGCGACGCCGCCGTCGCTGTGAAAATTTTCAGGCCACGCCGCCGCCGTGGAATTGGCCATCGGCGCTCATATCTAGTCACAATTGATACAAACAGGCGATGTTATAATTTTCATTCTGGCTAAATGTGCATTGAATCTTCCATGTCCAAATCTAAGACGGTTTATAGTAGTGTAAAATTTTCTGCTCTTAGGAAGAACAGATCTGGTGAACCAGGGCGCAGAACCAGTGATTTTATTTATTTTCGCATACCATTTTCCTTTAGTTCTTAGTGTTTCTTGCCAGTTCTCATGCCAATTACGGGTGTTTTGTTCACGTAATTTGGTAAGCAGGTCCGAACTTGGTATGGCAACATTTCTTGCCTCTGGAATGTCAACGTCAACAATACCTAACTCTTGCAAGATAATCTGCGCTTTCGTTTCCTGCTACTCCTATGTGGGAGGGTGTCCATATTAAGCTTATTGTAAATCCTCTAGAACAAAGATCAGCGTATAAAGTCCGAATCTCATATAAAATATTACCAGTATTGGCGTCCAGTTTCGGGTTTTGTAAAGCCATGAGAACACTCATGCAGTCGGTCGCTATAAGCCAAGTTGAGTGCCCAAGATTCTTTATCTGTATGTACTGCAGAGCTGATAAAATGGCTAGAGATTCTGCTGTAAATATAGTCATGGCTCCAGGTAATCGAACTCCATGTCCAACAGTAAGATGAGGTAAATATATGGCTAACGAAACATTTCTATTGTTTTTGGATCCATCAGTAAATATATGCCTGTACCCAGGGAACTCTGCAATTAACTGATAGACATCTTCTTTACTCCGAAGATCGCGATTAATGTAAATGTCCATGGGCCAGAATTTGCTGATGTAATTACCGGGGTAACATGGCCATCTGCCTTTACATTTTTCAATTTGATATTGATCATCAATACTGATTAGATTAGAAAAGTCATGAAATATATAAGGGACATTTACAAAATTAGAGGGACTGTATACTCTATGATAAAATAATATTTTCTTTAATAAAGGATGATTTTCGAAAGATAAAAGCTTGAGAATGTATTTGGACTTTAAAAACTGAAATCTTATATTCATAGGAGGAGTGTTACACTCAATTTGAAGTGAATTAATTGGAGTTGTCTTCATTGCACCAGTTATACATCTAAGATTGTGGTTTTGAAGAATCTCCAATTTGTGAACCAATCTCTGATCAGATTCAAAGCACAAAAATCCATATTCAAAATGACTGCGGACTAAAGATTTATATAACATAAGCAAAATTTTAGGATCAGCTGCAATCGACAGTGACTTTACAAAATTAAATGCTTTATTAGCTCTACCTAACAGAAAATCGATATACTTAGTCCATGAAAGGTTATTTGTAAAAATTATACCCAGAAACTTCACTTCATTCACTATTGGAAGAACACTATTATTTATTTATTTATATATGCTTTATTGTACACCAGAAATTACATTTCAACTAAAAACATTTAACAATAAAAACATACAATGGGCGGCCTTATCGCTTTCTGCGATCTCTTACAGGCAACCTTGGAATGGACAGTGATTGCGTGGACATAAAAAAATAATTTAAATGGGGTTGTCACTGGTGCAAAATACAATTTACTTTAATAAATACATATAATAATCATATATATCCTATATAATAGATACTTATATACATAAATAAGTACTATATATATATATATAAGACGATGAAAAACAAGTACAGATAATCACAGGTACGTGAACAAGATCACAACAACAAGTAATGCTCCTTCACGAGTTTCTTAAATATGGATAAAGATTGCGCGCGTTTTATTTGGACTGGCAATGCATTCCACAAACGAGCAGCCTGAACAGAGAAGGATTTGTCAAAGAAAGTTGTAGAATGCATTGGCATTTTAAGCTTTAAGTTGTCTGATGACCTCAAGAACTTTGTGTGGGAGTCACAAAGATACTGAAAACGATTCTTAAGATAGAGAGGGGTGTAAGGGGAAAACAGCACATTATATAAAGGGAAAGAATATGGGCATTCCGGCGAAGGCGAATTGGTAACCACTTGAGCTTCACACGAAATTCGGATACGTGGTCATATTTGCGCAAACCGAATATGAACCTTATACAGACATTTTGAAGCCGCTCAAGTTTATTTAGTTGGTCCTGGGTAAGGTCAAGATAGCTGGCATCAGCATAATCAAGGATGGGTAAAAGAAGTGATTATGCAAGCGCAATCTTGGTGGCAGTCGGCAGAAAATTACGCAGTCTCTTCAAAGATGCAGCGGATGCAAATAGTTTGCGACTAACTTCCTGTAGCTGGGCAGTCCAAGTGAAGTTCTTATCGATGAAAATCCCCAAGTTTTTAACTTTTTCGCTGAAAGGAATAATAGAGTTGTCAAAGTAAACTTGGGGAAGAGCCGTCCAGTCAATCCTTGAGACCGTCCTAGAACTGCCAACCACAATGACCTGCGTCTTTATGGGGTTGACCATGAGTCCATACCTCTTGCTCCAACCGCATATCCGGGCTAGATCGCGATTTATCACTAATATAGCCTCAGACAAATTTCCAAGAGGAGCTCGAGAGTAGATTTGTAAATCATCTGCATAAAGGTGGTAGGAAGAAATTAGTTCGTTGGAGATAGAGTTAATAAAAACTGCGAAAAGTAAAGGAGATAGAACGCCACCCTGTGGTACACCGGCAGAAGTATTACTCCAGGAAGACAAAGTCTCTCCGATGCAAATACGTTGCCGACGACCGAACAGGTAAGTACGAAACCAGTCAATAACCAATGGAGATACATTAAGAGAGCATAGAATGCCAAGCAAAACATCGAAATCAACGGTGTTAAAAGCATTGCTAAAATCAAGCAAAGCTAAGACTATTATTGTAATAGATATGTATCACACTCTCCAAACACTATAACTTTAGATTTTTCTGGACTAATATCCAAGTTAAGATAATGAAAATAGTTCTTTAGCCGAGTTAAAGCTGTATTTAGAATACTCTCAACAGAACTTATATCTGAACCTGAAGCATAGATAACCAAATCATCTGCAAACTGCAAATTTACCACTTCAAGACCAAGTACAATGTTTAGTCTATGTAAATAAAGAAGATAAATCAATGGACTGAGGATGCCACCTTGACATACACCTTTGTATGAAAAACGTGGCCCTATTAAACGTTTATTCACCTTGACATATACCTCTCTACCTTGTAAAAAGTTAAAGATCCATATTATAATTTTTTCAGGAATACCAAGGGCACGAAGTTCACCACACAAAATGTGCAGATTAATGTTGTTGAATGCACCCACTACATCAAAGAAGACACCAACAAAATGATTGTCCATTTTATTAGAATTGTATATATCTAATTGCAAATGAGAAATGCTATCTCGAGTAGAGAACCCACGTCGAAAGCCAAATTGGTTGGATGGTAATAGACTATTACTTTCTATATAAAATTCTACTCTTTGTTTAATTAGTTGTTCAAAGGTTTTTCCCATGCATGATGTTAATGCTACCGGCCTATACGATTCTGCTTTGTGACTTACTTTGTTAGGTTTAAGTACTGGGATAAGACAATCTATTTTCCATTCATTAGGGATGACCATTTCCTGCCAGAGTAAATTTAAAACACTTAATATGTCAGAAAGTGCCATAATCAGTGGCGGATTTGCAGTCCTAGCCGCTCTAGGCCCCAGGTCACGTGCCGCCCCTTTCTCAGTACCCATCATTAGGTATAGACTAGATAATATATAATTTCGTGGGTTAAGAACTAGAGTAGCGTAAGGGCAAAATGTCAACTGCACTGGAGAGCCGAAAAACCGCTCAAATTTACCTACCGTTATCTTATAGCTCTTTTATGGCAAAATCTATAGTAGTTAGAAGTCTGATTTCTACTAATAATAAAGCTTTATTTATCGGCAACAGAATAGTGTAACTTTTTGGTCAATCAAAAAACGTTTTTATTTTAGTTAATCAAATTCAGACTACATAATCAGACTTTCTGCGTTAAAAACGTATGACTAGATACGTTATTTGAGCGATCACATTTAAGGCATATTCGGTGTCTTATTTGCTCTGTAAATCGAGTTTCGATCGTTGTGCTCGTAACTTTTTTGACAAAATAATGTCCAAATTATTGTAAGTAGAAATACTTCATTTTGGCAGTAAACAAATATCTTTATTTTTATTCGTTATTTTTGTACTAAGCAATCTACACAATATATCGCTCCAGTTTTTTGCCACATAAAAATATGGAGATTAAATTAAATTAAATTAAATTTATTTTCTCATCACAAATGTTGCAGGTAGGTACATAAAGTGCTTAAACTAATTAAAAATACATAATAACATTTGTGAGAGACTGGTGCCCGAAGAAGGCATTGAATACCTGTGGGACCTGGTGACCCGTAAGGGTCATCATAAAAGCTAGCTTATAAAGCTAGTTTATAATATTTTCCGAGGTTTCAGGTATGATTGAACATTTAAATAAAACTATAAAACGGTTTTAGGTTTTGTTTTTAATAAAATAAATGTTTCACAATGTGTTTCAAAACTCGTCTGCATTTAAGCGCGGCAAAATCATTAGTTAAATCTTCGTAATCCAATTTGCTTAAAAAATCAGCTTCTATGTTAAGCAAAGCAAGATCGTTTAACCTCTGCTCCGTCATTGTTGTGCGTAAATAGTTTTAACTCTGAGCAAACAAGAAAACGATCTTTCTCCTGTACAGTTACTGGCGGGTGTACACACACACATACGAAGAGCAATATCCACGTTTGGGTAAATGGTTTGAAGACCTTCGATTCGTAACCATTTCAACAAACTGACTGCACTCTTTCGCTCCTGATTTTTTATGCTGCAGTGAGAACGAAAATGAAGACATTCTTCTATAAAATTGTAACACACGCGCGTAATAACATTAGGTACCTACCTATTCTTCCTAGATCACTTATATTAAACTCAACGTACGAACTATTTTATATTTATGACTAGGTTCTACCCGCGACTTCGTCCGCGTTAAATTTCTTGTTCCCCGACACTTCCCGTAGCGTCGAATCGCCTACCCGTGCGATTTTCCCCGTTTTGGCAACATTTTTCATTACTGCTCCGCTCCTGTTGGTTTTACCGTGATGATATATAGCCTATAGCCTTCCTCGATAAATAGACTACCCAACACAAAAATAATTTTTCAATTCGGACCACTAGTTCCTGAGATTAGTGCGTTCAATCAAACAAACAAACTCTTCAGCTTTATAATATGAGTAAGTATAGATGTACGAAATTATTAATACTTTGATACGCAAAAATAGTGATTTAGGAAGATTATAATCATACGGTACGGTATGTGAGTCTTTAAAATATCAAGATACTTTGCATTTGAGTTATTTCTTGTTAATTTTGTTATCATCAGTGATTTTTTTTGGCACGATTTGCCGCCCTTAATATCTGGCCGCCCTAGGCCCGGGCCTACTGGGCCTTAGGGCAAATCCGCCACTGGCCATAATTGATACTTTTTTCAACATTTTGTAAGGTATTCTGTCAAGGCCAAAAGCTGAATCCCGTCTAGATGATATTGCAGATTTTAATTCCTGAAGAGAAAATGGATAAATTAGATATTCATAATGTCCTGAAGCTTTTACTTCATGAGGAATTGATTGAAATGGCCCCTCAACTGTATCTGGAGTATATTTTTTAAGAAAATCGAATACCCAAGGAGCAATATTATTACTTGGAGGTGTAAATGTTATATTAAATCTTTTTGACATTTGCCAAACTCTAGATAATGGAGTAGTTCTATTAAATGACTCACATAGAGAAATCCAACTTAAATATCTTTCTCTTTTTAACACTAATTTTTTAAGAGCTTGTAATTTTTTAAACTCAATATATTTTTCCAATGTGGGATGGTGCTTACTTTATAGGTATTCCTAGAGTCTTCTACTGCTTTAGTGCAATTCAAATTCCACCATGGTAATGGAATGCGTTTTTTACGATTATTATTTACTGATGCTGTATCAAAAGAAGTAGCAGATCTTATAGTTGATGGTAATGACTTAATAACAGCTAAATTTAATAACTTTATCATGTCATTATATGATTTTAATGGGTTATCTTTATTAATTTTAAAGTCCATTAACAAACTATCAACAGTCTTCTTGTATATTTCCCAATCAACCAGATTAAAATTAAAATGTTTTGGCAAATTTGAAGCTTCCATATCATGTGGGTTATTATAATTGTTATTATTAAGTAACTTTGTAATTACAGGCAAATGGTAACTACCTAAAGGATCATCATGAACAGACCAGTTACAAGATAATGAAATTGAAGTTGATACTACAGTTAAATCAAGTGCATTTCTTTGCCACCTATCAGAGCCTACAGTTGTCATTTCTCCATCGTTCAATAAAACCAAATTACAGTCATTAATGATTTCAAGCACCTCTCGGCCGCGGATGTTCACACTGTTACATCCCCAAGCCGAATGATGTGCATTGAAATCTCCACCCACCAGAAGAGGACCAGGAATATTGCGAATTAAATTATCAAACTTATACTTAGTAAATGAAGCGTTTCCAGGACTATAAAAACTAACTAGTGAAATTTCTTTTTTATTGCCATATTTTAAACGAATCGCTATATTTTGTATGGAATCATCATATAAAGTATTTATTTTACTAAATTGTAAACTGTTATGTATTAAAATAGCTACACCATTGTGTATATTACCTGAGTCTAATCTTACTATATTATAACCTTTAATACTAAATCTCATGTGAGGCTTAAGCCAAGACTCACACAATAAAGCTACATGTATGTTATACTCATGTAAAAAATACGAAAAAGCATGTTTATTACTATTGATGCTCTGAGCATTCCGCTGTACAATATTTAGCTGATCCATAAAATTAAGGTTTATTTATATTATTCTGAATTTTTGATAATAGAACATCTTTTATGCTTTGAGTACAAATACTCTTTTCATTATTTTTATTTTGAGAAATTAATGTTACTATTGTCTGTATTAGAATATTTAAAATTGGTTCTGTTTCAATTAGTGATTGTAATTGTTTAGCAGGACTGGACTTTGAAAGGGATGGAAATGACTTTTCATTGAATAAATCTGCATAAGATTTCTTATTAATTTTGTGTTTGTTTTCTTCCACTTTTTGCTGTTTGACTGGGCACTGTGCCGAAATAGCTACATGATTACCTTGACAGTGACAACATGTAGCCTCAGTTGATGGTATTAGACATCCTTTATAATTATGGTCCTTTGTACATATGGAACATCTTTGGGAGTTCTTACAAAATTTGGCTATATGACCATACCTTAGACACTTTAGGCATTGTTTCACCGGCGGAATGTACGGACGTACTTCGAATCGCCAGCTGTTCAGGTCTACACTATCGGGTATTGTTGCACACGAGAATGTGATGGCCACCGTCTTCGTAGGCTGAAAGGACACCCCCCCTCTTTCTGAAATAGTACGACGCATAAATCTTCTGATAGAAATAATATTCTTTGTGTTAGTTATAGCGTTATAAATGTGTTCGTTGCTCAGATCAATTGGAACATGCATAATAACACCTGTATTTTCCGTAGCAGTTGCAGGAATACTGGCTTTCAATTTATAACTATCCAAAAACTTACGATTCATTAACGCTGCATTGGCTAAACCAGGACGTTCAAAAATAACACCAATTTTATAACGATTCATGCGCAATAATTGTTTTACTCCCTTGTTGTATTTTTTATGCTGGTTGAAAGGGACATCATGTCTCTATCACCGATCGGGACTAAGTCAATACTTTCAAAAAATACGACATATTCAAAATTGCCTCCGTTTTCAGGGTATGACCTAATGTAGTCAGGAATCCTGAATTCCCGATACTTATCCTTTTCAATTGGTACTGATTCCTCTGAAGAGCTTGAGGCTCCACCGTCGTCTTCAGAGGACAGCAATGGTGGAGCAGAAGACGAGCCATCTTCTTTTTTTCTTTTCTTTGGATGCCCTTTCTTCTCCATCACGAGAAAAGCAAGCAAATAAACTTGTGAAGGAATAAACTAATTATTTGAAAATTTGTTTTAAAAAAGGCGCTCTATCGATACGAATTTCCCGCGCTTTTTCTCCATTCCTTAGACAATACTTTTCTGTAAGGGCGAGCGCGCACTGCCTTGCGGTGCGTTTATTCTACCGCACGGTAGAATAAACGCAGTCATGGGTCCGCGCACTGCGGTGGAAAAAACGCACGTTTTGTCATTCAAGTTACAACTGTGAAGCCCACACCACACGTCGTTATGGACTAATACAAGAGTCGCTATCTGCATATGTCTATACTAATATTATAAAGCTGAAGAGTTTGTTTATTTGAACGCACTAATCTCAAGAACTACTGAAAAATTAATTAATGTTTGGTAGCCCATTTATCGAGGAAGGCTTTAGACTATGTAACATCACGCTGCGGTCAATAGGAGCGGAGTTTCAATGATAAATATTGCAAAAATGGAGGAAAGTTATTCCTTTTGAGAGCTGCGCTGCGTAAACAACGGTTACAGTAACGTAGCAATGATTTATGACGAAATTGTTCCTGTTGAAAAATTCTAGAAAAAAAATCATGATAACATTATGTCTATCTTTTAAGGTTGGCTCACTATAACGTTTTTAACTGTAATCAAATCATTAAGCTGACGAGGGGAGTCGGGGCTGCAAGAAATTTAATGCGGACAAAGTCGCGGGCAGAAGCTAGTCTTATAATAGTTTGTTAAGAATTTCTGGTCCTGAAATTCTGCGATTGACTCTCGCACCGCCGCGCGCTGTGCCGCCGCCGTCACCGGACAAACGCTAAGTAACGACATATCTGTGTCGCAACCCAACAGCAACTGACCGTGTCTCAGTGCGTTTATTTCACCGCAGTGCGCGGTACTTCTTAGAACTCTATGCGATACAAAAATTTGTGCGGTAGAATCACCGCAAATTTGCAGCGATGACTCTACCGCATGCGTTTATTTCACCGCAGTGCGCGCACTTCTATGACATTTCATACTTCACAAATTATGCGGTAACAAAACGCATGGCAGTGCGCGCTCGGCCTAACTTTTAAAGAAATTGCAACACGACTGTAGAAATATTTGTCTATGACCAAATGACGAGTACAGGTCGAGCTCATGTTCAGTAATCAGTGCAGTGATTCAATTTGGCGGGAATTATTTTCAGTTCTAAGATTTATTTGAAATTTTAGTAAAACATAAAGCTAATAATAAAAATGGACGTAACTGATATTGGGAAAGTCGCCAGCAGAAAAAGGATGAACACGGATGCCGAAAAGCTCAGAGAAAAAGTATCTCGTGAAACCGCAAAAATTATTAAACTGAAGGTTTGTTTAGTTTTAATTCTTAAATTTTACTGTTTCTAAGAAAGCCTCGGTCGCTTCGCCCAGAAAATCAAAGTAAAAAATTCTAAACTTCAAAGTAAATCAAACTAGGCTGAGAATCGGCACTTTCTGAACGTCAGAAATAGTCCTTCAAAACGCCCACCCTTCACCACTTCCTAGAGTTCCTAGTGCTTTAGCTGGGAAGGAGTGGCGCAACAAATTCCCCTGCGGAAGAGCCATCTGTTTAGTTAGAAAAACTTGATTCTCTACATTATACAAAGCAATTAATATTATGAGGCACAGAAAATTAAATTAAATCATTTGCCCTATGTCAGCTAGCCATGCCAATATACTATCAAATACAAAGAAAACTTAATCAACCATAAAAAAAAACTTAGAACTTAAAAAACTCGTCAGGCAGGAAGTGCTTGACAATTTACATATGCAAAGCTGGATTATGTTCACATAACTGTTACAACCAGTCGTGGCCACAAAGATAAAGTAGGACCGTCTAAATAAAATAAATAAAATAAATAAACTGGTAGATATTTTTGATAACATCAAAACAATGGTCAGTGAGACAATCTGTCACTACAAGCGGAACTCATTTACAAGCATACCACTAAGATCAGTTAGTTGCTACTCCCATCACCATATTGAGGGAAGGAGGCAACCTGACCCTCGATGTTATCGCAAGCAGTGACATCCAAGGGAGCATGGTCAGCTTGCTGCCGGTTGTTCAGGCAAGAATAGAATTATCAATAATTGTTGAGGTGTCTATTTAACCACAAATTGTACTACAACTCATCCGAAAAACATTGTAATGAGTAGATTGTGTCAATAAGCAATGAAATAACAATAATAATTAAATGACTAATTTGTTTACTGACTACAGCCATAAAAAAAATATATGAAAACATAAAACCTGTCAGTAGGTAGGTATGCTAATTCTGAAAAAAGAACATAAAAATTGTCTCAAGTCAATCACAACAACCAACTGTTTTTAACCGACTTCAAAAAGGAGGAGGTTCTCAATTCGGATGTTTATATATATATATATACTTTTTTTTATGTATGTTCGGCCATAACTCCATCATATATAGACGGATTTGCTAAATTCTTTTTTTGTTTGAAAGGGGTATATTCCGAAATGGTCCCATATAAATTTCATATAGATCTGATGATGAGTTCCAGAGATAGACACCGGAACTCTTTAAAAAATGACTACAAATCAACCGAGATTTCTGCTATCGCATAAATATGTATTTTTTGTTTGGAATTAGTGCGGGGTCAAAAAAAAAAATCAAAAGTCATTTATTCAAACTAGGCTGAGAGTCAGCACTTTTTGAACGTCAAAGTCACCACAACTAAAAATTTAAAAATAAAAACTTTTTTAAAAAGTTTTTTATACTTAGTTTAAGTAGGTGTTAATGGAATAGTATGCCTTTAAACAAAGGTTGGATTTTATTTGAGCTTTAAGCACATTAGAAGGCAAATCTAGCAAAGCAGAGGGTAGGTTGTTATACTGAAATACAGGCTTTGCCTAGTTCGGTTATAGTAGCTACATCCATTTATTAGAAAAATATACTGCCACACTATTTTCTGTAAAATATTATTAAGTTTTTTTTTTGAGAAATAAAATTTACTTTACTTACTTTACTTACTTTAAAAGGTTATACCAAGCCCAACAAATGAGTTATGAACCTTATGAAGCTGGTGAAACATAGCATGCATTTTGTTCTTAACTCTAGTGCTGACATTGTGAATATCACTGTTTTTATTGTATAAGTGTATATTTTACCTAATATGTATATTACAATTTTGGGAAAGATGAATTTTGATGCCACCGCCGTGAGAATCCTATACCTCCACCTAATAGAAACGTCTTTAAAGAGGGTCACAGCAAGGGTTATAAAATGTATAAAGAGCTTTCAGTGGGTTCACAATTTGACTGAAAGGAAAGCAAATCTGACTAACATCTGGTTGAAATCAACAAATTTTAGTTTTGCTTTTGACACTACTGCGTGGCAGTGGCAGGTTTAAGGCAGGTACAAATTGAAAACATAATACCTACACAATATATTTGTTTCCAAATCAAATCATCTGCCAATTACGTGATGGGCAGCGGAGGAGTCCAAAAAAAACGCCAAAATTTCCACTAAATGAATTTAATAAAGAAATTACAATTACTTCTTAATATTAGGTAAGTACTTAGTGGGTGTCCTAACGACCGTATGTATGTGACGAAAGGCCCCGCGTCGAATCTGCTGGTTGGTTTTATTGGATGCCTCAAGTTGGGTTGCGCAATCCGTTCACAGTAACCGAATATACATCCGAATACACATATGGTGATGACGTATCTGGGAGGCACTCACAGATATAACATGCCTCATATGCCTAGCCTTTTCCCAATCCTATGTTGGGGTCAAATTCCTTTCTAACTGGATGCAGCTGAGTACCAGTATTTTACATGGAGCAACTGCATATCTGACCTCCACAACCCAGTTACTGGGCAATACGATACCCCTTGGTAAAACCGGTCGTCACACTTTCGGGCTTCTGACTAACAGTAACGACTGTCTAAGATCTACGAAAGCTAGCCAGGACCAACGGCTTAACGTGCTTTCCGAGACACGGAATGGTCGTGGTATGTAAAGATGGTCACACATCCACGGACCAACCGCGGCAAGCGTAGCTTAACTTGAATGATCAATCCGTGTGGCTGATATTACTTATTCACAAGTCCTTCAAAATCAAAGAAAGTAATTATTTCCAAACTTAGTCATAATAATTATGATTGGCCACAGGTCCTGTGGTGGTTCAACGATGAAGGAAAATATCATGAGGAAACTGGCATGTCTTAGAACAAAGATTATTCTCTTTGTCTTAGAACCACAAATTCACATGTGACATTCACCAAACTGCACTGGGCCCGCGTGGTGGATTATGGCCCACTCCCTCTCACCAAGACGAGGTCTGTGTCCAAGCAGTAGGAACATTATAGGCTGATGATGACAGGTCCTGTAACTATGATAGTAGTTACATTAGCTTTTGAATGCATCGTGTCTAAGTAAACGGGTGTGCGTTCGGTCAGGTGGCGCAGGACACGGCGTACTGGGACCTGAAGGAGCGGCTGCAGCAGCTGCAAGGCGCGCACGAGCGCCTGCAGCAGAACATGGTGGACGTGCAGATGCAGCACGAGGCGGCGTCCGCGCACTACGCGCACGAGCTGCGGCTGCGCCCCGACACGCTCAACAAGTACGTGGCTGCGGCGCGCGCGCTGCAGCCCGCAGGTACTGTACCGCGCCGTGTTGCAGGGCGGCGGCCACGCGCGGCGTGTGCGACGCGCTGGAGCAGTACGGCGCGCGCCTGCGTCTCGGCCTGGCGCGCGCGCGCGGCGACCGCGCCGCGCTGCAGGCCGCCTACGCGCAGCTGGGCGCGCGCGTGCGCCGCCTGGCCGCCGACCTGGCCCGCGCGCGCGCCGCCCGCGCCGCGCAGCTCCGCGCCGGTACGTATAGCGAGCCCTCCGTGCACACGAAGCTATGTAATACTGGTATTGATCTGCAGCTGGTTAGGTTACACTGATCAAGCACTCCGTCTGCTGCAATGAAGTAGGATAAATGTACAGTACGCGCCTCGGATCGTTGTCTGTGAAATTAGCTCGAGTACCCTGTTTGCGGTAATTTCTTCAAATCTGGGACAGAACGGTACCTATCAAGTGAGTCACGGCGATTTTACGACTTCCGTTAAATCCAGAGCAACTAAGTTCTCAAACACTTGATTCGTGCGCGTATATTCTGTGCGGTGTGTGTGGCAGCGCGGGAGAGTACCGCGCGCACCGAGGAGCAGGCCCGCCAGCTGGAGGCCGCGCGCGAACAGCTCGGCGCCGCGCGCGCCCGCGCCGACGAGCGCGCCGCCGCCCGCGACCAGCTCGCCGCGCGCCTGCGACAGGTGAGTACCGCACGCACAGCGAGGCGCCGCGCGCGCCCGCGCCGACGAGCGCGCCGCCGCCCGCGACCAGCTCGCCGCGCGCCTGCGACAGGTGAGTACCGCACGCACAGCTCGGCGCCGCGCGCGCCCGCGCCGACGAGCGCGCTGCCGCCCGCGACCAGCTCGCCGCGCGCCTGCGACAGGTGAGTACCGCACGCACAGCGAGGCGCCGCGCGCGCCCGCGCCGACGAGCGCGCCGCCGCCCGCGACCAGCTCGCCGCGCGCCTGCGACAGGTGAGTACCGCACGCACAGCGAGGCGCCGCGCGCGCCCGCGCCGACGAGCGCGCCGCCGCCCGCGACCAGCTCGCCGCGCGCCTGCGACAGGTGAGTACCGCACGCACAGCGAGGCGCCGCGCGCGCCCGCGCCGACGAGCGCGCCGCCGCCCGCGACCAGCTCGCCGCGCGCCTGCGACAGGTGAGTACCGCACGCACAGCGAGGCGCCGCACAGTGGGCTGAAACGGGCCGGTAAAGGACTTAGCATTAAAAAAAAAAAACAGAATAAGTTTCTTTTTCTGAAATTTTAAATATTGTGTTGGATTTATCTATCGATTATAAGTAATTATTTCTATGAGGGTCGTTCAGATAACTTAGTATTTTCGGAGTTAAAAATATCCAAAGTAATTTTTGTATGAAGCAGAAGGAAAAAAAGTGAAAATCTCGAAATTCTCAAATTTTCTCAAAGAATTGACTCTACGTATGCATAGTACGTATATTTGTCCTATTTTAGCGCCAATTCTCGGGTTGCGATTTTCTGCGATTTGGTCGCAATTTCAAATTTTGTTCTCTATTCCACAACACCATAGAGGTTAAGAACTAGGCGCGTTTTTTTTATGTAGTGGTCTCCCCTTTACGCCTAATCCACTAAGGACTAATAAAATAAATAAATAAGTAAAAATCACAATCACTACTGGCCACTGCACTGTTTTAATTTAATCACTGTCAAGGGTATCCACATTAACGAATGCAAAATTTTCGTATTCGTCATCATCAAATGTTTCCGCTTGTTCAATTACTAATAAACTTTGTGCTTCTACTGACAAAGTTTTATGTTTTCTGCGAAGTTTGTGACGTTTCGCTGAGATGAGTGGATCAGAGCTGGTCAATAAATTGTTTAAAATGTCTTCATTTGTAGTTTTTCTACTGCATTTCCTGGAATGGTGTTGGCGGTACCTACGAAAGTCTTTATTTCTAGATTCAGCAGCTTCTTCAGATAGCTGTCCAATTGGTATTAGACCAAAACTTTCAATAATAGCTGCACCATGCATAAGAACTTTATGAACACTTGAAGGCATATAATACCAGCTATATAATTCCAAATACAGTTGCATGGTCACTTGAGCATATTCGTGAAATTTCGCTGTGTCAATGTGGTAACCTGATGAAATTGCCTCTAAAATGATTGCAAATCGCCTTATTAATTCTTCACAAACACCAGTTATCTCAGCAGTCATGTTTGGATTTGCAAAAAATCTTCTATCAGTATTTCCGTCATTCGTGGAGCCATGCCCTTGTTTAACAACATCAATCAGAAGTCCTATTCTATTTTTAAAAGCGTCTTGTATGTCTTTCTTTCTTCTTTCCATGATGCACTTGTTGTCTCCCTTTACTGTCCATGTCTGTATCGTTAATCTGTAGGCTATATGCAGAATGCATTCCATCATTCGTATCCAGGTATGCAATGATGACAATCCGTATTTACAAAGATCTGGATCAGTCGGTTTTGATGCAATTAAGGGCAAATTATTCATCTCTGTTGGAGTGGCTTTACAAATGTCTCATCGCTGAGATGAAGCATCACATAAAATTGATGTTGCTTTTCCGTCTATCATAGTCATTAATAAAGAGTGTGAAATTTTTATTTCTCCAACTTCTGTTTTCACTAAATTTACAATCTCTTCCTCAATAGCACTTTTTTCCCGCAATATCGTTATTTTATTTTCTTTCACAAATTCGAAAAAGATTGGACGACACCAGTAAGATGAATTTGGTGAATAGTTTTGGCGGATAACTTGTTCGCCGCACACTAATTTTATTGGCACTAAACTACCCATAAATATGCTTGAATCGTCAAGTTGACTTTCTTGTTCATCGTCTGTTTGCATTTTTTGTTTGTAATTGGCTTGATTAGAAGCACCGTCAAATCCCCACTTACTGATTAGTGTAAATTCTTTACAACCACTATCTATGACGAGTGACGTCATTATTCTTGTTGTCGTTATATCCAATAGAGCTTGTAACTTTATTTTAGCTGAGGTTTCTGTCACTGTAATAGCATCTTTTGGTGGATAGCATTTCTGTTTCGCATGTTGCACTTGATAATAAGATGGAAATATATTACTGTCTTTTTCGTTAACACTTTTTCTTAAAGTATTGTATTGCCACTTGGTCAGCTTAAGTGATAAAAATAACCCTAAAGCCTCATCCGGAGAAAACACAGGTTTTGTTTCTTTAACAGATATGCATTTTTTAACTTTTTTTACATCTTGGGGATTCTTTAGTAAATGTTCTAGTATTTTAGCAACCTCCTCATTCCCATCCGCTTTCAACTGCTCAAAATATGCATATTTTATTTCGTATAAATGAATGTTTTCTGCACGTCTTTTTTTCTGTTTAGACGCTAATTCACAAAAACGTTTTCTTGGGCTTTGTTCGGTGGAGACACCGACAGAAACTTTTGATGGTGATACATACTGAGTTGATGTACTCGGTGCTGGTTGATCTTCATTACTGCCTATTAAACATTTAATAAAGTCTGGCCATATTATATTTTCTTGTAACAATTCACTATTTTTAGTTCTGAATATATTTTCTTTACGATAAGCGTTTTCCCATCTTCTATTTAAATTATAATAAAATTTTGCACAAAACAACTTTAAGGTCTTTTCGTGATCATCACTTAATTCGACTAAAAATTTAGACCTTATCTCACTACACAAACTGTCATTATTTTTAATACTGCCAATGTTTTTTAAAATAACGAAAAGATCAAGGTTTGTCACTAAATTTTCAAACATTTTCACAAATACAAAATAACAAATAAGTAAGTAATGAATAATAATAATAATAAATGTAGTACGTTTGAATGCAACCTAACATACCGTAGATACCCTATCGTTGCACCAATCACGTTACGAAACGTCATAACTTGTTGTTGCGGTTAGCTACTAAGTAGGTAGGTATAATAATAACTAAGTAGGTATTGAGGTTTTCAGGCCGTTTAGTATACATTATTTTCAATTTCAATTTAATTGGAATAAATTGCTTAACTAAAATAACATGACTCTTCATACAAATTTGATATGGCTATATCTCCGAAAGTACTCGTTAAATTAAAAAAAGTCAAAGAATAAAAACGTTTTAAATTTATGCCTAGATACCAAAAAAATACATTTGATCTCTTAAGACCCAACCTTGTAATCCCAGCCCACTGAGCGCCGCGCGCGCCCGCGCCGACGAGCGCGCCGCCGCCCGCGACCAGCTCGCCGCGCGCCTGCGACAGGTGAGTACCGCACGCACAGCGAGGCAGTGCTGCGGGCCGCAGTACTGGCCTGGCTGGCTGGCGGCACTACAGTCACGCGCGCATGTTACAGGCGGAGGAGGCGGCGGCAGCCATGCGGGACGAGGTGGCGCGCCTGGTGCGCCAGTTCGACGCGCAGACCGCGCAGATGCAGCAAACCATCACTCGCCACGAGGATGAGTCAGTTCATATGACATTATTATTCAAACGGTCATTTGACTTGGGAGTGGTACTTACAGTCTGGAAGTCAGCGTATATAACGCCGATTCATAAAAAAGGACCTAAGGACAGCGTTGAAAACTGTAGGCCAATCTCCAAACTCTGCGTGTTCGCTAAAATTATGGAGAAAATAGTACACGTACAACTGTCTTCTTCACTCAAACTAAGTTTCTCCGAACACCAGCATGGATTTTTAAAAGGTCGCTCCACCACATCGAATCTCGTGGTCTGTAGTGATTATCTTTCAGAGTATATGTCCAGGAGGTCTCAGATCGACGTTATATACACTAACTACAGCAAATGTTTTGATCGAATAGATCAGGGGTGGCCAACCGGTCGATCGCGATCGACCAGTCGATCGCGACTATTAGTCCAGTCGATCGTGGCAAGGCAAAAAATATAAATAAGTATACCAGACTGCGCAACGTAATTACCAACTACTGCAGCATCATCTTGTATCATTTTTCAATCGTTGTTCCGTCACGGTATTTATCCTCTATTCTACGCAGTACAGTCTTTTGTTTTCGGCACGCGATGACCAATAAGCAGGAAGCGTGTGGGATGCGGGGGAGGGGCGTGTGTCAATCCATCCCGTGTCACGTCTCAGTCAGTCAGTTGGCAGTTGACTACAGAGACTACCGGAGTTACGACGTTGAAAAGAAACTCGTAAGACTGGTCAATAAAAAATACTATATGATTGTGTACTAAACTATGCTGTTTCATTTAAGATTTTAAGAAGTATGTAATTGGTAGATCGCACAGGGTTTCGTTAGTAAACAGTAGATCTTATGTCTAATCAAGTTGGCCACCCCTGGAATAGATCATGCGCTTCTAATGCGCAAATTGCTAGAGATTGGTGTGAGGGGTAGCTAGTACAGATGGTTTGTTTCATATGTTGAAAATAGGTGCCAGACTGTAGTCCTTAACGGGTACACCTCGAGACCGATGTACATTCCGTCGGGAGTTCCCCAAGGATCCTTATTAGGACCTATTTTATTTAATATTTTTGTAAACGACATCGCTTCTTGTTTCCTTAATTCAAAATTTTTATTATGACAGATGACATGAAAATTTTGAGTCAAGTGGCAACCATTGAGGATGCTCATTTATTACAGGAGGATCTGGACCGGTTCCATGATTATTGCGACCGAAATAGGTTGGATTTAAATATATCTAAATGTTATGTGTGTACATTTACTCGAAAGCCAAACCCTATTAGATATGATTACAAATTATCGAATACCTCAATTACCAGAGTCAACGTCATCAAGGATCTTGGGGTAATTTTCGACTCAAAGCTTTTGTTCGATGCGCACATTGATAATATAGTCAACAAGGCTTCTAAAGCGTTGAGTTTTATTTTTAGGGTCTCCTCTGAGTTTAAGAATGACAAAACCATGAAAATTTTATACTGTGCTTTTGTCCATAGCCATCTCGAATATGCTTCCCAAATTTGGAATCCAAATTACAATGTTTATATCGATCGCCTTGAAAGTATACAAAGGCGATTTTTAAGGTACACTCAATATCGTTCTATTACTTATCTTCTTAACTGTACTAGTCGGTGTAAGAAATTTCATATTCTTCCTTTACACGAGCGGAGATAGATTGCAGATCTTGCTTTTCTATTTAATATAATGAACGGGTCTACTGACATCCCTGAGCTGGTGGCCAAGATTGGACTACGTGTACCGTCTGTGTTTCTTCGGAGACCTCAACTCCTTCATGTTCCTATTGTCAAAACTAACTATAGGCAAAATACATATATCTTGAGAGCATGTCGAATGTTCAATATGGTGTGCAAGGATGTTGAGCTTGGTAAAAAAAACAGTTTATTTCTCACCAACATAGCAACCACGATTACAAATTAATACGAACTTAATATTAGGTTGGGGAAAAAGTCTTTTCGCATTATAGTATGTATGAACTTGTAATAAAATCTCTTTGGCTATACTATTTGTATCTGGCTGGTTTTGGTATCATTGAAAGTTTAAATTTTAAAGAACATAATTCCAAATTCAAATTAGGAAAATGTGTGATTTTCATTTGTTTTTCGTACCGTCAAGATGAGTGAATCTAATGAAGAAATTCGATACATTTTAAAATTTTACTACAAAAAAGGTAAAAATGCAACGGAAGCCGCGAAAAAAATTTGCGATGTTTATGGACCTAGTGTAGTGTCTGTGAGAGTAGCACAAATTTAGTTTAAGCGTTTTCAATCCGGAAATTTTGATGTCAAAGATGCACGTCGCTCTGGTCGCCCTATTACGGATAAAATAGATGCCATTTTTGAAAAAGTGGAGCAAGATTGGCATGCCAGTAGTTACGACGTAGCTGAAGAACTGGAAATTGACCACAAAACAGTTTTGGCGCATTTGAAAAAAACTGGGTACACAAAAAAGCTCGACATTTGGGTACCTCACGAGCTCACTGATAGAAACCTAATGAACCGTGTACTCATTTGTGATTCTTTATTACGACGTAATGAAACCGAACCATTTTTGAAGAAGCTGATAACTGGTGATGAAAAGTGGATCTCGTTTGACAAGAACGTGCGAAAAAGGTCGTGGTCAAAGGCCGGTCAGGCTTCACAGACTTTGGCGAAACCCGGGTTAACTCGCAACAAGGTGATGCTGTGTGTGTGGTGGGATTGGAAGGGCATTATTCATTATGAGCTGTTACCACCAGGCAGGACCATCGATTCTGAACTCTACTGCGAACAACTGATGAGATTAAAGCAAGAAGTTGAGAGAAAGCGGCCGGAATTAATCAATAGAAGGGGTGTGGTTTTTCATCATGATAACGCTAGACCTCACACATCTTTAGCCACCCAACAAAAATTAAGAGAGTTTGGCTGGGAGGTGTTAATGCATCCGCCGTATAGTCCTGACCTTGCACCTTCAGATTTCCACCTGTTTCGGTCTCTTCAGAATTCTTTAGGCAGTGTCAGGTTAACATCACGAGAGGACTGCCAAAACCACTTGTCGCGGTATTTTGACCAGAAGTCCCAAAATTTCTATAGCAATGGGATCATGTCCCTACCTACAAGATGGCAAAAAGTTATCGAACAAAATGGTACCTACATACTTTAGTTAAATGTAAATAAACTTTATTAAAAAATGTTTTGAATTTTATTAAAAAATGCGAAGTAACTTTTTCCCCAACCTATTACTAATCTCGTATACAATAAACAACAATAATCCAGCAGCATTTGTGGTGGTAAAAAGAGGTTTGATAAACAGACTCTATCTTCTGAACTAGGCAAGGCCTGTATCTCAGAAGATAGCGTTCAGCTGACAATTTCATTATTTTGTAACCTAAAAAACATTGCGTATTTTAAATTATTAATAAATGTGTATATTATTTATTTTTATTAAAATGAAAATGCAAGTAGTGAATAAAAGTATGTGTGTATGTGGGGTGTGTATGCGTGTATGTGGGTGTGTGCGTGTAGTGTAAGTGAGCGTGTGTGTGTGTGCCTTTTATTAATATATCTATACTAATATTATAAAGAGGAAACCTTTGTATTTTTGTATGTTTGTATTGAATAGGCTCAAAAACTACTGGACCGATTTCAAAATTTCTTTTACCATTACTTAGAGGGATTCTTCCGAATCCGTATAGGCTACATTTTATTCCGGAAAATAGATAGGATTTTTCGTGGTAGTGAAAATTGTGGAGTAAGGCGTCGAAAAAACTGCCGTACGTTAACGATTCTCGCGAACGCTGCCTAAATGGTTAGAGATGTATGGTTGACTTCTATAGAAAAGTTGTAGAACTCAATAATGCCTACAAAAAAGTCCGCGATAGTATAAACCAAACATTTATATTTTAGCCATTATAACCACTTTTCCATAGAATAAAAGTAATTAAAATTATTAGCCTATGTTTATTGATCATATTATCGTCAAATACTAATCCTTATCCAAATAAACTATTTATTGAGCAAGATTCTTTCAATAGCTATAAATTACTTTTTATTTTATTCCAATCGGACAATCCATTCAAAAGATATTACGAATTAAAATTGTAATTGGTATTAAAATGAATGATGGTGTCGCACGACTCGCACGGCGAAACCGCAGGGGAGGGGGGTGCACATCTATGAAGCAGGTTGACTCACTCGCGCGGTCGGCTCTCTACGCAGCGGACGCAGGCAAATCGAGTAAATTTACTGAATTAATGCACTTATTAAAATTGATTTCGGAACTATTTAGATACTCATTATCAAAATTTCTTTTCAAAAATACTTATAAATAATTTCATTCAATATTTCTTAAATATATTCTTAAATAATTCGAATTATTTTCGAAAAACTAGTATTTATTTTCGTCTGACGATAGGCAGGGTTTTTTTAACATAAACCCAAGATAAACAATATGCCTAAAAAGAAACGATCGCAGCTATCTGAAAGTACTTCCCAAGCGAGATTAGCAAAAATAAGTCGCAGTGGGGAATCTTCTTCAGAAAATTCTGAACGTCTCGCAAGTCAAAGAGAATACGTTTCACAGTCGCGGGCAAGAGAATCTAGCGGTGAACGTTCGCAGCGCCTTGCTGAAAATAGAGATAGACTGTCACGAGCACGCACTAGAGAAACCAGCGATGAACGTTCACGTCGCCTTGCGGAGCAGAATGTAAGCTCGTTGCAGGTACACCAACGACAATCTAGCGCCGAACGTTCACAGCGCCTTGCTGGAAATAGAGACAGACTGTCACGAGCACGCGCAAGGGAATCTAGCGATGAACGTTCACTTCGCCTGGCGGAGCAGACTGCGAGAACATCACAGGTACACCAACGCCAATGGAGTGCCGAACGCGCACAGCGACTTGCTGAAAATAGAGTTAGAACCTCGCGAACGCGTGCTCGAGAATCTAGCACCGAGCGCTCGCAGCGACTTATGGCACAGAGAGCTAGACAACAGTCCTTAGCGACTAGAACCCGCAATAGAATTGTAGCCCATAGTAATAGATCGGCGTTTAACTATGATCCACAACTTGATTATGCTCTTCAGAACAGCATCCAAATCGGAGCACTGGATAAGATTTGTCCTAAATGCTTTGCTAAAAAATGGAAGGATGAAGCAAACGGTATGTGATGCGCATCTGGCAAAGTTATTCTTCCCAATATTGAAGAGCCACCAGAACCAATAAAAAGCCTATTGACAAATAATCACTCTTTATCCGCGCATTTTTTGAATAACATACGTAGGTACAATAGCTTATTCCAGATGACTTCCTTTGGGGCAAAGGAAATTAGGGAAATTTTATGCCTACTTTTAAGGTAGAAGGACAAGTTTATCATCTCATAGGAGACTTGCTACCGGCATCAGGGCAGAGCCCACAATTTCTGCAAATCTATTTTATTTTAGATGCTGACCAATTATCATTATGATCAAACATGGCCCCCATGCTAAAACTAGATTTGATCAGTGAATTGCAGACTATGTTAAACAGCCATAACTTATACATACGAAGTTTTAAACATAGTATGGAACTCAATACCTCAGAGAATTTAAAATTGGTTATTCACTCTGATCGCGCACCTCAGACTGAACACCGAGGCAGACATAATGCTCCTTCCGTAAATGAAGTGGCCGTTCTTTTAGTCGATGAAGAAAAAGGACCAAGAGATATAGTACTACACGGTAGAGACGGACAATTACAACGAGTGTCGGAATTACACCGCGCATATGATCCGTTACAATATCCGCTAATGTTTGTATCAGGAGATGACGGTTATTATTTGACGATTCCTCAACATGATTCCGTTAGAAATAAGACTGTGTCATGCATGCAGTATTATGCATACCGTTTAATGATTAGGACAAACTGTTTTAACGCACTGCATTACTACAAAGATTTATTTGATCAATTTTGTGTGGATATGATGGCTAAGATGATTTCAGTACGGTTAAATTTTATTTCTCGAAACCAACAGAAGCTTAGAGCGGATAATTATATTCATTTGAGGGATGCTTTGAACCAAGATGCAAACGTAAATGCAGCTAATATCGGACAGCATGTGATCTTGCCGTCGTCATTCACTGGGTCGCCAAGGTACCTCCACGAAAAGACGCAAGATGCTATGACATATGTGCGCAATCATGGAAGGCCGTATCTTTTTATCACTTTCACCTGTATCCTGTATAGTTCCTGTTTTATTTCACCCGGAATGGGAAGAGATAAAACAGGAACTATTACCTGGTCAGCGTTCTTTCGACCGACATGACATCATTGCTCGAGTGTTTCACTTAAAAATGAAACAGATGATTAAAATATTAACGAAAGACGCGATTTTCGGATCGGTTAAATGTTATATGCTTTCTGTTGAGTGGCAAAAAAGGGGGTTACCGCATTGTCATATGCTATTTTGGCTCGACTCGAAAATACAACCCGATGAAATTGATGATATAATAGTTGCCGAACTGCCCAATAGGACGAAGACCCAGTATTATTTGGAATAGTTACAAAAAATATGGTACATGTACCATGTGGGGAACAAAATTTGAATTCGCCGTGCATGAAAAATGGCATAGGGGAAGGTGGGGCAGCTTCATACAGTTTTTATATTTCGTCTTATAGAATGCTCTCGGGTATCGATATCTATATTGTTTCATCAAAAATCAATAGTCTTACTATCTGACTCTATATAAAAAAAAAAAAAATTGTGTAAATACACTTGTACGGCTTTTTGTAACACTTTAAAGAAAAAAAGAAAAATGTATGAATGTACCCCACATGCGGGGCACTTTCATACAGGCTATGGGGCAGATTCATACATGTGAAAAAATACAGAAGTTGTGCATAAAATGTTTATTTATTTATCAATATTGGGTTTCTTTTCGAACATAAGGTGTGTTTCTGGATGTGCTTTAGAAGATCAACAAAAGTGCTCGAGTTTATCCAACCTCTTCTCATGGCTACACCCAAAGAGCCTTCTAGTGCACTTTCTATGAAGAGGTCCCTAAAATGTACTCGAGGGAAGATGAATAAAGGCGGTATGGTGTTTCCACTTGCTGATATAATCCCACCAAATGTGACCAGCTCTCTTTTTTTGGTAGACACTATTTGGCAAACCTGTTTTTGATTATTTTCAGTAAAAATGTTGGGTGTGCTCAGCACAGTAGAGATGCCTATTCGTCGTAGTAGAAAATCCGATCGGCAGTAAACTTGTATTTGCGGTATTTATTCTTCAGGTTCTGGAAGAAATCATTCACTGCCGTTTTATTGAAACCGAATGATCTGGCAGCACTTGTATCTTCAGGTTTACGCAAACTGAAATTTTTATGGCGTTTTCGGAAACTTGCTAACCAGTCTGCTCCCGCCATCTCACTATTATTCCAACTTGCAGGATATTTAATCTCATTGGCCTTAGCAAATTCATATCCAAGTTTTTTAACTTCGACACATGTCAGTCGATAGTGCATCATAGAACACTCTTAAATATATTTATTGAAAAGATCCGATTCAAAAACAAAAACTTGCTGCGATGCAAATTGAGATTTGAATACACGAGTTTCGCTACCATAATCTTGAGTTTTGCGTAATTTTTTTATATTGCTTTGTGGTGTTTGTGCATTAAGTCCATATTTGGCTGCTGATTTCCGAAAAGAGAGTTTGTTGTCCACAACTTTATCGATAGCTTTTAACATTGCCTCTACATCCACCCGTCTAATCCTAGTTCCCTTTTTCTTGTAATTTCTGACCATAATTGTTCTGCAAAACAAAATGATGGTATAACTTAAATTTTGCAAACTAAAATAAAATAAGAAATGGAAGGCAGAAGTGTACGGGGCACATCACATTCATACTGTATGCATGTGCCCCGTACACTTCTGTATGAACCTACCCCATCACAAGAAAATGAAATCAAAATATTGCTAGAAAAAAAGCAAGCATATATAAAATTATTCACTGATTAATTCACAAACTTGACCCTATTATCTTTTAAATAAAATAGAACTGAATAATCTAGAGAGCAGCTTTTATTAAAAGAAGACGTAATAAGTGAGATCTTAAAATTACTTACACCTGGTCGAATCACGTTCAGTATCACAACGACGCGAGTATCACACCAACTGCTTTCAAACTCCGTGAGCAACCACACACATCAGTAAGTTACGCATACACCCATAAGTCATTCTGGTGATGTGCGCCTAACATCAGATATATCTAGTGTATGAAAGTGCCCCTTGTATGAATCTGCCCCACTCTCCCCTATGTTCGAAAAAATATCCACGACGCTTCGTAGCTGAAACTCAGACCGGTGAAGATGGCTATCCCGTTTATAGACGACGCGACATCAACAACGGAGGGCAGGTTGCTACCTTAAATGTCCGGGGGCAAACTATTAATATTGACAACAGATGGATTGTTCCATATTCACCAATACTATGTCGATCTTTTAATGCACACATTAACGTAGAGTATTATCATTCTGTACAAGCAATAAAATACATTTGCAAATATATCAACAAAGGATCGGATCAAGCCACTTTCAGTGTCAAAAATGTACACGACGAGATTGAAAAATATTTGAACGGCCGGTACATCAGTACATCTGAAGCAGTATGGCGGTTATTAGAGTTTCCTATACATGATAGACACCCTACCGTAGTGCATTTAGCGGTTCACTTAGAGAATGGACAACGAGTGTACTTCTCAGCGGAAAATATGCAAAATATAGTGGATAATCCTCCAAAAACGACACTCACCGCGTTTTTTGACCTGTGCAACAGTGATGAATTTGCTAAAACATTACTGTATCACGAAGTGCCTCATTATTACACTTGGGCTAACAATAAATTCTCTAGAAGGAAACGTGGCAGACGTAGTTGGTCATCCAGGTATTAAAAAAGACGCGGCGTTGGGACGAGTATATAGCATTCATCCTTCCCAGTCAGAGTGTTTTTACCTCAGGATACTACTTCACCATGTACGTGGCCCAACGTCGTTTCAGGACTTAAAAACCGTTGATGGAGCTATTAAAGAAACTTACCAAGCCGCTTGCCGGAGTAGAGGTTTGCTGGAAAACGACAACCAATGGGAAATTACTTTGCGAGAAGCTGCAATTTCCGAATGTCCGCTGAAGCTGAAAGAGTTGTTTGTGGTTATACTATTATTTTGTTTCCCCTCTGAACCTCTCAAATTATGGGACAATTTTAAGGACGATTTGTGTCAAGACATTACAAATATAGCCCAGCAACAACAAATCCAAGACTATGACGTGTATAACGAAGGCTTGATACAGATTGAGAACAAACTGTTAGAACTGAGCGACAAAAATTTCGGAGACTTTGGATTACCTTCTCCTAATCGCTCGCAAAATGAAATAGATGCCATACTGTACCGTACACATTATGATGTAAATGAGCTGTCAGTATTTGTCAACTCAAATATAACCAAGCTGGTGGCAGATCAAAAAATTGCGTTCGATGTTATAATTGAAAGTGTGGAAAATAACAGTGGTCGGTTATTTTTCTTGGACGCGCCTGACGGAACAGGTAAAACCTTTCTTGCCAATTTATTGTTGGCAAAAGTACGACAATCTGGAAAAAAAGCACTGGCAGTTGCGTCTTCTGGAATTGCTGCAACATTGAGTGATGGGAAAACTGCTCATTCCACCTTTAAATTACCGTTGGCTGTGTCTCTAGAGCAACAATCCGTATGCTCTATCCGCAAAAATGGACCACTAGGGAAACTGTTACAGGATACGTCACTAATTATTTGGGATGAGTGCACCATGAGCCATAGAGCTCATGTAGAAGCAGTAGACCGCACATTACAAGACATTAGGAGCTGTGGTAACATTATGGGAGGTGTAACTTTTGTTTTAGCTGGAGATTTTCGACAAACTCTTCCGGTTATAACAAAAGGTACACGTGCCGACGTTATTAAAGCGTGCCTTAAATCATCTCCTTTGTGGCTATCTATTGAAACACTCAGCGAATATGAGACCACACTTAAATAATAACCGTGATAGCAATTTTCCCCAAAAAATACTTCAACTTGGTGACGGAAAATTACCAACTCCAGTCCCAAACAGCTCCCAAGTATTATTAAACAATGAATTGGCTCAAACTGTTCACAGTCTACAAATACTGGTAGACACAATCTATCCCGACATCGAAAATCTAACAGAACGAAATTCCAATTGGCTCTGTTCGAGAGCAATAGTGGCACCGAGAAACGATGCAGTAAATGAAATTAACAAAATGATTATTGAAAAAGTACCCGGTGATTTTAAATGTTTTAAATCCATCGACACCGTGTGTAACACCGAAGACACAGTACACTATCCACAAGAATTTTTAAACTCACTCAATACTGCCGGCTTGCCACCCCACGAACTGAAATTAAAAGTAGGTACGCCCATTATGCTATTAAGAAATTTAAGCCCTCCTAATATGTGTAATGGGACAAGACTTTTGATAAAAGAATTGCGAGCCAATGTGATTGTAGCGACCATCATCACCGGCCCGGCGGCTGGACAGCTCGCTCACATTCCGTGGATCCCGATGATACCGACAGATTTGCCTATTTCCTTTAAAAGATTACAGTTTCCCGTCAAGGTATCGTTTGCCCTTACAATAAATAAATCCCAGGGTCAAACTTTTTCAATGGTAGGCATCGATCTCAGAAAAGAGTGCTTTTCTCATGGCCAATTATATGTTGCACTTTCTCGAGTAGGATATCCTGAAAACCAATATGTTTTAATGCCATCTACAAATACTACTGCGAACATAGTGTCACTATACACTAGCATATTACAAGCATTAAGGTCAAGAGAAAAAAAAACAAAAAAAAAAACCAAAAAAATGAGTTAAGCAGCTACGAAACAAAGAAATGTAACACGAATAAAAAAACTATAAAAACATACATACAAAACAATTATTTTTTTTCAGAGAGCTTAAAAAATAAATGTCCACCCGTGCGAAGCCGGGGCGGGTCGCTAGTTTATTATATTTGTGGAGATAAAAGATGTTCTGTTGTTAGGTAGTCCAATTGTAATAACCATCCTTTCACTTAAACCTTAGCATCATGCTTGCTTAAATGTGTTAAGTTTTTTATTTATTTTGTTACAAAGTATAGTGTTATATAATACTGTCTTATCGCAAATGCTGTGTGATATGAAGAAATATGCCAAACTAGTTTCTGTCTACGTCTGGCAGTATCAGGAGGGGGAGCCGATCGATGCTTTCTCAAGATGGATTCAAGCACATCTATCTGTCGTACCCTAAGCACCTTGCAGTCAGAATTCAGTTGTGTCGTCGAGTATCTAAACGGCTTTCGGGTCATCACTTTAGGAATAGCTCTCTGTGCCCGTTGCAATGCGAGGAACCTTGTTTTTGCAGCACCCCCCCACACTGTGATGCAATACTGAATGACGGATTGGCATAGTGCAATGTATATTTTTGTAAGAACCTCAGTTGATGCAGATTCTCTAAGAGTTTTAAAAATATAAATCATACTCCTTAACCTTGCTTTTAGTTTAGTTAAGTGTTTGTCCCATCGCAATTTGTCGTCAATTTCTACTCCAAGGTACTCAACAGTAGTAGACCGAGTAATTGTTTGACAATTACAATTTTGTGTTCTGTCTGAGCAAGAATGAGCGACAATACCAAAAGTTTCAGGTGCTTGTGTTGTCTTATTAATGGAAAATGTAATATAGTTTGTTTTGTCCAGGTTAAGTGTGAGAAGGTTGGAGTTGAGCCACTTTATAACTTCCCCAAAACAATCCTCTGCTTTTACCTTGACCTCGTCCCAGGTGGGAGCGTTTATCACAATAGCTGTGTCGTCAGCGTAGGTATAAATTTTTGCGTTAGGCATAGATATTGTGCAAAGGTCATTTATGTATATTTTAAACAACGTTGGGCCTAAAACGCTCCCTTGGGGCACTCCGTAAGTTACTAGTGTTTCCTCACTGAGACAGGAATCAATTTTATCTTGTTGGGTTCTATTGCTTAAATAATCTTTGAACAATTGTAAAGGTGTACCCCTAGGGCATGTTCTCCAGTTTGATTAAGAGGTTGGAAACAGACTGTGTCAAAGGCTTTTCCATATCCAAGAAAATACCAAGACATTTATTCTTATTGTCTAGTTGATTTGCAAGAAATTGAGTGAGATCAAGTACAACATCTTCAGTAGACACTCCGTTTCGAAAACCATATTGGTTACTGGCAATTAAATTATTTTTGTTTAGGTATTTATTGAGTCTTATATTTAATATTTTTTCAAGCACTTTTGATAGCGCTGACAGCACTGAAATTGGCCTGTAGTTGCTTACACAGTCTCTGTCTCCTCCCTTGTGAATTGGGTGCACTAAAGCTTTCTTAAACGCATTGGGAAATACTCCGGTTTGTATAGACAGATTAAAAATGTGCGTTATGGAGGGAATTATTGAATTTCGACAATATTTTAGAATACTAGACGATACTTTGTCCCAGCCCGTCGCACAGTTACTACGTAGCTGTTGAATGATTGATTCCACCTCATTAGCATCTGTCTCTGGGAGGAAAAAAGAATTAACAGGAGGATCTGACTTGATTAGAAGTCTTGTGTGTGTGTTTTGGTTCAACAAGATAATTTTATCTGCAAGTTTCTTGCCAATATCTGTAAAATATGAGCAAACATGGTTAACAGAGAGTTTAGGATCAGCACAAATATTTAAAAGTTCCAAAGGTTGGGAACGGCTTTTTTAGGGTTCCGTTGCCAAATGGCAAAAAACGGAACCCTTATAGATTCGTCATGTCTGTCTGTCTGTCCGAGTATGTCACAGCCATTTTTTTCCGAAACTATAAGAGCTATGCTGTTGAAACTTGGTAAGTAGATGTATTCTGTAAACTGCATTAAGATTTTCACACAAAAATAGAAAAAAACAATAATATTTGGGGTTCCCCATACATAGAACTGAAACTCAAATTTTTTTTTTTCATCAAACCCATACTTGTGGGGTATCTATGGATAGGTCTTCAAAAATGATATTGAGGTTTCTAATATCATTTTTTTTAAACAATAATATTTGGGGTTCCCCATACATAGAACTGAAACTCAAAAAAAAAAACATCAAACCCATACGTGTGGGGTATCTATGGATAGGTCTTCAAAAATGATATTGAGGTTTCTAATATCATTTTTTTCTAAACTGAATAGTTTGCGCGAGAGACACTTCCAAAGTGGTAAAATGGGTGTCCCCCCCCCCCGTAACTTCTAAAATAAGGGAATGATAAAACTAAAAAAAATATATGATGTACATTACCATGTAAACTTCCACCGAAAATTGGTTTGAACGAGATCTAGTAAGTAGTTTTTTTTTAATACGTCATAAATCGTAAACCACAACTTACCTTTCATTCAGTCAACTCAAATATAAAAATTAAAAAAAAAACATAAACATAAACCTTATGCATAAACCGTGAATTCCTGCAGGTTTGTACGGAACCCTAGGTGCGCGAGTCCGACTCGCACTTGGCCAGTGTTTTGGTATTAGTAATATCTTTAATCACATTCCATAAAGCTTTGGGATTATTTCCTGCTTTTGCAATTTCCCCTTTCTCGTATTCTCTTTTTAGCTTACGAAGAAGGGAATTGCAGAAGTTACGGTAGCGCGTATAGGTTAATTTAAGAATTAGATTATCTGGCGAGTTGCAAGATTTTTTATGTAGTTTATTCCGGTTGGCAATACAGCGTAAGAGCCCTGGAGTAATCCAGGGTTTTATATTTCTTTATCTCTTAGAAACGATTCTTCTATACGTATGTTTATTTATGATGGACGTGACTGTCGATATGAATTTATTTGTTGCTTCATTAGCATTAACCGAGTTTAATATATCTTCAAAGTTTGTATTTTCAGTTTTAATAGCTCGTTGATCTGTATGAGTGGAAAATTTATTACCTATTTGGTCTTTTGAGCTTATAATTTGCAGAGATAAGATAATGGGTGCATGATCGGTAATGTCGGTTTTTAGTATTATAGAGGTAGAAGGCAACTTAGATTTTAAAAGGATATGGTCTAAACAGTTATCGATTCTAGTGGGAAATAGGTGGGCAGGTATTAGGCCGTGCATAGCATTCAATATAAGATAGTCGTTACTTCTCTCGTCAGTTTTGATGTCTATGTTAATGTCTCCTATTAGCGCTATGCTGGGATAATTTGCGTATTGGGTGTTCAAGTGTTCAAGCTATTCAAAAATTCATCCAACTTATCTTGGCCCCCGTTAGATGGTGAGCGATAAATAGCTACTAGCGCTAATTTCTGATCTAAGCAGCAAACAAGGCAATTGGTACCCACAAAATCTGGTTCAGACACCTTGCACTTTAAATCCTTGTTACTGTAGATTATAATGCCATCATTTTGGTTTTTTGTACGCTTAGTATATAAAAACTTTTTACCAAAAAATTTAACCGCCGAAAAAACTGAAAAGCAAAAAATAATAAACCTTAAAATTATGAGTCGGCGCTTTGAGTGATCTTTGTTCATTGATTTTCCAGCGCCGACTCATAATTTTAAGGTTTATTATTTTTTGCTTTTCAGTTTTTTCGGCGGTTAAATTTTTTGATAAAAAGTTTTTATTTTATAATTTTTTGTGGCTTTAATATACTTATAATAAATTAAATTAAATTATTTATTTTTTTAACTTTATTAAAATAGTTTGTAAATTTTTTAAATAGTTTGTTAATTTTAAAAATAGTTTGTAAGTCTTCTGCCTACTAACACCATTATGGGCCAAATGTGTCTGAAATAAAAATATTTATTTTTATTTTTTATAATACTTTGCAAGATATACCCTATCCAATGAATAAAGAATTATCAAAATCGGACTACTCTGTATAAAGTTAGCCGTGGTTAAACATTACAATCAGTGAGTGAACAATCAATCATCCCCTGTTTTCTGACCCTTAGGGTTTGATTTTGTTTTTCAAATTTATATGGGACCACCCTCGGAGTATACCCTTTCCAATAAAAAAAAGAATTATCACAATCGCACTACTATGTAAAAAGTTACGCGTGGTCATACATAAAAAAAAAAAAATATACGCGTCGAATTGATAACCTCCTCCGTTTTTTTTCGTCGGTTAAAAATGAGGTATTACTAAAATTGGAATTTTATTAACTTTAATAAGCCAACATTCTGTTAGGATAATTATGTCATATCTTGTTTTAATAGTAGCCAAGAGTACAGATAGATCGGCAAAGTGTTTATTGATACTTCTTATATTTATATGTAAAATATTAATTGACTTATCCGGATTAATTAAATGTATACTACAATCTTCTGGTAAACATATATGCGAGTTAGCCCCAGGAATGGAGTCCAATTCTTCGCTTATTTCAGTTATGTTAGCCTGTTTCGTTATCTTAATTGTTCATGTTCATACATATTTAAATTTTAAAGTTCATTCCAAATTCCCGCCCAAAGATCGCATGGTAATTGCAATGTTGTGATTTCCGCGACCGGAACCGAGGCTCGAACCAATTGGCAGAACGTAAGGACAACGTTCATACGCCTTGGCCAATCTCGCGCCTTCTTTCGACCGCGTCACCAGCGTCCCTGCAATATGGGGGGGAGTCGTTTTTCGCCGGCGCACGAGGAAGCGTGTTCTCGTGCAGCCAAAAATCATAGTGAAGGACCTTTTATTTTGTGTGTGTGAAGTTATCAGTCTCAACATTCCGTGTATTTTGAAGCCTCAAAACGAACTTTTACAAGCTGGAAAACAAAACGTGGAGCTCCTCGCCACCTACCTACAGCTGCACCACAGCTTCTGGACCAGGGCGTACGTAGCCAAAAAGTAAGGGCTTCTTTCTTAGTTGCGGATTTCTTAAGCGTTGCAACCAGCCAATTCGATCAATACTTACTCGTGGTTGCCCCCAAAATGGGCAGGTAATGTCTTGCTGCCACATAGCCATTTATAACCAGAAGTGTACTAAAATGTTAAATAACCTTTTATTTGGAGTGTGTTGTGTAATTTATTTAATTTTTGTTTATTCTCTTTATTTGTCTCTGTTTCACTCTCACGCAGTTTGTACCGTCTTGAAAATGTCATACATATAAGGTATATAAGTGGAAACTTGTAATTGGCTTTTTTCTACATGTTACTTTTAATTACTCGAATGTATTAGCTGTAAGTTTTCTAAAAATTAATAAAATAAAATATTTGCTAGTTTACATGGATGATCGCGACGCTCAAAGTTCTGTCTCAGACCTGGCGAATGCACCGCTCGCGAACTGTGCGCGTGCAGCGCGCGCCCAGCTCGTGCGCACATAGGTTCTTTCGTGTTTGAACTATGAGCCTCATTTGTGAATCTTCGTTCGAAGATGTCGGCCCTTAAAGTGTTTCCCCAGACCTAGTGATTGAGCCGCTCGCGAGCTGCTTGCGAACTGCGCGTAGCTTGCACGCGTGCGGCGCGCGGCCGCCGCAGAGGCAGCGTACGAACATGAAATGCATGTGCGCAGTTCGCAAGCGGCTCGCGAACGGCGCATTCGCCAGGTCTAAACGCACCTTTACATTTTCCAAAATTTATGAGCCTATAATGTTCGTCCCGCTAGAGCTAATCGTCATTACATATTATAAAATACAAACCTGCAGGTATTCACGGTCTATGCATAAGGTTTATGTTTATGAAATTAAATGTTTTTTTTTTAAATTTTTTTAGGGTTCCGTTGCCGAATGGCAAAAAACGGAACCCTTATAGATTCGTCATGTCTGTCTGTCCGTCTGTCTGTCTGTCTGTCTGTCTGTCTGTCTGTCTGTCTGTCCGAGTATGTCACAACCACTTTTTTCCGAAACTATTTATAAGAGCTATGCTGTTGAAACTTGGTAAGTAAATGTATTCTGTAAACCGCATTAAGATTTTCACACAAAAATAGAAAAAAAAATACAATAATATTTGGGGTTCCCCATAAGTACATAGAACGGAAACTCAAAAAAATTTTTTTCATCGAACCCATACGTATCTATAGATAGGTCTTTGAAAATGATATTGAGGTTTCTAATATCATTTTTTTCTAAACTGAAAAGTTTGCGCGAGAGACACTTCCAAAGTGGTAAAATTTGCCCCCCCCCCCCCCCTCCTCATAACTTCTAAAATAAGGAATGATAAAACTAAAAAAAATATAATAGGTTGGGGACAAAGTTTCTTCGCATTTTTTAAGAAAATTCAAAACATTTTTTAATAAAGTTTATTTACATTTAACTGAAGTATGTAGGTACCATTTTGTTCGATAACTTTTTGCCATCTTGTAGGTAGGGACATGATCCCATTGCTATAGAAATTTTGGGACTTCTGGTCAAAATACCGCAACAAGTGGTTTTGGCAGTCCTCTCGTGATGTTAACCTGACACTGCCTAAAGAATTCTGAAGAGACCGAAACAGGTGGAAATCTGAAGGTGCAAGGTCAGGACTATACGGCGGATGCATTAACACCTCCCAGCCAAACTCTCTTAATTTTTGTTGGGTGGCTAAAGATGTGTGAGGTCTAGCGTTATCATGATGAAAAACCACACCCCTTCTGTTGATTAATTCCGGCCGCTTTCTCTCAACTTCTTGCTTTAATCTCATCAGCTGTTCGCAGTAGAGTTCAGAATCGATGGTCCTGCCTGGTGGTAACAGCTCATAATGAATAATGCTCTTCCAATCCCACCACACACACAGCATCACCTTGTTGCGAGTTAACCCGGGTTTCGCCACAGTCTGTGAAGCCTGACCGGCCTTTGACCACGACCTTTTTCGCACGTTCTTGTCATACGTGATCCACTTTTCATCACCAGTTATCAGCTTCTTCAAAAATGGTTCGGTTTCATTACGTCGTAATAAAGAATCACAAATTAGTACACGGTTCATTAGGTTTCTTTCAGTGAGCTCGTGAGGTACCCAAATGTCGAGCTTTTTTGTGTACCCAGTTTTTTGAAATGCGCCAAAACTGTTTTGTGGTCAATTTCCAGTTCTTCAGCTACGTCGTAACTACTGGTATGCCGATCTTGCTCCAGTTTTTCAAAAATGGCATCCATTTTATCCGTAATAGGGCGACCAGAGCGACGTGCATCTTTGACATCAAAACTTCCGGATTGAAAACGCTTAAACCAAATTTGTGCTACTCTCACAGACACTACACTAGGTCCATAAACATCGCAAATTTTTTTCGCGGCTTGCGTTGCATTTTTACCTTTTTTGTAGTAAAATTTTTAAATGTATCGAATTTCTTCATTAGATTCACTCATCTTGACGGTACGAAAAACAAATGAAAATCACACATTTTCCTAATTTGAATTTGGAATTATGTTCTTTAAAATTTAAACTTTCAATGATACCAAAACCAGCCAGATACAAATAGTATAGCCAAAGAGATATTATTACAAGTTCATACATACTATAATGCGAAAAGACTTTTTCCCCAACCTAATATGATGTACATTACCATGTAAACTTCCACCGAAAATTGGTTTGAACGAGATCTAGTAAGTAGTTTTTTTTTAATACGTCATAAATCGTAAACCACAATTTACCTTTCCTTCAGTCTTGTCTTCAGTTGTGTCTCGCACAAACTATTCAGTTTAGAAAAAAAATGATATTAGAAACCTCCATATCATTTTTGAAGACCTATCCATAGATACCCCACACTTATGGGTTTGATGAAAAAATATTGTTGAGTTTCAGTTCTAAGTATAGGGAACACCCAAAATGTTTATTTTTTTCAATTTTTGTGTGAAAGTGTTAATGCGGTTCACAGAATACATCTACTTACCAAGTTTCAACAGCATAGTTCTTATAGTTTCGGAGAAAGTGGCTGTGACATACGGACGGACAGACAGACAGACAGACATGACGAATCCATAAGGGTTCCGTTTTTTGCCATTTGGCTACGGCACCCAAAAAACAACAATTCCGTGGAATCTCGGAAATACTTTTTAGTTTACCCGAACCCGGGGTAATTACCGCCAAATGTTTGTAGTGTTTGTATTTGTTTAAATAAACGTAGGTTGTTAGGTACATTTACGAGAACTGCCTATATTTGTGTTTTAGTTAGTCAACTAATGGTAATATGGTGCGGAAAGCAGTCCCCCTCGATAGGCAATCGCTGAAACCCCTGTACATACATATTACTCTGGAGGACACGGGGTTTAGGCACTATGGAGCTGTAAGACTCATAGTGCCTCTTTGCCTCAGTACGGCTTGACCCACCGTGCTGAGGGATGTCATTCCGAGCTCCAATCGGATGACTTAATGCAAGGAAGGCCATAAGGGCGCCAAGGCCAACCCTCATGTTGGGCGGCAAGTTGGCAAGTGAAGCTACGGATTGCGCCGCATCCGGTCCTTCACATGCTCTGGAAGAGACAGCTATTTGCTGTCTCTTCCACGATGAGTACACGAGACCCAAGACAGACCCAGATCCTCCATTACAGGATTATAGGCTTTTAAAATTTTAATTGAAGGGAGTAAAAAAATAAATGGGCAATTGAGTAGGCCAACGGATCTAAGTAAACCCGAAAGGGTATGTTTGATGTCATTAGCTCTTGCAAAACATTTGAATTCTCCGCTGTCCAATGCTCAAGAGAAAAATTTGCATATTTATTTTATTTTATTTCGGGATAAAAAACAGAAGTACAATTATACGTTATACATAAAATCTTACTAATTAAACAAAATAGATAATGCAATGGCTATAGGATTATTTATTTGTAAAGCATAACAAAAATTCAAGACTTGTAAAAGTAACTTTTCGCATTTTGGGAAAAAGAACAAAGACTGATTGAACAAATCATTTATAGATGATATTCCTCAAGGCGTAGTTCGTTCAGCACATGTTGATGTTCTTCCGCAGTTTTACGCAGAGTGCGTTACATATTGAGGAAGAACAGCATATAACACCTACAGTGAGTGCATTAAGCCTTGAGGAATAACATGTAGATATATCATTTACTACTACTCTCAGGCCGTATTCAGAAGATAGCAGCAAAAAAAGGTTCGAAGAATTTAATCCACGTCAAAAACAAAGAGCCCTAAAAGGGCTTCAAGCGAAATTTGAAAATGCACCACCTAAAAATTTACAAAAATGTGTACTAAAACAATTACCGTTGGGTTCAAAAATTAAGTAAAAAGAGTGCACATGATTTGGAGATAATTATTAATAAGTGTATTAAAACTCCGGACAAACCAACTAAAATACTATGATAAATAAAGAAACGCCTCCACTCCAGAAGCAACTCTTGGAATAATGATTGACAGTAGTCTTGGGCATAGTAGTTCGCGACTGAGATCGCTCCGCTCTTCTAGTTCGTCAGCTCCCAGCTCGATCAAAGAGAGGCAGATCGTTCGATCGTTCGCTCGTTTTGATTTTGCTCCTACTGCATGCGACAAGATTATGGAATGTTCTACTTTTACATTCAATTTTTGGAATCTAAAAATAGCAATAACCTTTTGTAATAAATAATTCATAAAATGATCATGATTGTAAATAATACCAAAGTTTGCTGTTGCAATAAATAACTAGTTTAGTGATTACAAAAACTTTTTTGTATTTTGTTCCGTGTATTAGTTCGGTTGACGCCATCCTCGCTCATTCGGTCACGAACTGACGAACTAAGGAACTGCGGATCGGGGAATGAGGGTCCCCGATCCGCAGTTCCTTAGTTCGTCAGTTCGTGTTCGTTCGTTTTGTAATCACTAAACTAGTTATTTATAAATTACATTTTAAATCACTAAACTAAAAAAAAAAAAAATTTATAATATTATATAAATTTATATTTAATACTAGTTCGCGTAGTTCAGCTGAACTACGCGAACTAGTTCGCGTAGTTCAGCTGAACTACGCGAACTAGTTCCCTATGGGAGCGCTCTTTCGACCTAGTTCGTTCGCGAACTACACAAGACTAATTGACAGAAGCTTAAGCGATTAAGCGTAGAAACTTATACATTTTTACACGCTTTATATTAGCTTCACTTGTATGTTTGTATATTTGTATGTTTGTTTGTAACCGACTCCTTTTTTTTTTTTTTTTTTTTTTTTTTTTTTTTGGATGGGAAATCATCAAATGACTTCTCCCGCTCTGGGCGGAGCGGGAGGGCATGTCAGACTTTTACTGACTAAAACCCACCCGTGTTCCTTCAGTTGCCCATGTGCCAGGGTCACGATATCTCTTTCGAACAATCACGCGACCCTGGCAGGCATCGGTCCTAGCAGACCCCTTCAGTGTTGCTGACATCTCTTTGAGGCGCGCGTGGAACACTACGCGCCGTCGACCCGAGCCTGGTCCTTACCGGGCGGCGAGCTACCCATTGATCGCCACCCGCAAGCTCGCGCCTTCGGTGGCCGGGAGTCCGCAATCGACTCCCGGCGCCCGGGGCGTCTCCTCCTGCGGCGGCTAGGGACGTGAGGGCGCAGAGACTGCCATTCCCTCACTCGCCCCGCCTCCTCCTTCGCGAGCATTACTGCTTCGCAGAAGGAGGTGACGGCTTCCCATGCCCTCTCGCTCCGTACCATAGCTCGCACCAGGGCCGGACGCGAGAGGTCGCCGCCGCCGATCGCCTCCACGAGGACACGGCGGTGCTCCGCCCAGGCAGGGCACACTTCCACCGTATGCTCCACCGTGTCCTCTAGACGATCCTCACAATGGAAACACCCGGGCGTTTCCTCCCGCTTTATCCTGAACAGGAACCCACCGAAGCACGGTGAGAACCTGCGTCAGGCGGAAGGTGAGGACGCCGTGGCGCCTCTCTATCCACTCCTCAAAGAGGGGACTTACCGCCGCAATTGTGGCGTGCCCTGCGCTGGGTTGCGACAATCGTACCCGCCATGTCGCCATGAGATCCTGCCGGAGCTCTGTCCGCCGTGCTGCGATTTGCCGCGGCAGCGGAGTTTCGCCCCGGCGTTTCGCATCCTCGCGCCACTCCCACATGTGGGCGAGGACCTTTGCCTCCAGATCCCATGGCGGCACTCCGGCAAGGAGGCTCGCCGCCTCGCAGGAGACCGTGCGGTATCCCCGGATTAACCGGATGGCCATGACCCTCTGGGCCGCACTCAACCGGCGCGCAGGGTGCAGCCTCAATGCGGGCGCCCACACCGGTGCCCCGTAGAGGGCCATGGACCGCACGACCCCCGTGTAGAGCCTCCGGCAGGAGGCGTTTGGACCCCCCAGATTGGGCAGGAGCCGCTTTAACGCAGCCCCAGCCCGCTCCAGTCTGGGGGCCAAACGTCGGAAGTGCTCGACGAAGTTCCACCGGCTGTCGAGGACAAGTCCCAGGTACTTCATCGTCGACTCGACTCCTTATAGCGCGATTTTGACCCACTTTAAACGACCAGATTTCATTCAAACTGCACACCTGTCAAGGACCGATGACAATGCAATAATTTCATATATTTGTGCCATTATCCTTGCCAGGGTTACCAGGACATAAAAAAAACTGTCTTCGAAAACTACGCTGACATGCGTCTCAAAATTCGAAACACCCTAAAAAATAGAAAATAAATAATAGTTTAAAAAACTAAAAAACACGCTTCCATTGAAAACCAAACTAAAAAGTACAAAATAATGGAAAAAAGCGTGGGGTGCTTTTCAAGGTATTTTTTTATTTGGTTTTTAATCATATTTGGTTTTGTAGGTTTTCAATGGAAGCGTGTTTTTTAGTTTTTTTAAACTATTATTTATTACAGCAAGACTCCAAGAAACTAGGATTTTATCTGTATCCACCTCAAAATCAAGTAGCACAAGCCAGACAATCATGCTACCCTTCAGAAGAAATATCTGTTTCAGAAATCGAAGCTTCTGACCCTGCAGGGATTACTGGCCCACACATTCCAGCGTATTATATTTAAACGATAAATCTGTAAAACAGTAGGATGGAAAAAATAAAAGCTTGTAAAAAAGAATATCAACCTTGTCTTGTACTTTTATGTTTCTTGGGGATTTGATGCAAGTACTGGGCAATCTGTATACAAACAGGAATTTAGTGAACATTCGGTGACCCCGATTTTGAAGAAAAGTCAATAATTGCTACAACTATGGTACCATTGAAAATAAAAAATGTGGAGGCAAAAACAGTTTAATATGGTTAAATTCTGGGTCAGTTTGATTTTCTGTGTGCGGGTATTACTGAAGCTGGATGGAGAAAGCTCGGTGATCGGTAATTAACATGGAGGTGCAGTTCCTGCAAAGCTCTGGCTACGAGTCCCAGGGTTGAGTCCGCACCAACCACAGCGACTGATATGGAAAGTGTGCTATCAGAGCTGAAGAGATTGACGGTGCAAATGGAGTCACTACCGGCTTTGAGGGAGGACTTAAAGCTTATTAACAAGGAGTTGGCGGAACTGAAATCCATGAGAGAGGAATTCTCTGATATCACTAGCTCCATTACTGGAATGAAGGAGTCCCTTGAATTTGTACACAACTCAGTTAAAGGTCTGACAAAGTTTCTGGACTGGAAAGGGAATCAGATGGTTTAAAGAAGACCAAAGACGATATCACCACCTTGCAAGAGCGCTGTAGGAGTCTAGAACTCCAGCAGCGCGACAGTGAGCAGAGGTCCAGCATGAATAACATTGAGATCAAGGGTGTACCTGAATCGAACTCTGATAACTTGTTTGACATCTTTGCTAAAATAGGGGATATCGTTAATTGCCCTATCCCTAAGTAACGCATTAATTATATAGCAAGGATACCCATGCGGAAGGACAGTAACAACAAGACAATTATTTGCTCGGTACAAAATTGTTACCTAAAAACGATTTTGTTGCTGCAGCTAGAAAACATAAGACCTTATGCGCGGGGAATTTGGGACTTCAGGGCGAACATAAAATCTACGTCAATGACCACCTGACACTAGATAACAAATCTTTATTAAACAAAGCCAAGATTTTGGCGAAAGAAAAAGGATACGAGTATGTTTGGGTAAAGCTCTATTCACACAGCGGGCGGGACGTGACGTGACGCGACGCACAGTGGGCCCATACTGAAAATTAGTGGACTTAGGCAACAAAGTTACCATATCGATGCGATTTTTTTTTATATGACGTGTTATAATATTCCTGACAACTTTTATTCTTATAAAATTTCTTCTAAACTTGATAGTTTGTCTTGAAAAAATTTTTATTAGATTTTTTTGTATGGAGCGAATCACGTTTAATTTTTTTTCTTCAATTGTACTAATATGTTGGGTGTGTGGCGTGAGTATATGATAGCTAGGGTCATTCTCTATCCACGAAAAAAAATCAGCGCCGGCCAACTGCGGCAGCGCGAGTAATCATTCGGTAAAAAAATAATAATTTGGAAGAATTTTTTTGTCATTTAAAATAAATTCAAAGCATGTTTTTTGTCTCATTTGGCTGTTTTCACCTTCTTTTTAGTTAAATAAATAGTTTTAATAGCGCATACGTACTTAGAACTAGTAATTCTGGTAGAGATTTAGTTATAATTGCATGTTATCGGTACAAATAAGTCATCAATCACAATGCAGGTGCTCTGCATTGTGATTGATGACTCATTTGTTTGTGCGCGCATAACTAATGAGTCATCGAAAAATGCTCGTCTCTGATTGGCTGTGTTATTTTTTAACTGCACGTTATCTATTGTTGAATAAATGTATCGTAATGTTTCAGGTTATACTAATTTTGTTAATGATAGGTGAAATAATTTAAATTTGTACGGGCAAGTCGTTGATAATTATCTACATAATCAACTGTATGTATATTATTATAGTATAAGTTATCGTACGTGTGATCAATATGAAACTGTGAAGTAATTGTAGCCCTGAAAAGGGATGTTTGTCATATTCCTAACCCTGATGGGCTTTTGTGGGAATAATTTAGAGCCGGATCACATTATTTCTTGTTCCAGAAGTGCTAGTGGGTCCGGCAAATTTTCGGACTCTGCTATGAGGCATTCTTCTTCCTCCATAATTTCACTGTCACAGGGAGGCTCAGTAGTCTGTAACAACTGAGTTGCTTCAGGCAACAACTCATTATGAACCTGTTTCATTATTTTAGGCCTTATGTAGGATATGTGGGGATCAGAGCTTATTAGAAGTCCATGGAGGATGTCTTCGTTTGTTGCTATTCTCCCCGTTTTCCGAGTGTGCCTCTCCCTGACGTTTCTGAAGTCCTTATTACGGGCTTCCGAAGCTTCTTCAGATAAGGTACCTAAAACGAATAAGTACATACATTTTAATTTCAAAACGCAATCGAGTCAAATAATACATCAAACTATATTTATTTTTTACTTACCGATTGGCAAAACACCAAAGTGGTTACAGATGTCTGCACCGTGCATTAGAAGTTTATGTACACTAACTGGCATGTAGTACCACGAATAGTGTTGCACGTACACATCAGCTGTTTCTCTACAGTATCTTCTAAATTTTTCACAGTCAATGTTTTTGCCTGATGATATGGCTTGTAGAATAACGGAAAATCTGAAAATCAGATTTTCGTCAATTCCCGTTATTCTGGAAGATCTTTTGTAATCTTGGAAAAAGCGCCTCGCTGTATTCCCGTCGTTTGTAGTTCCAAAACCCTAAAATGGGAAAACAATACTGTAATATACAATACATAGAGATATAATTCACAAACAACATAAAGAGAGCGAAAATTAAATACATACCTGTTTGACTATATCAATCAGCATTCCAGTTTGCTCACGAAACTCTTGCTGTGTGGTATTTTTTTTAGCTTGTTTCAAAGCCTTATGTTCGCCGCGAGCAGTCCATCGAAAATCCAGATTAAAAGATATATGGAGAAGACATTCCATACACCGAATCTTCATATGTAGTGAAGAAATTCCTTGTTTGTAAATTTCTTCACGAAGTGGTTTAGAAGTCAAAGCGTCTAAATTATTCATCTCACTCGGTTTGGCCAAGCAAATGGGACACGTTGCATATGATGGTACTCCAGCAATAATATTGGCCACTTTTCCATCAATCATGGTCATATGCAATTCATGTGATACAATAATATTTCCACACTGTAGATATTCGTTCATCAATTTGTTTTTTCATCTCAGACTCTTCAGACTTAAAAAGTCAGCTGTCTCCGAAGTGAAAGTGAACTTCACTGGTCGACAGTACAGAGTTGAGCAAGGTGTGGGGTTCTCCCAAACTAGATTTTCATTCCCAGATGATGGCCTAGTAGACACTAGCCGAAGAGGGACGATGCTTATCATGACTACTGATGAATCATCGAACTCTGTAGCTGTGTTTGACGTTTTCTGTTTATAGTTACTCTGCGACGAAGAACCATCAAGTCCCCATTTCCAGGTCAACTTGAGTTCTTCATTTTGAGACCTATCAACAGTATTTATATCAAGTAATATCCTCTCCACAGTGTGGTCCAATAGCGCTTGCAATTTAATGTAAGCTCCGTTTTCGGTAATCTCCATACTCTCTTGTGGTGGGTAACATCTTTTCTTGGCATTTACAAGCTTTGGATAAGATGGAAACGTTGCCTAAGTCCACTAATTTTCAGTATGGGCCCACTGTGCGACGTGGCGGGGCGCCGGCGCGGCGGGAGCCTTCACATTGCGGGCGCGATCACGTCCCGTCCCGCCGGCGCACAGTGGATCGTCCCCATACAAGAGGTCGGACATAGAATCAAAAATTGAAAAAGTATTTAATTTAAAAAAAAAAACAATATATACAGTTGCATTAAGGCTCGTTCAGACTAGCGCGACGCGACGGTCGCGCGCGAATCGGCGATTTATATCCGTAGAACAATTTCTATGAAAACGCGCGCGACATTTCACACAAGGGCGACATGTCGCGCCGCGACACGGTCGTGCCGCGTCGAGTAGCGCGACATACAAAATGTACTAAAAGCTGTCGCGCCGCTACAAGGACGTCGCGCGCGCATCGCCCGCGATTCGCGCGCGACGCGGCGACGCCATACAAAATGTACTAAAAGCTGTCGCGCCGAATCGCGGGCGATTCGCGCGCGATTCGCGCACGAGTGTTCGCGCCAGTGTGAAAGGTGTTGCGTCGCGATATATCACAGAATCGCCTCCGCGACATTTCGCGCCTGTCTGTACGAGCCTTTACTCTATTAAAGAACAACACACATGTGCAAAACACACAAAAATAACTATAACTAGCAATGAATTTGATAAGCTAATTATGACATGAGCCAATCACACTGCAGAGCTTAAGGGCTGTGAACATAGTAATTACAATAACTAATTAGATTAAGCAAGTACTGGTAGTCGTTACTTAATGACTTATTAACGCTTTTGTTATGTTGCAACAAAAGCGTTCATAAGTCATTAAAGTCCTCGAAAATGCACCTGTTATTTAAGGAACTACTTCTCTTCTTCTAAGTCGCGTTCTTCATTGCTGAAGGTCGTGTCCCTGAAAGGCTTTCGTGGCTTTCTGAATGATGCTCTTCCATTTCGTTCGGTTCTCGGCTTCTCTCATGGCCGTTGTAACAGAGAGTCCAGTGAGGGCGGTTACTTGGTCGGCTTTAGCCATTTGCGTCCTTCTCCTGATCTCTCTTTCGCTTCCTCCCTGGTCAGTAAGTAGCGATCCGAGGTATACAAACTCGCTGACAAAATCCAAGTCTGCGAGTTCTTTCGTCCTGGAGAGTTGACCGGTTCTGTCGATGAGCATGACCTTAGTCTTCGACTTATTGATATTGAGTCCCACCAGTCCACTCTCGTATTCGACTTTACGAAACAGATCAGCCATTTCTTTTTCTGATGATGCAAAAAGTGTAGTGTCGTCCGCATATCTCAGGTTGCTGATCTTTACTCCCCCGACAGAGACGCCTCCCTCCCAGTCTTCTAAGGCTTTCCTCATGATGTATTCACCATATATATTAAAGAGAATGGGAGAAAGAATACACCCCTGCCTTACCCCCTTTTCTGGCTTGAAGGGGCCTGAGATTACGTCATTAACCCTGACCATGGATACTCCGTCTTGATACATATTAGCGATCAACGAAATGAGGTGTTGAGGTACGCCCATCTCTTGTAAGATGGTCCACAGGCAATCCCATCTGACACAATCAAACGCCTTCGAGTAATCGATGAAACACATTAATATGGGCGTGTTGAACTCTCGGCTTTTCTCAATAATTTGCCTCACATTAACAATCTGTTCCTTTGTACCTCGACCTTTCACAAAACCCGCCTGTTCACTGGGTATCTGCCATTGGAGGTACGACTGAAGTCGTCTGTTGATTATATAAAGCAGTATCTTGCTAGCATGAGATATAAGTGCGACTGTCCGGTAGTTCCCGCACGTTCTTGTGGAGCCTTTTTTGTGCAGAGGAATTAATAGAGACTCTTTCCAGTCAGTACACCACTTTCGTGTTTTCCAGACTTGATTGCATAGGTCAAGCATTATCTTCACCCCTCGATCCCCTAGGTGTTTAAGCTCTTCAGCAAAAATTTTGTCTCTACCGGCTGATTTGTTTGATTTGAGTTTGTGCAGTGCACCTCGGATTTCAGATTCGAGGATGTCGGGTTCCATGCTTTGCTTGTCCACAAACGAAGTACTTGGCGCTCGCGCTACAGAGTCGGTATACAGACTTTCACAATATGATCTCCATCTTTCCGTAACTTGATCTATCTCGGTCAACAGTCTTCCCTCCTCATTTTCTATAGCCCATGTTTTCGGCTTGAATTCTCGAGTGATACTTTTAATTTTCAGGAACAGATCCCTTGTTTGGAATTTTTGCGCATGATTTTCTATGTCCTGACAAACAGAATTCAGATAGTCATTATAGTCCCTGCGACATAGATGTTGAACCTGTGCCGAAATTTCCCGGTAGTCTGCAGGCGCACCCTCAACATTGCCTTGGAGTAGTTCCTTTCGATCCCTGATGGCCTTCCATGTTTCGTCGGTTATCCATATCTTTCTCGGAGCATTGCCTGCCTTGCTCTGGCTCTCATTGCGTGATGAAAGGATGAGATTTTTAACTCTGTTCCAGTTGTCGTCAGTGTCGCTATGACAGTTTATGGCAAAGTTAGATGATTTGGTCTGAAATGACTTACTGAAGGCCTTGAGTTCTCCAGGTTCAGGTCTCCTTTGTTTTGGTTGAACTAATCGCTGGCATCTTTTCAGTTTGGACTAGGAGTTTGTGGTCGCTTCCGCAATCTGCTCCAGGATACGTTTTAGTGGAGCTTATGCACGATCTCCATCTCTTGTCGACAGCGATGTAGTCAATTTGATTTCGTGCTCGATCAACGGGCATTATCCACGTATACAGTCTCCTCAGGTGGTTTTTAAAGCAGGTGTTCATGATCGTTAGAGAGTTTTCAGCGCAGAATTGTAACCATTTCTCGCCCCTGTCATTTCTGCTGCCAAGTCCATATTTACCCACAACGTCCTTTAGGTGGTCATCTCTTGACGTGTTCCCTACCTTAGCATTAAGGTCTCCCAGCAAAACTGTGATATCTCTTTTTGCCAGACTTTTCAGAGTATCGTCGAGTTGGTTATAGAATGCTTCTGCATCCGATTCTGTTGAGGCGAATGTTGGGGCATATACCACTACTACATTGACACGACATGGTTTTGTGTTGATTCTCAATGTTAGTATCCGATCACTTACCGGGTTATATCCTAGAACCGATTTGTTGACTTCAGGAGACACAGACACAGCCACGCCATTTTTACTTTCATTTTCTGGGCCTGAAAAGTATACAGTGTGGCCCTTCGGAGTTATATAGTATCCTGAACCTCTCATATGAGTTTCGGTGATCCCTAGTATTTTCAGGTCGTAATGTGCCTGCTCTTTGTCTATAATCTCCTTTTTCCCTGGTTGGATCATTCCTCGAACATTCCAGGTTCCCAATCTAAACTTTTTGCGAAGCTGTGTACGATGACCAGATGTTTTGTCACCAGTAACATACTGTCCGCACTGTGCCTGGTGAGTCACAACAGTGTGGCCAGTAGCAAATTTCACACCATGAGACCTGGACTCAACATGGCGCCGGGTGGTAGCCGGATCGCATCCTCTCGCTCTCTTTATTTGGTCCACTTTCATAGGATTTCTTGGGAAAAATAGTGCAGTGGTTTCCCCTTGCCTTCTGCACCGCAGTGATGTCATGTGAATAGTCAGTACGTCCTGCTGCCAACGACTAACATCCGGTTAATGAAAAGATATATATCCGGACCCCCGTTCTCCCGTCCGCTTGTCGACCTATATCTCCAAAGGGGTTGGGTACCACAATCTCGGTAATAGGTTACTCGACGTAACAGGGTTCACCACGAGTAGGTGGGAGTGGAGTTGGTGAGGAGAGGCTAAGTGGTTGTTCTTGCATATGCAACCATGTTTTGCGCATCACTCACCCTGATAACCCCCATAAGGAACTACTTAGTGATGACTAATTCTCAGTAATAAGTATACTGAATGGACCTCCATTCCATCAGTAATACAATAACAAACATAGTTACTATAGGCAAAATATCTCGTTAGGGGCACTCTGGGGGCACCATGTGTCCTTGAAGAAAATGTGGCATAAAATGGTTAAATAACAGTAGTGAAATCCACAAGTCGAACAAAGAGGGAATCATGAGATACATAGGTACATTTTTGTGTTCGTTTCCATACAAAAATAAAAGTTTTCATCGAATAGTGCCTAAAGTGCTGGTCAAATAAAAAAAGCGTAGAACAATTTTTGTTGTTCTGTAGAAAAATGCAACTGTATATATACTGGATGACATTTTTTACCGTCTCGACCTTCATATGGTGTGTTGTGTAATTAGAATAGAAGGCAGGAAGGCCTTCAGATTCATCGTAGGTGACTTAAGGAGCGCGGGACGCGGGTGGACAGGGATGCGTGTGCGGCTCGTGCGCCTGCGAAAGATCAATGAGGCCACCTATCGGCCGGCTTCAAAGGGTAGGACCGCGCTCCGAAATCAATGATACATGCCGCCCATTGAGTAGGGTGCGTATGATTTGAGTTTCGATAGATTTTAATTATTATTTTTTTGTTTTTTTTTTCCAAATTTCTGTTTTTGTTGTTCTAGTACGAAAATGTTACTTTAAATGCGTAGTATTTATTACTAGATCAATTTAATTGCATGTTATTCAAAAATAAAAATAATAAAAATTTCTATGCCAAAAGCTTCTATTCCGTTCACCTATTACCCCCATTTTTTTTCAAGACGCTAAAAAAAGTCACCCAGTATATATATTTTTTTTAATTAGATACTTTTTCAATTTTTGATTCTATGTCCAACCTCTTGTATGGGGACGATCCACTGTGCGGCGCCGCGCCGCGATTCATTCATTGAAAAAATGTTGAGCGATTCAGACGTGGAAACGCTCTTACTCTTATTTTTTAATGAAGTATCTAACTAATATCACAAAAAAAAAAAAAATATGGTTAAATGCTTTAAATATGAGTATGCTTAGTCAAGTTCACAATATTTTTTTATACTATAAGCCAAGACAGTCTAAAAAATCACAAAAGTTCGTTTCACTAAATTGAAATCACATGGTAATTATGAATTACCTTTCTTATCTCGCGATTTGCAACCCACTGTGCGGCGCCGCGCTGCCTTGTCATGTGAATGATCAAAAAGTTACAGAGACAAAACAGAAAACCAAATCATTTCAATTGTTAGGAAATTGGTCCTATGCTTTAAACCGAACTGTTTAATTTTTTTTGCCTTTTCAGTAAGATTTAACGGGTTTCTTAGATTAAATGTATCAAATTATTCACTTTAAATTAATTGAGTTTACTTACTAAATAAAGGATACAGTCATTGTAATAAACAAGCTTGCGTCGTGTGACTCTAATCACATTGGCATAAAGTTCAAATTCAATTAATTCACGTGCGCTAGTTGTTTGAAACTGTACTCGTAATGAAAATGTTTTAGTCAATCACAGCTAATGTCGGCGATCGCTCACTTTCATTCACTATCCATTACTCGTATCAACTAACATACAATACTGTTATTAAATGTAAGACGCAGTCAATCAATTTAAAACTTGTGATACTTCTGCAATTTATCGCCGTCCTGCCGACGCTGCGTTCGCGCCCCGCCCGCGGCACGAGTTATAATAATAATAATAAACCCGCAGGGCAGCATGTGGCGTGCTGTTGGGCAGTAGCGACCCCACGGACCCTATCTCCCGGGAGAATTCTTGTTCCTCATCTCTGGCTTGCCTTTATTGGCCGGCTGGAGTGAACAATGAAGAGGTTCAGAGCTCCCACCTCATTCTTGCCTTTATTGGCCGGCTTGAGTGGAGATTCGCAAGAGCAAACGTGCTCGGGGAAAGGAAGTATTCCAGTAAGTGCTCGTAGGGATATTGACCATCTTCCGGGCTCTGGGATTGTTCTGAAAGCCGTGGAATACCTCTCCACTTCTCAAGCACCTCAGGAAGTGTTGCCCCCTTGTCGCTGGGTCACTATGTGCCAGCGACGGTTTCCGGGGGCCCATTATTGAGTGTGCAAGTCACCCCCTGCCATTTAATCCGTGTAAATACAAACATTGATGCGGCAGGGGCCATTGACCTTCCATAGTTCTTGGTAACCAGTCCATTTTAGCCAGTCAAATACATAGACCAACATCTTGGTTTCCATATCCTGCAATAGTCCAACACCAACCGGAGGTTGTCCTTGGGTGCACTTGCACAGTGCATACGGGGATAACCGTCGGTTAGTGCCTCACTTCATTTAAATTTTCTAAGGGGCCTCTGCGAGTTGGCTTCGGCCCCTCGTACGCCTTCTAAAAGACCGGGATCCTAGGATCCCGAGATATATAAATATATATATGAAAATAATAATAATACCTTAATAATATCTTAGGACAACCAACACAACGTTATCTGATCCCAAACTAGGCAGAGCCTGTACTATGGTAACCAGACAACTGATAAACATACTTATATATTTCTAAATACATACATACATATTATAGATAAATTACACCCAGACACAGAACAAATGATTGTGCTCATCACACAAAGATTTATCCTGGGTGGGAATCGAACCCACAACCTCAGTCTTAGTAGTCAGGGTCACTAACCACAGGTCAGTTGTATGTTGAGTTGTATTCCGACTCGGCGCGGCGGCGCAGTGGGTCGAAACTATGATTTTAGTGACTTAGGGCTCAACTTTGCTTTTTCACTTTTTTTTTTATGCGGATGGGTAGAGCTCATTAACCTCAATAATAATTGTTCTGATGTATTTTTTCCTAAACTTTATACTTTGGGTAGAAAAATGTGTTTTGTTATTTTTTTGTATGGAGCGGCTCAAATAAACTTAAATTCCTGCTAAGTAGCGTGTGATCCCGCGTTGAAACTTTATTTTTCATATACCTTGTCTGGTCTATTATCATTTGATGCTATAAACAAATGCATAAAGTTGCAACTCTGCCAAATAAATGGATCGAAAAAAATGAAAAAATACATAGAATAAAAAGCTTCATTTTTTACTTTCGTAAGTTATTTTAAGTTAAATTTGATATGGAATAGTAAGTAAAAGCACGTAATAATACACATAATTACTTAGCAACTAACAACAATACATTTAAAAGGTCCCTAATTAGCTTAAATTTACTAATACTACATATATTAGTAAATTTAAGCTAATTAGGGACCTTTATTTAAAAATGTGGATATGAAATCAATTAATTTCTATTTGTGTGTTTAATTACTGTAATTAGCTTAACCTTTTACCTTATAAAAAAACAATGTTTTTCACTTTTAGTCATTACTGTAATATTAATTAGGATTTAGTTAATGAGGGTAGTAGAAAAATTAGTAAACATTGTTTGTCACTGGATTCTGGAAGTATAAAATGACCATAATTTATTATATACTAACTAGTGTTCGTTTATTCGTACTACTACTAACATCTCGTGATTCTGATCGTCCCTTTTTCGTTATAATGGATAATTTAGTTAACAATTTAGATTTATTTATGATTTTAAGAGAGCAGGTCAAGTCACTGTCGGATAGTCAAAAATTCTTTCAATTCCTACAACATAAAATAAACGTGACCGAAGAGAACAGTGTTGAGCTCCAAAAATTCTGTACGCGCTTTTGTTCAAATATAAGTGCAAGATGGGAACGAAGTAGTCGCACGTTAGCACAGTTTGTAAGAAAAAATGGTGATTGGTTGGAACGTGCAATAAACTGGCCCGAAGGAATGATACCTGAAGCTGTGAACACTGAACAGGAAAGGCTCGAGATTTGTAATACTGAAGATGTCGAAAATCTACCACCATCTACTACAGAAGCTTCGACATCTACATTTACACCTCGAAAACCTTTCGAGGAATTGGGCTCCAGGCAAAAACGAAGACGCGTTGATCAAATTAACCAATCGCTTTCGTTATCCCCGGATGAACTTAAAGCTACTACAATTGCTAGTTTAAGAAACACCGGAAATGAGGATGTAGGAAAAATTATGAACCATTTACTAAATCACCCCGAAGATCTAGAAAAAGTTAAAGAGTGTTTAAGTACAAGTAAACCGAAAAGTAGTACATATTCACCCGATAAGGCACTGTCTTTATTAGTTTCACTTAAATTAAGTAAGTGGCAGTATATAAGCCTAAGAGAAGCAGCAAGTGAAAATAGGTCTGATTTATACCCTTCTTATTATAAAATAAAACAAGCGAAGGCAAAATGTTATCCAGGGAAAGAAGACATAATTATAACTGAAGAAGGAGCTGCTATTAAACTGCAAGCTTTACTCAACTTGACGGTATCTAGGCTTTTAGAAGTGATTACTTTAGATTTGGATTCGCCAACTGAGTTACTGCTAATAAGCAAATGGGGTTTTGATGGAGCCTCAGGTCAAAGTAATTATAAACAAAAGACTGAAGCAGAGTTTGATGACTCAACTATCTTCATGGCCAGTCTAGTTCCTATAAGGCTTCAACAATGTGATGGAACAATTGTTTGGGAAAACGATCGACCCTCATCAACTTTCTATTGCCGTCCGATAATGTTCAAATTTACCAAAGAAACGCAGTCAACAGTGGTAACTATAAAAGCTAGCATAACCGAAGAAATAGAAAGACTTCAGCCAATCAAGTTCAATCAAGTTGAAGTTAAGCATCAATTGCACTTGACGATGATAGACGGCAAAATATCGTCATATTTGTCAGACACATCTTCAGCTGTCTGTGATATCTGCAAAGCAAAACCGTCAGAGATGAACAATTTAGAATCACTTGCTCAAAAAGAGAACAACGAAGAAGTGTTCCAGTATGGAATGTCATCTTTACATGCCTGGATAAGAAGCATGGAGTGCTTACTTCATATCGGTAAATATAATTTTATTAGTTCATAATTTTTTTCACGTTATATAGTTACTTGTGAGATTTTTATTTAAGTGATATTTCTTTTTGTTTGCAGCTTATCGTTTGGACTTCAAAAAATGGAGTTGCAGGGGCGATGACAAAGAAAAAATGTCACTCAGAAAGAGCGCTATACAGCAAGCGTTTAAGAAAGAATGCGGTTTACTTATTGACGTAGTCAAGCAAGGAGTAGGCACAACCAATGATGGCAATACTGCCAGAAGATTTTTTAGGGATGCAGAAACAACAGCTCGCATAACAGGAATAGATAAAGATTTAATAGAAAGGTTTCATGTGATTCTTCAGACGGTTGCATCTGGAGAGAGCGTGGATCTTTCTAAGTTTTCCGAATTTTGTAGAGATACTGCACAATTGTACGTTCACTTATATCCCTGGTATTATATGCCTTCCAGTATACATAAATTGTTAGTACATGGGAGTGATATAATTAAGCACTTTGGTGCCATACCTATAGGTAAACTGTCGGAAGAGGCAGCGGAAGCTCGTAATAAAGATTTCCGGAAATATAGAGAGAGTCATTCTAGAAAGGTAAGTAGAACGGCGACAAATGAGGATATTATACACAATCTTCTTTTGTCTTCTGATCCAAAGATCACAAGTCTAAGACCTCGAATGGTGAAACAAAATATAATGGTTCTCTCTCCAAAAGTCAAAGAGCTTCTGCTGATTTTTCCCACAGAATCCGATATAGATTTTATTGATGTAGATAATTTACAAGATAGTCATAGCGATAGTGAATAAGATTTTTTGGTAGTTTGTAAGTTTCTTGTTTTTTTTATTAGTTTATAAATGTCAAACTCATAATTGAAAGGAAATAGTAATGTTTGATGTTGTTTATAGTTAGTTTTTAGTTTGCTTGTGTTAGTTGTAGTAATGTTAGTTTACCTTTACTAATTTGTATTATTATGTACCTATCTTTACTTACTATTCAGTATTAAATCTAACTTAAAATAACATTTCATAAACATGTTAAAGTCATTAAAACAAAGAAATTGAAATTCATAGATCCCTAATTAGCTTAAATTTACTACTACTACATATATTAGTAAATTTAAGCTAATTAGGGACCTTTTAAATGTATTATGATTAGTGTGATTAGCTTTAAATTTACTAATACTACATATATTAGTAAATTTAAGCTAATTAGGGACCTTTTAAATGTATTATGATTAGTGTGATTAGCTTTAAATTTACTAATACTACATATATTAGTAAATTTGAGCTAATTAGGGACCTTTTAAATGTATTATGATTAGTGTGATTAGCTTAAATTTACAAATTTACTAATACTACATATATTAGTAAATTTAAGCTAATTAGGGACCTTTTAAATGTATTGTTGTTAGTTGTTAAGTAACTATGTGTATTATTACGTGCTTTTACTTACTATTCCATATCAAATTTAACTTAAAAGAACTTACGAAAGTAAAAAATGTAGCTTTTTATTCGATATATTTTTTCATTTTTTTCGATCCATTTATTTGGCAGAGTTGCAACTTTATGCACACGTTAATAGCATCAAATGATAATAGACTAGACAAGGTATATGAAAAATAAAGTTTCAACGCGGGATCACACGCTACTTAGCAGGAATTTAAGGTTATTTGATCCGCTCCATACAAAAAAATAACAAAACACATTTTTCTACCCAAAGTATAAAGTTTAGGAAAAAATACATCAGAACAATTATTGTTGAGGTTAATGAGCTCTATCCATCCACATGAAGAAAAAAGTAAAAAAGCAAAGTTGAGCCCTAAGTCACTAAAATCATAGTTTCGACCCACTGTGCGGCGGCGTGGCGCGTCGCGCCGAGCGCTCTGTGTGAAGTCGTCCATACTATCTTACATTACAACTACTCAGCGTCGCGTCGCCGCCCGGTCCCACCGCGTCGCGCCCGCTGTGTGAAGACACCTTTAAACGTCAAATCAAGTGATAACTGGAGACCATTTAAATCATCTAACAACGTTTCGAACTGACTACGCATCTCATCAATTGGTTCAGACTTAGCCATGAAAGTTTCATTACTTCTTGACGCGTAATTAGAAATGTTTTTTGAAAGATCAAATAAATAATTCATCCGCGAAAAAAGCCGTTCTTTTTTAGCCGTCAAAAGGACGAACTGTTTATCTATCGAATCACTAGACATATTGTCTCGCGCGATAGCTGAGGGGCAGTTCCTCTAATTTTCTTTATTCCGTGGTAAACGCCGACCTCATCAACTTTAAAAAAATATTATTTACGTGTAAAAGTGTTTGTACAAACCTACTTACAGAAATTAAATCATTTATCATCCAGAATGTTTAAATGAAGATAACAGTTATGTCGACAAGAAACAGAGTGAGGAAAATTAATTTACAACAATTCTTTACATCGAAGATTGTATTTAACGCACACGATGTATAAGCATAATAATTTTATTACGCCAAAAGAATTCTACTATATTTATAAAGAAAAAGAAAAAAAAATTACAATTCTTAAAAAAAAATGGGGGTAATTACCTCGGTTTCGGGTAAATCTTAGTATTTCCGAGATTCCATGGAATTATTGTTTTTTTTTTTGTGTTCGTAGTCTCTCATAACCTTTATTTTAAAACAAATTGCAAATTCTAATACTGTGGAACAAAGACAAAAAAAAACGAAAATCACAAAATCAGAACCAAGGCGGTTCAAAAAAGGTCAAGATCAACCATTGGGGTGTCGTTACATGAATAAAAATTAGACCTTTTTAAAATGTAAATTGAAAAAATAAAGCAACTGTAAAAGTTGCAATGTGCGTAAATAGTTTTGCCACTGGATATCTCCTAAACTTGTCAGATTCGTGAGAGATTTACTATCGCTATTAGAATAAAATGCTCTATCTGAATCACTAATAAAATCAGGGAGATGGACATTTTGAGGTAAATTAAAATAGTGTGGTCGCGTATGCAGTACCGTAGCGTGTGAGTGTTGTGTGTTGCGTGTGCAGGGCGCGCGCGGCGGAAGCGGAGGGCGCGCGGCTGCGGCGCGAGGCCGGCGCGCTCGCCGGCCAGCTGCGCCGCGCACAGGAACAGCTGGCGGTGCGCACCACACACCTACCACAACTCACTCTACAGCTACACTCACTTAACTGTACCTATGGCTGCGACGCTAGGCCGGCGCGCTCGCCGACCAGCTGCGCCGCGTACAGGAACAGCTGGCGGTGCGCACCACACACCTACCACAACTCACTCTACAGCTACACTCACTTAACTGTACCTATGGCTGCGACGCTAGGCCGGCGCTCGCCGACCAGCTGCGCCGCGCACAGGAACAGCTGGCGGTGCGCACCACACACCTACCACAACTCACTCTACAGCTACACTCACTTAACTATGGCTGCGACGCTAGGCCGGCGCGCTCGCCGTCCAGCTGCGCCGCGCACAGGAACAGCTGGCGGTGCGCACCACACACCTACCACAACTCACTCTACAGCTACACTCACTTAAGGCCCTCTTGTAGTTGAAGACGTTTCGGCGAACACTGGCCGGTCGTTACGAGCGCTTGAGCTGCTAGATTTTGTGTATTATTGTTTCGTGGAGACTAAATGATAAGGAAATTATAAAATATTTTCTCAGCATTCCCTAAAAAACAATAAAACCTATCTTTTGGTATAAGTTTTACATGGTTTAATGATGGAATCTCTTCAAGGTACACGTTTTAAATGGCGATTTAGTGTCAACTTTATGATTATTTTTTATCGAGCCAATTGTTTTAATTCACGTTTCTATCTTCACACAGCGTTTAACAGTATGTTCAATTTTCCTAAATATTTTTTTTTTTACTGAAATTAGCCATTTTGCTAGATTTACAGAGGTTTAAAAAAGTTAAAAAGTACTGCAACCTCGCCTTAACTGCGACGCTAGGCCGGCGCTCGCCGACCAGCTGCGCCGCGCACAGGAACAGCTGGCGGTGCGCACCACACACCTACCACTACTCAGTCTACAGCTACACTCACTTAACTCTACCTATGGCGTTCCTGCTAATCGTACTACATTCATATAATAATGTCAACATTTCAACAATCACAGCTTTTCTTTCTTAACTACACTAACTACTTACAAGTCCATTCCAGTCCATTTTAGTTCCAGTCCAGTTATCCATGTACTTATTGCAAATCTATGATACTCTATCTTATTAAACATGTTTTATATACTATTAGGACGCTAAGAATACAATTGACCACATAAAACAGAATGAGGCGACGCATGTTGACAAGATTCAAAACCTGGAGAAAGTTATTGATGATAAAAATCAAGTAAGTAGTACCCAGTAGTTATTAAAATTCCGCAATAAAAATAAATAAAAATGGGTTTTCGAACACGAGGTACAAAATACTACCAATCGCACATTAATTACCTACTAAATTCAGTTTTGTCCTTTTAGCACGAGCAAGAAATGGAGACACAAATAAATTCCATAAACCAATGTGTGCGTAAACTGGAAACTGAGAGGTCGGAAGCGAACGAAAAACTGAACATGAGCGAGCAAGAGTGCGCTTCGCTGCGCACCGCGCTCGACGAGCTCGGCCGCGCCGGCGACCAGCTGCGCGCGCGCCTCGCCGACCTGCAGGCCGCGCACCAGGCGCAACGGTGCGTACCGCCCCCGCGCCCCGCCCCGCCGCGCCGCCGCGCAGCCGCCTCACCCGCGCGCTCTTGCAGGGACGCCGACGCCGCGCAGCGCGCCGAGCTGTGCGCCGCGGCCGCCGCCAAGGACCGCGAGCTGGACGCCAACACCGGCACCATCGCGCGCCTCATGGCCGACCTCAAGGGCGAGAGTGACGCGCGCGCGCGGGCCGACGCCGCGCTGAGCGCCGCGCGCCGCGCGCACGACGCCGAGCTGCAGGCCGCGCGCGCGCTCGAGCTGCAGCTGCGCGACACTGCCGCGCGCCTGGAGCGCGCCGTGCAGGTGCGTGCAGGTCCCCACTACCCGCTGACGTGCGCCGCGTCACGCCCACCGCTCACGGCTCCTCTGCTTGCAGGCCAAGGACGACGAGCTGGGCGCGCAGATGACAATCATCCTCGACATGAGAGGCGAGAAGGTGAGCGTGCGCGACGGCCGGCGCCCCGCGCGGGCAGGCGCGCTCTGTAAGCTCGAGTCGGTTCCCAGGAGCGGCTGCAGGAGCGGATCCAGGGGATGCAGAACACGATCGACAATATACAGAAGGAGCTGACGGGCCGCCTCGCCGCGCCCAAGGGGGCCATGGACGCGGGCGAACCGCCCGAGCTGGACGCCGGGCCGCACGAGGCGCGCAAGCCAGAGGCGCGCCCGGCCGAGCTCTACAGCTTCCTCAGCGACGGCAGCGTGGACGGCGACGCGCTGGACGTAAGTAGGTGGCGCGCGCGGGCCGCAGCTCCCGCGCGGCGCGTGACACTGTGTGGTGTTGCAGCCGCGCGAGGTGGGGCGGCGCTACGCGGCGCTGCGCGGCGGGCGGCTGGCGGCGCAGGTACGTGCCTCTGCAGCGCCTAGCGCCGCACCCGGGATCGGCCGCCACGCGACCTAGCAGCTCCTAAGTACTCGCCGGATACAGAAGCGACGCGAGGCAGCTGCTTCTATTGTGCCTTGCCGCTCTCAACATGCACTGTCCGGTTTAATATTTTCCATCAATCCATCCTTCTCTCTGGTATTTTCTACTAGACTTATTTAACAACGCTTTATCAATTTATCGCTAGTGCGTCGTGCTCTTATAGTTTCGGAAATTTGATTTACATATTAGGTTGGGGAAAAAGTCTTTTCGCATTATAGTATGTATGAACTTGTAATAATATCTCTTTGGCTATACTATTTGTATCTGGCTGGTTTTGGTATCATTGAAAGTTTGAATTTTAAAGAACATAATTCCAAATTCAAATTAGGAAAATGTGTGATTTTCATTTGTTTTTCGTACCGTCAAGATGAGTGAATCTAATGAAGAAATTCGATACATTTTAAAATTTTACTACAAAAAAGGTAAAAATGCAACGCAAGCCGCGAAAAAAAATTGCGATGTTTATGGACCTAGTGTAGTGTCTGCGAGAGTAGCACAAATTTGGTTTAAGCGTTTTCAATCCGGAAATTTTGATGTCAAAGATGCACGTCGCTCTGGTCGCCCTATTACGGATAAAATGGATGCCATTTTTGAAAAACTGGAGCAAGATCGGCATACCAGTAGTTACGACGTAGCTGAAGAACTGGAAATTGACCACAAAACAGTTTTGGCGCATTTGCAAAAAACTGGGTACACAAAAAAGCTCGACATTTGGGTACCTCACGAGCTCACTGAAAGAAACCTAATGAACCGTGTACTCATTTGTGATTCTTTATTACGACGTAATGAAACCGAACCATTTTTGAAGAAGCTGATAACTGGTGATGAAAAGTGGATCACGTATGACAAGAACGTGCGAAAAAGGTCGTGGTCAAAGGCCGGTCAGGCTTCACAGACTGTGGCGAAACCCGGGTTAACTCGCAACAAGGTGATGCTGTGTGTGTGGTGGGATTGGAAGGGCATTATTCATTATGAGCTGTTACCACCAGGCAGGACCATCGATTCTGAACTCTACTGCGAACAACTGATGAGATTAAAGCAAGAAGTTGAGAGAAAGCGGCCGGAATTAATCAACAGAAGGGGTGTGGTTTTTCATCATGATAACGCTAGACCTCACACATCTTTAGCTACCCAACAAAAATTAAGAGAGTTTGGCTGGGAGGTGTTAATGCATCCGCCGTATAGTCCTGACCTTGCACCTTCAGATTTCCACCTGTTTCGGTCTCTTCAGAATTCTTTAGGCAGTGTCAGGTTAACATCACGAGAGGACTGCCAAAACCACTTGTCGCGGTATTTTGACCAGAAGTCCCAAAATTTCTATAACAATGGGATCATGTCCCTACCTACAAGATGGCAAAAAGTTATCGAACAAAATGGTACCTACATACTTTAGTTAAATGTAAATAAACTTTATTAAAAAATGTTTTGAATTTTCTTAAAAAATGCGAAGAAACTTTTTCCCCAACCTATTATATACTTATACATAAATAGTTGAGCAAACTTCATCTAAAACTATTCCAAATTTCAAGTTGATAGCATTAGTAATTCTTGAGATATCCAGCTGTGACAGACAGACGGACAGACAGACTGAGTCGCGCCATAACGGTTCTTTTTACAATTTTCATACGGAACCCTAAAAATACGAAAATAATTATCCCCAACCAAATACATACGTGGGACACTCAGAAAGTGTTGCGAAAATAAAAAGAAGTGTTCTATAGGTAAATATTTTTATATTAAATCTTTTCAAAATACTCTCCACTAGCCTCTATACAAAGTTTCATGCGTCTGAACCAGTTTTCGAAACAAATTTCCCAGTCCGCCGCAGACACATCGTTTACAGCCTGCTCGAACGCTGACAGCGCATCTTCCGGCGACGAAAATTGTATCCCTTTGAGATGATTTTTAATTTTTGGGAATAAAAAGAAGTCACACGGTGCTAGGTCAGGGCTGTAACGAGGGTGACCCAGAAGTTTGACCGGCGTGCTGTCCAAGAAGTCCCTCGTTTTGAGCGCGGTGTGCGTGGGCGCGTTGTCGTGGTGGAGCAGTAGCCCGCGGAGCCCGATGTTTGGTCGCTTGTTGCTCACAACAGAGAAAACTTCTGTCAAGCATTTGGTAGTTTTTTTTCCCCTTTCTTTATCTGCAATCGATTCAATCAATTATCAAGTATCAATTCATTAAGTATTCGTGGATCTCGGAGTTTCTCACAAACCACCCTGCGCCTGATATTGATCGTAAGGCTATGTTTTGGAATCTCTGTAGAATTTCTATGTTGGAGTTACTGGCAGAGCCCCATAGTTCTATACCGTAAGTCCACACCGGTTTTATGATGGCTTTATAGATCAGTTGGCCATTGTCTCTTGATTTGATCTTTGGCCCATGTTAATCTTCGGTCTATATGTAAACCCAAATATTTTACAGTCACTCGTTGGTAGTTACTTTAGACTGGTGTTCATTCTCCTTTTCTTAGAGTAAAGGTTGCCTGCACAGATTTACTTACACTTGGCATTATTCTCCATTTTTGGAACCATTGTTCTATTTTATCAATTTGGGTTTGGAGCTTTTGTGTAGTAAGGTCAGGATCTTTGTCACTCGCAAGACATGCAGTGTCATCTGCATATGTTGCTGTCGTTACATCTTCAGTATTTGGCAGATCTGATGTATATATGGCGTACAGTACTGGGCCAAATACTGATCCTTGTGGGACTGAGGCAGCGATGTCGTACAGATTAGAGTACTCGTCTTCTTATTTCACTTGAAACCTTCTTTGGTGCAGGTATGATTTCATGATCATGAAGAACGAGTTAGGTAAAAGTGTTTTGAGTTTAAAGAGTAGTCCCTTGTGCCACACTCTATCAAACGCCTGTTGAATGTCTAGGAACACCGCTGAGCAGTATTCCTTTTTCTCGAAGAACTGTCTAATTTTATGTGCCACTCTATGTATTTGTTCCACAGTAGCATGGTTCTCCCTTAACCCGAATTGGTGGTCGGGAATTATTTTGAGCTCCTCTAATATTGGTTTTAGTTTTTGTAGGAATATCTTCTCAAACACTTTTGATAGAGTTGGGAGAAGACTTATCGGTCTATACGAACTAGGGTCAGTTGGAGGTTTCCCTGGTTTAGCCATCATACAAATCTGTGATATTTTCCAGCAGCTTAGGAAAATAGTTAGTTCTAAATATAGCATTTACCAGCATTGTTAGAAAAACTATTGGTTTTCTAGGAAGTCGTTTGAGTATTTCGCCAGTAATAAGGTCGAATCCAGGTGCTTTTTTGTTTTTCAGATGATTTATGGTACGTTTCATCTACACAAGCTCTGCTTAGCTTGGGACTAGATGGCGTTGTGTGATAGTTGTGGAATATTATTATTATTATTTCCTTTATTACGTAATAGTACACATATTAATTATATTTTTAAATATTAGAAAAATAAAAGTAAAAAAAACATTTAAAAATATAAAAACTAGTAGCCCACCGGTATCGGGAACAGGGTCCAAGCTACCGGTGGTTAGGGTTCCAGAGAGAGGAACCTCCTGACAATGCGAGCCGTGTCCAGAAGTACCGCTTTCTGAATCAAGCCCTTGACCCAGCTGCCTAACGAGAGCCTCCTTAGGTGTTGGTCGAGGCTCTTGGCTATCAAGCCATTGGCAGTGACGACTATCGGCACAATGATCGCTGAATCCACATCCCACATGTCGACAACCTCGCGAGCCAAGTCAAGATACTTGATCTGTTTATCTTTCTCAGCTTTCACGAGGTTCTCGTCATGTGGGACCGTTATGTCAACAATCATTGTGCGCCGCTCTACTCGATCCACCACCACTATATCAGGCTTATTTGCGACAATAGTCCTATCAGTGATGATGGATCGATCCCAGTACAATGTGATATGTCCATTTTCGAGAACTGGGTCGGGCACATACCTGTAGTACGGCACTTCCGATTCCACAAGGCAGTATTTCAGAGCAAGTTGCTGATGGATAATCCTGGCTACTAGGTTGTGCCTATGCAAGTATTCTTCGTTAGCTAGACGAGAACACCCGGAGATTATGTGCCTAATTGATTCGCCTGGACGGTGGCATGCCCGACAGATGTCAACCGTGCCGTCTTTCACAATAAATCTCCGGTAATTGTTCGTCATCATAACTTCGTCCATAATTGCACAGACAAAACCTTCGGTTTCCCCAAAGAGGTCACCGAAACGCAGCCAGGCTACGGACGCTAGTATATCTACATCGGGTCCATGTAGGGCCCGGAAAAAGCGTCCGTGGAGCTCCTTACTCTGCCATACTTCCATGCGTTCATTAGTGTCAAGTATTAGAGGTTTGCGCCAGTTCTCGTTAGCCAAGGAGAGCGGGGTGAGGCCCTTGTCAACCGCGACCACATCGCGATGCATCCCCACGTCGGTTTCTAGGAAATATTCCCTGAGACTGCATATCTCGCGTTTGTGGAGAGTCTTAGCGTTTAAAAAGCCTCGACCTCCACACTTTCGCGGGATATACAGCCTCATTACCGATGACCGTGGGTGATGCATTCGATATGCAGTCATCAACGTACGGACCCTCCTGTCCAGGGCGTCGAGTTCGGTCTGTGTCCATTTGAGTATGCCGAAAGAGTACATCAAAACCGGCATGACCCAACCGTTGAAGGCGCGCACCTTGTTTCCGCCTGATAGAAGACTATTAAATACTTTCTTCAGGCGGCCAAAGAAGCGCTCCTTCAACGATTGCTTCATGTCAGTAACATTGATGCCCAATGCTTATTATTATTATTATTATCTCTCTCGGTGTCACTAACTTAATTGGTAATGAGAGTTGTTGATCACTATTGATAAAATTTTCCAACTCTTTCTCAAATTCAACCATTGTAGATGGATTGGGGGTAAAAATATTTGTTAAGTGTTCTGCAAAGACTTCTGGTTTGGTTTCCTAGCCCAAGTTCCTGTGGGTGTTTTGAGTGGAGGTGTATAATTAAGCGGCATTTTGAAATTCTTGGTAATCTTCCAAAGAGAGTAGTTATCTTTGTTCTGAGCGGATAGTGTAGACAGTTTCTGTTGAAAAGTATCATTACTTTTCTCATTTATCATGTCCTTCAGTTCTCTAGAAATCCTATTAAATTGTCTTCTGTCATGTTCTGATCTACTTGCATGAAGCCACTTCCTTGTTTTACGTTTTTCTTCAAGTTTACGGCTTATTTCAAGAGGTATGTTACATTTATTTAACAGGACTTCCAAAGTCGGAGTAGCACGCCATGTCGCCACCTGGTTTGTGATGTAAAATGCTGCATCATCAATTTCTGCCTCAGTTTTAAGACTCGCTTTTAGGTTTGTTTCCTCTTGTAGATATTCGGTAAATGCATTCCAGTCTGTTTTATGATTGCTTAACTTACAGCTTTGTATTTTGTGTATTATTGTCACACTCAGTGTAAGTAGCACTGGCGAGTGGTCCGATAAGGTGTCAAGTGAGGATTCTATTTTTAGATGTACTTTTGTGACCTCCTTTGTTATAAAGAAATCGAGTGAGTAGATCTGGAGTTCGGTTAGAATCTGTTAGCCAATAGGTTGGTTCGCCTGTAGAGAGGGTTATTAATCTGTGTTTATCTACACATTTCTTTAGCTCTCGACCTCTAGTTGTCAGTCTGCAACCCCAGTCTGTGTGCTTGCTATTCCAATTACCGCCGCAGACATACCTGTGGCCCATAGTGTCAAAGTACTCAGAAAGCATGTCCTGCTTGAGTTTATGCTTGGGCGGACAATATACAGAACTTACGTTGACAGGACCAAATTTGTCCTCTACAGTGACAGTAGTGGCTTGAAGCCAGTCTTCTTTAAATTCCCCATGAAAGAAATGTCTAATATTATTTTATACAATGACCGCTGTCCCTCCATGTGATGCACCGTCAGGGTGATTTGTGCAATAGACACAGTAGTTGTCCATTTTAAAGTCTTGCGGTTATTGAGATGAGTCTCCGATATTAACGCTATATCTATTTTGTTTACCTGAATCAACAATTCTAGTTCCTGTTTGTTAGGTAGCAAACCATTAATATTCCAGGTGGCTATTCGTAATGAGGTCATAATGAGATTTTACTGATGAGTGATGAGATTCATCATTGTGCTGACTGATGTGCTCATTTGTGAGATAAGTAAATCTATCCTTTCAGTCTAGTGTTCTCTGTCGTAGTAGTATTATTGCCTATAACTACTTCGCTATATTGTTTGTTACAATTGTTGTATGGTTGTTTTTTAGGTATGTTTGTCGTGTTTGTGTAGTTCGCAGAATCTGATCTAGTCAGAATTGGATCTTCGATCGGTTTTTGAACATTTGATCTTAGTTGTTTCTGTATCTTATTGGTATCTTGTTTCCTGGTGACAATTTCCTTATAGATTTTACAACCCTTATAGCTAGCAGGATGGCTTCCAAAGCATAAAGCGCAAACTGCCGGTGTGTTCTGATCTATAGTACACTTGGTGGTATTGTGCGACCCTGCACACTTCACACACCTGTATGGTCCCATACAATTATTTTTTGTGTGTCCGTATTGTTGACATCTGGTACATTGGACTATTGTGGTTTTCCTTTTTGGATCTTCAATTATAACCTTTTGGTTGTAAATATATTTAATTTCTTTAACATATTTGTTGTTATTGTGTGGGAGTATGTTAACAAAGAAAATATTGGAAGGCTGCTTGGTGCCTCTTCTACGAGCAGTTACTATTTCTCCTTTTACTTGGTTTCCTGTTTCCTCAATGGCTTCCACAATTGCCTCTTTGGGTGTGCTAAAATGTACATGCTTGATTACAATTCTCATACATTTTTCCTGTACATTTTTTATGTACCTTTTTCTTCAGGGGATCGGTACCTTTTCTGCCTTTGATGAGGAGCCCCTTGGCCCCTGCTTTGAAGTAAAATGATCGCTCTCTTGTTCCTTTAGTGTATGACTAACGGGCACTCGTTGCCAAGAAGGAGGATTAGATACGACATTCTCTGTAATGTGAGTCTCCACTTTTTCGGGTTCTGTTTCTGCAGTTGTATGTGTGAGGATATTTCCTACAGATGAAGATCTTGGTCTTGATATAAACAAGCTCGGGTGGAATGCTTGCTGAACAAATATTTTTTTTGGTGCTTCCAGGAGCATTTACTGACACAGGGGCCTGGTCGCCTACCCCTGTGGAGTCTTCGGTAACTCGCGTCCGACCCTGGTGCGAGCCATGGTACGGAGCGAGAGGGCATGGGAAGCCGTCACCTCCTCCTGCGAAGCAGTAATGCTCGTGAAGGAGGAGGCGCGGCGCGTGAGGGAGTCAGTCTCTGTGCCCTCACGTCCCTAGCCGCGGCAGGAGGAGACGCCCCGGGCGTCGGGAATCTATAGCGGACTCCCGGCCACCGTAGGCGCGAGCTTGCGGGCGGCGAGCAATGGGTAGCTCGCCGCCCGGTAAGGACCAGGCTCGGGTCGACGGCGCGTAGTGTATCCGACATGTCTATTATTATAGAATATTTTTTGACAGTCTTCGCTAATGTAGATAATGCATGATTGAACGGTAAATGGATCTGTAATTTGTCGGATTACAAGGTACTCTTTTGTAAAAAATAAACCGGAATATAGGGGTCTTCTTAAGAGGCCTCTCACAAAATTTGAACGCTCGAGTTTAGGTAAAAGACGGCAACTTTGTGATATATCCACACATGCACAATACAAACAGTGTAACGCGAGTGTTGAGACGGTCTAAACAATCTTGAGCCGTTAGAATTATAATGCGGTATTTAGAGATTTATGAAAATACTTACTTTTATTTATCCAGTTTACTAAAGATTTCTAGACTAATAAAAAAATACAAATATATGTTATGTAAAGTATAAAATAAAAAGAGGATTCACATATTATTATCAAGTAATAGTGACCTACGCTTCATTAAATAAATATTTGTCGTCTTGCCTTTCTAGGGTCTATGATTTCTGGCAATACGCAATTATTGTACGGCTGCAGAATGTTTATTTTGCCTTTTTTGACACAATCGTATACACGACCTTTACACCCCATTGCTAAAAAAATTAAAACAAAAATATAAAATTATTCTACAATCTATAAAAATAATACTTAAACCGGCCAAGTGCGAGTCGGACTCGCGCACCGAGGGTTCCGTACAAACCTGCAGGTCATCATCATCATCATTCGTCATCATCGTTTATGAAATTAAATGTTTTTTTTTTTAATTTTTATATTTGAGTTGACTGAATGAAAGGTAAATTGTGGTTTACGATTTATGACGTATTAAAAAAAAACTACTTACTAGATCTCGTTCAAACCAATTTTCGTTGGTAGTTTTCATGGTAATGTACATCATATATTTTTTTTAGTTTTATCATTCCCTTATTTTAGAAGTTACGGGGGGGGGGGGGGGGGGACACATTTTACCACTTTGGAAGTGTCTCTCGCGCAAACTATTCAGTTTAGAAAAAAATGATATTAGAAACCTCAATTTCATTTTTAAAGACCTATCCATAGATACCCCACACGTAAGGGTTTGATTACATTTTTTTTTTGTGTTTCAGTTCTATGTATGGGGAACCCCAAATATTATTGTTTTAAAAAAAAATGATATTAGAAACCTCAATATCATTTTTGAAGACCTATCCATAGATACCCCACACGTATGGGTTTGATGAAAAAAATATTTTTGAGTTTCAATTCTATGTATGGGGAACCCCAAATATTATTGCTTTTTTCTATTTTTGTGTGAAAATCTTAATGCGGTTCACTGAATACATCCACTTACCAAGTTTCAATAGCACAGCTCTTATAGTTTCGGAGAAAAGTGGCTGTGACATACTCGGACAGACAGACTGACAGACATGGCGAATCTATAAGGGTTCCGTTTTTTGCCATTTGGCAACGGAACCCTAAAAACAAATACGAAGAGTAGGAAAATGTTGTAGTCGTAGTATATTTTTGCGTTCACGATACGAGTACTCGAAAACTGAGACGCGGGAAAAAGTGGCACAGATCCTTCCTCCATGGGCGCTCGCGCCGTACTAAACGATGCCCGCTTGTGCATCGTAATTTATTCTAATTTAGAGTGATTTTAAAAACGATATTATGTCGTAATTTTATAAACGGATTTAAATAAAACTTGAGAATTGGATTTGTTATAGAGCATACTTTATATTGACATGATTTTTTTAAATGTAATTATCCTTTTTTCAAACCAAAAAAAACGCGATAAAATTGCGAATAAAGCGTAAAAATTGCCATAAGATTTAATTTTTTACTAATTAATGTTATTAAAAATCAATATTCTAGTACTAAATGTTTCAACTAGATTATATTATGTCTGATGTTTTGTGTATTTTTTTACTCAAATTTCTACATATTAATGATGGAAATAGGGGTCTTAAATTGAACCTGCGCTGAATTTTAAGATTAATAAATATATAAGATTATAAATAAGAATATATAAGATTACTTACTAAATATTTTAAGAATACTAAGAACTAGTTGTGGGAGATTAATTACTACAAAGTAAACAAATAAGTATTTGTAAATGTGCTACTAAAAGTGTCAAAACAAAAGATTGATCTATTTTTTACATGTATTCGTCAATGCCAGAGTATTTATAAAGATGGGATGAGAGGTAAATTAGACGACTAAAATCTTAGATATTCGCGCAAAAATGTAAAATGGCTCTTAAGCAGTAGGTACTCTATAATCTGAAAAATTCGATAGTTCGAATTATCGTTAGTTCGATTAATGCAAAACGTTTCTCAGATTACCGGGGGTCCACTGTAGTAAGTTACGTAATTACCCCTCTCTTCAGTAGTTTTTGGGTGAAGAGTAATAAACATCTATAAATCTATCCATTCTCACAAACTTTCGCGTTTTCGAAACTGTACGGTTTTTAGTACTTAGTAGAAAGTAATAACATAGAGGTTTTCTTATAATATTATTGTATATTTTATTGCAATAAAAAATTGAGCCTAGTTATTTCCTTATACTGCTTTAGGCTAGTATGCATAAACAAGTAGGTATACTTATTGCTCCAAACGAACAATTTTCTGGTTTGATTTAAAAGCCAGAAAATCGTTAATTTCTATTTTTTTTTTTTTTTGACAGGGTTCTATTTCACTGTCGCAGGTGAAAGATGATTTAAAGATAAAGCGTCGAACGTTTTTTAAAAACAAACGGTTTGATACTAAACCGAAGAAGTTTAAGTAGATGAGCCACCGTCAGAGCCACCGGACCAACGCGTCATTTCCTAATTACTGGATTGTTTGTGTTTTTAAATTCTTACCCAGATATCTTCATGTATTTCATATTATAATTTGAATAGATAGTACAGATGTGTTTGATTACCCTATTATTATGGTTACTATGATTATACTACGAAACTTACCTACCGTAAATAGGTACAAAACTAGGAACCTAGGGGCCAGTGCTTCGCTTATCTGTATACATCAGTGGACAGTAGGGTTGCTAATTTTTTTTCGACCTCATTGAAAAATGGTCAAGCTTAAAAAATACAGGATTTACTTTTTTACCCAAAACAATCAAATCAAAATATTTCACATAAACCAACCTACATGGGCACTTATGAAACGTCAGAAGCTAGGTGCACGGCTCGAATTGGTTGATCCCTATGTAGAAGAGCCGACAAGAAACTCTGAATCTGAAAACTGAATCTGAATCTGAAACTCCACAAAGTAACCGCGGATACTTAAGAGTAATTAGCTTTTACAATGGTTTCAAATTACAGAGCCTAAAGGTATAGGAGAACAGTGTAGGATTGTCACAAGTACCAGGACCTTAATTACATACATAAAATCGGGTTCTTTTTCCATGAGGGTAGGCATAAACTAGAGATCGCCACCTGCTACGATCCTTACATACTCCTTTTGGCTCGTTTAAATTCATGCATCTGGTCATACACGCACGGCGGTGACCAGTACTACGCACATGACCCTTCTGAAGAACATCACCAATGAGGTCACTATATCTTCTCTTAGGCGTCCCTTTCTGACGTGTTCTGTCACATCTGCCTTGTAAATACACTTTGTTAGCCGCCCTTCATTCATACTTTTAACATCACTTTTTAATTTTTGTTACTACATCTTTACACCGCACCGTTGTCTTATGACATCATTCCTCAGCCTATCATTCCGTCACACCACACATGCTTCGCAACGAACACAGCTTTTATTCTACTTTCATGCTTCTTTTCAGTCAAGATTGTAAATAACAGTTATTAATAGATGCAATAATACTTAAACATGTTCAACGGGGTGTACTACACCAAATCGAATGCCAAATAATCGAATATCAATTAAATGATAAATGATTTTAATTCTGTAAATAGGTTTGTACAAACACTTTTACACGTCAATAAAATATTTTTTTAAGGGAGTATTCTAGTGTAGTTTGAAAAAAAAAAACGATTTCTATTTTTTTTTATATTTTCAAAGCTTAAGGTGAATGCCTAGATAGCCCTCGCCATACATTTTTCAGGTGTGGAAATCTCGGTAAATAAACAGTTTCTGCAGAATAAAAGCAACTGTAATGAGACTTTATAATGTATTATGTTCGCGTATAGCCCAAATTTTATAAAAAAAACAGTATTTCTAGGAGAATTAGACCGAATAAAAAACGAAAAATCTTTACATGTGTGAGTGACCTGAATCGCGCCATCTGACAGAAATTTATAGAACCACTGAGAAAGTTGGTTGCTGTTGTGTTACGAGTTTACGATTAGTAAACATTCATAATAGATGGCGCTGTTTGATATTCGAACATTTTAAAAGAATTTATCTTTTAAATTCGATAATGCGACGTTGCCATTCTAGAGGCAGCGCGCGCACACCGCGTTGTTGCCATACCGTCAATGCGTGATTACTTGAGTCTTGAAAACTTGCGAATCGTTTCCAGAATATTGTGTTTCTAGCAAGTTAGCGCCGGGCGCGCGGGTTTGCCCGCGGAGTTAACATTTTATGATTGATAAAATGTTTTTTATTATGGAATGAGAAAGAATGCTTTACATAAAGTGAAAAAAATATCTCTGCGATCTGCCCTTGGTTCACACAGATACAATACTAATGTAATTATTGTATTATCTAGTTTAAATATGTAGTAAGTAGTTACTAGTACACGACTTTCCAGATTTAAAAATCTTTTTAATGTATGTAAGTAGGTACTGATAACATTCTGATACGCTTAGGTACTAATCCATTGGTTTGGGTTGAATAAAATCAGAGAATAGAATTTGATGTATAAGTAAGTTATAACTAAATCAGGCGATCAGCGAAGCTACCTACACAATGGTGAAACGTAGGTACTACGTACATCTATTGATTGAATCATATTTATTCTTCTATTCTTTTATAATTCATGTGAAACCAGCAAGATTAGTGAATACACAGACAAACCACTTTGATTTTTCATAATTGCTTATTTTACTAGTATTATTAGCACACACAAAATGCGTCAAGCAGGGTTGCCAACTTTATTTTTTAGAAGATCGTACCATACATTTTAAAAGATCGTACTTTGCTAAGAATTCAAAAATAAAAATAGTACGCATTGAAATTTCAATAAAATAAATGGTAAACAAATGTGGTGGGTGTTACTATAACTTCAACGCAAAATTTAACATTTTGGTATAATATTTAAGAATCTGGACACCAATTTAGCAACTAAACTTTACGACGAGGTTTTTTTATTAAAGAAAAGGGGCTCGGAAGAGACTTTGTCATGAAATCCACACGAAACAATAAACACCAGTATCATTAGAACTTAAAACGAGATATTTACCATGTTTATTATTACTTAAAAAAAAAACTGTGCTACCTACTACTGAGAACCATTCAAATGAGTGCCATCCGTGAAACAGTTTTCATCAGGGCTTGTTAACGTTACCAAATTCACACTATAAGTATCGTTAAGTAACGTTATTTTCATAAAGTTAATATTTTAACGGTAAAACGGGTAACGATACTTTGGTATCGAATCTATAAAATAACGTTACCAATTAACGTTACTAGTATCGATACTTTTACATACATACATACATAGAATCACGCCTTTTTCCCATGGGGGTAGGCAGAAACCACGGAACGCCACCTGCTACGATCTCTACACACTTCTTTTGCCTCGTTTAGGTTCATAAAATTGGTCATACACACACGCCGGTTGCGAGTACTACGCACCTGACCTTTCTGAAGAATATCACTAATAAGGTCCCTATATGTCCTCCTAGGGCGTCCCCTCCCGGTGTTTCCACTCACATCTGCCTTGTAAATACCTTTTGTGAGCCGACCTTCATTCATCCTCTCAACATGACCAAACCATCTAAGCATACTTTTTTCAATTTTTGTCACTACATCTTCTTTTACACCACACCGTTCTCTTATCACATCGTTACCTAATGCGTTGTTGTCAACCTGCGCAACCTAAGCGGCACGCCATGGGCGGCGGCGCTCTACGGCAACATCGCCAATCAAACGGTGCAAATGCAACTTCAATAATGTAGACGAAAGAAAGAGATGAAAGAAAATAAATAAAAAATTAACGGTACTCAGTTACCGGTAAAACGTATGCCAAGTATCGTTACCAAGCATTACGTGACCTCTACTAATAACGTTATCTTCGTCCGATGAAAGTAACGATACCAAATTTTTAACGTTATTCAAAGCCCTGGTTTTTATTCAAAAGTGAAGCGTTTTTGTGTTTTATTGACGGTAAGTGTTATTTTTATGTGCAATGAATGATTTTCAAGGTGATATAGAGTATTATTATAATGGTAATTAATTACCCTTAAAACTTTACAAAAGTGTAAGATTTAGAAGATGAAATACAAAATCAAACGTTAGCAACACTCGTTGATTGTCGTCACATGACATACTACAAATTTCAGATATTCTCTCTGAAAACAACAGCTTGATGGTGGTGTTATTTCTGTTTCTTGAAACATTTCATAAATAAGATACATTTGCTGTTGTTTGTAATTATTCTTTTTGATTTCAGATTGAATTGCAACTGAACTGCCTAAGATGAACCCGACTAATAAACTTGCATAAATGTATACGACATGTGTATTCAGGACCGCGAAAATCACGGAAAAAAGTGCAAGCTGTATTGAAAAGACATCATGGAAGTTCTTTTAGTGATCTATAGTGAGTAAATTAGATTCCCATAAGATTTCGAATCAGATTTACGTGAGTGGAGGTTATTTGATACTCGTTGGTTCGTGTTGTAGTCTTCGTTTACAGCCATTTTTCCTTGCAGCCGAAAGCAAGCGAAGGAACAACAAGCATGCAAGCATGGCGTAACAAGAAACAGAAGGTAGTGGAAGAAACCGCGGTTTGCCCTGTTGTATTTAGGTACCTACAGACCTATCAATATTTTTCTGTCTCTCAACACTGTTTTTTTAACATATCTTTTATTTCAGTCCACATTCAACTCAAGATCGTCATCAGCTGTCCAACCTTTCGACAGCTTAAGATACGCCCTAAACCTATTCGCGTGGTATACCAGAAATTCGATACGAAGCCATAGCCTGCAGCTCTAGCTTCAATACAGTTGAATCTGTTACAGAGCAAGTAGAGACTGTTGATTTTGATTGGCCACAACCCGATTCAGAGACTGAAGCTTATCAACTAACTGTGGAAAGAACATCAAGTGACAACTTATCAGGTTTGGTAGGGTACCGTATTGTTGACTTGAAGAAGGTCATATGGTCACAACTTTGATTCTTCATCTGGAATGGTAAGTCCCAACTTGATACCATATTTTTGTGTTCATTACATTAGTACGCTTTTGCTTGTTTGTTGTGATGAAGTTTATGTTTGACAATACCAAAGTACAACATATTTTACACAATGTTCAGTGTAACAAATATCATTATTTCTTGGTATGTATGTATAAAAATAATGTATTTCTTGGATTGTTTCTTTTTAACAGCTATTATTATTTTGATTCTAGGTCCAGGGTCAATTGCGAATTACCAAAATGAATAAATGTTACTTCATTTGCTTTATATCTGTCACCCAACCATTGACTGTCATAGAAGTTAACCGGGATGAGGAAGTTATCAACGCTATGATGCCGAAGTTGGTAACATTTTTTAAAACGTGTACTGCCAGAAATTATATTGAGAAGAGTTGAGAAAAATGCTAAATGTCTAGACATCAAGGAATTAAAAGGTATAAAAATATAAGTCTTACTCATTTCCTAACTTATTCCGCAGGTCTCTGAGGTGTGGGTTCAGTAAGAATAGTCTAACAAAACTGTGTAAATTCATTTGTTGCAGCGAAAACTGCGTCTTCCAGCATTTGATTCAGATCGCACGGAAATTATATAAATGGAAGTAAAAAGTGACAAGCAGAAGACTGATACGGCGCGGCGGCGGCGGCGACTGCAAAAAGTAGCGCGTAGAAAAGAAGATATTTTATTATAATATTTATAAGTATCTTTGTATGGTGGTACGAGTCGATGGTTCGAATCCAAGCCGGCACTGTGCTGAGTGTAAATTATTTCATCACCACAGTTCAGAGGAGGCCTGAGTCTCAGCAGTGGGAACATTATAGAATAATTAATAAGCTATTTTTGCACGTAGCGATGTATAGTTTGTGTTATTTTGTTAGTTCATAAGATTTTTCTGTGTAGATAAGTTTCACTCATGTATTTAGGTACCAGCCTAACAATTCAATTGTAAAAGAATATTTATTGCAGTTCAAAATTGTATCATAAGTAGGTATTCTTGAAACATTAATAAATGTTATGGTTAGCTAGCAACCCCTTTGTGTTGTTATGTAAGATACATGTGCCGTTATATATAGTTACGTATGATGTTATTTATATTGTAATCTACATACATAATTCTTTCTAATACTAAATTCAAAATCATAATTGTAAATATCAAAATATTTAAAAAAGTATGTTATCTTTGTATGGTGGTATGACTCGATGGTTTGAATCCAAACGGAAACTATCTAAGTAAATGTAGTGAGAGTAAATAAAACATTATTTTTATGAAAATATTAACCCCTTTTTACTAAATAAATATTATTAATTTATAGTAGGGTACAATAAAAAGCTTTACAATGTAATAAATAGTCTTTTATTTATTTAGTACACGTCACTATTTACACTTCCATTCCTTCTTCTGCCTTACATTTCTTCCCGTGGGTGTCGTAAAAGGCGACTAAGGGATTTACTAGAGAATGGGCAGCAGCGTTCTCTATGCATTTTACCATCACACTGCGATCGCCAACCCGCTTGCCAAGCGTGGTGATTATGGCAAAGCCCCCCAAATAGGGGGAGGCCTATATCCAGCAGTGGACGTCTTGCGGCTGAGATGATGACTATTTACACATTACAATTTAGGTTCAGTCACATTACTACAACTTATAGGGACAGTGTACCTATATTAATTTCATTTTAAACTGTTTGAATAAAACGACATCTAGTGGTGTCGAAAGTTACTACTATTTACTTTGCATGTGTGTGTAAAGAGTAAAGTCAAGCGGCTAAATCTTTAGAATGTACAAATCTTTGTATGAGACCAGTTAACAAGCACAGTGACTATCTAAAAAAATCAAGTTAATGCCCTAGGTTTCGCATATAATAAAGTTATCTATTAAAGATTTCTAAGTTAGGCGTAAAAATTGAAAATGTTCCAAATTGTGGATCTAGCGCCATCTAGCGACAAAATGGCATCTGAGATAATCATCCATCCACCTTAACCTTTCAAGAATATGTCCTCAAAAAGATTAGTCAAAATTTTAATTATTTCCAGAGATATAGCTATTTTAGTGACACGACTTCAATACTGGCTCGGCTGGATTGATCCGAACTTCTAACGCCTCAAAGGAAACCCAAACTGCTCGTTTAGAAGAAAGAAATGCGGAAAATGCTTTTTTAAGTAGAGGAAGGCCCCATGTATGGAGCAGGAATCGCGGATTGAAGAAATGTAAGTATATAATGTCATTTTATGGTTGACTCGGCGTAATTTTATCCGAAACTTTAAACGCGTTTTTCTCTAAACTACATGTTTCAAAACGTTTGGCATGATTTCTCAAGTTCTGTACGGAACCGTACATTGCTTTAACGATTTACGCGCCGTGCATTCTGCACACACAGCATTTGTACCCATTATTGCAAATAATATGTAAAAATATATTTCAATAAATCAGTGTTTAACGAACATTCACGGTGGTCGGTTTTATTTCATCACCCCAATAGAATCGCCCCGTTATCATATCACTAAATGTAGGAAACTCCTACATTTATTTTGGTCCTTCGAGCATTGCAGGACCTCGTCGCGGTTCTTTGACCTATCGCGCGTACTGGTCAGAGGCACGGTTAGGACTCAGGTTCTGTAATCAAACCAGTGTGGACTCAATTAAGGAAAAACACACTGCATCCTTGACTTGAGCTAATATAGGTTAGGTCAACATCACGGTCGTGGTAAGCATATCACGGCGTGACATCAACATCATCGAACTCGGTGGAGCTCATCACCGGGCAGCGCAAGGCTTCAGCGTGCGCTATCAACCTCTGTGGGAGCAGCATCAGTTGCGAGCAGCTACGTGGATCGTCATTAAACCAAGTAAGACTGTTCCTTTACCTACATCATGGAAGCTCTTTTTGCCCGTCAATCTGAAATCATCACCAATTTCACTACAATAAAGGTGAATTTCCACAAGGACTCGGATTCTCGCAAAAATGTCGAATATTTGAGGAAGCGTTTAGAAGCGTTAGACAACCTCTGGGGAGAGTTCGAGCAAAATCACGAAAAAATATCTGAGCATAAAAATGTAGCGGTTGAGTATTTCCTTGACAATACATATCAAAAGGGTAAAGAACTTTATCAATCTATTCGTAACGTTATATCATCTTACGGCAAATCATCAAAATCTACTCAACCAGATGGAAAGTTAGACGAATTGTTATCACTGCAACGCACTAATTTTAGGGCATTTAATCGGCTAATCAAGGGTATTAAAATTGATCAAATAACAGATAAATGGGAACTAGAAGATGAGCTCAGGAACGTTCAAGCTAAGTGGACATTTATTGATGCTCAACATTTGCAAATCGATCATATACTTGCTGGTGGAGATATATCATACGACGAGGAGTTCAATCATCATGAATCAGCCTACAAATCTATCAAACGTGATTTGAATAAGAAAATCTCATCAACGACTCACTTAGAAAAATCAACTCCGCACATTGAAATACCATCGTTCAGTGGGAACTACACACAGTGGCCAACCTTTTATGACTTGTTTACGGAGACAATTCATAACAATAACTCCATCACTAAAGCTCAGAAGATGCAACACCTTAAGGGAAAACTTAAGGGTGAAGCAGAACGTCTCATCTATCATCTACATATTTCATCGGAAAATTATGATACTGCGTGGGAGATCTTATTACGTCGGTACAATAATTCACAAGTTCTTTTCACGAATCAAATCGAAATGTTTCTCAATCAACCCAATATACAAAAGCAAACATTTGAAATTAAAAGGTTGTACGATACCTCAACCGAATGTATGCATGCAATTCACAATCTCGGCGTTGATACGAACACGTGGGATCCGTTGTTGGTTCATTTATTGTGCAAGAAACTGGATCCAGAAACTTATGCTGACTATAAGGAAGCACGTAGGAAACCTCGTGATTTACCAAGATTGGACGAGTTAATGGCATTCCTCGAGAGTAAGTTTACCGCACTTGAGCCTATTCATGAAAACGATAAGGAACCCACACCATCAAGCAAGCGGAACCCAAATCAATCAAAATCCACAAGTAACTTTAATAAGCAAAACAATTATAAACGTTACATAAACAAAAATTATCAAGCAATCATTACTCAAACTTCAAAATGCTCTGTATGCAATTCAAATCACGCGCGCAACTTGTTTTCGTGCAAAAAAATCATGAATATGACACCGGACGTGCAATTGAAGACGGTGATAAACTCAAATATTTGTCGAAATTGCCTATTCAGTCACGATGGAAGTCAATGCACTTCAAAAAAACGTTGCAAAACCGGTCAAGAAAATCATCATTCAATACTGCATGAAGCGTGTGTCCCATCATCAAAATCAGCTCCTCAAACAACTTCATCATCATCATCTGAAATGACCGCTTCGTCACCAAAATCATCAAACAAGAAATCTAATGTTAATCATGTCGCAGGTGATGACGAAGAGTTATTGTTGACCACGCTTTCGATCAATGTCAGGTGTTCTGATGGCAGCTACGTGACGCTTAGGGCACTTCTAGACCAGGGATCACAGATATCATTAATATCGGAAAACGCTGTACAGCGGTTAGGGTTGCAGCGGCGAAGATACAACGCATCAGTATCAGGAATAGGTGCTGGTGCTAGGCATAGCAAAGGACGGGTATCAGTCGACTGTCAATCTATTTACGGCGACTATCAGTTCACTACAGAAGCACTGGTTTTGACGAAGGAAGCTAACTGCTTGCCTGGTATACCAATCAAAAAACAATCGTGGTCTCATATCCAGCATCTTCAATTAGCAGATCCAGAATATAACGTGTCGAAGCCTATTGATATTCTCTTGGATGTGACTCACAAATCATAATGGATGGTCTCATCAAAGGACCAGCACAGGCTCCGATTGCGCAACAGACAGCACTCGGATGGATCCTGTCTGGCAACGTTCGCACATTTAATTGTCATATCGTAACAAACGACTTATCCGACCTATCAAAATATTGGGAGATAGAGGATGTAGAAACATCATCATCATCGCTTACCAGTGAAGATCAGTATTGTGAAGACCTTTATCAGCAAACTACTCGTCGTTTAGACACTGGTAGGTACGTGGTGGGCATACCCATGAAACCCGAATATGAAAATCAGCTTGGATCATCTAAATTAAAGGCTATTGCACAATTCAAACAGCTGGAAAGAAAAATGTGCAATAACGAATCATTTTCAGAAAATTATAAATCATTTATGTCTGAATATCAAGAACTGGGTCACATGTGTATTGCCAATAATGTTGACGAATCAAAACGTGCCTTTTTCTTACCACATCACGGCGTAATGAAATTAGATTCAACAACAACAAAACTTAGAGTCGTTTTCAATGCGTCGGCGAAATCCACATCGGGCAAAAGCCTAAAAGATCTCATGGGTTGTGGACCGAATCTACAAAGGGACCTCATGACACTCATCTTAAACTGGAGAACCTACAGTTATGTAATCACAGCGGACATAGAGAAAATGTTCCGGCAAATCTATATTAAACAGTCAGATCGTCATCTTCAATCAATCATCTGGCGGCAATCATCTCAGGACGTACTCAATGAATATCATCTTGCTACCGTGACGTACGGTACTAAGGCCGCTCCATACTTAGCTATGAGAGATTTGCCGAAAAATACAAGATGGACATTGAGCAGATCAGTCATAATGAAGAACATCTTCAAAAACTTATTAAAAATCAGACAAGTATTTTAGAATCAGAATTTAATATCATACGTCGTAATGAAAATATCATGAATCAACAATTCTCCTTCATCAAGCAACATCTTCATAATCTATCGACTGAGGTGAATAAAATTCGGCTGGATAATGAAGATGGCCTTTATGTCACATCATCATCTTTAGCAGCATCAATAATACTATCAAATATTCGTTGGATTCAGCAAACGTTGATTGATACAGTTACAGATATATCACACGGGCGCATTGACAGTCATTTGTTGTCACCGGAACAGTTATCGTATCAGCTGAGCATCATCTCTAGCCAACTGAATGGTAAACTTACGTTACCAGTAGAATCGCAAAATATCAAGGACTTGTATCGTTTGCTTAAAGTATCAGCTAGAGTGTACTCAAATTATTTAATCATCGAAATCAAATTTCCACTCCTGAGCAATGAATTGTTTGAGCTAAACAAAATTATATCTATTTCGCAAAAGAAAGGATTACAGTACTATTATCTCATTCCATCGGTATCATTCATAGCTTACAATCTACGCAAGGACACAGCATTTCTTCTATCAGAAGCAGACCTTCAATTATGTAGTCATGTTCCCAGCGATATCTTGTTATGCTCATTAAACATGCCTATTTACGATGTAAACATAAAGCAGTCTATCTGTGAAATCGAAATATTCAATAAAAAAAAATTATGCCACTCCGTAAAATCATCGTGAGAAGAGCAATGGATCAAATTGCACAGGCCGAACACCTGGTTGTATACATGTTGCTCGGAATGCCAAGTGCGCATAATTTGCGCCAACGGAGTCACAATGGTCAACCTTGTCGGCAACGCGATTATTACCCTTTTTTTTTTTTTTTTATCACGAGGTGGAAATCCTCATGGATGTCCTCCGCCCTGGGGTGGGCGGAGGGGTCTGTCAGACTCTTACTGACTAAAACCACCCCGGTGTTCCGTCCCACACCTACGTCGGGGACCACGGGAACCAATATGTCTTCCGCGCTCCCCGACTGGTGCCGGCCCGCCTTTGCGGGCCTCCTCACGTTGGGGGGGAGTGAGGTGTTAAACTCCCCCCCATACATCACAGAGAGGCGCGCGTGGAACACTACGCGCCACCATCTCGGGTCCGTAGCAATAGGGGGCGACGGATGTCCCCAGATCCGTCGCCCCTGGACCCATTTAGGGGGGCTGGAAGAGGGCGTTGTCCGCCCTCCGCCGACGCCCAGTGCGCCTGCTGCGGGCTGGGTGAGCGGAAGATATCTCCCGCTCCCTTTCCGCAGCCTCCTTCTGCGACATGACAGTTTCGCAGAAGGATACCACCGCGTCCCAGGACTCCTCGCTGCGTTTATGCGACACAGGTACTTCCCGAAGCAACCATGCCCCGAGAGCACCTGCGTCGCCCGAAACGACAGGGAGCCGTGCCTCCTCCCGAGCCAGGGCCCGAGTACTGGCCGGACCGCCTCGACGGTGGCGAGGCCGGCGGTAGGGCGTGAAAGCCTGTCCTGCCAGCTCGCCACCAGGGCTGCGCAGAGCTGCGACCGACGAAGCTCCATGTGTCGCTCCGTCAGTCGCTCGCCTCGCTCCCGCGCTTCCTCGCGCCACCGATACAGTGACGCGAGTACTTTCGCCTCGAGGTCCCACGGTGGGGATCCCGCCAGTACACAGGCCGCCTCGTAGGAGACCGTGCGATATCCCCTGATGACTCTGACGGCCATCGCTCGCTGCGGTCTTCGCAGAACAGCGATGCTGCCGGCCGTCAGGTCAGCCGCCCAGATTGGGGCCCCATACAGGGCCATGGATCGCACGATCCCCACGTAAAGCCGCCTACAGGCGGCGCTCGGGCCCCCCAGATTGGGAAGCAGCGTTGACAGCGCCCCAGCCGCGCCCATCAACTTGGGCGCCAGCCGCCGGAAGTGGGGGCCGAAGTCCCACCGGCTGTCGAGCACCAATCCCAGATATTTCATGGTGGACTCGACAGCGATCCGACACCCCCCGACCACGATGTGTGATCCGGGCGATTATTACCCTAGGTCAAGGTTGCACATTGAAAGGGGATACATTTAGTATTTATGCTCATAATAATTTCATCAATCATGTAAATATTCATCATTACATCGAAGTCCCAGAGGTGTCTATGCTAAACAAAATCATGAAAACGTCTGCACCAGAGAACTTCACAGTAGCCGAAGATCATCGTCTCATGTGGAATCAGTTAAGGGCTCAGATTGACGAGGTGAAGGAACAGTCATGTACAGACCTGAGCATTCACGACATTCATCACTATACTGTGCTGCACATCAGTGTAGCTTCGGTTATCATCTTGGGTTGCGTTGTCGTGTACCTCATCAGAAAACATCGTAGTACGGATAGAGTACCAGCGTCGCCGGCCCCCCAGGGCCAGGAGGCTGGCTGGGTGGGGCCAGTGACGGTCGCGCTGGCGGACACCGCGCCGGTAAAATCACGTTTAGCGGAATCAGTGAAAAAGTGAAGTGTTTACAATTAGCGGTGTAGATAGGGCCACCTCGCCAACGTTAATGCGTTCAGTGCACTTACAAGACCGCGATGATTAAGGACATTGTGTATCTTAAAATAGTAATTTAAATTAATGTTTTACCGCATTTGTATCATTAGCTATCTATCAATCTATTATTATTCTGTTATTTATTCATATGAACTTGTCTGTAACTACAATACTCTGCCTATCGATCAATCATTTCAGTTATCCCGTTTGGGCGGGCAGGATGTACGGAACCGTACATTGCTTTAACGATTTACGCGCCGTGCATTCTGCACACACAGCATTTGTACCCATTATTGCAAATAATATGTAAAAATATATTTCAATAAATCAGTGTTTAACGAACAATCACGGTGGTCGGTTTTATTTCATCACCCCAATAGAATCGCCCCGTTATCATATCACTAAGTGTAGGAAACTCCTACAAGTTCTATTGAACCGATTTACTTGAAATTTGGTGAGAGTCTTCTCAATACATGTCTCTATCGCACTAACTATTATTATAACAAAATATATTTTTTTACTATTTAAAAAAAAAATCAGCACGAAACAAAAAATTGAAAAAAATGTATCCTTTTTTTCGGACAGCCGTAATTTAGCAAAAAAAATTAATTAGTTTTCCACTTTTTCTTAGTTAGTACGATAGCAGCATTTATCTAAATTAATAATCTTTTTTATTTTTTTATTTCAGATCATTAGAAAGCTTGCAATCATGACAAGTTTGACGCACCATTTTTTTTGTACCCCCCACTAAAAGAACATATAACATGTTCAGTTTTGTATTTTTTTACTTTATTTTTTATTTTTTGTATTGTAAAAAAAATTATAAACGCCTGGCCAAAAAATGTATTGTAAAAATATTTTTTTGTTTTTTATTTATAGGACCCGAAAAAACACCTCAAATTCATGCCTCTACACTAGAATACCCCCTTAAACTAGATGAGGTCGGCGTTTCCTAACTGATTACTCTGAGAAGGCCGAAACAAACTCAGAGGTCACAGTCTCTTTTAAAGTCCAGACATAATCTTGGGCGGAGCACCGCCGTGTCCTCGTGGAGGCGATCGGCGGCGGCGACCTCTCGCGTCCGGCTCTGGTGCGAGCCATGGTACGGAGCGAGAGAGCATGGGAAGCCGTCACCTCCTTCTGCGAAGCAGTAATGCTCGCGAAGGAGGAGGCGGGGCGCGTGAGGGAGCGGCAGTCGCTGCGCCCTCACGTCCCTAGCCGCCGCAGGAGGAGACGCCCCGGGCGTCGGGAGTCGATTGCGGACAACGGGTAGCTCGCCGCCTGGTAAAGACCAAGCTCGGGTCGACGGCGCGTAGTGTTCCACGCGCACCTCAAAGAGATGTCAGCAGCACTGAAGGGGTCTGCTAGGACCGATGCCTGCCGGGGTCGCGTGATTGTTCGAAAGAGATACCGTGACCCTGGCACATGGGCAACTGAAGGAACACGAGTGGGTTTTAGTCAGTAAAAGTCTGACACGCCCTGTGCGGGATTTCATCAGGTCTTTTAGCGGGAGATGTAATAAAAGCGTCTTGATTGTTCAGTAAAATGGTATGTATTATAAATATAAAAAAACTGTCGGTAGACGGCGATTAGGAAATATAAAAATAAAGTTAATAGCCAAAACACACGTAGCCTTGATCTCGTGCTATTATACTTTCAATAGGCGTTCCGCGCAAACATACCCCCGGGCGTTGAAAGCCTGTCTTTCAACCGGAATAGTCGGATTCGGGGTAGATGGGCAACGGACAAATCTTGCTAAATGATCTTCGGAGCAGGCCACTGGAGGTTTTGACGTCTGCAACTCTGATCACGCCATCGGGACCTGGATAGGTAGCGACAATTCGACCCATTTTCCACTTCAGAGGCGGCGTGTTGTCTTCCTTTAGAAGTACGAGGGAGTTCAGCTTCAGAGAACCTTTACATGTGCGCCATTTTGTCCTGAGTTGGAGCTCCGATATGTACTCCTTGCTCCATCTGTTCCAAAAATGTTGTCGGAGTTGTTCAATGCGTTGAAATCGAGACAAGGAACTGGTGGAGTGGTCATGGTAATCAGGTGTCGGCAAAGATGTCAAAGGACGTCCGATCAAAAAATGACCGGGTGTCAATGGTGCCAAATCTTCAGGATCTGATGATAGTGGAGTCAGTGGTCTGGAGTTCAAAATAGCTTCTATTTGCACCAGCGTAGTATAAAGCTCCTCATAAGTTAGGTTACAAAGGCCCAGCACCCTGACTAAATGATGCTTTGTTGACTTGACACCAGCCTCCGCAAGGCCAGCGAAATGAGGAGAGTATGCAGGGATGAAATTAAAATTAATTCCCTCTTTAGCCATCTCCTCAGACAACGAGTCGCAATTAGCTTTAAGAAATTTTGAGAGGTCATTGTATGCACCGACAAATGAGGTGCCATTATCGGAAAATATGTTAACCGGTTTTCCCCTACGCGAGATGAATCTCTTTAACGCCATGATAAAAGTATTGCTGGTTAAATCACCGACTAATTCAAGGTGTATTGATTTTGTTGTGAAACAAACAAAAATTGCGATATATACTTTCACCAATTTACAGCCACGACCCTGTCGAACAGCAGACTGTATTGGACCCGCGTAATCCAAGCCAATGTTTTCGAAAGGGAAACCTCCAGCTAGAAGTCGCTGCCGTGGTAAATTACCCATGATCGGTGTGACAGTTTGACCTTTAAGCCGACAGCAACGTACACACCTACGGTAGCACAACCTGGCTAAATTGCGACCTCGTATGGGCCAGTATGTGTCCCGTATCGACGCTAACAGCAACTGGGGCCCAGCGTGAAACAATCGTTTGTGTTCATACTCAAATAATAATTTTGTAAAGCGATGACTACATTGTAAAAGAATTGGACATTTTTTATCATAAGGTAAATCCGAGTTTTGTAATCGACCTCTAACACGCATGATTTTATGGTCGTCCAGAAAAACGTTAAATTTCAATAAAGAACTTTTCTTTGGTAATTGTTTATTATGAAGTAACAACTTATATTCACTAAAGGACTCCATTTGGCATATTCGAATAATCAAAATTAAAGAATTTTTTAGTTCATCATTACTAATGGGACCAGAAACTGATAGTTTTTTACATGCAGCAATAAACCGTAAAAGGTATGCTACTGTGCGCTGAAGCCTTAAAAAACTTGAAAATCGGCTAAAATTAAGAAATTCACTGGCCACATTCTCGGTAACAGTACCATGTAATGACACATTTGATTTAATTTCCGGCAATAATTCATCAATAGATTGTGTAAATCTAGAAGGCCAACATGATATGTCATTCTTTAAAAAACCTGGACCAGACCACCAATCGTCTAAAGAGGGTAATAAATTAACGTCTACTCCTCGAGAGACATAATCAGCTGGGTTTTGATCGGTTGGGACATGTCTCCACTCGCAGTTGCCAGTCTTCTCTAAAATTTCAGCAACTCTGTTGCGAACGAAAGGCTGCAGCCTATTTGGCAACATTTTTAGCCATCCTAGTACGACAGTGGAGTCTGTCCAAAAGAATGTATGCGGCCTAGTGTTTAAGCGTAATGATGCGATCACCTTTTCATAAATTCGAACTCCAACCAGAGCACCGCAAAGCTCAAGTCTGGGAATGGTGGTTGGTTTCAGAGGGGCAACACGACTCTTTGCCAACAATAAACGTACCATCACTTGATGTTCATTGTTGACACTGCGAACGTATACGCATGCTCCGTATGCTCGTTCAGACGCATCAGTGAAAATGTGAAGCTCTAAAAGTTGCATTGAATCAATTAAAACACCACGTGGAACACAAATTTCATTTAATTTTGACAAATTCATTACTAGTTCAGTCCAAACTTTGCTAATGTCCGGCGATAGCGGTTCATCCCATGACAATTTGTGTAACCATAGTTTTTGAAGTAACATCTTCATCACTATAATGCATGGAGCAAGAAGACCCAATGGATCAAAAATTTGTGATATAATCGAAAGCATGTCACGTTTTGTATCGCTACAAATAATTGGTTGAGTAATGGGAAAACAGAGTTGATCAGGTTGTGAATGCCAACCCAGACCTAAGGTTTTGGTAGACTCAGATCCGCCAATATTCAAGTCAAGTGAAGATTGGGGACAGTCAGAACCATTCACCAAACGCATATCATTGGACTTCCACTTTCTTAGGTTCATGCTAGCTGAAGCAAGAGTAGAAGTTACTTTACGACGCAAGTCTCTTACTTCATCGAGATCATCTCCTCCCGTTAGTAAATCGTCGACATAGAAATCGCGTAGAATGACCTCAGCAGCCCTTTTATCAACGCATTCTAAACCTAACTGTTTAAGACACCTCGTTGCAAGGAACGGAGCGCTGGCTGTGCCGTAAGTCACGGTATTGAGCTGGTACGTTTGTAACTGAATTAATGGGTCATCACGCCAGACGATTCGTTGAAGATGTCTGTCATTTGGATGAACCACTATCTGCCGATACATTTTCTCCACGTCGGCAGCAATAATATATTTATGTTGTCTAAAACGTAATAATAATGATAAAAGATCATCCTGTACTACAGGTCCGGTCATCTGTATACTATTAAAAGAAGTGCCTGTAGTAGTGGCGCTGCTGGCATTAAAAACCACCCTTAATTTAGTGGTGACACTGCTGTCACGCAAAACTCCGTGATGTGGGAGGTAATGAGCAGAATGTTCAACATTTTCACATTTCGACATATGACCTAGACTTTCGTACTCTGCCATGAACTCTTTATACATCTTAGACAGTTGAGGCTGGCTTTTGAACCTACGCTCTAAAGAAGAAAAACAATGTTTAGCCCTTGAAAAGGATTCCCCTAACGTATCCGGGGAACATTTCAGTGGAATTCGAACACAAAATTGCCCGTTCTCCAAACGTGTAGTATTGTTTATAAAATGTTCCTCGCATAATTTTTCTTCTTGCGAATACACTGATGTAGTACAGACCTCTTCTAATTGCCAAAATCTGGTGAGTTGATGATCAATGGTTTGATTTAATTCATCATTATCGTCAGATATAATCTTTGTAAAATTACATTTTACCTTTTGTGATGGTGTTGAAGCATAACTAATTTTAGTTGGGCCTGAAACCAGCCATCCCAGTCTAGTTTCGCAAAGAATAGGTTGTCCATCTCCTAACTTAATTCTTTGGGATCCCAGTAAGTCCCAAAAGATGTCAGCACCAAGCAGGATATCAATAGGGGCCGGTGAGTAAAAGTTAGGGTCAGCCAGACAAATATTAGATGGGATTTTCAATGTTAATAAGTCTACATGTCTACTCGGAATATTATCGGTAATTGAAGGTAGAACAAAACAATTGATTTTAATGCAAAAGTTATCGTTTAAAGATTTAATAGTGACAGGACACATTTTATTGATGTATGAAGATGAATTATTTATACCTAATATGGAGTTGTTCACAGTATTAGCAGTTAAACCTAGTTGGTGGTACAGTCTTTCAGTCATGAGACACGATGTGCTGCCACTATCAAGCACAGCACGAGTAACGTGTTGCTGACCGTTTTTATCTATAATCTTAATTAACGCCGTGGATAGCAATACGTCACCACGTTCAACACTCGCAGAAAGAGATAAACCTACACTAGAAGTTGACGGAGCAGGGGCACTGGTCACATCATCACTATTAGCGGAAGTAAGAGCCAAGTCTGACTTCTTCGAATGATCTGCGACATGCACCAGAGTGTGATGCTTGCGCCGACATATTTTGCAACTTGCCTGTTTACAGGTATTAGCGTAATGTCCTGAAGATAAACAATTAAAACAAATCTTATATTTCGGTAACAATTGTAACCGTGATTCATTACTCAACGCCAAAAATTGAGGACAATTGCTTAATTTGTGCTCACCGTTACATTTAACACAACTCTTAGGTTTAGAAGAACTATTATTCACTTGATTATTCTTGTCTATTTTATTATTGGAATCCTGTATTACCAGTGTCCTAACCTTAGAATGTTTACTAGTGTTTGAATGTTTATCAATTGTTGAACTTGACATTTCTAATGTTTCGATTAATTCAGCACGATTCTTAATGAATGTGAGGAATACAGTTAATGTAATTTCATAATCCTTACCAAGGCGACCCTTATACTCTTCCCATTCACGGTAAGTTTTATTGTCCAACTTGTATCTTATAATGTGAATCAGCAAAGTATCCCAGTGATTAACAGGTTCGCCGAGGGATTCCAAGGCACGCAAGTTTTTATTAATGTGATCGATTAAAGCTTTTAAATTCACAGACGACTCCTTACTGATCGCCTCAATATTAAATAATGCTGAAACATGGTGTTGAATCAACAGATGTTTATTGTCAAACCGATCACAGAGTAATTTCCAAGCGACTGAATAATTAGCGGCAGAAAACTGAATCGAGTTAATCACCACTGCAGCTGAACCTTCTAGTGATGACCTCAAATAATGAAATTTATTTATGTCGTTTATGTCGTCATTAGAGTGAATAAGACTGACAAATGTATCGTGGAATTCCAACCAATTTATGTATGAACCGCTGAATTTTGGTAACTGAATAGTCGGTAATTTAACAAAACTATGATTATTAGAACGTGAACCTACCTCACTAATAGTTGGATCCCTTTTCTTATAATCATCGATCACTTTCTGAGCTTCAGAGAGGGTTTGATAATAAAGAGACTCAAACTCGCTACGTTCTAACAATTGACCATCCAAATTATCAGTGCTACACTCCAGTGCTAATTGCACTTCATCGTATTGGCCATACAATGACTCAAGTCTTTTTAAACGTAATTGCAACTCGCTTACCTCAGAGGAACTTATAGAAGGTTTTAATGAATTTAAATAATTCTGGAATACTGTTACCCTTCCCTTGTAACTCGCCCTTTTTCTAATAAGCTCCTTATCCTCTGGCATTGCGTAAGCTGGTGTAGTCAACCTGGAATGTATACAATATAAATTTTAACAGCGTCTGATATCCTAACGATACCTGCCTGCTAATACCTACATAAGAAAATGTGAACTAACTGCAAACTTTAATGTTCATTACTTTTATACTAATGAGTGAAATATGAAATGAATATCAAGCGTTTTAACAATAACAAAATCAGTACAAGACCTAACTATTTCCATTCACAATGCAAGTATAAACCTATCTAACTTTTAATGTGATTACATGAATAAATGACTCAGTAACTGTTACCTACCTAATAAAGTTATAATAATAATGCAGCTTTTAATAGCTACTCTTTAAAAGGTACGAATAACTGTGATTATCACAAGATTATGATGTTAAAGTCTGATCAATTATAACAATTTGTAAGCACTGATAGGGTTTTACAACGATTAGGTATATAATTATGTACTAACCTGGTTATTAACAACTAATTACCACTAAATACAACCTGATAATAGAGTGTTGGGTAGAACTTATGATGATTATGGATATCCAGACCACGGAAAATTCCAAATCTTCGCAATGACACAGCAAAATGGATGTCACACAACCTACTTCACTTGCAATTCCGAGTAATCCACCAATTCTCTTGAAATCCTTATAATTAATAGCTGATCGAAGTTTTTCCAACGTGAAATCTTCTAATCCAGGCTCGATAGGACCATGTGCGGGGTTTCATCAGGTCTTTTAGCGGGAGATGTAATAAAAGCGTCTTGATTGTTCAGTAAAATGGTATGTATTATAAATATAAAAAAACTGTCGGTAGACGGCGATTAGGAAATATAAAAATAAAGTTAATAGCCAAAACACACGTAGCCTTGATCTCGTGCTATTATACTTTCAATAGGCGTTCCGCGCAAACACGCCCTCCCGCTCCGCCCAGAGCGGGAGAAGTCATTTGATGATTTCCCATCCCAAAAAAAAAACCATGTAAATTGGTGACTGAAACGGTCATTTGAAGAATGAACCACACAGATTGAGTGGACCTGTCCAGTCAGTGCAAGCATTTGTCACTAATCGTTTGGCTCAACTCGGAACTTAAGGAGCCCAACGCTTTGACGAACAATACCAAAGAAAGGACATTTGGGTAGGCCACATAAATTGCTCAATCTGCCAGATCAGGGATTAATTACCTACTGAGAAAGAAAGAAAACAAAATTAAACAAGTGCGATTCGGACTTGCGCACCGAGGGTTCCGTACAAACCTGCAGGTATTCACGGTTTATGCTTATGGTTTATGTTTATGAAATTAAATGTTTTTATTTTTATATTTGAGTTGACTGAATGGAAGGTAAATTTTGGTTTACGATTTATGACGTATTAAAATAAAAAACTACTTACTAGATCTCGTTCAAACCAATTTTCGGTGGAAGTTTACATGGTAATGTACATCATATATTTTTTTTAGTTTTATCGTTCCCTTATTTTAGAAGTTACGGGGGGGGGGGGGGTGACACACATTTTACCACTTTGGAAGTGTCTCTCGCGCAAACTATTCAGTTTAGAAAAAAATGATATTAGAAACCTCAATATCATTTTTGAAGACCTATCCAATAGATACCCCACACGTATGGGTTTGAAGAAAAAAATTTTTTTGAGTTTCAGTTCTATGTATGGGGAACCCCAAATATTATTGTTTTTTTTTTTCTATTTTTGTGTAAAAATCTTAATGCGGTTTACAGGATACCTACATCTAGATACTTACCAAATTTCAACAGCATAGCTCTTATAGTTTCGGAATAAACTGGCTGTGACATACTCGGACAGACAGACATGACGAATCTATAAGGGTTCCGTTTTTTGCCATTTGGCAAAAGAACCCTAAAAAGGACCAGCATAGTCTTCACATTCACAATAATTAAAACAATATGATACTTTACAAAGTTAATATTCATGTCATTGTTTATATAATAGTATCAATGTCCATGTGTATGGTTCTTTTTTGTGTAAATTGGTATGTGTTTATCGATGTACGTGCGACGCGCTGGCGACCGCTCCTGAGACGCTGCGTGCGCGACCTCAACGTGCCCTTAATTGGACCGCTCCGTTAGTTCTACGCCTGGAGGACAATAGACGCACGTCCTTCACCTTCACAATTATTCGCAAAATCAATCTAATTATTGCGCGCGCGCACCCTATAAGAGTAGGGGATAGACCTCTGAACGTTGTGTGCTTGTGTGATTTGATGATACCTGGACCACGGAAAGTTGTGACCCGCCATCCCGAGGTCGCACCAGATTGTGGGAGTCCCGCTGAAGGCGTTACGTTTGTATGTACAACCAATTTGCATGAAACTGAATTATTTCTCTTGGCCTCCTAAAAATTAAAGGACGTGATAGATGGAATAAAGCCGTCCTGTAGGGAAAACAAGTCACCCCACAAGAATTTCATACACAAACATTTAGATATGTACTAGCGATTATGTATTCATTAGGAATGACGCAGTACGGAAACCATTACAATCTCCGTATGATGGACCATATCGCGTCATCAGCAGAAATGATAAAGTATACCGTGTACAGTTGCCAGATAGACAAACTAATGTATCCATAGACCGTTTAAAACCAGCATATATATTGATAGAAAATGAATCGCCATCGGAGAATTATGATAAACAGATAACAGAAAATACTGACATTAAAAAAGACAAAAACCCGAAAAAAGTAACTTTTCAAACAAGCAAACCCAGTAACGATACATATAAAACGCGAACTGGTCGAGTAAGCAAAAGACCATTAAAATATCATTAAATTAGTAGTTTCTAAATGGAGGTCAAAAGCTTGCATTGAATTTAATTTAAAAATATATTTGTCAATGTATCTTAGACACTAGTCGTTAAGCGACACATTTCAGTAAAACTTAATGAAGATAATCGGGTCAGAAATCATCGTCCATTCACGTCAAGTGATGCGAAGTACATATGTGTAAGTTAAACGCAAGTGCGTACCGTGAAATATGCCAACATTGCCCCCAAGGGGAACTTTGCCCGAAGGACCATTTTTAAACATATCTTTGATTTGTGAAAATATCTTAATATTATGTCAATATTGATTGACTTTGGTCGAAAATAGGTTATATTTATGACAATACTGACTAAGGTGTTTGTTGCTAGTGTGGCTTAGTAACTCGTGGGAACTCGTCGAATGAGGTGTGTGTTTTTGCGGGCCAATTTTAGTGCAAATTTGAAAGTAAATTCTGCGAGATGGTGAAAACACAGGTTACTTTGCTTTATATCACATTGTAGAAAATTATTTGTAGATTGTATTAAAGTAGTGTCATTGCTCAGGGTCTTTCAAAACGAAAGTTATGTTGATGGGCAAAGTTATCTAGTAATGTTCCAACCTACGATTGACAACATTGCCCGCCATCAAAAAAGGCTTAGGGTTGGCACATTACGAAACTTAGTATTTTTTAACCGACTTAAAAAAGGAGGAGGTTCTGAATTCGGATGTTTTATTTTATTTATTTATAGCGAAGCTTATTTAATTTTAAACATATGTATTTCACTAAAAAAAAACAAAGATGACTTTAGTTATAGGGTACTGTGAGAAGCATTTGTGTTTAAATAAATTAAATCGTTTATTTATAAAAAGGACACATTTTTGTGGTTTAAGCAGGCGTTGGTCTTATGTCTGTATGTTGTTTAACTTTAAAAGTATCTATTTATCTATATATGTATGTATATCAGCTCTGGTTCTGCCTCTGGTACCTATTATACAGGCTCTGCTTAGTTTGGGGTCAGATAGCCCTGTGTGAGACACTTAAAATACTAATAACCACGAAACATTTTCAACGTTTTACTTTTATTTACCAAAATACATATTCTTTGTAGATAAGAGAAAAAAAAACAGAATAATTTTACCATATGCCAACCCTAGCACTTTTAAAAGGCAAAATATGGATTGTATGAAAAAGATAAAAAATGTCAGGGTAACATTGCCCAGTCATTTTAGTAAGAAACTTTTCATAGTGGCTTTTACATTCCTAAAGTAAACGCTATGTTTATCATAGTTCTTGTACTGGTTTTTATGTCATCTGCTTACAAGCCTTACTTGCGTCAAAAATCAATGTGGGCAAAGTTGGCTAAAAGTCCAGATAACTTTGCCCGCCAACAAAATCGCACAAATTTTGGATTAAATGTTGAAAAAGAGTAAATTTAGCTACACTAACACATGCATATGACCTTACAGTTGTAGTTGATGAAAGAAAATATTACGTCTCCATAGAAAAATCCTATTAAAATTGTAAAAAACCGAAAAAAGTGGGCAATCTTGGCATGTTTCACGGTATGTGTTTTATTTGGCGTCATCATGACGAATACTGTGAACTCTCAGGGGTGCCAATTTATTTTTGCAGAGTAGTTCGTCATGGTAGTCACCATTATGCTAACACATAACCTTATTACTAAAAACTTTTAGTAATAAGGTTATGTGTTAGCATAAGATTTTTTTTACTGTGGATATTTATATTCATGTTGTTTTAACAATTAATATTAATTGTATTCTCAGACTAGAAATAAGTGAAAAGATTATTGTAATAAAAAGACATACACTGCTGATACCCTTTTTGTACTCGTAGCGTGATGATAAAACTTAAAACTTTTATTATAGTAGTCACAACATTGTTTAAAGCAAGAAAGTGCCCCTCAGATATCGCGCGCGTGTCAACATTTAGCACAGATGCGCAGCATTTAGCTTATTCGCCGTCAGATACTTGTCGCGATTGGTTGTCGCAGAAATACGCGAAATATTACAAAAATTATACATCTTGTTGTGCGGTTTTGACCTGCAAAAACGAAAGCAGAAAAACAAATGTATCTTGTGGAGGTGTATCCTATCATCAGTAAGCACTAAACTTTGTTAATTTTTAATATAATTGATTTTAATTGCAATACCACATGTTATGACTTCAATGCAAACTATAAACAACCTTATATTCATTGACACAAAGTCTTAATGCACGAAGTAGTCATCTGGAAAATCATAACCAAAATTCTAGTAATTTCGACGCTACTCGATTAGGGATGGGACACATCCGTAAAGTAGGTCGGTATCGATAATTTTGTCTGATTTTAGTAAGGAATCAATAGCTCACATAGCTGGTTATATAATAAGACAGTTGATTAAAAAAAAATAAGTGTGATATTTGCGTTAGTGCTTTAGTAACAGAAAAAAAAACAATTATTACATAGATTTATTATAGCTAAGGATAGAGGGGGATTATTATACCCATCAGAATCTGTAATTAAGATATGTCAAATGTCCGAAATATTTTTAAATGACGGTCACATATTTAATAAAGATTATATTATCATGGCTAAAATAATGCGCCAGTTTATTGGGTCGATATTCCAAAACATAAGCTATCATCAATGGGAATTTCTTACGTCTAATCATATTACTGACTTAATGAAAGCTATCACGGCAAAATATATTAATATACGATTTCATCACCTGTTAAAATTAAACATAAAATTATCAAAACGGTAATTAAATAAATATGTGTTATTTCAAGGTCAGTAAATATTTTTAGTACTATCTGTTATCATTTCATTTATCGTTAGCTTCTGTCAGCGGTTTCGCCCGCGTACCTGATTTTATGAAAATAACATTACCCCCCTATATACAAACATACAAATACCTCTTTAACATTGATATTTTAACGATAATCACCCTTTTCCGTTATTAAGCATTTGTATGATGTTAACAAATTATTACATTGCTCACCCGAATAAATTACGTAACGTCAATATTAAAATATCGATAATGTCTACATCTCTAAATTTTTTTTGGTACTTACTAAAAGCGATTACAAGTGCATGTGAATATGACATCCATATGACATCTATTTCAAAGGAGCTAGCGTTCTGAATCGAATGAAGTGGTTACAGCGCCATCTAGCATTGAGTTGCTGAACTTGTAAATTTGTCTATCTAAAGTTTTTAAACGAAAAACGTCTTTATTGTGTGTGTCATGTCAAATAATAACAACTTTCATGCGTTGTAATACGACTTAATTTTTTGAAAGCAATACGAAGATGGTTTGTAAAAGTTGCGTGTGTAATTTGTAGCCTATCATATCACTGTTTTTTATGTGTGTAATGGACAATTTGATATGCAAATGTGTGAGTTTGGCGACACTGATTCCCGTGCTTTAGCCAGTGTAGGGGCACTTCTCTGTATTCTTTGTTCTGTGGTTTAAAGTGTACATTGTAAGTTGCGCAAAGGCGCACAGATATCAGCTTACGACATAATTTATAGAACCTAAATGATGTATAAGCAAATTCTTTGTTACTTGTACTGTTAGTCAGAAATGTATTTGGTGATGTAATTATATATTCGATTTTAGAATGATGACAGTATTTTGTAAAAAAAAAAACATTTTGTTTTTTTTTTTTAGAGGGAGGGATATTGTAGGGGCGCTGACGCTTCATTTTGTATTCGAGTTAAATGCGCAGTGCCCGGCGACGAACAGTTCGCCCGCAGACACCATCGCCTATAGACGCGCTTACGATCTTACCAAATTCCTAATGTAATTCGTTCCGTGAAGTAAAGTATATTATTCAAATCTAAACAGCATTTGATTTCTCTCCGTACACACACACCTAAGAACATTATACACGCACCCACAAAATACGTAGGTATGAATTCGCTTCAAAGCCGAAAACGACCTCTCCGCGGATGCCACTGTAACGGGAAGTATCAAAAATATACTACATAATGAAAGTGTCACACAATAATGAATTTTGAAAATTGAGATAAAGCTCGTAACCATCGACTTTGTTCAAAGACGGAGTTGTGTATGTATAAGACTTTCAACTCGTTCTTTAAAGCAGTGAACTCAAATATTTGCGGAAATTTTAATAGCAAAAAAGACATTATTTATCTGGAAATGATCTACTATAAAAAGTGTACTTAGATTTATTAAGTAAATTAAGAAAACTCATTTGAGAAAGTGATTGGTACCTGTGTTGTATTTGCGTCTTAACATGTCTATTATTTCAATGAAAATACGCCGATACATAGTTCTAATGTCTAATTCTGTATTTAGTCGTCTACGCTGTCACTGCGGCTCATGAAATTCCTGGACACTGTCATCATAAATAAAATAAAAATTATTAAAAAAAATCATTTGCAAGAAAACTATTGAATGAATCTATTTCGCGGTTTGCTACTTCGATATCAATCTGTTTTGACTGCAATAAATTAAACAGAACGTCGGTTATTTGAAAAATGTCTGATAAAACATGCAAAAAAAAAACAAAACTGCCTGTTTTCTAACTTACTGAGGAAACATTCTGCCAAGGAAAGAGATCCCAAGATTGCTGGTTATCTAACATCGAATTAAAAGTATTAATCATGTCTAATCTACACTTAAAAATTACATTAATAATGCGTGAGTGATCGTGCCAACGGGTTTCTGATACTCCGGGCATACGGCGGCGGTCAGCTATTTCCTTCAAAAGGTTGGACCGTTTAGTCGATTTGTTGAAAAACCGAACAACTATTTACGTATCCAAAAAAAGTTTTCAGTTCCTGAATATTTTCGAGGGAACGGCTAAGTACTAAATCTATACTCTATACAAATAAATAAAATTGGAGTGTCTGTTTTTAATATTAAGATAACCACTTTTTACAAGTGTAGGTATATGGATGTATACACGGTACATATACCAAAACAACATCTTTTACAATTTTTGTCTGTCTGTTTGTTCCGGCTGATCTCTGAAATGGCTGGACCGATTTTGACGGAACTTTCACTGGCAGATAGCTGATGTAACAAGGAGTAACTTAGGCTACTTTTATTTTAGAAAAAAAAAATAGTTTAAAAAACTAAAAACACGCTGAATTTTGAGACGTATGACCGCGGTAGTACGTCCTCCTGCGTTAATTTCCGTCATCCACGCGGGCGAAGCCGCGGGCAAAAGTTAGTTTAATATATGAGCATAACATGGGACAAACATTGCCATAGGGCATGCATCGCGAATTTTCGCTTGTACTCCACCGTGCTCACCAGACATTACTGCCACGCCGTCGTAAGACTGACCAACTAGGTACTTATTCCTTCAACGATACTGGTCAAGTATTTCTAACAACTGTTTCGATAAAACTTCAGCAGTTCGACTTCCGCTAACATCGTAAAAACCTAGGAATCGTTCTTCGATTCCAGTTTCAGATAAATATCGAAAAATTACAGTCAATTGCTCCCTATGACTGACATCGGGAGTTTCGTCAATCATTACAGACAGAAATTGAGCTTTATCTATCTCGATTCTAATGTGGTCTCGTAAAATGGATGCAATACTATGCATAAATCATTTTGAATATCACTAGAGAGACCAGAAAACGCGGTGTTCTGAACTGAAGAACATAGTTCCAAATGAGAGTCCATTACGGTGTCATACTTGCTCAGGTATAACAAGATTTCAATATAGTTACCGCTATTATCAGAATTCGGACGTTCATCGTGGCCGCGAAAAGCTACTTCTTGTTTACCTAACAAAATAACGGTGTCAATAAACCGTTTCATTAAATTCCGATTTCGAGCTACTTTCCTATTATGAGCTTCATGCCCGAAGTCATGTAAATCTAAACAGCTAGGTACTAATATGCTTTTCAGTCTGCACGTGTTTTTTTAATGAATTCGTCAGATTATTAATATCTGTAAAACCCCCTATAATCCATAAACTACTAGAATCTGAGAAAAGTAAACATGGAAAACAAACATCTTATTCAATTTACAACTACCAGTCAGCCATTGATATTTATCGTAAAGGGAAACATTAAAATGTTTGAAAAACCCATCGCGTCGTTTGTAGTTTATAGTCATATCTGTGGGGGCCGATTCTACTAACAAAATTGTGCACAAATCGCAATAGATCCACGACTGAATCATGACTTTTAAGCGTTTTCTCATTCTACTAATGAACAACAATCCAACTGCAATTACGTTGTAGTGGACGCCAACGATCGATCGTAACAATGTAAAAATCTATTCTACTAACAACATCGAACATGAGCGTGACGTTTAGTCACATTCTGCTATTATTTTGACACTCGTTAGAATCGAATCAACGCTGAACTTCGGCAGTTCATCCGTCAAAATTTGCGGTTGAACATAAGTCAGTAAAATGCAACTTTTTATCGCATCGATCTGGGATGGCTTTCGTGTTTTTTCCTAAAAATATAATGTTAAAATACAGATTTCGTTGAACTTGCCCATGTGGGTGATGTTGGAAAGGTAAGAGGAAGAAATTTTGCGTCACGAGTATGCAATAATGCTCTTCCCCTTATGGATCGTCAGTGCGTTACGATATACCGATTCTCCAAAGACCTCATAAGAGCTTTGATTGACGACATCAGTCCAAGAGCTTTGATTGACGACATCAGTCCACACATACCCTTCAATCTTCGTTCTGACGGTATTAATACAGAAAAAGATAACATAGTTACTATCGTTTTAATATGCGCCAGCATGTGTTTTACTACGTGATATCCTCTATTGACTCAATCTTGGATGTACCGGCTTTTTATGTACCTAGTTCGTACCAAACACTGATAGGCCAGCCACAATGTAAATGCCGTATCAGAACTCTTAATTTCTTGAGTTTTAGTAATAAACTAGCTTCTGTCCGCGACTTCGTCCAGTTAGTCTAGTTTTTGCTCCTCTGACTCTACCCGTCGCATCGCATTGTCTGTCAGTTTCCGTCCATTTTTCGTTGCTGCTCCGCTCCTTTTAATCGTAGCGTGATGTTATATAGCCTACAGCCTTCCTCGATAAATTGGCTTCCCAACACAAAAATAATTGTTCAATTCGGACCAGTAGTTCCTGAGATTACCGCGTTCAACCCAACAAACAAACTATAGCTTTATAATATTAGTAAAGATAGATTATAATGGAATATCAGGTATTTGGTAGTTAAAAAAACCACAAATTTACAGACTGCCCTTGTAACATATTACGCTTATGTATATACATGGCTTAGTTACGGCATAATAACGTGGGGAAACAGTACAGATGCACCAACACTGTTTACAGTTCAAAAGTAATTTGCCCATATCATAGTAAATATACAACAAATAGATAGCTGCAAACCGCATTTTATAAAGCTCAACATTTTAACTCTGTCACTATGCTTGAAATATGCAAATTTGCAAATTTACACCAAGAATTTCACACTCAACGAGACATACAAACAAGATACACACTCTGACACAAAACACGACTAAAACTGCCTACATTCCGCCTAAAAATACATTCAATAAGCCCTCTGATAATGTCAATAAATATATACAATAATTTACCCGAATCAATTAGAAATGAAAATAAACTCCATCTATTCACTAACAAATAAAAAAATCTATTAAAAAGTAAATGTTATTACAGTGTCTACGATGAGACACTGGAGCTTGGTGCTCAATAAAACGAAGGACCCTTAATTTAAACTATGAATTTAATGATTCTAAAGTAGAAAAAGTTACACTCCGTTTTATTTGATGTTAAAACAATTATTAAATATATGTGTGGACCGATGTTAGTCCGTGGTTGAGAAATCTTAAGCTATGATCGTCCAGAAGTCAGGTAGAAGTTTTTCTTCGGATTGTTAGTTTTGTGTGACCTACCGTCACTTATATACGCCTGATGAAATAATGTTGACAGCAATTCGCCATCGTGTTATAGGCATTAAAGTATCAGGCGTTAACATCTTCCCCGCCGTTAAAGGCCTCCGGCCTTTAAACCTCACTCCATCAGATGCTCGGTCGCAGGCAGAGGGCAGAGTCGCTTGAAGGGCCTGCGGTAGCTTCCCAGTGTCGTTTGAACCTCTGCGACCCGACATACTCCATCAGGCCCTGGAAAGAGTTTTCTGATTCGTCCCGTACGCCAGCATAATGGTGGTAAGTTATCTTCTTGAAGAAGTACTAGGTCCCCGACTTTTAGTGGAGTGCAAGTGGTGCGCCATTTCGACCTTTGCTGCAGCTCAGTCAGGTACTCCCTTTGCCATCTTCTCCAAAAATGCTGCCGGATTTGTTCGAGTCGCTGGTAGCGCTTCAGCTGAGTGGCCTTGCAGTCTTCAAGGCTTGGAGAAGGTAGCGCAGTTAGCGGCCGTCCAAGCAGGAAGTGCCCTGGGGTGAGGAAAAGGAGGTCATTTGGAGACGTAGACATGGGGTGAAGTGGGCGGCTATTTAATATGGCTTCCACATGTGCAAACAACGTGGAAATCTCTTCAAAATTTAAATGCGTGTTGCCCATTACACGTCTTATGTGATGTTTAGCGGATTTTACCCCGGCCTCCCAGATACCACCAAAGTGAGGAGCGTAAGCAGGTGAAAATAAAAATTTAATCTCTTCTTCGTTACAGAAATCTGTAATTGCTTGGCGGTTACATTTTAAAAAATTGCCAATTTCGTTGGCAGCGGCTACAAAATTGCGGCCGTTGTCACTAAAAATTTCAGTAGGCTTACCCCGACGGGATACGAACCTACGCAGGGTAAGAATGAAAGCGTCCTTCGAAAGATCACTGACCGCTTCCAAGTGTACGCACTTGTACCTTAAGCAGACAAAAATGCATAAATAGCATTTTGTTACCCTTGATCCGCGACCCTTCCTATTTGAGATATAAAAGGGTCCGGCAAAATCTACACCAACGCTGCGAAACGGGAAATCCACCGTAACGCGCTGAGAGGGCAAGTTCCCCATTAAGGGTGTCAAAGTCTTGCCCTGTACCTTTCTGCATGTGATGCAGTTGCGCACAGTCCTTCTAGCGATGTGTCGCCCATTGACAGGCCACACGTATTGCCTGACACTAGCGAGGAGAAGCTGTGGGCCAGCGTGTAGTTTGTGTAAGTGTTCCCGCTCAAAGATTAATTTTGTGAGATGGTGTGAGGAATGTAGTAGGATAGGGTGCTTGCTGCTAAATGGAATAGCCGAAGCTAGCCGGCCTCCTACTCGTATCAACCCATTGGCGTCTATGAAAGGTGTGAGCGCTATGATGGGTGATTTTGTACTAATAGATTTTTCTTTAGTTAACAAGTCGTACTCCACAGGAAAGGATTCCTGTTGAGCCTTACGGCATAAAAGATGAAATAAATTTTGTAATTCTTCTAAATTAAGAGCATCAAAACGCCGAGAGTTAGGATTGCGCAAATTATAAAAATATCTTAAAACATACGCGTAATCTTGTTTTATCTTATTTAATTTACTATATTTATGAAACGGGATGATTGAGGACTTATCTATCTTAGCCACAATGTTTGACTTCATTTCCGGAATTTCAAACTCGTGTTTATTTGGTAAGGTAGGCCAGGAAAATTCGCCTTGAAGTAAAAATTCAGGCCCTGACCACCACAGACTACGATCTTTAAGTTCTTCGGGATAAACACCGCGCGAGACGAGATCAGCTGGATTCTCAGAGGTAGGTACATAACGCCAACAAGAAACATCTGACAATTCCAGTATTTCTGCTGTTCTATTAGCTACGAAGGTCTTTAATCTTCTAGAGCTAGTATGTAGCCAAGTGAGCACGACGCTGGAGTCGCACCAATACACTTTACGTGCTATTGGGTACCTTAAAGAATCGACAACGGCTTTGCATAGTCGAACACCTAGTAAAGCGGCACACAGCTCCAAACGAGGTATAGTACAGGCTTTGATTGGTGCCACCTTTGACTTGGAACACAAGAGTTTGACATGCACGATACCTTCTTCATCAATAGATCTTATATAGACGCAAGCGCCATAAGCTCTTTGGGAAGCGTCGCTGAACATATGTAGCTCTGTAACAACAGGTGAGTCGCATAGAACCTGCCTCGGCAGTGTAAATGTAGCTAGACAAGATAGATTATTGGAAAATTTACGCCAAGCCCTTTCTATTTCCTCGGAAAGAGGTTCATCCCAGCCAACCCTGTCAAGCCAAAGTTGCTGCATTATTAATTTAGGAATAATAATACAGGGGCTGACAAAACCGAGTGGGTCAAAGATTTTAAACGATGTTGATAAAATATAGCGCTTCGTGATTTTGTCATTGATAGGGGGAATTTCGAAGGAATAATGTAAACTATCTGTTTTAGAATTCCACCCTAAACCGAGAGCATTTGAGGACTCGCTAATGATAAGCGTGTCTGTAGAATTTTCAGAGCAGGCCTCAAGAACGCTAGACGAATTAGATTTATATTTTCGTAGATTGAAACACGCTGCCTTAAGGGCTGCTGATACCGATTTTTGAATTTGTATTAGTTCTTTGTCAGAATCACAGCCCGTAATTAAATCGTCAACGTATAGATCATGTTGTATAATCGTTCTAATGAGTGGATCCTCGCACTCCTCACCCGACTGCCAAAGACACCTTGTACTTAAATAACTTGCGCTTGTGAAACCATAAGTCACCGTATTTAAACGTAAGGTCTTAAGGGGGTGACGCTCGTCTTCTCTCCATAGAATAAGCTGAAGATTTCGATCTGACTCGTCCACTAATATTTGACGAAATAATTTTTCTACGTCTGCTGCTAAAAGGTATTTATAGAAACGAGCTCGAATTAATATGAAGAAAAGAGAGTCTTGAATTTTAGGCCCAACCATTTGTATGTCATTGACAGAGAAGCCTGAGGAAGTACGGGCAGATGCATCGAAGACAACGCGAATTTTAGTGGATTCACTGTTTTCCTTGAACACAGGATGATGAGGCAAGAAATAGCAAAAATTTGAATTTAAGTTATTTAGCGCAATTTCAGAGAGATGGCCTAATTCTGCATATTCTCTGATAAATTCAATGTATTGCGACTTAACTTCAGGCTGTCTTCTAAATCGCCGTTCTAAATTATAAAACCTTTTCTTGGCCATTTTATAGGAGTCACCGAGACAATCCGGTGAGTCAATAAGTGGTAACTTGACAGAGAATCTGCCGTTTTCTAAGCGGTAGGTGTGCTGCAAAAAATGCGTTTCACAAGCCTGCTCGCCTTCACTTAAATATGATTTAGATGGAATTTCTTCAAGCTCCCAAAATCTATTTAATTTTAATTCTATATTTTCATCATAAGAAAACTGGGTAAGTACGTGATTACATTTAATATCCTTAGGTTGTTTATGTTGCAGGGGGCCTCCAATCAACCAGCCCAACTTTGAGCAGTGCAATTTAGGATAATTGGGCCCTAATGACCGCTGCTCACAACCTATAATGTCCCAAAATAAATCTGAGCCTATGATAATATCTATGAAAGAAGGCTGATAGAATTTAGGATCTGCCAAGATAATATCTTTAGGAATATTAAACGATCTAATATCAATAACCGCATTGGGGTTTAATGATGTTAATTCCTTCATGACATAAAAGTTAGAAACAACGTTGAATGGTGAATTTAACGATTTCAGTTGGGCAATGCAATATTCAGTTATTGTACCTGCATCATTGTTGCCAAAACCGATTACCTTTGTAGCATTGATAGGGCAGTCCTCTAATGCTAGCCTTTGCTTCAGGCCTAGACTTATGAAAGAGGATTGGCTGCCACAATCAAGCAGGGCGCGCACACTTTCAGATTTGCTAGTCTTGGGATTGACTATTTCAATTAAAGCAGTACAAAGAAGAGCATATTTGTTACCTTGATTGTTACAGTTGGCCAACGTTTCAGAACTGTCTGTACTAGTACTAGGTAAATTGTCAGCCTTACCAGTAGGAAGGTGCAATATTGAATTATGTCTCTTGTTGCATACACTACAATGACCTAAACGACATCTAAATGTAGGGTGACCCGACCTTAAACAATTAAGACACAATTTCAATTTATGCGCCTCGGCTATACGCTCGCTAATACTCTTTGCCTTGAATGATGGACAATCAAATATTTTATGATCACCATTACAGCTTGGACAGAGGTATGACGAAGATGATTGTGTTTGTGGTTGGTTACTGCTGCTAATGTTTGCATATGCTTTAGTATGACGTGTGTGGTCTGGTTTCTTTGAATGGAGTTCTGGGCGTTGTTTATCATTATTGGGTTTAAGGCTGTGGTCTGACTTGCTGCGGTGTAAAGACTCAAGCATGGTATCGTTTAAAAATTTATAAAATTCTTTAAGTGTGGGGGTGTCTGTCGACAACGCGTTACGGTGTTCTTCCCATTTCACGAAGTTGTTATTGTCTAACTTGGAAGCGACTAAGTGAATGATAAGCACATCCCAATGCTCAGTGGCTTGTCATAGGTTGGAGAGGGCACGTAAATTTTGTGACACGTGGTCAACTAAGAAACGCAATGATTTCTCAGAACTATTTATTGAATTTATGTTAAACAATGCGCTAAGATGATGACTTATTAACAAACGCTTATTATCGTAGCGGTCAAGCAATAGGTTCCAAGCTTCCCGATAATTATCAGTAGATACTTCTAGGTTTGAAACGGTTCGTGCTGCTTCACCTTTTAAATATGAAATTAAATAATGAAATTTGTTCACTGAACTAATTCTACTATTTTCATGTATCAAGGATCGGAACGTGTCACGAAATTCCATCCATCGAAAGTATGATCCGTCGAATTTAGATACTTGTATCAAAGGTAGCCTGAAACCAATTTCACTATGATCTACATTGCAATGACTTATATTGTGAGCGCTACTTGAATCGTGGACGCCTTCATCCCTACCGTGCATTTGTAACATCTCTTGAGCCATTACAATATTGTTAATGAATTCCTTCTCAATATTTTCTCGTTCGTCAAGTTCATCCTTCAACCCGCTAGAATTAATAATTTCAATTTGACTTTGTAAGTCATCGAACTTTGAAGATAAGGTTTCAAATTTACTGAGTTTAAGTGTAAGTTCCGCCCTATGTGTTGTAGTAAAAGTGTCTAACTGTGATATTTTCTCTAAATAATTTCGAAACTTTGTTACTTGACCCTTGACGGAACTACGTCTAACATTTAATTCCGCCAAATTCTTGACATCATCGCCCAAACCCATTATGACTGTTTAATTTAAACAAACTTCTCACGGAAAAGATATTAAAGTTATGTAAGTACTCACACAACGGATACGTTAAAATAAACCAAATAAAAGGATACGCTCACGTCCCTGGTTGGTGGTCTCTGCCGTACGGGAGGCCGAAGTCACAGGCACGGAGGCACCGGTCTGCGGACAGCCTTAGCCTGCACCGATGTTGCGAGCTGCGGCAACGGCGCTCAGCGATGCACGGGAGGGAAACTTAGGCGACTCTGAAATATTCGGCGAAATAATCACTTAACAGAACTAAATAGGCACAGCAACCTGTGGAAATAATTTCCTAAAAGAAATACAAGAAAAAACAAAGGTTGGTAATAACTCAGGTGTGTAGGTACTTATACAGGGTGTCCCGTAAATAATGGATCAAACGTAACGGGTAGGTAGATTACCTCATTTCCAACAACTAATTTGAACAGTAAAAAAAAAACCGATAAGGTAACCAAGATATTTTTTTTTTTCGATTTTTACTATTTTCTGTACCAGCATTCAGTGTTTTTAATGCTGTTGCTGCAAATGGTATCATATTTAGGTGTGATTTTTGTCAAACATTTCTGAATAGTTTACTAATGTTATAAGATACCATTTTTTTAAATAACATTTTATTTGCCTTAGAAAAAAAATCTTGAATCGAAAAGTTTTGTTTTTACGATGAAAAGACCAGAATTGGAAAAATTCTCCTGTAAAAAAAATGTATGACACCAAAGTGTACCATTATTTTAAAAACTTGTAAAATTACTAAGGTTTGCAAATTGGTATAAAACTTACGTCTAGTCCTTGCGGTTACAAAGATATTGCTATGAATGTGATGAAGAAGACAGAACTGAAATTAAAATGGTACTATCTAACTTTTCTTTCTCGTAATGGCTTATGCTTGTAATCTAAGCATGTGGTTAAGCGTGTAGCGTAATTCCGAGCCGATGACGTCATCTGTTCGGAATTTGGGACCGCTACCTGCGGAGTTGCACCTCACTCAGTGTGAAAGGGATAGATAGCGCCGCTTTTGTATTTTTGGTAAATCGGTGTCTTTGTGCAGGTATTTTTTTTCCTTCACCCTTCACTCATACAGGGCTTCATTGTTGCATGATTTTATTTGTTTAGTTGACACGAATCTCTCTTCGAGTTGATACGTACGTCAGACTACTTTCGCTCCCGCTGTGCCTAACTGTTGTGTTCCTTAAAATTAAACTTGTGCTGTGTATTTGGACTTTGCTTTGCCTAACGATTTGGAACTGTTTGTGTTTTGGACGAATGACTTGGCAATCCTACGGACTTCGAAAACAATCGTTTGTGTGAGGTTGTACGTGTGTGCAGTAGTACGATGCCTCGTTACGAGTACACGCCACGGGAGTATGCCGAAATGCATTTTATCTACGGAGAAGCAAGAGGTAATGCCAGGGCGGCCGCAAGATTGTATCGTGAAAGATACCCGAACCGGGATCGACATCCCGACTATCGCGTATTCATTAGACTGCATAACGCGCTTCTTGAGGGAAGAATTCTTGGCACCGGAGTTGGGGGTGCCAGTGAAGGGCGACCGTCACAAGTCAATGACGAAATTATTATTCGAGAAATCGAGGAAGATTCGTCGGTCTCAATTCGCGTCATAGCGCAACGCACAGGTATTCCAAGATCGACGGTACATCGAGTTCTAAAAAGGCACCGGTTGCACCCATATCACGTGCAACGTGTTCAAACGCTGACGTCACGTGATTACCCGCAAAGAGTAGCATTTTGCCAAAGGATGCTTAGAATGATACGGGCGGACCCACAGTTTTTTAATAAAATTTTATGGAGTGACGAGTCTTCATGCCGGCGAGATGGATATCTCAATTTGCATAATTTGCACAGTTGGCAGCTGGTAAACCCACATTTGATGCGAGAGGACAGGAGCCAACATCAATTTAAAATAAATTTATGGGCAGGAATAATAAATGGGCAAATAATAGGGCCCTTTGAACTACCAGCAACTCTAAACGCCGAATACTATCTGCATTTTTTAAGGAATGAGTTGCCAACGTTATTAGAAAATATTCCAGAAGACGTGCGGCAAGCAATGTGGTTACAAAATGATGGTTGCCCCGCTCACTATGCGACGGCAGTAAGGGCGCAACTCAATGAAACTTACCCTGACAGATGGATCGGCCGATTAGGACCAATTTTGTGGCCTCCGCGATCTCCTGATTTAAGTCCCTTAGATTTTTTTTATTGGGGATGTTTAAAAGACAAAGTTTACAAACAACGAATAACGTCGGAAGAAGAATTACGTCAGCGCATCCAATCTGCTGTATCAGAAATAAACAACAGCCATTTTGTCCGTCGGATAAGAGCTTCCTTTATTAGGAGGTGCAGACTTTGCATTCTCGTAGGGGGACGTCAGTTTGAACATTTACTGTAAAAACAAAATAAACGATTTATTTGTATTTTTTTTTTAATTTAACCTCCAAATTTTTTTCATACGCTGAGATACCTAAACATTTTTAAGAAAATAGTTTAATTGTGCACACTTTTTCAAATTTTATTTTATTTCGTAATTTGGCACCTCTGTCAGATTCATAGCAATATCTTTGTAACCGCAAGGACTAGACGTAAGTTTTATACCAATTTGCAAACCTTAGTAATTTTACAAGTTTTTAAAATAATGGTACACTTTGGTGTCATACATTTTTTTTACAGGACAATTTTTCCAATTCTGGTCTTTTCATCGTAAAAACAAAACTTTTCGATTCAAGATTTTTTTTCTAAGGCAAATAAAATGTTATTTAAAAAAATGGTATCTTATAACATTAGTAAACTATTCAGAAATGTTTGACAAAAATCACACCTAAATATGATACCATTTGCAGCAACAGCATTAAAAACACTGAATGCTGGTACAGAAAATAGTAAAAATCGAAAAAAAAAAATATCTTGGTTACCTTATCGGTTTTTTTTTTGACTGTTCAAATTAGTTGTTGGAAATGAGGTAAGCTACCTACCCGTTACGTTTGATCCATTATTTACGGGACACCCTGTATATATGCAATGTGGGTACTTGGAAATACGCTTGAAAATCCACCCAAAACGGTACAAAATTAATATATCCTGAAATATCCAGGCGTAGAATATATCCTTACGGATCGGCACTGATATTGAATAGAAGTGCACTAAGAAAATGTATAGAAAAACATCATTTTAAAAAGTATGACGTAATACGGTAACCTTGACAAAGGTGACCTATAAAAAAAAATATGCACAAGTGAAAACCATACAGAAATTGGATAAGGACGTAGGTTACGTGGTTTAAACGGAAGTTTAGGAATTAAGGAAGGCACTTAGCTGCAGAAAAACTGCTGCACTGCGGTGTGACGCTGAATTAAGCATCAATGTCCGGCGGTGCTAAGTACTGGATATGTTCTTCCGATGTACGTTCTCCCAAGGGCTGGATGCGGCGCGGTGCTGCCCGACTGATAACTGCGGTGCGGTGCTGGCCAACTTCAGCTGGACCTTGGTACTCCGAATTTCCGATTCGTGTCCTGTCACGGTCGCCAACTATGTCTACGATGAGACACTGGAGCTTGGTGCTCAATAAAACGAAGGACCCTTAATTTAAACTATGAATTTAATGATTCTAAAGTAGAAAAAGTTACACTCCGTTTTATTTGATGTTAAAACAATTATTAAATATATGTGTTAGTCCGTGGTTGAGAAATCTTAAGCTATGATTGTCCAGAAGTCAGGTAGAAGTTTTTCTTCGGATTGTTAGTTTTGTGTGACCTACTGTCACTTATATACGCCTGATGAAATAATGTTGACAGCAATTCGCCATCGTGTTATAGGCATTAAAGTATCAGGCGTTAACATACAGTATTAGCAAATATTTAAGTGATAAATAAGTACTTACCTGAAATGCAGTTAGAATACACAAAGCATGTTTTTTATTTATTTTGATTTTAGAGTCCTTGTCTAACCTACTATATTTCTTTTGCTGGGCCAGACAGGGTCCACAATTGTAATTAAATCCAATGTTTACCACCTAAGCATATACATTGTGGAATGCAATAAAGAATTAAGTATTGGAATGGTTCATGAAATCAAAAAACAAATAATGGAACAAAGCATTTTTATTACTATAAGTATATCAATTTTAACATCAGACCACTTGAGAAGTAGAGACTTACTATTCGATCATCTATAATATATTATATTAATATTGCATGCTCAACATTATAAGTACACAACAGTCAGCAGAATGTCTGCCTGCCAAACAATTGCAACGGTATCGAGCACGAGCAACTCTTGAGTCAGAAATTGATGTATGGGTGTACCTAAGTAATGTTCCTGAAAAAATATATATTTATGTTAGAAGGGCCTAACTAATATTATTATTTTTCTCATCAGTGTGCTAGTACCCAGTGCATAATAATGTTTTTTCCCCGCAAACAGGCACAGTATGTTTGTTTTGCAGATTGCCATGGAATGTAAATATTCCTGTATCCAGATCTCCATATTGAATAAACAGTTCAAATTCTTTCTTGCATTATCAATACACACTTTCCTCAAACTGCATCTAGATGGTTTTACTGAAGAAAGGGAAACATTCATAAGTTATTTCAAATCTGGAACAGTCTCGGGCAACATCTTCACACATTGTATTGAAATCTTACTGAACAGTTAACGGCACATTATTTTACAGTATAAATGCTGTACCATCTTGAAGATTCAATTTTCATAATAATCCTTCAAGTACAGACATGAAAACTTCGTGCAATTAGAAAGAAACGGATTAACTACTCCCTCTCACAGAGAGGAGGCCTGTATCCCAGCAGTGGAAACATTATAGGCTGCTTCTATATGTATGTTAAGAGGAATAAAAGTATTAACTAAAGCAATTAAACCTTTTTGAACTAAAGTAAATAAAATGTGTTGCTGTCACTTGACAGTTGACACTTGTCTTTCAGCTATGTCAGATAGTGATGCGATTCGATTTTTAACCGACTTCAAAAAAAGGAGGAGGTTATATGTTCGACTGTATGTATTTTTTTTTATTATTTTTTTTATGTATGTTCACCGATTTCTCCGCCAAATTGTCAACCGATTTTGAAAATTCTTTTTTTATTCGTAAGGGTATACTCCTGAGGTGGTCCCATATTAATTTTGTGAAGATTTGATGTATACTTTGGGAGATAAACGAAGGAACTCCTCAAAAACAAACAGTACACGTAATGTGATTTGGATATTGTACTAAAGATCAAAAATAATTGCTGGTTCTATCTATCCATCCGTGGTGAACTAATTATAGTCTTCGAAGATACCGCATGGAACTCCTCATCGGTGAACAGTACATATAGGAACTTACAGTGAAAGGTTAGAAGGTTAGGGGATAATTCTTTGCATATTATAGGCACGTTTAGACCGTTACTTGTATTCTTATATTCCGTTGAGCTGATGATGGAAGGTACAACTCCTTATCGATCAGGAGTTAGAAGATATCTTGTCCTAGATAGACATACTCGTTGACATCGAGAATTGATTCCTCAGCAGACACTAGAGTGGGCTCTTACCCACTCTACTGTCTGCTTAATAAAAAAAAAAGCAGCCTTAATCATTTTGGCCTGGCCATTTATTATATTTTTTTTATACAAATTTACAATTGCCTTAATCGTTGCATTTCACGCAATGCTCTTTCGTCATGCGGTTTCTTGAGCAATTTGTTTGGCTCTAAGTCGCAAAGAGCAATACCATCCAGAGTCTTTACACGACTTAGCGCAACATAAACTTGGCCTTTAGCAAAATCCAGTAAGACCTATCGCATAAATATGCATTGTTTGTTTGGAATTAGTGCAGGGTGAATACCACAACTAAAAATTTAAAAATAAAAACTTTTTTACAAAAAAAAAACCACCGACTTCCTTGAAAACACTACAAAGTGAAAAATAACTTTAATTTCGGAAGTCGGTGGCAAAAAACAATAAATACAGATCCTAAGACACCGACTTCCGAAATTAAAGTTATTTTTCACTTTGTAGTGTTTTCAAGGAAGTCGGTGGTTTTTTTTTGTTGTAAAAAAGTTTTTATGTTTAACTCGTTACTCGAGTAACTAAAGGCTCGAGATTATTTTATTTATTTATTTTCTCGCGCGTTGTCATATCACTCGATGTAGTCGTGTTTAGATAAGTATCACGGAGTCTTCAACTACACCAATTCATAATTAATATCGTGTAACAATCTGTCAAAATAATGTGATGTACTGAATCACAGATGTTTTAAATAAGAGTGATTATGCATTGCATTATTCTGTAAGTACTAGTCAGTTGATAACGTATAATTTGTCATCGTATTGTCATTATTTATCAGATTGCCAGTGGAATGTGAGAAGGAGAAAATGCTCCCCGAACAGGAAGAGTCGATTGTAGCCCCAATATTGATCAGATGCCGCATTTTGAATTTTACTATGGTTATTTTCTTTTTAAATTATTATTTAATGTCTCGTTTTTAACTAACAAAGCTGCTAGAAACGTCTCTAAAGGGAGGTACCTACCTTAGATTCAACTTGAATTAAATTGAGAAAATCAGTGCCTGACAATTTATTACTAGTAGTAGTAGTAACATCACTAGTCTAACTGACAAGCCACCAAAAACTCCAATCCGTTTCACGATGATTTTTAAACCACTTTATGCGAGAGTAAGCGAACTTAAAAACGAGATTAAACACCTGCACCGTCAACAGTATTTTTATTAATCAAAACATATTTGGTTAGGTAAAATACGATTAATAGAAGTTCTCTTCGAGTCTTTAACATAACCGAAAGGTTTGATTTCACAGCTTTAGCTAGTTAGGGACGTAGAACGAAACGTTCTTCTGAGTTTTTGTCACGGGTTTTTGTTATTCATAAGTTAAAATGCTGTATTTTTGTAACAATACAATATCAGCACAAAACTATAATTATGGTCGAGATATTTTTTTACATTAGAAAATCCTTTAGTGCTTCTTATTCGTGTTTAGTAACATTTTTTGATTCAACTTTTTTCTTTGTGGTAATAATAAAACATACTATTTGGCAGGTTGGTAACACGGGAAGCCCACCCGTATGTTACCGTTACGACTCAGTTGCGATCGGGTTTAAGTATAGTTGCCCTTGTGCTTAAAAAATAGCGGAATGACTTTATAGGACATATCGACCTGCGATCGAAATCTCACTGTTGCGGAAACACAATTGAACGTGTAACTTTGCAAATTAGTAGAATCGCCCCCCTGGTCGAGCACGACCTAGCCTAATTATGTGTTTCTTATTTTCAAAACTTAACCTTGAAAAGCATGTTTCCTTCACGAAGTAAATATCTGTCACACAACAATCTAAAACTATTAATGCCGCCATACTACTAATAACTTTTCAAATCTACTCTAAAAAAGTAATTTCAACATGCTAATCTATCGACGTACAACAAATTCCTAATTGCGAACGCACAATTTCATAACAAAATCACAATTATTAAATTCTAATTGTTACTGTTAATTTTGTCATTTTAAATGTTTGTTGACCATTGTCGTACAATAGTCAACAAACATTTAAAATGACAAAATTACTGTCCGAGCGTCGAGTGAGCTTTCCCCCCGGCGTCCACCCGACGCGACCTGAATGCTTACGAAATTCAGCGAATGGACCGATATTCCTACAACTCGTTCACTGTTTCTATCGTAACTCGAATTATTCCGGCTTCCTACTGCCTCAAAAAAATGCGTGTCACGTGACCTGAAGTGACGTCATGACGAGATTATTTTGTATAGAAATTGATGAGTTCATAAGCCGGAGTGGACACCGAGTTATACTGGAGCAAAATGATTGCGCGCGGTGGCGCGGGAGATTCGCGCGCAATATAAAGACATTTTTTACACGCTTTATATTAGCTTCACTTTTTTGTTTGCCCAGAACCCCAGACTGATGAGATGATAATCCAGAGAGTACATATTAGTTCAGACATTAAGTTAGTTACCCCAAAAGAAGTATCTAGAGAAATTACGTGTAATTTTAATCGAAGAAAATCCCCTGGGTACGACCTAATTACAGGCGAGGTTTTACAGAACCTCCCACGTAAAGCTATAGTTAAGCTTACCACGCTCATAATGCTGTATTTCGGTTGAAACACGTTCCTGACATGTGGAAAGTAGCTGAGGTCATCATGATAGCCAAGCCTGGGAAGCCACCTTATGAAACCACATCTTACAGACCAATCTCATTGTTACCAGTGTTGTCAAAAATATTTGAGAAACTTTTTCTAAAGAGATTGAAGCCTCTTATTGAAGCTGCAAATCTAATCCCCGATTATCAGTTCGGAGTTAGAGAACAACACTCTACGCTACGCTCGACCAAGTACACAGAATCACTGATATTATTGAAAGGACACTAGAGGAGAAGAAAGTGTGCTCCACGGTTTTCCTTGATGTTGCACAGGCGTTCGATAAAGTGTGGCACGAAGGCCTCATTTATAAGTTAAGAACAATGCTGCCTCAACAGTTTTCAGATATCATAGAGTCCTATATGTCAAACAGATTGTTTAGAATAAGACAAGGAAATGCCTACTCAAACCTTAGGCAGATAAAAGCTGGCGTACCCCAAGGAAGTGTACTAGGCCCGGTCCTGTATCTACTATACACCTGTGATATTCCACAGCTAGAAAATGGAGTAATTGCAACCTTTGCTGATGACACCGCTATCATGGCTGTTGGAAATAGTCACGAGGAAGCCGTAGAAAAGGTTCAAGAGTACGTAAATCATGTTTATGAGTGGACTGCAACATGGCGTATCAAACTTAATGAAAGCAAGTCTATCCACATTGACTTCACGAATAAAAAGCCACAATATATCCCGGTATTCATGAATAATCAACAAATCCCATATGCGAATACTGCTAAGTATCTTGGCATGACCCTGGACGCAAAACTGCGCTGGAAAGAGCATGTCAAAAAGAAAAGAGCTGAATTAGATATTCGATACAAAAAAATGTATTGGCTACTTGGTAGACAGTCGCCATTGTCAATACCTAATAAATTGTTGGTATATAAACAAGTTTTAAAGCCAGTATGGACCTATGGTATACAGCTGTGGGACTGCACCAGCCAAAGTAATCGTCAAATCATACAACGATTTCAAAACAAAGTACTTAGGGATATAGTCAGCGCGCCCTGGTACATAAGAAACAGCGACTTCCATCGGGACCTCAAAATGGATGTCGTAAGCCAAGTAATACAAAAATATGCAGAAGCTCATGAACACAGACTTCATCATCACGTGAATGTCGAGGCGATTCAACTCCTTGACACCACTGAATTAGTGCGAAGACTAAAAGGGTTAAACCCTTTGAGTTAGTGTAGTGCTGTGTAAGTGAACACAAACTGCAGTGAAAGTGGTAACTTTTATAAAGAACACGTTAATCAAGTGTCTTCCCCTTAACTGTCAGTGAGTAAGAAAGACGTTATTAGACGATTTCTTAGTTTTATAGTTGCTTAGCAGTTAAAGTTATATTTAAATTACTTATTAGCTAATAGGCTAGATTGTAATGTGAATAAAGTATCACCTAATGTGATACGATGAGATGTGATGTGATTTATAAAATAAAAAAATAAAAAACTTGTTTGTTTGTTTGTAAACGACTCCTTATAGCGCGATTTTGACCCACTTTAAACGACCAGATTTCATTGAAACTTTGCACACTTGTCAAGGACCGATGACAATGCAATAATTTCATAAATTTGTGCCATTAATCTTGCCAGGGTTACCAGGACAGCAAAAAAAACTGTCTTCGAAAACTACGCTCACATACGTCACAAACTACACTGATATACGACACAAACTACGCTGACATAGTTTACAAACTACACTGACATGTCGCAAAATTCGAAACACCCTAAAAATAAAAAATAAATAATAGTTTAAAAAAGCCACACTTTTTTCCATTATTTTGAATTTTTTAGTTTGGTTTTCAATGGAAGCGTGTTTTTTAGTTTTTTTAAACTATTTTTTTTTAAAATGTAGGTTGGTGTTTTGTAATACTTTAATTTTATGGTGTAAGATTAATACATTCAGTGTGATTATTAAACACTGCTGAGAACTACTGACTGTCATAATTTCCTAAGGGAAGCCGACAGGAATCGGCTTATTAGTTGCCTGCGCCACTGGTGGGCGGGATCTAACACCCCTCGCCCCGCAAAATATCACGCGTTTTTCTTAGGAAAATCTAATTACAATATCTCCTCTTTGTATTTGCTCCGTGGGTCAGTCAGTGATAAAAATGACGATTTTTGGACGTTAATATCCAAATAACCGTTTGATATGTGTTTATGAAATTTTGAGCACATATAGATCTCTATATGAGCCAAATTTGACTCGTTTATATGAAATAGTTTTTGAGTTATGAGGGGGTCAAAAGTGGCTCCAAACGGATCGTGTATTACTTACACACGGTGTTGCTCGCCAGTTCTTTTACTTGAACTTGGCTTGACACGCTGCCGCGTGTCTAAATTTTTGAAGCACTGTGCACTAGACCTTAGAATTCATATCTGTTATCTTTTCTGTTACATATAACCTAATTTCATATCCGTTACGTATTTTTTTTGTGAATAACTCCTTTATGCCTTAACACAACGCGTATGAATTTTCGGTAGCTTTAATTTCATCCTGTATTCTGTAATGGCGAGGCCGAATAAATCAAAATCAGAAATTAATTCACCAAATTTGTAATCGCTACAAGAACGTAAAGCAAGTGGGCTGCGAGGGCGGACTGCGACGCGGCGTGTGAGCGGCCTGAGGCGGGCGATACGCGCGCCTGCATGTCGGCGGTGCGGGCCGTGGGCGCGCCGGGGTCGCCGGGGCCGGCGGGACCGCTGGGCACGGCCGGGGTGGGCGTGGTGGGCGCGCTGCTCTCCACCGCTTTGGGACCCGTCGGCAGCAACGCCTCCTCGCCGCCGTACTCGGCAGCGTTGTCGCCGTACTCACCCGCCTTCAAGTACACGCGTGAAGTTCGCGCGGGTCCACCCTAGAAACACCCAGTCGCGGCACTGCGGCGCCCGAGACGGGGCGTCTCGCGGCGGACGCGCAGCAACGTAAAGGAGCATTTACCTTAAAGTCGGGCCGGTTGGGCTCGAACTCAAACGCGGGCCGCGGTGACGCTTGCGGCGACGACTGCGGCGCCGGCTCCGCGCTGGTCTGCGTGGGTTCGCTGCGCGTGGGCGCCTTCATACTGGACAGCCGCACCGGACGCGGCACTAGCGCAGAACAAACCATTACTGCTTCAAAACATTCCAAGAACGAAGTTTAGATCAATTCAATGTTATAAAAAAAAACTTTAGAGGTGTCAAGGGACACCCGGATGGAACGAAGTTACTTTCCAGGATTCATAATAGTTATAATTTTTTAATTATTTATTATGTACAAAAAACCTGTATACACTCAACAAAAATATTCTCTCTCTCTCCCTATCTCCTTCTCTCTCCCTCTCTCTCTCAGCCTCGCTCTCTCTCTCCCTCCCCCTCTCTACCTCTCCCCCTCCCCCCTCTCCCCCTCTCCCCTCTCCCCATCTCTCCCTCTCTCCCTCTCTACTCACAACAAAAAAAAACAACAACATACAAAATATATACGGTCGAATTGAGAAACCTCGTCCTTTTTTTGAAGTCGGTTAAAGCATGTCGTGACAACTTTTCGAAAGAATTTTTCCGTCTAGCCCCCTTTCACAACGCGCGATAAGGAACTTCGTTCCAAAAGTCACAGCCTGTGCGTGCCAAAGGTACCTGCAGCGGTGAAGCCTGAAGCACACAAGAGATAATTTACCTAAAGTCCGGCCGGAGAGAGAATGCATTCCTGTGTTACAGTGACGGTCTTTATAAATTACTGGAAATGTCGTGACCTGGACGGTCGGACTACGAGTAAGGTTTGATTGTAGTCAGTAAAAAGGTATACGAGCGTTTAGTTTATAGGTACCAGATTCTGTATGCGGCAGCATATAGGTGGGGGGCTGGACCAGCGGAGTGTCCGTGTCTGGAGTGGTGTCACCAATTTCCATGGAGGTTGCTGCGGTGGCTTGGAGCGTCGTCGTGCTGTCTGCGCTGTCCGTGTCCAGAAGGCGCCGCTCGCTGCACAGCGACGCGCAGTCGCCTCCGCTGCAACACAAAACTCACTCTCACCGTATATTCGCTTGCCTAGCTTGCGTAACTAGAAGTAACACTAGTGATCGAAATAAAAGCAAATTTCACCTTCCGCACGCGCGTAACGTGTGCGCGCAGTGTAGGAAACGGCGCCAGCGCGCGACACTCTGCGCCACGTGCGTGTCGCCGCACGAGTCGTCCCGCGGCTCCGGCGCCTCGCCCGCGGCGCCGGCCTCCGTGGTGCCGTCGGACGCACGCGATGAGCGACTCAGCACTCCGCACAGCTTACCCTCGCACACTACGCCGGTGCCCCAGTCGCTCTGAGGACAGACACCCTTCACTCTCTGAACGACAGGGACGCCTTCGAACTGCGGCGGACCAGCTAACCTACCGAGCAAAGCGTCGGTCCCACGAGGCACAGCGCCGACTCGCGCAGGCCGGGCCAGCCTGGCGATCGCTCGGCGCACGCATTGCCCGACACCAGCGTGGCGTCCACGATGCGCAGGCGCGTTGTGCGGCCCAGGGCGCGCACCACGTGACAGGTGGCGCCAGCCGCACACTCGGATGGCTGTGTGGCCATAAGAATAGGACGCGAGCGCGCGCCGCCTCCGAAGGGTGCCTCCAGCTCCAGCACGGCCAGGTCCATGGCGGCGCCACTCCAGGCGTCGTCGCTGCGCGCGCTGTCCACGCCGGCCGCCAGCGCCACGCGCGCCACGCGCCGCGCCGCGCCCGCGCCCGGCGCCAGCGCCCACAGCTCGCTCGGCACGGCGCCGCCCTCGCCGCTCACGCACGACGCCGACGTGAGCGCGGTGCGCAGCGACACCAGTGACCCACCGCAGCGCCGCCCACTCGTATGCTCCACGACGATCTGCACACCCACACATCGAATTGTTGCCTAACTTGGCTCAGTGCGCTAAAGCGCGGGCTATGCTCGGAGGTTCTTCTACAAAAGTCGTCATATTTGGATCTCTTTCCATCCTAAGACTACTCTCGATCCCGTACTGATCCGGAAAACTAAACTAGAGTTACCGACACAGAGTAAGGGCCGAAGTGTCAGTGCAATGTGCTTCCCATGTTTCGCAGGACTGATAGCCAGTGAACGCAACGATCATATCGACCGACCAAGAAGGTAGCTGCTGGGGCACACTGGTTGTGGAAGACATGAGGACCGCCTGTTGTGGTGGGAGAGGCCTTTGTCTAGGAATAAACTACAATAAGCTAAGTTGATAGACCCATACGTCCCGTATCTATAGGATTGTCAACTTCTTGTAGAGTATTTCTGATTTCAGAATGGGTAAATAAAGAATATTGATAAATAAAAACCCCGGCAAATGCGAGCCCTGCCAGGGTCGCGAGATTGGGCACGTCACAATTGCGGCAGTATGTCCCCTCTTTGAGAACTGGATAGAGAAGCGCCACGGCGTCCTCACCTTCCGCCTAATGCAGGTCCTCATCGGGCATGGGTGCTTTGGGGAGTTCCTGTTCGATTAAGTGAGAGGAAACGCCCGGGTGTTTCCACTGCGTAGATCGTCTGGAGCACCACCGTGTCCTCGTGGAGACGATCGGCGGCGGCGACCTCTCGCGTCTGGACCTGGTGCAAGCCATGGTACAGAGCGAGAGGGTATGGGAAGCCGTCACCTCCTTCTGCGAAGCAGTAATGCTCGTGATAGAGGAGGCGGGGTGCTTGAGGAAGTGGCAGTCTCTGCGCCCTCGCGTCCCTAGCCGCCGCAGGAAAAGACGCCCTGGGCGTCGGGAGTCGATCGCGGACTCCCGGCTACCGTAGGCGCGGGCTTGCAGGTGGCGAGCAATGGGTAGCTCGCCGCCCGGTAAAGATCAGGCCCGTGTCGCCGGCGCGTAGTGTTCCACGCGCACCTCAAAGAGATGTTAACAGTACTGAAGGGGTCTGCTAGGAACGATGCCTGCCAGGGTCGCGAGATCAGTTCAAAAAGAGGTACGATGGCCCTGGCATATGGGCAACTGATAAAACACGGTTGGGTTATAGTCAGTAAAGGTCTGACACGCCCTTCTGCTCCGCCCAGAGCGGGAGACGTCATTTCCCACGAGCAAAAAAAAAAGGGTCGCGAGATTTGTTCGAAAGAGTTACTGTGACCCTGGCATATAGGCAACTCAAGGAACACGAGTGGGTTGGTTAGTAAAAATCTGACACGCCCTCCCGCTCTGGGCGGAGCGGGTGGGCGTGTCAGACTTTTACGACGTCATTTGATGATTTCCCAACCACAAAACCAAGGCAAATGCGAATCGGTTGGAGTTCCCATATGGATACGTCCGGGGGGAAGGCCAATCTCCGGGACGGTGCACCCTGGGGTGCGGGCAAGAACCCGCCATAGGTACCCACGGGTACACGAGGTTTCCAGTCCGTCATTGTTGCATTACTTTAACCGTTCATGTAGCGCATGCAACGGAAGCTCTCATGTGTGCATAAGGAGTGTCGTTGCCCCTACGCTAATGTCCTGTCGGAGGAATGCTCCACCGTGTGTCCCTCTGAGCTCTTAGCAGAGGCGCACAGCAAGGGAGTTAGAGCGGGATTTGTGCACTAACCCTGCCGCCGAGCAGGAAAGAACCGAGCCTTCTTCTTCTGCCACCGTTAGTCTCGTAACCGCGAAGATTGTCACGGCCATATCTCTGACTTTTGACGGGAGTCGAGGGTTTTGGCTTAACCTCCCGGGCCGCGAGGAAGACAACCTCTATAAAAAATTACCCCGAACCTCCAAGCGGCGGCGCACCGCGAGGGAGGTTGACAGCTTGACTAATGGGTAGCTTAATTAGTCCCTAGTGCGAACCACTGATTTTGAGACATAAATGTATAATACTCGTGGGAACAAATAATGTATAATGTAAGTATTGTTACCATGAAAGGTGCAGAGTCGCTCTCTTCTTCTTGATCGGGCTCGCGCTCTTCTCCCGCCGCCGGCGCTGTCACCGCACTGTTCTCTGGCACACAAAGATATTCACGTACGTATACTCAGAGAGTAGTAATGTCAATTAATGCGATTTCGCATAAATTATGGTCTTCCTTTTATTTGTGACACTATGTTATATAGCAAAAAATAATCCTTATGATGAAGCCTTTTGATCAGTATGATAAAAGTACAGGGTGATTATTTTTCTCGTGTAAAGGGTTCGATTCCCGGTTCCGCCATGCAATTATTTTAATATCTATGAATGCAGTTTAAATTGTTTTTAAAATTCAAATAATGTCTTCTTTCAGTAAAATGTTCCATCTACAATATTCAAGGTACTTTCCCTCTATGTGGCATATTCGTGGGACGCCATGTATATTAATACGTGAAGCGAAAACGTTGGCTCACTTTTTACGAAAATTGGGCGGACGGAGGAGTATGAAATTTCGCACACTTATAGTTTATACAGAGAAGAAATGACGAATGCTAATATTTTTTTTTTTATTATGCTTAAAAATACGTTATTTTCAATAAATAACACGTTACACACACTACTATTCATTACCGTGTATTTAATACACACATGCATAGATATTCTTTTGTTTATGGTCCAAATCTGTAGTACAATCGAGAATATCTGTCTTTAATATTTTGTGTGAATGTCAAATATAACCATGGTAATAAATATTTCATTATAAAAATCTATGACCATATCGAGAATATTTGTCTGTAATATTATTTTTCTATAGTGTTACTGAATGTCAAATATAACCATATTATTGAAGTGAAAACTTCTTTAGCGCCGTTGGTTGTGATTTGAAACTCAATGAAACGAAAAACCGGCCAAGTGCGCGTCGGACTCGCGCACCGAGGGTTCCGTACAAACCTGCAGTATTCACGGTTTATGCATAAGGTTTATGTTTATGGAATTAAATGTTTTTATTTTTATATTTGAGTTGACTGAATGAAAGGTAAATTGTGGTTCACGATTTATGACGTATTAAAAAAAAAAAACTACTTACTAGATCTCGTTCAAACCAATTTTTGAGTTTCAGTTCTATGTATGGGGAACCCCATATATTATTGTTTTTTTTTTTCTATTTTTGTGTGAAAATCTTAATGCGGTTCACAGAATACATCTACTTACCAAGTTTCGACAGCATAGCTCTTATAGTTTCGGAAAAAAGTGGCTGTGACATACTCGGACAAAATCAAAAATCAAAATCAAAATTCATTTATTCAAACTAGGCTGAGAGTCAGCACTTTTTGAACGTCAAAGTTACAAAAGACAGTCCCCCCAAAACGCCCACCCTTCGACACTTCCTAGTGCTTTGGCTGGGAAGAAGAAGTGGCGGAACAAACTCCCCAGCAGCACAGCTGTCTGTTAAGGCGAGGTGCAGTACTTTTTAACTTTTTTAAACCTCTGTAAATCTAGCAAAATGGCTAGTTTCCGTAAAAAAAAAAATATTTAGGAAAATTGAACATACTGTTAAGCGCTGTGTGAAGATAGAAACGTGAATTAAAACAATTGGCTCGATAAAAAAATAATCATAAAGATGGCACTAAATCGCCATTTAAAACGTGTACCTTGAAGAGATTCCATCATTAAACCATGTAAAACTCATACCAAAAGATAGGTTTTATTGCTTTTTAGGGCATGCTGAGAAAATATTTTATAATTTCCTTATCATTTTGTCTCCACGAAACAATTTAACCCAAATCTAGCAGCTCAAGCGCTCGCAACGACCGGCCAGTGTTCGCCGAAACGTCTTCAACTACAAGAGGGCCTTAAGTTAGAAGAACTTGATTCTATACAGTATTATGTAAGTAATTAATATTATAAAACAAAACAAAACATACATCAAATTATGCGTCATATGTCAGCTAGCACACGCCAATATACGAACAAAACATTAAAAAACTAAACTCAAGCTGAAATAATAAAATCGTAAATAGAACTTAAAACCTAAATAAGAGCCTCCGGGTATAAAGGGCGTGCCCGCTTACATTCACAACGATGAGGAAAGCTAATTCTGATTCTGGTTGAAAGAACATAAACATTGAGTTAATTACAGCGACCAACTATTCTTATCGTTTAAGAAGTCGTTAATAGAATAGTATGCCTTTGAACAAAGGTTGGATTTTACTTTAGCTTTAAACTCATTAAACTGCAAATCTAGGAAAGCAGAGGGAAGCTTGTTGAAAAAGGTAATACCAAGACCAACAAATGAATTATGAACCTTATGAAGCCGGTGAAAGGGAGCACGTAGCTTGTCCTTATTTCTAGTATTAATATTATGAATATCACTGTTCTTAGTGTACAGATGTATATTTTGCTTAATATATAAGATGTTGGCGAAGATAAATTGTGATGCCACCGTAAGAATACCAATATCTTTAAACAACTCTCTCAGAGAAACTCTAGTACCTAGTTGGTATATAGCTCGAACAGCTCGTTTTTGAAGAACAAAATATTTTGAATGTCCGCGGCTTTGCCCCACAGCAGAATGCCGTAGGACATAACGCTATGAAAATAACTAAAATAGACTAATCGAGCTGTATCAATATCCGTGTATTGTCTAACTTTCCTGACGGCGTAGGCAGCCGAACTGAGCCTCCCGGCTAGCCTTAAATTTTTTGTAGGCCCCACTGTAGTTTCGCGTCTACTGTTATGCCTAGAAAAACTGCCGAGTCTACAGTTTCAAGCACCTCATTATCTAACACGACGTTGGGTCCCAGATGCCTAACATTCGGTAAAGCGAACTTTATACATTTTGTTTTCTTAGCATTAAGAACTAGGTTATTGGTGGTAAACTAATCCGTAGCCATTGAGAGTGCACTGTTCACATCGTTAAAATCTTTTCTATTCCTGTCTACTTTAAAGATCAGTGAGGTATCATCAGCAAATAGTACAATAATAATAAAGCATCTAATAAGTGGCTTAAAATAGGAAACCTGTTTCCTGAAACTGAAGGTTTCATCATAGCTATACAGGATCAAGTCATCAACACCAAAAACTACAGGAAATTTATCATTAAAGACCCTACCATCACAAACGATAAATGCCGCAAATGCCACATTCAATCAGAAACCATACAACACATAACCGGTGCATGTACCACCCTCACACAGACAGACTACACTCACAGACACAACCAAGTTGCAAACATTGTTCACCAGAAACTAGCTCTCAAGCACAATCTTATAGAAAACACTAACACTCCCTACTATAAATACACGCCACAGACTATCCTAGAAAATAACACACATAAACTGTATTACGATCGCGCCATACTTACAGATAGGACCATCCACTATAATAGACCAGACATAACCCTTCAGGATAAAATTAAAAAAACCACTTACCTCATAGACATTGCAGTTCCCAACACCCATAACCTACAAAAAACAATCTCTGAAAAAATAAGCAAATACGCTGAACTTAAGGAAGAAGTTACACGAATTTGGAAACAGGATAAAGTTTATGTAGTCCCTGTAGTTCTATCCACAACTGGTGTTATACCCAACCATCTCCTCCATAGCTTGAAAGTAATAGACCTAGAAGAATCCCTCTACATCAATCTGCAGAAAGCAGCCATCCTAAACACATGCAGAATCGTTAGGAAGTTCATGCAGTTAAACGAAAATACACTAGCAGCATAAAAATCACCACACGCTGCATTTACTTGGCTCTGGCCCGTAAATGTAGCTAAAACCAGCCTTGAGCTGAGAAAATTAAAACTCCTGATAATAATAATAATGGAATCGGAAGTGCCGTACTACAGGTATGTGCCCGACCCAGTTCTCGAAAATGGACATATCACATTGTACTGGGATCGATCCATCATCACTGATAGGACTATTGTCGCAAATAAGCCTGATATAGTGGTGGTGGATCGAGTAGAGCGGCGCACAATGATTGTTGACATAACGGTCCCACATGACGAGAACCTCGTGAAAGCTGAGAAAGATAAACAGATCAAGTATCTTGACTTGGCTCGCGAGGTTGTCGACATGTGGGATGTGGATTCAGCGATCATTGTGCCGATAGTCGTCACTGCCAATGGCTTGATAGCCAAGAGCCTCGACCAACACCTAAGGAGGCTCTCGTTAGGCAGCTGGGTCAAGGGCTTGATTCAGAAAGCGGTACTTCTGGACACGGCTCGCATTGTCAGGAGGTTCCTCTCTCTGGAGCCCTGACCACCGGTAGCTTGGACCCTGTTCCCGATACCGGTGGGCTACTATTTTTTATATTTTTAAATGTTTTTTTTACTTTTGTTTTTCTAATATTTAAAAATATAATTAATATGTGTATATTAAGAAATAAAGGATAATAATAAATCATTTAATTCAGGCAACAAAGACCCATAATATAAATACCTTATAGACTAACATACATAATTATAGAAACCATAAAAACACACTACACTTGGGAGCTTGGTTTCGGTCGTGCTTCCCTGTATCGTCTGTACACAACTCCTGCGGCCAGAAATCTGAGCTAAGGAAGACAGCCTTCTGCATCGCGGGAATCTGGAGGATGTAGGACTTAAAATTTATAGTCCTGGTTGACTCCAACCGCGACAACTTCAGCAACTTCCGTTCATCGGCACAGATTTGTCCATGGCTCCTCTTGATGATGTACTGGAGGAGCTTATCTCCTGACGTCTCGGGGTCTAACCGGGAAATATATAGAAGCATGGTGGGTACAGCAGCGTGGACATCCTCACTTGAGGGAGCGGTACCGCGTTTGTTGCGGTTGCGTCGCGAACGACCCTTCTTACTCTCGACCAGAATAAAACCATCCTCATCCACTTTACTGGTTTTAACAGCCGGCGCCTTCCGCTTCTGTATCTCAACAACAGATGTCGCACCAACAGAAGCTGGCTGAGAACTTTGGCGAAGGCGTGTAGCCTTTTTCGCGTAACTTTCCTTACGCGGCTGTGTTTTTAACGATGCACTTTGGGCCTGTGACGTAATTGTGTCACTAGCTACTTGCACATCGCGGTCATTGCATTGCGTTTCGCTGACAGGCGAAAAGTGAGCCGCAGCGCCTCGACGCATGTTCACATTCCGCGAAGGTGACGGTGTTGCTGACGCAGCGTTAGAACTACGTAACATTTCTTGCCTTAGCTCGGCAACGGTCCGTTCTGAAGCCTCGAGCTTCTTGTTTATGAGTCCGACTTCAGTTCTGAGTGACGTTATATCCTTTAGAAGTCGTGTGACGTCCACATGGTCAAACGTCACTGGCGGTAGCTTGCAGAGGTCCCTCGCCACGTATGTTGGAATATCATCCGGTTCCGTTTCTTTGAACACTCGGAAAATATCCTGCAGGTCCCTCTTGCCACGTCCGTCACGTATTCTCGTGCTAAGCCTGATGTTGGTCTTGGCGGTCTCACTAAGCACCTTCTTAGCCTCCAGGATTTCACCTTCCTTGTAGCTGGACATACAAATTTGCTCCAGAGAGAGCTCATCCATCACATCCAACTTATTTTGCAGAAAGGCGAGCAGTTCGTGAACCACAATGGTATCACAGATTTTAGCCTGCGCCATTGTAATAAATCGCGTGTAATTAATTACACAATTAAGGTTAACAACACGTTTGCGCTGACACACCCGTTCATGTTGACAGCTCGGTCGCACTGTTACAGATATCCTTTAAATACACAGACAGACAGACAGACGGACAGACAGACATGACGAATCCATAAGGGTTCCGCTTTTTGCCATTTGGCAACGGAACCCTAAAAAGCGACAGTAAAAAGAGACAGTCATAACTTCATAAGATTTAACATGGGACAAAATGAGATAGGAAATACATGACGCCATGACCATGGACGAAAGAAATATGGATACGGCAAATATTGTCACATCTGAACTTCAAAAAATTAAAACACATTAAAAACGTTTTATATACCTGTACATATTATAATTTAATCAAAAATGTTTTATGTACTTGTACATATTATTATTATTTCAAGTCTATTATCGTACCTATATATTATTTATGTAAATACGAAAAAAAAAATGAAAACTAAAAAGAAAAGAAAATTATAATTGCGATAGCACGACGAACAGTGATGCTGGTGACGGAGGCACCGGTAATGCCGGCCCAGGCAATGGCCAGTCATTATAAAGCAGTGTTGTAGTACCTGAATATTTAGAGATAAACGAAAATTAGAAAAGTCCATAAGTTACTGACATTGCCGTTGGCTGCAAAATCATGTCAAGTGGTGGTGGTGGTGCCCTTCCACCACCCCGTGTCCTCTGGCATGCGAGCTGAAAAAAAAAAAAAAATCAGTTGCATTAACAGTAATATTACATACCTACATATGTGTCCAATATCCTTTTTTTTAAGTCGGTTAAAAACGAATCACCCAAAAATTTTACCATTAAAATGTACGGAAGTCATATCCACACATTTCATCATCCGTACAAAACACAATGTCGATTTTAGTGTCACGTGACCTAAAATTCCCGGTTCAACAATCGAGTTCCTTCATCTTTTTAGGTTGCGTATTTTTCATTACAATGTTACGCAAATATCTTATAAATGCATAATAACAATAATACAATACATAGTAACCTAAGTAACGTCAATAGTTTGTTATCAATAGTAGAATTATTACTCGTAATACTGCGAAATCCGACGCCGGTCGCGAAAAAATGGCGGCAAAATGGTTGACGATGTTTGTTGAACTAACTATTTACGTACAAATCTTTGTCAAAAACGCAATCCTGGCAATAAAAACTGTATTTTACTTACCTGTCCATCTTACATTTCAACAAATGCAATTCACACACACAACTTTGCACTTAAAACTTAATTATAATCGTACGGATCACCACGCTCATCCAAATGTTTATGTCAAACTGTCAACCTTCGTTGGCGCGTTCCAGGGCTGATATAAGCGATTATATTGCATTGTCCGTCTATTGTGTACTCACTCGTCCATGCATAACCACCATAAATGCAGATTATTATGCTAAATTCTGTAAAAATGAAAGTGCGCCGCTAATCGATGAACCATCGCGACCAATCGCGACTGACAGATCGAGATATTTTTGCGATCAAGATACTTCATCATTTTTGACAGATGAGAGGTGTTTGTGCGCGCACGAATTTGTAGTGTGTACAAAGCTTGAGTAAAGGCATCACAACAACCGTGGTGTTTTGTTTACGTGTATGTAATATAATTTTGTAGTTTTTTTTTAAATCATTTTTATACACTTTTACTGACAATGTTGAAAACAGTTATCTTAAAAAAAAAATTGTATTCCTTTTTCTTTCTTTATTTTTGCTGTATGTGCTCTCATGCCAAAGGCTAAAATTATTTTATTTCGTTATATTATCGCTAAGATTAAATCCTCAAACACTATTTTTGGGGCGGGGGGGGGGGGAAGCTGTTATTTCTTCGTAATTTTAAGGAGCCTTTGTGGAAGAGAAACAAATAGAGAGAGAGAGAGAGGGAGAGAGAGGTAGAGAGAGAGGGAGATAGGGAGAGAGAGAGAATATTTTTGTTTGTTTTTGTTATAATTAAAAAATTATAACTATTATGAATCCTGGAAAAGAACTTCGTTCCATCCGGGTGTCCCTTGACACCTCTAAAGTTTTTTTATTATGTATTATTATTATTTATTCTACACCTTGTAACTGCCCTTCGCTTGATCAAGCGAGTACTATTAAGTGGGTTCCCTCTATCTGGCAGAAACTTGATCCTCCGAATTTTATTTGGCATAACACACTTGGCATAATTTTCTTTAAACGAATATTAATTGTAAGACATAAAAAATATATTGCATAATCATTGTTTGGCCGAATGTTTATATGTCCCGATTTTATGCTGGCATACTTTTAAGATAGCAGAATTTTATTAAGCATATTTACCTTTGGCAGACTTAAAATTCCGCAGAATTTCGTTTAGCATAACATTTATTTAGACCGACGATTATTTGGTACAATTTCACTTGGCATACTATGAAGATGGCAGAATTTCATTTAGAATAATTTTGTTAGGCATATTGTCATTTCTATTTGATAAAATTACATTTTAACCTTAAATTAAAATAGTGTCTCAAAAAGTCAATATATGTTGTGCTATAAAAGTTGTCGACAGAAACGAATCGCTGCAGAACCGACTCAACGTAGTCTTGTCTGCCCTACCCCTAGAGTGTAATTTAAGCCCGCGTAGGCGCGGAGGGGCGAGGCGGACCGCGAGCTGAGGAACAGGTGATTTTGGTGAGCGTAAAACCATCTGTGACGATGAGTTCGCGTGGGACCGCCGGAGCCACGCAGCGCCTGAGCCGTGACAGGAAGCATGCATGCTGCATGTTGCATGCTCGCCTGCATCCTGTTAGCTTGTTTGCATGCTGCATGCTTGCTTGCATGCTGCATGCTTGCTTGCATGATGCATGCTTGCTTGCATGCTGCATGCTTACTTGCATGCAGCATGCTTGCTTGCATGCTGCATGCATGGTGTATGCTTGTTTGCATGTCTGCATGCTGATGAGATGAGCGTTTTAATTATTATGGATATGAAATGTGTGCCAAAAGATTATTCTAACTGTAAAGTTTCTGAGATATGATAGTTCTGCCTTTTATTGACTATCGATATGTAATAATGCCAAGAGACGATTCCGACTGCGAACTTTCTGCGATATGATGGATCTCCTTTTTCATTACTATGGATCTAAAATTTATGCCTAAACATGATTCTGACTTATAAAATTATGCGTTGTGAGTGTATGATAAATGTGTGTATGCCAAACGATTTTCTGCGAAATGAAGTTTATGCTATCCGCTGTTATGCAAAATAATATTATGAGGAAAAAAATTCTGCCATAAAGGGTGGACCCCTATTAAGGACCTTGGCGTCTTAATAGATAGCAGGCTTAATTTTGCTCCCCACATAGACCTTGTTTCTTCCACAGTTCGGAAATTGATATATATTTTTTTTAAATCTCAGACGTTCATCTAGTCCTAAGCCTTTATTCCCGGTGTCCCCGTACGCCGTGTCCCCGTCCTACGGGGACAGCGGTACTTCAATTAAATATTTAAAAATACTTCCCGTTATCCCCGTACACTGTCCCCGTTAATATAGTTGAATAAAATAAGTAAAAATGTCACTGTCCGTGTCCCCGTTTTTTCTTTTTAACCGTCAACATACAAAGTGTATCCATACACTTTGTATGTTGACGGTTAAAAGATTAGTCTTGGTACCCGGTAGGTAGATTAATATAAAGGATTAAGACCTTATTTTAAAGTTTTTTTTTTACCTCAAATAAAAATTCGAATACAAATAAATACACTTTGTTTTATTTCCCTTTTCTTTTTCCCATGCTAAAAACTAAGCTTACAACAGAATGCAGATTTAAAAGGACAATGACTCGTGAAAAGTTTACTTCCCATTGTCCCCGTTAGCCGAATGTACGTTATGGGGACAACGGGAAATAAATTTGTTCACGTCCCGCTGTCCCCGTGACGGGGATATGGCATACGGGGACAACGGGGATAAAGGGTCCTAAGGTACTAAAAACTGTTTACTACGCCTTATGCCAATCACTATTGGTTTATTGTATAACTTCCTGGGGAGGTGCGTGTAAAACAATTATTTTGAAACTTGAGCGCGCTCAAAGAGCTCTGCTTAAAGTTAGTATGTTTCTTCCATTCTTTCATCCCACTACCGACCTCTACAAAACCTGCGAAGTATTTAAATACGACAGCTTTTCATACTTCATACTATCCTCAAAATGCATGGTTCACTGACATATGACCCTACAGCTTTTCAACAGAAACGTAGGAAATATACAGTCTGCGTATATACAGCTTGCCACACTCATTTTGCACAGAAGTTTTTTAACTTTTTAGGTGAACATTCGTATAACAAAATCAACTATATCTTAAAAATATTTATATTCTTTAACTAAACGAAAATGTAAAATAGTGGTCACCAAATGGCTGCTAGGTTTTGATTATGCAAATACGGAAAAAAACAATGGATGTTTTAAAATAGAATTATTATACCGAAACACACCTTCATGAGTACACACTACATAAACAAATACAACACCCACATGCACACCCTATACCTACACTACACATAACACACACATCAACACCCACACTACACACATCATACGTTATCACCAGAGATCGCAATTGGGTGTGTGAAAATACCTAAAGTTTGCAGTGAGACATAACATAGAGCTGTTACAACCACTTAAGTTAACAGGTTTTGAATTTTAGCGGTTTAGTTTCGGTTTTTTGTTTTACATGTTCTTTACCTTTGAAAAACCGAACTATAAACATAAGCAAGCTGCTAATACAGTTTAAAAAAAAAATTTAGAATCATAAAACAGATCAAAAAAAGAAATTAAAACCATATTAGCATTTTGCAGATATGTAAAATTCTGTGTTTGACCGACAAAGAACAATTAGGACTAAAAAACCGAATTTTAACTGGAAAAGTACAAAACAAAAATTAATTTAGAACTGTATTAACAGCTTGTAAACGTTTATAGTTCGGTATTTCGAAGGTAAGGAACATGTACAACAAAACAACCGAAACTAAACCGGTAAAATCGAAAGCCGGTTTAACTTAAGTGGTTGTAACAGCTCCATATTATGTCCCGCTGCAAACTTTAGGTATTTTTACACACCCAATTTCGATCCCTGGTTATCAGTTACATTAATCACCCGTCAAGTTTTAGACATAAGCTACTATTGGTGCCGATTCTGTTGTACAAAATTCTCTAAACTAAACTAAAAATCACTAAAATTTGGTTTATTCCTGTCAAACGACGATTTCCTATTCTGAAATAGACTAAAGTGACACAACTTAACTATATTTTAGTTTGACAGCACTAAGATGAAAGAAAGAAGAAAGTGGGAGATTTATTTTTTTATGTTACTATTTATCGTCGTGTTACAGTCGTGTTTAACTACTATTGAGAACTGACGTACCGATCGCGCGCGCGTGCTCTAGTTAAGAGTATTTTGCAGACGCATCACAACACCGTCGTCGCGGTGTACGTCGAGCTATCGGGGCCACCGCGATGACCCAGTTACAAGTGCGGAAATCGTCATGAAGTGATTCTTATAATTGTTTAGGTGTCACGTTCGCCTTAAAAGTAAAATAATATGGCTGCAAAACAGTCTATTAACATAAAAACCGACCTGGAAAGACAGTTGTATGACTGTTACATCCAGGAGAAAACGGACAGAGAAAACCTGCAACAAATGGTACGTCAACTGAACGGCCACATACAAAGCTTGCAGGAACAGGTACAAGATCTGCAAGGTCAATTAAATTGCTTAAAAGCACGAGAAAAAGAAGAACCCTCAGATAAACAGGCCAGTGTGGCCATAACACCAGCTCAGCCTACTATAAGTGAAGTTGAGTACTGCACGGATGAGGATGAACTTGCCAAAGAAACTGGGTGGATTAGGGCTAAAAACAGGAAGAAAAGGAAGTTGAACACCTCTCTTACTCCACCACCGCCACAACATGCTAAAACTAGCGCTCAGCAGCAGCAAGCTAACAGCAAAGAGAAGACAACCACTAAAAAGATTCTAGCGCCGCCGCCGATTGTGGTGGACGGTGTTAAGAATTACCAAACATTCTACGACTTTTTGACTGAATCTCAGCCAGTAGAAACATTTACCGCGAAAATGTTAAGCGGTGATAGTTTGAAAATAAATGCCAAGACTGAAGAGTCCTACAGAGTTATTTCTCGGCGATTAACCGAAAATAACTGCTTTTGGCACTCATACGAGGATAAGCAAAATAGGCCAATAAGAGTTGTGGCAAAAATGTTGCATTCTTCCTGCCAACCGGATCGGATTAAAGATGATTTAACGTCGCAAGGATTCCAGATAGAAAATGCAATTAACAAGCTTAGCTGGAGAACAAAAGAACCGCTGAACATGTTTATTTTATCGTTCAAGAATGACGAAGAACTCAACAAAATATACGGCATTAAATATATCCTAGGCTGTAAAGTGGAGATTCACCCCCTTAAAACGTCAAAAATAATACCGCAGTGTAAGAGATGCCAATCTTATGGTCATACACAGAAGTATTGCGCAAAAGAGCCAAGATGTGTTAAATGTACAGGGAAACACCTCACAGCTGATTGTAAAAAACCAGCACAAGAAAAACCTAAGTGTGTCCACTGTGGCTTACCTCACCCAGCCAACTACAGAGGGTGTTTAGTTGCCAAGGAGATGCAAATGATGAAGAACAAACACGCAAAAAGTAATCCAAGTAGCAACACTGCCGTTAAGCAAATTGTTAGAAACACTGACAAACAGACAACAAAACAAAGTGTGCAGTTTGCACAGACAACAACAATAACTGCACCTTCATCCAAAAGTGCCTCATATGCACAAGTAGTAAAACCAAGCATACCATCAAGCCTAGACGATAAGCTCAACCAGATCTTGAAGTGCATATCCTCATTTGACAAGAGACTAGAGAAATTAGAATCAAGTACTGTACAAAATCAATAATGAATAACACACTTAAAATAATGGCGTGGAATTCCAACGGACTGCTGCAACACCAACATGAGTTGTTAGTAGTCCTAGACACAGAAAACATTGATGTGTGTTTGATCTCTGAAACACACTTCACTAAGCAGTCTTTTGTACAGTTTAAAGGTTATAAAGTGTATCACTCGCTGCACCCTAACAACACGGCCCGAGGAGGTAGTGCAGTTATTATTAAAGAAAATATCTGTCATTACGAACAGAGTAAATACGAGGAGCTGGACACGCAAGCTGTGGCGGTATCAATTAAAACAAAAAGTTTAATGTTACAGTAGCAGCTGCATACTTTCCCCCAAGACACATGATAAACAAAGAACAATATGTGAACTTTCTCAGACTTCTTGGACCAAGATTTATATTGGGCGGGGACTTTAACGCTAAGAACACTCATTGGGGATCGAGACTAACTTCAACTAAGGGAAGACAGCTTTTTAGAGCAGTGAATGACATGCGTTGTGAGGTCATAAGTACTGGAAAACCTACATACTGGCCGACTGACCCCCAGAAACTTCCAGACCTTATAGACTTTTTCATTGTCAAAAATATATCCACCAATTACCTGAGTGTGGAAGAGGGGTATCATATGAACTCCGACCACTCTCCGATATTATTAAAACTGAGTCACAAAATATTACTGAGACAAAACCACCTGACATTGGAAAATAAGTTTACAGATTGGGAGAGTTTTAGCATAGACTTACGAAATATAATTGACCTAAAAACTTCATTAAAAAGCAAAGATCAGCTCGATTTTGAAGTAAACAAGTTTGGCAACGATATCCAACAATGTGCATGGAACAACACACCACAGTCAAATAAAAAATGTAAAGGAAATAACTACCCAAAGGAAATTATAGACCTATTATATGAAAAAAGAAATCAAAGGAAAATATGGCAGCAAACTAGATTTCCGAAAGACAAAACTCTGTTGAATAATCTATCGAAAAGACTACAGAGAACAATAAAAACCTTTCAAGATGAGGCTCTCAACACTAACCTACGGCAGTTAAGCAGTGATCATACAACGCAATACTCTCTTTGGAAAGCAACAAAGTTGTTGAAAAGGCCAGTCACATCAATTCCCCCGATCAGAGATGATAATGGAAAGTGGGCCATAAGCAACGAGCAAAAAGCCCAAAGATTTGCACATCATTTAGAAGAAACCTTTCAGCCAAATGACGGGTCTGTAGAAAACCTGCAAGTTCCCGATATTCTGCAAGATCAAAGAATTAAGCTTGTGACCCCGAAAGAAGTTGCAAAGGAAATTCAAATGATAAGCCTAAAAAAGAAATCCCCAGGGTATGACCTTATTACGGGTGAAATCCTAAAACATCTCCCTCGTAAAGCTATTGTTAAACTTACAAGGCTCATCAATGCTGCATTCGTACTAAAGCATGTTCCTGAGCCATGAAAAGTTGCTGAAGTGATTATGATTGCAAAGCCCGGCAAACCACCTCACGAAGCATCATCATACAGGCCCATATCCCTGTTGCCGATACTATCAAAGCTGTTTGAAAAATTATTTTTAAAACGCCTAAAACCGATTATAAGCGAGAATAATTTGATCCCTGACCACCAGTTTGGTTTTAGAGAGAAACATTCTACGATAGACCAAGTACATAGAATTACCAACATCATCGAGAGAACGCTTGAAGATAAAAAAGTTTGCTCCACCGTATTCCTAGACGTGGCACAAGCTTTTGATAGAGTTTGGCATGAGGGTTTGATGTACAAGCTAAGACTAATGCTGCCTAATGATTTTGCCGATATCTTGCAATCATACATTACAAATAGAATGTTTAGAGTAAGGCACGAGGATGCTTTTTCCGAGCTAAAGATAATTAAAGCTGGTGTGCCCCAAGGTAGTGTGCTGGGACCAGTGCTCTATTTGCTGTACACGTATGATTTACCAGAGCTCGAAAATAATACAATTGCAACCTTTGCGGACGACACTGCCATCATGGCGACAGGATCATGCCATACGGAAGCAATCGAAAAGGTACAAATCGCTCTAAATAAAGTTCATGATTGGGCACAAAAATGGAGAATCAAATTGAATGAATCAAAGTCGCTTCATATTGATTTCACCAACAGAAATTGTGACTACCACCCAGTCTTCATAAATGGTCAACGAGTGCCATACGCAAATACAGCCAAATACCTTGGCATAACGCTTGACGCGAAACTGCGCTGGAAAGCGCACGTCAAAAAGAAAAGGCAGGAACTAGACATGCGCTTTAAAAACATGTATTGGTTGATTGGACGGGATTCCTGTCTATCAATACACAACAAAATACTATTATATAAGCATGTTCTTATGCCAATATGGACATATGGCATCCAACTGTGGGGATGTACTAAACCAACCAACATCAAAATCATCCAAACATTCCAGAACAAGGTACTCAGGAGTATAGTTAATGCTCCCTGGTATATAAGAAATGACGACCTCCATCGTGACCTGAACATGGAACCCGTCACCAAGATAATACAAAAATATGCTGAAGCCCATGAACAACGACTCCATCATCATGTGAACATCGAGGCGATTCAGCTGTTAGACCAAACGAATATAGTGCGAAGACTAAAACGAACAAAACCTTTTGATTTAGTGTAGTGTAAAAAGTGCAGAAATAACAGTGACAGTGACACACATAATAACACATGAACAAAGTGTTTATAATATCATCATACCAGACTCTAAGAAAGTGGAACGGACTTGTGTAAAGTACAAAGGACACTATTCTAAGTTTTAAAATAATCATCATGTATAAAATTAAGTTAGAATTAAATTGCTTATTAGTCTTATAGACTAGATTGTAATTAATTATTAAGAACGGAGTTCTTTATAATAAAGGATAAAAAAAAAAAAAAACTATTTATCGTTATTGTATTCTTCTTTATTAACATTAAATGAGTTGTAAATATTTTTTAAATCCAATGTGTTTTATTTTTTTACCTTTATTAACAATATCCGCCACAAAAATTTGTAATAAAACCAAGTGCAAGGGAGATCTTATTGAAATATTATTTAAAAATGGGTAATTTTCCTTCATCTGGCATCCCTTTACACGCACACATAGTTACGCATCCGCCATTGTGGTGCTTCAATTGTTTCTTAGTGAAGTTCCGTCCGAACTTTTTTTTAGGTCCATGCCATGCACGCTTCCACGTACTACTTGTTTAAATCCTATGGTCAAAGCCTTGGTCTGGCGTCGAACACTTTCTATGAGAGAGAGAGAGAGAGAGAGAGAGACAGACAGTAAAACACGCGCACGCCGCACGGCTTACAACTATAGTATAAAGTTTCGTTACAACTTTTGGTCTTATTTTTTTCCGTGTAGCCCCCTTTCGCAACGCGCGATAAGGAACTTCGTTCCAATAATTTGTACATACAATAAGTTACAGAATGTTACAGAATAAACGAAACGACGAGCGAAAGGCTAGTTCAAAAATAAAATAATAGGCATAGTACTTTCGTGCGCGAGTGCACCCAAGACGAACGCGGGGCACCGCGCGGGTATACGGGAGGGGTAGTGATATTGTCTGGCCACGGTCACTCGGTCAGTGTGTCACTGGACGTGCTTCCTTCCGCTTTGGAATTTCTGATGCGCCCGCGCTCTTCGGAAGTCGCCGCTCGAGTGTTTTCGTATCTTTTTTTAAGACGCTTATGTGAGTGAATTGTGCGAAATTTGACACTTTGTTGTAATAGTGACAGGACACATACGTAGAATAGGTACTTAGTTAAATTGATAAGTGAACTTTGCGAAATTAGACGCTTAATACTTACTGTGTTTGAAGTTTTTGTTGCATTATAATTATAAATCATCATGCCTCGTTATAATTACTCAGCTTCGGAGTACACCGATATGATTTTAATTTATGGGAAGTGTCACGGAAATGCCGCTTTAGCAATACGGACATAACGAGAGAGTTATGGGAACAACCGTATGTGTCCGACCCACGGGCGGACGGTACAAGCTGTCCAGAGGATACGGGAAAATCGATCCCTAATCCCGCATGTAGATGGTGCTCCTCCGCGTGCAATTGTCATCCCAGACGAAAGGATTTTAAATTATTTTGATCGCAATCCGACGTCCAGTCTGCGTAAAGCAGGTCGACATTTTCGTGTAAATCACAGAACGATTCAAAAAGTTTTAAAACGAGACAAACGCAGGCCTTATAAGTACAAGAAAGCTCAAGCGTTATTACGGAGAGACAAGCCAGTAAGAGAAACTTTCTGTCGCTGGATGGAAATCAAACATCTAGAGAATCCTGACTTCCTGTGCAATGTGATGTGGACTGACGAAAGTACTTACATTCACAAGGAATGGTTTATGGAATCGACAGAACCTTCGGTACTAGAGCTGCGAGAATCCGCATCCGCAGTACGGGAGACTTCGCACCAGTACAGATTTGCTGTCAATGTGTGGGCTGGCATACACAGAAATACAATAATTGGTCCAGTATTTATTCATGGCAATTTAAATGCTGTGAAGTTCTTAGAACTCCTCAATGGACCCGTTTCCGAATACACGGATGAACTTTCGCTAGACGTGTACAGGCAGATGTGGTACTAGTTAGACGGAGCACTAGCTCATTCAGTTGTGTCTGCAAGAGAGCGTTTGTCTCAAATGTTCGGACAGCAGTGGATTGGCCTTTATGGACCAGTGCGGTGGCCAGCGAGGTCACCAGATCTCACGCCACTGGATTTCTTCTTGTGGGGTCACATAAAAAATGAGGTATACTCCACAGAAGTTGATACCATCGATGATTTAAAAAATTATAATATCTTTTAATAAATTAAAAGACATGGCTGCTACTGGTGACCAAGAGTGAGATCAAGTGTGAGAAATAACAATGAGAAATAACTGGTGATCAAGAGTGAGAAATAACATTATTCGTCGGTATACACTGTGTATTCAACAAACGGCGGACATGTTGAAAAAAAAATCTGACTTCTTAGCTAAGTGATCGAAAAGTGATTGTGATTAATAAATTGATTAGTGAATAACACGCTGGTGAATGGTGCCTGACTATTTCGTTAATAATCTGTGATTTAATGTATTGTAATGGAGCATTAATAATATTATTAATCGTGGCAAAACATTACCTACGTCACCTGTCGCCGGCCGGCCGCGCCGCCGCGCCGCCGCCCGCCGGGAACCACGCGGGCGCTTTATAATGAAACCTCGCTAGGTTGCCATTCTTACCACAGGTCAGTGAACCAATATTTCTAAATGATGTTCTATTTTGTGGACAGTTTTATGCTATTTAGTTTGTTTGAAAAAAACATTTTTTTAATTTCGATGTTAGGATATATTTAATAGTTTATGAATGTTTCTATGAACCAGCAATGCCAGTGCTTTCAATTAAAGTCATATTATCTTCACCACGTTGTATATTAAATAAAATAAAAAACAATGTTTATGGGTCCGTGCCAACCGATACAAATATATAACATTATAAAAGGTCTTAAAAACACTAATAGCGTAGGGTATGACGAAATTTCTACTAAGATTATAAAATATGTTGCCGATTTAATCTCTAAACACAAGTCATATCCTTAACCTGTGTATCAGCAAGGGTATTTTTTCTGAGCGTCAGAAGATCGCCATAGTTAAACCTTTATTTAAAAAGGGTAATAAGCAGCTAACGCTGATCTATAAACCTATTGCGCTTTTGCCAATTTTTTCCAAAATTTATGAGAAATATATTTATAATGAGCTATACGCATACTTAGACAAACAAATGATTCTCTGTAACGAGCAAAAAAGTTTCCGGAAGAATATGACAATTAATATGGCTATTTATGACTTTCTAAATAAAATGATGACTAAACTTGATAATAAGACACCTGTTTGTGCTGTGTATTGTGATATGACGCAAGCTTTTGACTGTGTTGACCACAATATCTTAAGAAACAAACTTGACTCCTATGGTATTATAGGTAACATTCTGGACTTATTATGCACCTACCTCTCAAATAGAAAACAACTTACTGCTATAACAGACCTAAATTTAAAGAATAAAGAAGAAATTACATACCTGTCAAAAGAACGTACGGTACATTTCGGAGTACCACAGGATAGTGTACTAGGTCCCTTGCTGTTCTTAATATATATTAATGACCTGCCCAAAGCCATAGACTTCCCTATAACACTCTTTGCTAACGACAGTACGGTAAAAATACCTTGTAATAAACCAGAATGTTATGAATCTGATGTTAATAACGCGCTTAATTCATTAATCTCCTAGCTAAATAATAATAATTTTAAAATTAATCTTAGCAAAACCCAAATAATGCACTTTGGCCGTAAAAAACCGAGTTCAAAAATGAAAGTTCAATACGAAAATAACAAAATTCATGACGTAGATACTGCTAAATTTCTAGGTTTAATTATTGACAGGCAACTCAATTGGAAGGATCATATCGAAGCGCTATGTTCAAAGGTTAGTAGTTCATCCTATGCCCTGTATAAACTTGCTCCTACTGTTAACACAGATGCTCTTCTCACAGCGTATCATGGTCTTGTAGCATCTGTATTAAGATACGGTTTAATATTTTGGAGTAACTCAACAAACAAAGAAGCCGCTTTTAAAGCTCAAAAGCGATCAATCAGAGCCATGTTTGGACTGCAAGTAACGGACAGTTGTAAACCATATTTCAAAAAACACAGAATTCTGACACTACCGGCTTTGTATATATATTAAACTGCCTTATTTGTAAAACTAAACGCACATTTATTTCCCCACTTATCCGATACTGTTAAACGTAACAGGTGTAATTTATTTATTTATATTTAAAATACAAGTAACAAATGACTCAAATGTGTTAGTAACAATATTTCTTATCAGCTATGTTAGTAAACTTATCCTACACACTTAACCTACAGTACCTTATAGTTAAAAGCGAATCCCTGCTACAAGCTCAACACTGAAGTGGACAGCTTGCAGCAGCGATTCACATAGACGCAGTCCAGTCTGCTCGCGATACACCGCAGTATAACGCGGAAGGAGAGCCAAAACAGCTCTAATGTGGAAAAGCATATTCTGCATAGCCCCGCAAGTCTATAACAAAATTCCGAAATCACTCAAAGAGTAAAATCGGATGCATTTAGTGTTAAGGTATGTTCTAACAAGACGATTTTTTTTAAAACATCAATTATCACGGAAAAATACTCCTTGCGCTCGCTTTTTGACACGCTTTTTCCTGTGAGTTTGCCAGTTAAATCTAAATGCCATGGAACGGCCAATTTAGGGATTGGATATTGACCGACTTGCTGGGCCTTACAAACGATGTACGAATCTACAAACGTTTTAACAAGTCTTCACATATTTTAGCTGGTTATGAGTAAAAGATGCGTCAGCATGATTACGTGAAAGGAAGTCTACATGTTTTTTCCCTTTTTACAGATGATATCAAAGACATGCTGCAAAATTGTCCACCTATGTACTCTAGGGGTTAGGTCCTTTTTGTACTGAGAGGCCTTTAAGGCGTTACAGTCAATAAAAACCGTAAATTTACGCCCATATAGGTTTTATCGAAAATGTGTGGCTAGGTCTATAAATTGTTGGTACTGAGCAGCAGTGCTTGGAGGAGGTATATTTTTTAGAGCTTCAATCTTATGGGGATTTGGTCTAATTTCTCCAGGGGATATTCCGAAACCCAGATATTAAATTTTTGGCTATAAACATGAACATTTTTTTTAAGTTAGAACAAAATCCAGCTTTAAAAAAAAATTATCTAGCAATCTATTTAAACGAGACAACCTTTTTGAACGGTCTCTGATGCAGTAAGTACGTCATCCATGTAGATCAGTATTTTATCATCATTTAGAGGTTTAAGTCCAGTATTTATAGCTCTTTGAAAAACCTGTGAAGCATTTCATAAACCAAATGGCATAGTGAGGTACTCAGACTGACCCAAAGGTGTAACAAAGGTGTTCCCTATAGACTCCTTATGGACGCAAATTTAGTGATCGATTCGATCACTAACTAGTAGTAAAGGATAGCTGTCTGGTCGAGTATTGCTATTGAGTTCCCGGTAATCAACGCACATACGATCGGTACCGACCTTTTTTTTTATTAATAATGTAGGACTCGCGAAAGGCGAAGAACTTTCACGAATTATGTTAGCATCTAGTAATTATTGTACTTTGTCATTAACGATTCGTAACTCGAGATATGAGGAGTATTTGGTGAGTATTTCAATCAAAACTTCATTTTCTTTACCTTATTGGAACGAAGTTCCTTATCGCGCGTTGTGAAAGGGGGCTAGACGGAAAAAAATCTTACGAAAAGTTGTCACGACACTTTTTAACCGACTTCAAAAAAAGGACGAGGTTTCTCAATTCGACTTTATAATTTTGTTGTTTGTATATTGTTGTTTTTTTTGTTGTGAGTAGAGAGAGAGAGACAGGGAGAGAGGGAGAGAGAGAGACAGAGAGAGATAGAGAGAGAGAGAGGGAGAGAGACAGAGAGAGATAGAGAGAGAGAGAGGGAGAGAGACAGGGAGATAGGGAGAGAGAGAGGGAGAGAGAGAGAGAGGGCGAGAGAGAGAGAGAGAATATTTTTGTTGAGTGTATACAGGTTTTTTTAGATCTGTGTCAATAGAATTAATGTCAAGAGGCATTTTTAATATAGAGCTAAGATTTTCTTTTTTTTTAAGTTATGGTAGCTTTATTATCCACAACGGATATTGCTTGCCCTAAAATGTCGTGACCTAATAATACGTTTTCATTGAAACATTCGTCAGACAATACTTGATATGTAACGTCGAGAAGACATTTTTGTACCACGGTTGGGCATTGTATTTGGATTGAGGAATTAACATTATTACAATCAGTCCCCTTTAAAAGTTCATGAAACTTTTCACCAGTAAAAACTGTGGTCACAGTTACCTTCATGATAGATACACTCAGACCCAGAGTCAAATATGAAAGGAATTGCATACCACTTATTTCCAAAACACCACGCGCTGCTCTGCACACAGGTTCACTTGTTTGCTGGTGTTGCTCGGTGTGGGGATCTGTTTTCTTCTTCCAGCGTTTAAGGCAAGTGGTTACCACGTGGCTAGCCTCACCACATTTGAAGCAGGTTATTCCAGAGTTCTTCTGTGGAGTTTTTGCTTAAAACAGGTACCTTTTGAAGCAACGTGCCAACATTCCTGCCCTCGTTGACCGACCTTCCCGCAGAAATTGTAGTTTCCCCGAAATTAAGTTGATGGACAGGACTTTTTCGTGTCTGATTCGGACGTGCCCGGTTCTTCGTTTCTTTCACGGTGAATTTTGTCATCGCACCATAATAGGACAGATAGCAGAACCGGTCGTTACATTGTCCGGTAAATTTGCATTAGGAAACTTTTCAACAAGTTTTCCTAACTCGGCTGGGGTTTCTTTGTTATCAATTTATGATTGTGATAAAATTCAAATTATCCTGTATTGTCATGGGTTTGGAAAATTTTGAGACCAGCATTTCCTTAATAGTATCTCATGAAATATTATCTGGATTGATTCTTGTAAAATACATGGCGGCGCGGGCCTTTAGAGAGTGAGCGAGGGCTAAAATAAGGTCCACACCTTCTGGCTTCTTACTGTCGATTACAATCTTTCTTAATACACACCAGTTGATAATGTCAGTTTCAGTTACATCAGGATCGAAAGGAACCAACATCGATTGCATACTGAGTGTCATGTGGCGAGGTGTCAAAGTATCTGCACTTATTTTTAATTGATTCCATACTACCCAAAAAAAAAATGACATTTGTCCCTGTATTAGATTGCCAGCAGTCCCAGATAAAGGTGGGAGTGGGTTTCATCCCGCTTCTGATGAAGGTAGAGGGTCATATTATAAAATAAAAGAGGTTCTTTCAATATTAAGGAATTATTTAATCAATAGACCTTACACGAAACTGCACTTAATCAGTTTCCATAATTATTAATTTAACACCTTATTAAAATAGCCATGACACCCAGTAATACAGTTACAGCATTACAGTTCATATAAAAGAGTATCAATGTACAGTGAGGCAGAGTTATAATAGTTGAGAGCAATACGACCTGTGCACCGGGCCACGTCTGAACTTGGAATGCCAATTCAACTCTTGGAATTCGCTACGTCCCCGTAAGGGGGCGTGGCGGGCGGCGCCGGAGCTTGGCTCCCCGTCCGCGGATGGTTTACGGTGGCCCTCTAATACGGGCCCCTCAAAGTGTTGCCATTTAGGCTCACGATGTGTGGGACGCGTTATTTAACGCGCCCCTGTGTGTGGTTGCTATTGTGTCTCTGTGGAGGCGCCATGGCGTTGATTTATCAATGCCGCTTTCTTCACGACACCTTGGCGGTCAGTCCCCGCCAGGTGAGACCCCCGTTACCCGGGGGAGGCCCGGCGAGAGACGACCAGCGACAAGATGCCGACTCGACGCACCCACAGAGTAGGGTGCGCGCCCCCGCTTATCCCGCTTCCCAGAACGAGCCGGTAGCGGTCTAACCTAAGGGGCAGTATGTGCGTGTGGGCGGTAGTGTACTGTATAACACCGCCCATGAACACGTGACAACGCAGGCCCACCCGCGTGTACACGTGTGAGTCTATGTGCCTGTTTAGAGGTGACAGTCTGATTTGCGTTACGTGACATGCCTCTATTAACTTAGAACACGTCACGCAGCGGATGTATATTGTGAATGTAGAGTTCTATTTGTTCAGGTAAGCCGCGTGTAACCTGGTTGCAGCTTACTCGGGAGTCAGTCCGGTAGTGGAGTCAGTCGTCCCTTACCAGGTCGCGGGGCAGAGATCTCGCGTCGGGGGGCCGCGTATGCCAGGGCGCGATCTGTTTGACATGTGGCCAACCACGCACGCGCGAACATTCCCTTCGCGAGACGCCGCACGTGGTCATCCAGGCTCTCGATCCCGAGATCCTGCTGGATGACATCGTTTCTCACGTAGCGAGGAGCGTCTACAATGGTCCGCAACGCCAGATTTTGCTGGATGCGGAGCAGCTTCCGGTTCGACTCGCTCGTGAGGGCGAACCAAGCGGGTGCGGCGTACGTCAGTACCGGGCGTATGTACATCTTGTACACGCCCAGCTTGACGCGCGCCGGCATTCGGGACGAGAGCACGGGCCGGAGAAGGTAGCGGGCAACCCTCCCCTTGGCCGCGACCTGACAGACGTGCGGACTGATTGTGAGCCGACGGTCGATGGTAACCCCCAGGTACTTGACCCGGGGCGACCATTCGACGTCGGCTCCTTGTAGCTTCACGGGTGGTGGGAGAAGCGCGAAGCTGGTGACCATCGCCTGCGTCTTACCCACGTTCACCGACAGTCGCCATTTGGCGAGCCACTCGGGAAGGAGCTCAAGCGCTCGCTGCATTTTGACGGCCGCGTACTTCGCGTTAAGCGAAGTAGATATGTACGCGGCGTCGTCCGCATACAGCGCGAGCATCACGTCCGGAGTGGTGGGGATGTCGTCGGTGTAACGCGAGTAACACGCCAGGTGGTGCAGTACCCTCGACAGCTGGAGCGTCGTGCTATGCTCCGCCCGGAACCCGAACTGCTCTGGGCGCGGCGTCACATGTGGGAGCAGGTGTCGCAGCAGGAGTGCTTCGTACACCTTGGAGACCGTCGGCAACAAAGTGATCGGCCGATAGCTCTCCGGCTTCAGCACGTTCTTTCTCGCCTTCGGCAGCATTATGACGCGCCCTTCCTTCCACGAGTCGGGGAAGGCGCCGGTGCGCAGTATCGCCGTAAACAGGCGCGCCAACGCCGCAACCATTCGGTACGGCAGGTGGCGCAGCACTGTGTTGGTGATACCGTCAGCACCGGGGGCCTTCCTGGGCTTCTTCCTCAGGATGACGCGTCGTACTGCGTTAGACGAGAAGAAGATCGGCTTTTCCTCGGGAGCTATCGGCGCTGCGAAAAAGTCTCCCAGGTGTTTCTCGACTGCTGCGACATGGTCTGTGTCGTGAGGCGGGTTGGGGCGGAACTGACGCTCCAGGTGTTCGGCGAAGACCTCCACCCGGTCCTCCGCTACATATTTGAGCGCCCCGTCGCTATTCAACAAAGGACGCACCGGGGCTGGAGTGTTCGAGAGTTGGCCGCAAAGTTTGTGAATTGATGGCCAACTGTCCGTCGCCTCGTCGATTCGTTCCTTTCAGCCCGCGGCGGTCTGGGCCTGTAAGTCGGCCTTGACCTTTTTCGCGAGACACTGCTTGCGAAGGCGATCAATCTAGTCAGCCGCGGAGGTAGAGGTGGTAATAGCACCCCCCCCCCCCCCCGCGGTTGTTCGGTTCGGTGGTCGCCGATATCAGGGCGTCTTGAATGCAGGCAGTGACGTCGCGAGCTGTCTTGTCAACGTCCGCGGAAGTAGTGATAGGCCGAGTCGGTACAGTGGTCTCTACTTCCTTTTGGAACTGGGTCCAGTCAATACGTCGACGTGGCGCCAGGGGTTTCAAACGGGTTCGCACACCCGAGAGGATGACGAGTACAGGGTGATGATCCGACTGTAGCTCGTCGTCGATCACATACTGCGTGATCTGACTGTGTAGCCCTCGGTGGACCACAATGTCCAGTACGTCCGGCATGTAGGAGACAGCATCTGGGTAATGGGTGGGTGTCTCTGGGCCGGACACTGTGTAACCGAAGGCTTCGGCATCAGTTAAGAGCCGTCTTCCCCCGGTATTCGTGCGGCACGAGTTCCCCGCCGGGTGCTTGCAGTTCAAGTAGCCGGCGAGGAGAGTAGGACGCGTAGAGCCGGATATAAGGGCCCGGAACTCAGATGTATCTAAGTGTGTCGAGGGCGGCTTATAACAAGCGTACATATCTATATCCTCGCCAGCTACGTGTAGCTGCACACCCAGCGCGTGAAACGTGCCGAGTGACGGCGAGGGGAGTTCTTGGTGGACGACTTACTAGTACCGCCAGACCACGGTATCTCTGGAGTGCCGACCGCTCGTCCTGTCTGTAAACGGAATACCCCGGGAATCTTATCCTATCCCCGGGGCCCAGCAGCGTCTCGCTTATCAACGCCACGTCGACGTCCTGTTCCCTCAGGAGGTGTTGGAGGGGGGTGACCTTGTCCCGAAGGCCGCGGGCATTCCAGTGGATTACCCTCAACGGCCTAGCCATGGTACGAGGTCAGTAGCTTGGCCAGGCCGTCTAGGATAACCGTTTCCACCTCCTGGCCCTGCCTGATGGCCTTTATGAGGTCCATCAATAGTTGTATGGCGCAGGCCGTGAAGTCTTTATGTTTGGGTTTGGTTGCAGGCGTCTTAGTGGGGGCGCCGGCAGCGCCGCCACTCAAATTGAGCTCGGGGCATTTGGTGAGCGTTTTACGCTGTTTAACCGGCCGCGGCGCTATGAATGCCAATTCGCTTTTTAGTTTTGTTGGGACATCTCGTTGATTCCTGAAAAGATTCTTACAACTTAAACGGATTTTTGCCCGGCGATTTCTAAAAAGTTAAACTTTTTAGACCTCCAGCCGGGTGCCAATTCGCCGCTGTGCGGAGTCTTTTATACGGTAGTGTTGGAGGTGGGACAAAGACGTAGCACGCTACGACGTAGCGCGCACTAACTCCGCCCATCAACGAGAAGGTGGGAGAATGGCGTAGCGTGCTACGACGCTACGGCGCTATCGTGTAGCCCGATGCACGTGCTGCTTACAAGGTGACGCCGACATATATTAAGATGTTATTGTTTACAATATGTTAAATCATATGTGTAAAGGATAAAGTGTTGCGAGATTGCGGTGATCTATAAAAATAAAGAATTTTAAGAATACTAAAATTATGAATTTTAAGAACCCCAAAATATCTTATTTCAAACTATAAATAAAATCAAAAATATTTATGGAAGGTTAGATGTATTATGCAAAACGCACAGGGTTGTTGTCTAGTATTAAAATAATGTAGCAAAAGGGCTCTGTGGAATTATTTTAATTTTCGTGATTAATAGGGGAAATTACCTAGGTTATTGACACTAATCTTTTGCTGTGACAGACGCACAGACATACACACAAATCCTATAAAGGAACCGTTTTTCATTAGGATGAAGGTAAATACGGAACCCTAAAAATCCCTTTGGAACGTCATCCTAACTAATATTATAAATACGAAAGTAAGTTTGTTTGTCACACCCCGACGATGAGGAGGAGACCATGTATGAGGATATTACCAGAGCCATGCATGGTACCAAACTCACTTGACTGTTGTCATGTGGGATTTTAAAGCGAAACTGAGTTGCGAGTGGGGCAATTTGGAGTTGAACGTCGGAACCACCGGGGTCACTTACTGGCTAGTTTTATGGAGAAGGAAGACCTCTTTATGATGAATTCCTTGTTCAGAAAACGTGAGCATGATGGTGCAACAAAAAATGAGGTGAACTTCATTAAATTCTGAATGTTCCACCTCGACATTCTCGTATGAGAAATCTTCTCCATGCTCCATATGCTCGCACAACTCACCGCAGTAATTCCTATATAATTCGCGCAGTCAAGGCATTTAACAGAATTTTAAAAAAATGAACATCCGTTAATCGATTTGTTTGCAAGCAGCTTGGCGGCCATTAGTACCATTTTATCCAAAAACTATAGCATTTAGTGAATCCTTGTAGTGGTTTGCATGCATTTCTGTCAGTGTAACTAAATTCTTTTGTTAATAAGTAAGTAAGTAAGTAATCATTTATTTAACAAAACACTTAGCCTAGGTAACATCAGTATTGTCTCAGTTATAGATAGGTATGGTTATTACATATGAGTAAGACTCCTGCCCTTCAAACTAGGAGAGTCCTGTATCTTGAAGGACAGTGTTCTTTAGGTGGATTGTACACATTTTTACAAAAATATATATAATGGCGTAATAATTCTGATGAACATTTTATTAAAAAGGCTTATGAGATAACAGTGAGGAGTGTGTGTGTGCGTGTGTGTGTGTGGTTTGTTTGGAAAAGATCTGTCAAAGAAATTAAAAGTAATCATAATAATTAATTAATTTATGAATGTTATTATATATTATGTTGGTGCATTTGTTGTTAGTTAGTAGAATGGATGAGTTCCTCCGTATCAGAGTAATTTAGGCTTAAGAGGAAAGTTAACAATTTGCGTTTGATTTCAAAAGAGGTAAGACTATTAATTGTTAATTTGATTTCTAGCTTGTAATATAATCTGGAACTTAAGATGAAATATTGGTGGGTAGCAAATGTGGTCCTGTAGCGGTCCACCTGACATACTCGAGCGGATCTACGTCGATTATGGGGTAGTTGTTTTAGTGGTACGGAAGCATGTTTGCGAAGGGTGGATCGGAAAACAAAGAGTTGTCTGACGGTCAACAACTTGCAGTCCTGATATAACTGTTGTGTCGGGTATCTAAAAGGTTTGCGTAGCATTACCTTCACAACAGCTCTTTAAGCCCTCTCCAGTGGTAACAGTGATGTTTTTGTTGCTCCCCCCCAGAGTCACGCAGTATGTCAATATTGACTGGCACAAGGAGAAGTAGACCATTTTTAGTGTGTCGGGGTCCGCTGAATTTTTTAAGTAGTTTAAAAATATATATTATCTTGCGAACTCTAGATGTAAGTGATGCAATGTGTTTGTGCCAATTTAGATTCTCATCTATTACTACTACTCATTTAATTAGTATAATTTATATTTAGTTAATTTTAAGCTTAATTAATTAGTTAATCACTTACATAGTTATAACGTATAAATCATATATGTCATTGCATAGTTACAACTTGTACAACGATACTCTATTGCTATCTGTGGAGGCTTGTAAATGGCTTATTATGAATTACCTCACTAATAATTTTGTATTGTTAGCTGAAAGCCACCCTAACATAATAAAATAAAATTATGTCGACGAAGTAGCAAATATTCAATGATGTCTCTGTGGTCAGCGCAGTGGAAACTGGAAATGATTACCGCATGGTAAGAGGCACATTGAAACTCAATATCAAGCTGGAAAGAGCTCGGCTGATGAAGTCTACGCTTCGTCCAGCTCCGATCCAAGTCCAAAACACCGAGAGCTTTCAACTCCAACGTTAGAACCGTTTCGAGTGTCTAGGGAGTTCTGTGGACGATTTCAACGATGGGTTCGTGGAAACTATCCACACGGTCGGGTCTACGATCTCCAAGACCCGTCGTACAAATAAAAACAAGAGGATCTCTGATCCTACTTTGCAGCTCATGCAGGAGAGGCGCGAGATGATCCTGCAGTCTTCAGACACTGCGTTTAAGTAGCGGCAGCTCAATAAACGGATCTCTAAGACCTTTAAAAGCGACCTTCACCGCTATAACACTGAACGGATCAAGGAGGCGATAGAACGGAGTAAAGGCTCCAAGGTCTTTGCTAGGGATCTGTCTATTGGGCAGAGCCAGCTTTCGAAACTGAAAACCGATGATGGCAGGATTGTATCCGCCAAACCTGAGCTATTAAGAGAGATTGAGAGGTTCTGTGGACAGTTATAAGGGTCATAATCAAATTCGAAGTTTGATTTTTGGAAAAAATAAAAGTCATGCGATCGCTTGCAAAATCAACCTTTGATTGGAAAATATTCAAATTAACATAATCAGAGTTTTGAAAAAGATCGGGTTTAATTATTTTTGTAAATGTCGCCACTATTTACTTTTTTGTAGACCACAGAAAATATTAAGTTGGCCACAGAAATGATTGAAATCAACTTTTGCATCAAAAGTATTTGTCTTTATGATGAACAAAAAACTTATTATGATTAAATGTATTTGGCATAATATATAATATTCTGCATTTTTTTTTTTTAATCAGACAGTTAAAAAATCAATAAAAAAATAAATTGTGGGATTCCACAGGAATTATTTTAATAGTCTACAGGAGAGACCAAAATAATCATTTAAAATGTCTTTATAATTCACACTACTCGTACCATTATAAAATATCGTCACTATCGCTGTCGTTAAAAAATGTTAATATTGAACATTCTCTTGGTTCCGTGGAGTGGTACAACAAGATCATTGTCTTCTGAATTGTGATCTTCAAAGCGAAGTCTCCGTGTAGAAGTAGCTGGAGAACGTAATCCTATTAAACCTTCAGATATGGGAGAGTTGGTCGAAGCGATATCAGTAGAGGCATCCGGAGTTCCCAATCTAGATAAAGGTAAAGCTTGGCCAACTTAGACTCTAGAATTTTTAACCTCCCCTTAAGGTAAATATTATCAGCTTTTCATTTACGCTTATTACGGGCGATCACTACTCTACCCGATGCTACTCGAGAATGGGATGACACAGAGGTAGAAGGCGTGCCGCTGTTAGATAGTTGCTTTTTAGGGTTCCGTTGCCAAATGGCAAAAAACGGAACCCTTATAGATTCGTCATGTCTGTCTGTCTGTCTGTCCGAGTATGTCACAGCCATTTTTTTCCGAAACTATAAGAGCTATGCTGTTGAAACTTGGTAAGTAGATGTATTCTGTAAACCGCATTAAGATTTTCACACAAAAATAGAAAAAAGAAACCATAATATTTGGGGTTCCCCATACATAGAACTGAAACTCAAAATTTTTTTTTCATCAAACCCATACGTGTGGGGTATCTATGGATAGGTCTTCAAAAATGATATTGAGGTTTGTAGTATCATTTTTTTTAAACAATAATATTTGGGGTTCCCCATACATAGAACTGAAACTCAAAAAAAAAATTTCATCAAACCCATACGTGTGGGGTATCTATGAATAGGTCTTCAAAAATGATATTGAGGTTTATAATATCATTTTTTTCTAAACTGAATAGTTTGCGCGGGAGACACTTCCAAAGTGGTAAAATGTGTGTCCTTCCCCCCCCCTAACTTCTAAAATAAGGGAATGATAAAACTAAAAAAAATATATGATGTACTTACATTACCATGTAAACTTCCACCGAAAATTGGTTTGAACGAGATCTAGTAAGTAGTTTTTTTTTAATACGTCATAAATCGTAAACCACAATTTACCTTTCATTCAGTCAACTCAAATATAAAAATTAAAAAAAAAGAAACATTTAATTTCATAAACATAAACCTTATGCATAAACCATGAATTCCTGCAGGTTTGTACGGAACCCTCGGTGCGCGAGTCCGACTCGCACTTGGCCAGTTTTTTTGTTTCATATCCTCTCGACGTTTTCTTGCTATATCTCGCAACATCTTTTGGATTCGGCGCTCTTGACGTGGTGTGTACTGCTAAATAGTTTTTATTAATCCTTTCTCCTTCTTTTTCTGATATCTTTCTCGGTGTTCTTCTTCTTCTTCAATAGCTGCGTCATTTAATCTTGCCCGAGCACGGCGCAAACTTTGTTTTTTCTGTTCGCGTCTTCTCTTTATTTTTTTCTTGGAGACGTGTTTGCTAAAACAAAATGAGCTACATGCAATACCTGCGTCCGAAACCAAATATGACTTATGCACAATCGTTAACGTATTATTAAAAATAATAATCTAAGAGTAAAGTAATTCAGTAGCATATTAAGTACATTTTAAATCAATCTGCATAGCCTTTTCCCTAAAGTGCAATTTTAAAAAAAGCTCTTAAAAAAAAATAAGCTAATACCGGTCAACGTAAGTAAGCTCAGCAATAGGTTTATAAATTGGTTATTAAAAAAACGAACCACACAAGCATAAACTGAAAATGTCATTATTATTCATTTTGTAGACACACGTTCCTTCAGTGGACACAGAAAAGAATTCCACAGAAGGGACTGTCTCGTACAAAATCAAAAATAAAGTCACATTTTTTTAGGTTAAAAAAGCTACAATGTAAAAATTCATAAAAAAAAATCATTTGACTCGATAAGGCAGGGTTTTTCATAATAATTCAGTGCACACTTACCAAAATATTTGATAAAAAGGAAAGACACTCGATCTTTGACGAAACACTTGGAGATAATAATTTTTTGGTTCATTGTAACACAAACACCAGTGATTTCTCACCGGCAGAATGACAAGTGACAGCTACATAGAATTGCCAGTGTAAAAATAAAACATCGATTAGTAATTTTGGGTAATTGATTATTATAGTCGGGTATTTTTAACCGACTTCAAAAAGGAGGAGGTTCTCAATTCGGATGTTTATATTTTTTTTTTATTTTTTTTATGTATGTTCGGCCATAACTCCGCCATGTATAGACGGATTTGCAAAATTCTTTTTTTGTTTGAAAGGGGTTTATTTCGAAATGGTCCCATATACATTTCATATAGATCTGATGATGAGTTCCAGAGATAGACACCGGAACTCTTTAAAAAATTACAGCAAATCAACGTCGATTTCTGCAATCGCATAAATATGCATTGTTTGTTTGGAATTAGTGCGGGGTGGATACCACAACTAAAAATTTAAAAATAAAAACTTTTTTACAAAAAAAAAACCGACTTCCATAAAAACACTACAAAGTGAAAAATAACTTTAATTTCGGAAGTCGGTGGCAAAAAAACCATAAATACAGATCCTAAGACACCGACTTCCAAAATTTAAGTTATTTTTCACTTTGTAGTGTTTTTATGTAAGTCGGTTGTTTTTTTTTTTGTAAAAAAGTTTTTTGGTTCCACAGAATGGATATAAATTCTGTAACGAGCTGTTTAGTCAATTTTTTTAAATTAAAAATAAGGGATATTTTTTTTTTTTGAATTTCTGGCACATAAAGCTCAACATATTCATGATATTATTGTCAAAAATCGGACGATGCCCGGAATAATATTTTATTTTTAATATGCATGTGTTAGATTATTCATTTTGATATTTTATAATTGTTGGTTGGATAGTGACATCTGTCACATTTACGAAACATTAAACCAATATAGAAGTACCTAATTTGACTAGATAAAGTGTTTACAAAAACTAATTGTTATAACTAGTAAAAATAACTAAGATTTTATAACTATAAATAATTAAGAAGTATTTAATTGTACTTGTATCTAGTATATCCTAGGTTTTATATTGGCATTTTACTTTAATGTGATGATTCAAATGACTGTCACAATACTGTCAGTTTATATTGACATTCTTTTAATTGATTCGTAACTGAGAAGTTACGAATCAGTTCTTATTGAATGGCTTAATAACCTTAAAAAGTTTTAAAAGTGTTTCACTACATAACAATGGTTTATTATTATCTGTGTTAGAAGTTATTAAGCCAAAACGTGTAATGATCTGTAATTTGTTCAAAATGACGGTAGGTGTAGTGTGAGGCATTTCCGCACGATATTCGACGTTGGTAGGATATAAAAAGGATTGTAATCATGTTATCGGGGCAGTTCCTCGGCAGATACTCAGTTGGTCAGTTCTAGTGTTGTGATTGTGTGGAAAAGATCGACCAGAGGCCACGTAAGTTAAGTAATTGATATTATATCCTAATTATTGCCTATTATGACAATGTTGTTGTACTGGTTATAGTGTTGCCATATTGCTAATGTTTTAAATCATATAAATGGAATATTCATATTCTTTTCTAGATATTGTTGTAATTGTGATTATGTTAATATTATTCAGAGTTCTCTTGGACAATGGTCCAAGAGATAGTATTAATGTATTTAAGATAATGATAATGTATGGCAATGTAAGAAATGGGTTTATATAGTACTTCAGTACTGTTTCCATGGAGTTTCTTGTCCTTCTTCTCCATGAAGACCTAGTTTTGGAACGGACGACTAGCTTTCTGATTAATACTGACAAGCCTAATTGAAATATATGTGTAGTCTTGTCTTTCTGTGCTTTATTTAGTGAAACCCTTTCCCAACAAACCGTATTCATAAGAACCTTCATACACAGTAAATAAACCGTAACCATTCTGATACACAAGGCTTTATATTTGGTATATTTATATAATACTTATAGTTATATACAGAATTATCTATTACATGCAAAGTTCCGAACTCTTAGCAGTAACAGGTCCACAGAAGGGGACATCATCATACTGTGTGCATAAAAAAAAGGTATGTAATGAAAATAAATTGAACATTCTTCATTGTGAATGTAGTTCAGCACACATTCCGCACCCCAATTTTTTATTTTTTATTATTAAGTCTCTTAAATATGGAGATATTCTGTGATAACACTTTTTTCGCCAGTTTTGATTATGACCCATAAACGACAGCAAGTAACTCCGTTAAAAATCTGGCAAATGACCCAAGAGGTAGTTTGACCCGACACTATACCGAAAACATCCCGGACGTCAGCTTGTACGAGATTTGGATGGCTCTGAAGTAGTTAAAAAACAACAAGGCGCCGGATGATGACGGAGTTACGGCTGAACTTCTGAAGGTCTGTGGGAAACCCGTTCTCAAGGCCCTTCAGAAGCTGTTTGATTCCGTCATACTAGAGGGATAAAAGGCCACAGGCTTGGAACAGAGTTGTGGTGGTACTTTTCTCTAAGAATTGGTACGTGCATGGGTAAGCATGTGTACATGAGACTCGTGCGTGCCTCAGAAATCACATGAAGTCGATGGTTCCAGCAGTCGTTCGTGGATCTTGGACAGTCAAACAACGAAACACAAGTCTTGACAACCAGTCTTACCGAGGGGTATCGTATGAATCAGATACTGGGTTGTGAAGGTCAGATAAGCAGTCACTCCATATAAACTACTGGTCAGCTGCATCCGGTTAGACTAGAAGCCGACCCCAACATACATGTTTGGGAAAATACTATATTGTTTAGCGCAGATTGATATTGTTTAGCGGTGCTCATAATAATAATAAACTGTCTTCACATTTTTCATCATTATAGTGCAAATAGTCGTGAGTAAAATGGTTGTGTCTATCTAGGAGAACGAACGGACTGCCGGACGAAACGAAATTACAAAACATCCGATTTTACCATTTGGCTACGGAACACACACAAAAATGAAATGTTCGCATAATTCGGCTAGAATCTTTTGCGATTTCACGGTTGGTTTCCCATGGTACAAGTTGCTCATAATGTTGAATCTTATGTGATTTTCACTTAAGTATTTAAATAACACCGTGTAGGTAAGATCGTGGTATGAAAAATTACAATGTAGCGCAACAACTGCAGAGAGTGTAAGAGTGTACATAGCAGGACTAACCGCAGGCGGCGAGTGCTGCGGCCGACACTAGCAGAGCCGCCAACAACGCGCTCTTCATGACATCGTCTCCTTGCAACGATTGGAATCAAAACTACTTCCTAATACAAACACGTATCAAACATATTAATACAAATAGCCTGCAAAAACTGAGAAAGTCTCTGTCAATAGCAATCACACATCTGTAATTGACATTTTTCATCACATTTGTACTGATCGCACGTGAAAGAAGTACATAATCTATTTAGGAATTTTATGAAAAAGAAGTTTAGATATTATGCTGTGTACACACGCAGCGACTTCAGATGCCGGTGACTTGCTCGCGATTTCAATATCACACGTCCACACACGGATTTTGACGTGAGCGTTACGCCAGCGTAATGTTGTCGCTTTTCAGGATTTCGGCTTGGCAGATAATTAGTACCCCATCTCGTGTAAATGTGCCCGAAATTTACAATTTGTGCGTCCAGCCGATCCAAGGATATTCACGAAAAACAGATTCCGCTGGAGTAACGTTACCCCAGCGGCATGTTTTTTAACCGGTGGTCGTAGCTGAGTACAAACTAGCTACTTAAATAGATCAAATTTGTGCCTAATTGTGTCCAAAAAATGAAAGGAGATGTTTCATTTTTATATGGGGCTCCGGCCATAACATGTACCTTTTAGAGAAGCTGGGATACTTACCACTGAATAGAATAAAGTAATTTTTTTTTCATAATATCAAATGGTTTTTATGTACAAAATAAACATTAAGAATGTTTGACGTTTGTCCTAAGAGTTAGCAAGTGGTTATTTTGAATTCGTTTAGAAACACACTTCAAAAATGGAGACTAAAGATTTTTGTAACGATGAAATGGTCACACTTAATTATGTTTACTCAAAAATATGTATAAGAGAATAATAGTAACTTATTTTTAACACTACAAGAATGCACACATTTTTTAATTATTTTCAACGTTACATTGATTTGATGAGACATGATTTCAGAACGAACGAAGTCTGCTAAACTCCATTTGTTTAGGTAGTTAACACTAAATGTAAACAATCTTAACATGTCTTTTATCTAAAAAACTGTCTAAAAATTGAATCTAAAAATGTTTACAATTAGGTATTTACTTAAACCGATGTTAGGTAAGTAACTTAATTTAAATAATATTTGTTGGTCTTTTATACGATTTATTTTATATAAAAAGACATATCAAGATTGTTTACCTTTAGTTAACTACCTAAACAAATGGAGTTTAGTAAACGAGACGCCATGTTGAATAAAATATGGCAATAATTGAAAACCTATTATTTTTTGTACACAACAAATCAGGCTCAAATTCACCAAAGAATATTTTTTCCCAATTTGTGGTATTTTTTCCTCTTTTTCGATAAATGTACATCTGATGGCCGAAAATGAAACATCTCCTTTGTGCATCTTGAGGTTTCAGAGGTATTCAAGATGCCGCTGGAGTAACTTTTAGCAAATTGCTGTACCTCTCAAACGGCGTGACGTACAACTACGAACTAATTTGTGCTTATGCTGTGCAATTTTATTTTTTCTATAATCGACACCGTTGGAAAATAAGAAATTGTAATAAGGATAACACTCTCGATGGTTTTCAACTATATATATTTTACGTAATCGTATGCAGTACAATTTAATTACTTAAATACACACTACGCGTAGGAGGTAAAATGCGAGCACTAATTCTCAGAGCTGTCCACCCAGTGAGGTTGAAGCAGACCGAGAGCGCAGTGAACACACTCTGAGCCAAACGGTTTTTTTTTTTTTTGAATGACATCTCGTAGTTAATCTGAAAAGATTCTGACTACTTAAACGGATTTTTGCCCGGCGATTTCTAAAAAGTTAAACTTTTTAGACCTCCAGGCGGGCCATAGGTAAAATTAAAACTAAAGCGAAAGTCCTAAGGGTAACCCCGAGGGGGGTTCGCACCTCGGCTTAGGCAATCACTGGGGGAGGGCAGCAAGGGACAGGCTGGATCTGGGTTAAATTATTTAGGGGCTAATTTAAAGCTAAAGGCGCAGCATCGCGGGCTGGCTCATGCAAGGGTGGGGAGGGAGAGCCAAACGGCTCGTGCGAGCGCCTTATAAAGCGGCCGGCGCGAAGCGTGGATCGAAGCTCCGCCTCCTTGGTAACGCGTAAGGTGAAGGAAGGCCGTTTGCGCGCGCGCTTTATGGTAATGACGTTGTTACAAAATTAATTTTCAAAAACCCTAAAATCGATCCTTACGCTGCAATGAGAAACCATAGAAACTGACCAATTATGGTGGTTTGTACCTTTTATGAACTTAAAGCATCATGCGTTGATGTTTCTATTCTAACTCCTCAGACAGCTATTCCATTTCAATTAAAATCTGGCTACGCTAAAATGTAACACTCCAATACATGAGTTATTATTAAGTGACGGTGATTATGATTCGACAAATAATTAGTACCTTTATTCAATTGCTTATCCTTAAAGTTTCAGCTGAAAAATCCTTGTAACTACACAGATATAAGAAGGAAACCATAGGAAAAGAAATTTCACGATTAATCGAACAAATTCGAATGAGTGTATAAAAGCCACCGCGCAGTATATTGTGCCAAACTCCTTAATAGTACAAAATTTCGTGTTTTGAAACAGTGTCACACAAAAGTGTTACATAAAATTATTTATTGGTTTGTAAAACACATACGTACACACGCATAGTATGTAAGCCATATTCCCACCAAAAACATTCTGTAAAAAACCAGCCAAGTCTCGATGGAGCTGCTTGTTTATCTCTAAAAAGTAATGAAATTTAGACAAAGTCGTGCCAAGTGTAATGTTCCTTACTGCGATTTCTTTATTATTATAGTTAATGTTGTGTGACTCGGCCGTTGAACATTTTTTATGCGTTAGTGGGTACAAGTCAATTTTGTTTACACGTAATATTATATCTGCGCACCGTCAGCGCCACAGGCCAGGTGAAGTTGTCACTGGTCATGGCCAAGAGCAAGGTGGCCCCCCTCCGGACGGCACTGACCATCCCTAAGTTAGAGTTGTCAGGGGCGGCGCTTCTTGTGCGTCTATTGAACCACGTTGCTCACACTTTGGGTGGAACTGTGGACATTCGGGCTTCTTACGCCTGGACGGACAGTCAAATTGTTTTGTGTTGGTTGAAGACGTCCGTCCACTCTTTGGAGGTCTTTGTTGCGAACCGAGTGTCCCAGATTCAAAATTCTGAAACGCCTTTGACTTGGAGGCACGAGCCTGGAGATCTGAACCTAGGCGACGAGGGTGACCTCACGTGGGTGCATGGCACCCCGCCTGATTGCTCACCCCCTATGGTGGGGACCAGACTGGCTGACTCACCCCGAGGATGATTGGTTTCGAACGCCAGTCTTGATGTCGGGTCCTTTGCCCGGGCTCAAGGTGCTCGCTGTTGGAAAGAAGGACTCTCCGTTTGACCCTGATTTTTTGTTGAATCGATACAGCTCCTTCGACAAATTGTTGAACGTTACCTCGTGGATCAGGTGTTTTGGTCATAATTCTAGGAATCCCGGGAACAAACGCCTGTCACCGGTTCTCTCTCCTCACGAGCGACAGGAATCACTCTTCCTTTGGGTCCGCTCCGTGCAGGCTGCACACTTTGAGAAGGAGATTGAAACTTTGAAGTCTGGTAAGGCTAAATTGTCGGGAGCCGTTAGTAAGTTGAATCCCTTTTTAGACGATACGGGTCTTTTGCGTGTTGGGGGACGGTTGAAGCACTCTAGCCTTCCTTATGGGGCCCGTCACCCCCTTTTGTTGCCTAAGGAGGGTCATTTGGTTAAATTGTTGGTGACTGATCGTCACATTAAGAACTCGCATGCCGGTTGCAATGTGCTGTTGGCCATTCTGCAGCGAGAGTTTTGGATATTGTCGGCCCGTCGTACTATTCGTAGCATCGTCTTCCGTTGGAAGACGTCTACTCTTCGCAATAGTAAAATTGTTAAGGCTTATTTGTGTGTGTTTGTCTGCCTGTCAACTAAGGCAGTGCACTTGGAGTTGGTAACCTCCCTCTCGACGGAGGCCTTTGTGGCGACCTTGGATAGATTTGTGTCTCGCCGTGGGTTACCTACTTTGATCAGGTCTGATGGCGGTACTAACTACAAGGGTACAAGTAACTATTTGAAAGAGGTATACGCCTTCCTTGCTGAGAAACAGGCTGACATTGGTAACAAATTAGCTCGCCGAGGGGTCACTTGGTTATTTGACCCGCTAGCCTGCCCCCATTGGGGGGATATTTTTGAGGCCGCGGTGAAAGCGGCAAAGGGACACTGTCGCAGATTGTTGGGAGACACCGTTCTCACCTTTGAGGAGTTAGCTACGGTATTTTGCCGCATTGAAGCTGTATTGAACTCGCGTCCATTGTGCCCGCTGTCTTCGGACCCGAACGACTTGGAGGCCCTAACCCCGGGCCATTTTTTGATTGGACAGCCACTTGTTACCCTGCCGGAGTACCCCTTTGTCGATGTGAGCCAAAATCGGCTATCGCGGTTTCAGTTGGTGCAGCAGCTCGCTCAGAGTTTTAGGAATCGTTGGAGCTTGGAGTATTTGCACATCCTCCAGCAGCGCGTCATGTGGACTGATAAAACGCATCCGCCCAAAATTGGAGACCTCGTCCTGATTAAGGATGACAACCTAAAGCCTTTGTATTGACGGGGTTCCTCGTTTTGCAGAGGTTTTGGTGGACGGATCGGTCGTGAAGAGAGCGGTCGCAACCTTGTCAAGATTGCCAATTGATTAGCGGACGGGAAGGCCCGTCCGGGGGGGGGGGGGGGGGTAGATGTTCCGTCCCGTGACCACAGACAGCCGACAGTACGACAGTTTTATGTTTAGTCTGTGCGCCTGCGCATCTTGACGTGTAGCGGAGTGACGTCTGTGATGTAGTAGTTGTAAGGTATATAATAAGGTATCTTTATTCCAATATAGTCAGTGTATTCTCGAACTTCATTCGTTTCATTTGTCTCCTAAACACCCGACCTTACATGGCGACCCTGCCAGTAACATTAGTCGGCACCCGCGCGCGTGTGTGCCATAAAAGGACCTAATATTATAAACAATCAGTGCAGTTAATGTGGACTTTAAAATGAAGAAAAAATACACTGGGCTTCCTAAGCACAAAACGTGTTTTACTGTAGCGTATTCGTGCATGATTAATAATTTTGAAAAATGGGAAACACAAGCAGCAAAGAAGAAGTAGTGATTGCTCAGACCGCTGGAGTCGGTAGTAATACGGCTCGAACGCAGCAGCTGTAGGAGACCTCAAATACAATTTTGGTGGTAATATGTACCATATTGGCGATCGGACTTTTAATAATATTATACAAGCTGTATAATCGTTGTCACAAAAAGCAAATACAGCGTCGCATAGATGAGGTGACATTGAAGCGATACTCCAGTATTCTACGCAGGCAGCAGGCATACATGGGTGCTGTGCCGCAGCTTGGCAAGGCAGAAGTTCTCGACATATAACTACGATGGCGAAATAACCCACGGCATCTTCAAGGCTCGTAATTCTACGTTCTACGTGTTAGTGTAGTGTTGGTGAGAAAAAATAGGTGTAGTGATGTGATCATTCCTAATATCTATATCAGTGGCAAAGGTACTTAGCAAGTGAATCAAGGTAATAATGAGGTTTAACCTATTTTGTGAATTTTAGGAACTATCTTTTGATGATGGTATTTAAGTTTTATATTTACATTTATATTTTATTTTAATAGAATTTTCTTAGTAACTAATAGTTTCTGCAGAATTATTATGTGCATTTTCTTGAAATTACAAATACATGAAATTCGTAGCTTAGAACAAGCACTAGTGACTAATTTAAAGGCTAATGTGTTATGGCTGAAGATTTAGGTATAATATTAAACGAGTTAAAAGTTATAAGAAGCTACTTGATAAAAATTGGTCCTAGCCGCCGACAAGGAAAGATTACAGAAATAAAAAGAACAGAGGCAAATTCTGTTTTAGTCAAGTACAATAAGTTTTTAGACATCTATAAAGAAAACTTAAAAAAATATACAAGTTCAGAAGTAACATTAATCACAAAGATTTGTGAAGAGTTCGATAGGTTATTTTTAGAAATAATTTCTTTGTGTACTTTAACACAAGAGAAAGAAATCCCACTACAAACCATGGCGACCGATTCATTCGAATTAAAAACTGCGCTACATCTTATGCCCGTCATGGATGATAATGCATTAATAACACTAAACAACTGATCGAAAATATCGAATATTACGATACTATGTTAGACACACCGGCATGTAAAAACAAATTAATTCAGTTGATATTAAAAAGTAGGTTATCCCAGCGTGCAAAGTTATTATTGTCTCCAAAATATGAGACTGTCGAAGAGCTTAAAAAGGATATGCGTAAATTACTACTACCACAAAAAAGTTACATTGCTATTCAGTCAAAATTACAGTTTTGTAAACAAGAGAGTAAAACAATTACAGATTACGGCAAAGAGATGTCAGAACTCTTTGTAGATTTGACGATATCGCAAGCTGACAGTGATTCAGCCAAGTATGCCTTATTGAAACCCATGAATGAGAAGTTAGCAATCAAGCGATTTGCGGATGGTTTGCGGGATCGTCGATTAAGCACCATAATTGCCGCGCGTAACTTTTCTACTTTAACAGAAGCAATCCAGGCAGCTCAAGACGAGGAGAAACCCGGTCCCAGTGGCTCATCAGAACTTATAGGTACGTATATACAGTCGCATTACCAGGGTCGGCGAGCCCAACGAGGTTACCGAGGTCAAGGAAATTTCGGCACAAGAGGTGGTGCACAGAATGCACACCAGCATCGGGGTCATCGGCCACAGGTACCACATGGTTATAGTAGTAATAGCAATTATTATCGTGGTAATTATAATAGTCGCTATCGCAAAACTTATAGACCACCGCGTAGTAACCGCGGCCGGGGTGTCGGATTGAAAAAGGATATCAATGTCATAACAGAGAATAGCCAGGTAGCAACGAGCACTTCGAATAATGAGTCATTAAATCATTTTTTTCGTGACTGATGTCATCTTCACGTGTAACATTTTAAATAAGGTGTTGTTTAAAATTTGTAACTATAACCATAACATGCTAATTGACACGGGCGCTTCTATATCGGGAATAAAGTTGGAATGTTTAGAGCGCTTACAGATTCCTTACCATAAGGAGAGAGTTAGCGTAAAAGGTATTAGTGGATATTTGTTTTCTGAAGGTTATGTGTATTTAACTCTTAGTTATAACGAGTACAGTTTTCCATATAAATTTACAGTATTTAAAAATTTACCATGTATTACTGACGGCATTTTGGGTCAAGACTTTTTAACGCATTATAGAGCTATTTTAAATTTTGAAGTCAATACCTTACAATTGACCAATGACTCTAAGTTAGTAACATTAACGTTCGAAAATAATCAGACAACGCGTAACGGCTACTATCTGACTATACCAGCACGTAGCGAATCCACGCATTACATTAATACAACATTAAATGAGGAGTGTGTGGTGTTAAATCAACAATTATGTGATGGTGTTTATTTAGCGAGTAGTATAAATAAACCGATTAACGGAAAAATGCCTGTTCGTATTTTAAATACTCGAGACACAGATGTAAATTTAAATTATTTTCAAATTAGCACTAGTAAGTTAAATGAATACTTCATTTGTCAATTTAATAGGAATACTGTGGATTCAGAAAGAGTGAAAACTTTACTTTCCTCATTAAACTTAAAGGGCTTGAATGTAGAGGAACAGAAATCGATAGAATGTATTTGTGCAAAATTTCCTGATATTTTCCATCTACCAGGGGATAAATTATCCACTATCCCCATTTATGAACAGACAATTGACATGAAACCACATACTGTTCCAATTTATACCAAGCCATACCGAGTCCCTTATTCTCAAAAACCAGAAATAGAGAAACAAGTCAAAAACATGTTACATGACGGCATAATTGAGCCATCCAGAAGTGCATGGTCTAGTCCATTATTGTTGGTTCCAAAAAAATGTGACGCGGCCGGTAATAAAAAGTGGCGTGTCGTAATTGACTACCGCAAGTTAAATGATAACATACAGGACGATAAATTTCCCTTGCCCAACATCACCGAAATACTAGATTCTTCGGCAGGAGCAATGTACTTTACTCATTTAGATTTAGCTCAAGGATTTTTTCAAATTACATTAAAAGAAAGCTGCAGACCTTATACGGCATTTACTACAGGTAACAATCAGTATCAGATGACTCGCATGCCGATGGGGCTCAAGTCTAGTCCCAGTAGTTTTAGTAGAATGATGACTATTGCAATGTCTGGCCTCAATTATGATAAATGTCTCATTTACCAGGACGATTTGGTAGTAATGGGTAGAAGTTTGAGTATTCATAATCAAAATTTGATGGATATTTTTACTAGATTACGAAAAGTAAATCTAAAACTGAATCCCACTAAATGTACATTTTTGCAAAAAGAAATTCTTTATTTAGGACATACAGTCTCCGGAAAGGGTATTTTACCTGACCCAGAAACCCAAAAATTAAAGTAGTAGAAAGTTATCCAAGGCCACAAAATGTTGACGAATTAAAGCGTTTTGTAGCCTTTGCAAACTATTACAGAAAGTTCATTAGAAACTTCGCCGAGTTAGCATTTCCTTTAAACAAATTGTGTTGCAAAAACGTCAAGTATAATTGGACCGAGGACTGTGAGCATTCATTTCAAATGCTAAAATCAGCCCTTATAAACCCACCTGTCCTCCAGTATCCAAATTTTTCAGAAAAGAATGAGTTTGTATTACAAACCGATGCATCAGGTATTGCTATCGGTTCGGTGTTATGTAACGGAGATGGACGGCCAGTGGCTTACGCAAGTCGAGGTTTAAATAAAGCCGAAATTAATTATCCAACTATTGAAAAATAACTCTTAGCAATAGTATGGAGTGTTAAATATTTTCGACCTTATTTATACGGAAGACGGTTTAAGATACAGACTGACCATCGACCCCTAGTTTATTTATTTTCAATGAGAGATCCATCTAGTAGATTACTGAAATTTAGACTACAGTTAGAAGAATTTAACTTTACAATTGAATATTTGAAAGGACAATCAAACTCAGTGGCAGACGCACTGTCGCGAATAATAATTACGTCGGAAGACTTAAAATCAATTACTGAACAGATAGTTAGTGTAATGACTAGGGCACAATTACGTCAAATAAATATGAATAATGATAAGAACAATAATAACCAGTCGGTGGATAATATAGACACAAACTCGAGGCCTGATCAACCGAGAGTTGTGGAAATAATTAAAAAACCGAAGGATATTGTTGAATTTTCTTTAATAAACTCAAGGCAACTGAATTATTTACAAAAAAAAGGAATGATAGTGGACACATACAAATATTTTATATATGTGCCCAGTAAATCTATTATTTATTTACAAACAATTTCTCGATCTCCGATTACGCGAGTCGAATTGGTGAGAGACTTGTTATGTTTATGTAAAAAGTTATCGATAAATGACATATGCATAATAAGAAACGACTACAATAAAGATTTTATAAGTGGGCTTATAAATGAAATAAAAAGTTATGAAAAGTGGTCCGGACCACGAATTTGTGTTGTCAGCAATGTCCAGAGAATAAAATAATATAGATAACAGGCGTGTGATATTAAATGACTTCCACCTATTGCCCACAAGTGGCCACGCGGGCATTAGGCGGATGGTAAATAATATTAAAAAGTATTATTTTTGTCACTTGTCAGTTTGATTTTGCGACTTGAATTTTTGATCTTGAATAATGGTAGGAGGTTGGTTTGGTTTTGTTTGGAGATATTAATTATTAATCTTGTTGAATCTATAGTTTTGCGGACAATTTGTTGTGGTCCGATTGTTTTGTGTGTAAGCCACCCCTTTTGACGATAGTGAACGGGTTTTATTTTGGAATTTGATTGAAATAGTTTGAGGTGTGAGTGACCTATTGGAACCGCGTGCTGGTGAAAATCTTTGGCGTCTTGATGCGGCCTGAATCCTGGAATACTTACAGATTCACTACACAATACAATATACACTCATTTACATACATAAATCCGGGTAGGCTCGGAACCGAGACCCCAGAATTCCTCATCCAGGTGAGTGTTTGAATATTTGTTGATCAGCTCCGCGCACGGCGGACGGTTCGCACCACTTTTGCCCAAGGCCCTCCATCGCGCTTCCACTTAATATAAATCCTATGGTGAGGCCTTGGTCTGGCGTCGAACAATATAAGAAGGGAATCGGAAATATGTTGATCTAATACTATCCCTTCTTTTAATTCAGGGTTTTTTACTGAACACTCTATTACCGTTTCGTTTCGTGTTCAATGACATATGATGGTTCATCGAAGGATAATGTAATGTTATGATTATTTATTTCTAACGAATCTGTTTGATAATTAATGCGACACTTATATAGTGTGAACAGGTCACTGCCTATTATACCATCATAAGGTAGGCTTATAACCTCAAATATTTGGCAAAGATGGGTTATAATATTTTTTTCATTGAACTGTAATTGTAGGTTGAAGCTTCCTACACTTTTCATAGTATCCTTTTTAGCATCTATTCCTTTGATTGTAACGACACTATCTTCTAATTTAATGGTATTTGTTATACTTTTCTTTTTCAGGACGCAGAGTGTCGCTCCAGAATCTATCAAGAGGGTAAGTGGATTTTTATTCACGGATGTCTGGAGTTTAATAAAAGGTAAGTATCTTTTCCGGGTAAGGATTTCATATATTTTAAGTTCTTTTTCAGGTTTAGAACTAGGTTGCAGGTTCAGACCTTCCTTATGGGGCTGGTTACCCTGCGGCCTAGTCTTACTATTAGAAGGGTTCAGACTTTCCTTGTGGGGCTGGTTACCCTGCGGCGTAGTCCTATTATTAGAAGGGTTCAGACTTTCCTTGTGGGGTTGGTTACCCTGCGGCGTAGTCCTACTATTAGAAGGGTTCAGACTTTCCTTGTGGGGCTGGTTACCCTGCGCCGTAGTCCTACTATTAGAAGGATTCAGACTTTCCTTGTGGGGCTGGTTACCCTGCGGCGTAGTCCTGATTTTAGAAAGGCCGTGAGTTTGGGGCTGGTTACCCTGTCCATTGGTCTTGATAGTGATAGGTGTAGTATCGGCTTGATTGAAAGGGGTTTGACCCGTGCGATACTTAAACGGGACAAAATTTAGTTTAAATCAACGAATTCGTCTACTTCGTCTTTACCTTGTTCCTCAGGGCTATCTGTGAAGTTTATACGAGGTTTAGATGGAGTAAATGGCTGAGGACCATTTAAAAATCTTTTATTATTGAAATCACGCAATTTGCAATTTTCAAGGATGTCTCCTGTTTTTTTACAGTATCTGCAGAAAGGAGAATTATTGGAAGAAGTATTCGGTTGGTTTGTGTAGCTTTTAATAAATACTTTTGGTTGAGGTGTGTTATTGGTTTCAGTCCTTTTATAAACGGATTCAGTAGCCTTTTGCCTTTTGAAATTGCGATAAGAGAATTGCTGTATTTTCTCTTCAGATATCGCAGCATTAATGGCATCATTTAAGCTCTTATAATCTCTACATCTTACAATATTCGCTATTCTTGGGGATAATCCTAATATGAATGTATGAAGAGCGAGGTCTTCCATCGCGGCTAATCTGCCCGGGAGTTCGGTTTTCCTTGAATTTGAGACTGTTACTTCTGTAAGAAGTTTCTGCAGACAGGTTTCTACTCTCAAAGAGAATTGACTAACGGGTTCTTGGTTTCCCTGCCTACAGTCTTGTAAGTCGGTGAGCAGGTGAGCATAGTGTTTACGTTCACCAAACTGGTTTTTTAGGAATTCTTTAAGTGATGGCCATGTTTCGAAATCTTTACTAGAGCACGCAGTTTCTGCCTTGCCTTCCAATTGACTTAATACATATTTAAAGACGACGTCTTCCTGTTGAGGAGACGCCAAGGATATTGCGCTATCGCAGTTCCTTAGGAAAGCTGTTAGTTTATCCCTGTCATCGTTAAATGGTTTAATATTTTAACACAACACTTAGTGGAATTTCCTCATCACTTTTCAATTCTTTGACGTCTCTTTTAGATTCAGATTTCGACATATTTGTGTGACGTTATGGTTATCCGTTATGACGTTACCGTTTTATTTTAGGACACTGGGGATGCCGTATCCTACCGCTGCCACCAAATGTTAGAATGGAAAAGTCCCGAGTCTTTTTAAAAAAGGTTTATTTTATTTCCTATTATTTAGGACAATATATTTTGGGAAAATCCGGTAAACGTCCCAACTGGTTGAGTGCCAAACCCGAACTGGCTAGGAGCCCGTTACAGATCAAGTTCTAGAAATGCCGGTGCTGACTTAGCGTTAGTGTCAGCATTTACTAGTACAGAATAGGGATGTAACAGTTCGAACAGTTTAATAAATACCTATGTCATTATAATTGCCACGTTATGATCAACACGTTGAGATATCATAATTTTTTGTAAACATATTATTAGGTACTAGCTTTTGCCCGCGGCTTCGCCCGCGTGGGTGTCGGAAATTAATGCAAGAGGACGTACTACCGCGATAAGAATGTGTTATTCCAGGTTATATAGGTAATAATATAGACTCTGTGAGCTATTTTCGATCCAGATCCATTCAGCCATTTTTGCGTGATTGAGAAACAAACACCCAATCATACATATTTTCACATTTATGATATTAGTAGTAGTAGGATTATTATTCCTATTACTTAGGATTCATAGTTTATGACAACATCATGTGTGTTGGTGTTTTTAAAATAAGAGTAATAGTATTCAGAGTTAGAAGACTGCGACATAGGGCTTGGTTTAGTTGAATATAAGTCTTCCTGGTTTTTCTTAACGCTCTTATTTTACCTATACAGACACTCAATCATTTACCAGACACCGAACATAATTATAGGAATCGTACTTTTGCCAGTGGCTTGGCCCGTATAGCTGTCGGAAAATATCACCCGGGAATCTACTACCGGGATAAAGTAGGTATCCTATCTGTTCGACGCCAATCCAAGGCCTCACCATAGGATTTAAACAAATTATGTGGAAGCGCGATGGCGGGCCCTGGGCAAGCGTGGGTCGAACTGTCCGCCGTGCGCAGAGCTGATTAATACAAATATTCAATCACTCACCTGGTTGAGGAAAATTGGCTCCGGAGACTACCCGGATTTATGTATGTAAATGAGTGTATATTGTATTGTGTAGTGAAGTAAGTATTTCAAGATTCAGGCCCCTTCAATACGCTAAAGATTTGGTAGCACGCGGTTTCCCATAGGTCACTATCATCTCAAACTATTTCAATGAAATTCCAAAATAAAACCCGTTCAATATCGTCAAAAGGGGTTGCTTGCACACAAAACAATCGGATCACAACAAATTGTCCGCAAAACTATAGATTCAACAAGATTAATAATTTCAATAGTCGTAAGGCAAAATATCCAACCAACCAACCATTTTTCAAGATCAAACTCAAGTGTCAAAATCAAACTGACAAGTGACAGTTGTCACTCCGTTATACGTCATGATGCGCAGGCGCACAGAGTAAACAAAAAACTGTCGTACGGTCGGTTGTCTTTGGTCACGGGACGAAACACTATCTGTTACGTATCCATGATATAATATTATCTTTGTGCCAAATTCGATCTAATTCCGTTTGGCCGTCTTTGCATCATTAAGAAACAAACATCCATAAATCTAAACATCTAAGCCATTTCGCGGTCTCTTACTTGTAATAATAAAGGGTGTCCAGCGGAAATTTTTCGACTTCAAAATTAAATAAAAAATAAAGTAATAAATTTTAAATATTTATTATATTTTAAAAACGTAACCAGGGTCTGCGGATTTTACTTATTAAAAATAATGTCCTCCAAGTGACGTCCATTTCTTGCAATACAGCCTTGTAAGCGAACCCTCACATTGGCAAGTACGCGCGAACAAAGCGCTGGGGGGATAGCAGCGATTTCACGCCGGATATTTTCTTGTAGAGCAGTTATTGTACGGAGATTATTGCAGTATACTTTAGATTTAGGATAATGCCACAAGAAAAAATCACACGGCGTCAAACCCGGCGATCGAGGGGGCCAGGGTATGTCTCCGTACTTGCTTATTAATTTTCCAGGGAAAATTTCCCTTAACCTCGACATTGAGACGCTGGCAGTGCTTGGAGTTGCCCCATCTTGCTGAAAATGAGTTCTTTTGTTGCTTCCGTGAAACACTTGCAATTGCGGTACCAAAAACTCATCAATCATACGGCAGTACACCGAGGAAGTGTCAGTTTCTCTCTCATTGAAAAAATATGGACCGATTATTCCATGAGTAGAAATGGCGCACCATACTGTCGTTTTAGGGCAGTGCAAACTCTTTTGATGCCGTTCCCTTGGATTGTCGGGGTTCCAGTAACGCATATTTTGTTTATTTATGTAACCCCCGATGTGGAAATGTGCTTCAACGCTAAACAATATGTTTCCAAGCGGTCTGGGGGTCCGAAAACGTTCCAACATCGTTCGGGCGAACGTTTCTTTTTAAACATAATCACTTTCGTTTAGTTTTTGTCAATTTGCATTTTATAGGGATGAAGTTTCAATTTTTTTTTCAAAATCATATGCACAGTTGACTTCTTAATGCCTTTAGAGGCGGCACTGATTTCCTTGGATTTCTAATGATTTCTTGACACACCTGTGCCACACGATCTGGCGTTGCGGCTGATGAGGACGGTCCTGGGTGCGGCATATTAACCATTGTCCCGTCTTGTCGGAATCTTTGTACCCACGACCATATAAGCTGCGTGCTTGGACCATCGTTTAACCGCCGAATATCAAAGTGGGAACAGAAAGCACGACGCGCTCGAATCAACGATTCACCACACTTTAGATATTGCTCCACCGCAAACGCGCGGTGCGCTCCCGACCAGTGACTCATGGTTACTAACAAATCCGCAAAGATGACGCAACCAACGCTACCCCTCCTGCGCCCCTACCCCCACTTACAAAAGAGTGACGATAATTTAAACTTGAAAAACTCCCGCTGGACACCCTTTACTATTAGGTTTATTTTGAGTATACTGAACACACATGATATTCGCAATTACTATGAAGCCAAAGTTATTTGGAGTATCTCTGAGGGACAGAATCCGGAATGAGGTGATCCGGCAGAAAACCAAAGTTGTCGACATAGCTCATAGGATTAGCAAGCTGAAGTGGCAATGGGCCGGCCAAATTAGCCGTCGAACCGATGACCGTTGGGGTAGACGTGTTCTTGAGTGGAGACCGCGAATCGGCAAACGTTAGGTAGGACGCCCTCAGGCTAGGTGGAGCGACAATCTTCGCAGGGTGGCTGGTAGCAGCTGGACGGCACTAAATTATAATATTAGCTTAGTCGATTATTGGGACTTTTGATTTATAATATTGGCAACACCAGTTTTGAAATGGCGCGGTTTTGAGACAACGATTGGGAACACGGGGTGGCATTCGGCCTATTCGCTCGGGGCCGGGGCCAGCATCAAAGACGGACGTAAGTTCTGTTACTATAATATCTTAAATATTAAGTAACTTATTTAATCTTAGGTGAGACATATTACTCAGTATTTTTTTAAAATATAAGATAAGATAAGATTTCTTTATTCGTTTAAAAATTGTATACATACAAGTGCATGCAAGATATTATATTATTTCAGTCCAGTCATGTTTAGCCGTAAGAATCGGCGTACAAATATTTTCATGCATAAAATAATTATGACATAAAAGAATTAACAATCCGAGAAATCAAAAAAATTACATTTATATTACACTTACAAAATTTATAAATTAAAAAATATTTTTATTTTAAAATGTCAAAAATTACATACTTAAATACAGGAAATAGATAAAATTATTCAATCAAAAAAACACTTTTTCGGCTAGAAATTCGGTGACACTATAATAAGCTTATGTATCGATCGTTTTTAGGCCAAACATAGATCTGATGCATCTCTTTTGGGCCTTAAATGCCGTGTTAGCGTCAGTCGAATTTCCCCAAAATATGATGCCGTATCTAAGATGAGTCGCAACTAAGCCGTGATAGGCCGCAATCAATGTATCTACATTCACAACTGCAGCTAGAGAGTGCAATGCAAATGCAGAACTACAAATTTTTTAGCCGAGGTTCTCGATTTGTGGTTTCCAGTCAAGTTTTTCGTCAACTATTAGTCCAAGGAATTTGGTAGTTACGGTTTCAACAATTTTATTATCTACATTTATGTCCAAATTTTCTACAGTCAATCGTTGTTTAAAATGTATTATTTTAGTTTTATCTAAATTAATCTTTAAATTATTATTGTTTAACCATTCCATTATAGATGTCAAGGTATTGTATATGTCAAGTTTAAATTGGTTCATGTCATTGCTATTATTTGAAATTGTCACCGTGCAAATAGTCATCATCTGCAAATAGAGTCATGGGGTGTGGAATAGATTTTGGCAAGTCATTTATGTATAGTGTAAAAAGTGGAGGTCCTAATACACTACCTTGTGGCACACCAAAAGTAGTTTCACGTTCATCTGATAATTATATCTCTTCCTTTTTTGTGGTTATGTTAATTCTCGTGATTTCAATACTCAATATCTTTATTGCTTTACCATAATGTGAACTTAGGTGGTAATTATATAATTTAGATCATTATGGACCCTGTAGGGCACAGCAAAAGGATAGGAGAGAGGAAGCTCTGTTTTTGAAAATCATTTGGTCAGGAGATGTCGTAGAATAAACCAATATATCGCTTATTTATCTATACAATGTATTAACATAATTTATATGATTTTTATATAAGTATCTATGTATTATAATAATTAGGTTTATTCATTTATTTGGATTGTTGTTCTTTCAAAAATAATTATTAGTTATATTGTTTAATTTTTGTTGTTTTGTTGTTTTTTTTTTGTTTTTCTATCGTCTAAGTATGATTAAATTAAATTAGGAACATTACCTCTTATCCCATATGCCTCTAGTTTTTTAATTAAAATGTCATGGTTTACATAGTCAAATGCTTGAGTCATATCGCAGAAGATTGCACACACAGGTGTTCTTTTGTCCACTTTTATCAAAACGGTGTATAAAAAGTCGTATATCGCCATATTTATAGTTTTATTTTCGCGAAATCCCTTTTGCTCATTTTTTTCTATGTAGCCGTTTAATTCCTTTTGAATCAATTTCTCAAATAATTTTGAGAAGATAGGAATGTCTGTAGAATTCCATGAGTTCTCTATCTTCTTTCTTATACATATAACGGCTTGACGATCGCTATTTTTAGTGCGTCAGGAAACGTGCCAGCTACAGTGCATAGATTTATAATATGAGATAAATGGTCACATATTTCAGATGCTACAGCTTTTATTACTTTGGTTGATATGCCATCGTACCCCACACTATTTGTGTTTTTTAAGGCCATAATAATTCTATAAATATGCCTGTTGTGGTGAACAGGGTGCCATAAACATCGACTTTTATACTTGGACTGGATGGGTTGTATTTTATTAATAAAATAATCATTAAATTGATTAGCAATTTGTTTCGCATCTGTAATTTTGTTATTATTGATTTTAATTTTCGAAATATAATTTTTAGGTACATTAAATTTACCTTCATTTTTTATTTGCCAGGCGGTTTTACATTTATTGTGTGATGTTTTGATTTTATAGTTATTTTGTGAACATTTAACATTTTTATCTGATCCTACCTAATTAAATTTCCTAAGTTTTACAATTTTTTATTTATATTTTTAGTTTTTTACGTTGTTTTTTGGTGTGTGTATTTATTTTAAAGGGTTTTTCTAAGTCATTGTAATTTTTACATTTCTGTATTGGGATTTTTATTTTAAAGCTTTATTTAATTCTGAGAGACTGCCACTCCTTCACGCGCCCCGCCTCCTCCTTCGCGAGCATTACTGCTTTGCAGGAGGTGACGGCTTCCCATGCCCTCTCGCTCCGTACCATGGCTCGCACCAGGGCCGGACGCGAGAGGTCACCGCCGCCGATTGCCTCCACGAAGACACGGCAGTGCTACGCCTAGGCAAGGTTCACCTTCACTAATTGGCCTTCTTTCACTATTGTTAACCTATTTATAACCTAGCTGAAAGTTTTCTTAAGATACTAAAAAAAAAACCGTCATTGTAACATATTCCTGACTGCAGTAGGACGTTTCTATGACGCGTATTGCCATGTAAAACAGATTTAAGTGAAAAAGGGGCGGCAAATAACAAGGAGCGTTCATGTTCGGTATGTTTATTGATTGTAGCAGATCACGACGCGTGCGGCGCCGGCGCCAGCTCGTCCAGCAGCGTGTGCGCGCGCAGTTGCCGCTCCAGCAGCACGTCGGCCAGCTCCGCCGTCTGCGCCGGGCACAGCGCCGCGCCGCGCACCGCCAGCCACTGCAACACGAGCCGTGCTTGTACTGCGGCCGGCGGCGCCCCCACCCCGCGCCCCCGTGCCCCCGCACTCACCTTGTGCTGCGGGTAGCGGTCCAGCGCGGCGTACAGCGCAGCGGCGGGGCGCGGGCGCTCGGCGCGCGCCTCGCTCTCCAGGCGCACGGCCAGCAGCAGCGCGCCGCCCGCGCCGCCGCGCCCCGCGCGCGCGCAGGCGGCCGCCACGCGCGCCGCGGCGCGGGGCGGCCAGGCGGGCGCGGCGCGCAGCAGCGGCGGCAGCACGTGCGCCAGCGCCGCGCGGTGCGAGCGCGCGCCGCCCGTCATGGCGCGCAGGCGCTCCTCCGCCGTGCCGTCCTTCTCCCAGGCCCACAGCGGCGCGCCGCTGCAAGCTGCGGACACACGCGGGTCAGTAGGCGGCGCGCCAGTGCCACGCAGCCGGCGCGTGCTACGTACCGAGCGCGAGCAGGCCGTTGTGCGGGAACAGCGGCGCGAGCGCGCGCGCGTACTGCGCCAGGCGGTGGTCGCGCGCGCCGGCCGTCACCAGCGCGCATGCGCTCTGCTCCCAGTAGCGCGCCGCCACGCCCTGCGACGAGAAGTGACACTGTGACGTTTCTGAATACGAGTTATCGTATTAAGGTGCGTCCAGACCTGGCGAATGCGTCAAGAATGCGCCGCTCGCGAGCCGCTACACTGTTCTTCCATACCTATTAATACTGTAATTTAAAACCAATGTAAAAGCCAATTATTTTTAAAAGAGTAACCGTGGAGTTTTTTGCCGGCACTTCTCCATAGAAATCAACTATTTGGTACCGTGCACCTAGCTTCTGATCTTTCATAAGTGCCCATGTCGGTTTATGTGAAACAAAAATATTTTGATTTGATTTGATTTGGAACGCGAAAGAAGCTATGTGCGCACGAACTGTGCGCGCGCCCCACTCGAGCCTTGCCGGAGTTGCACTAGAGCGGCGCACCAAGCGTACGCTGAAACCGCACGCGAGCAACACGCGCGCAATTTGTAAGCGGCTCGTGAGCGGCGCATTCGCCAGGTCTGGACGCACCTTTACAATTATTATATTGTACTATTAAATTGTGGTCCAGAATAGGCATTCATAAGTCATAGGGATGTTTTCAGTATAGTGTCGGGTCTACCTGGCTCTTGGGTAATTTGCCAGATTTTTAACGGGATTACTTGTTGACGTGTATAACTGTCCATGGAACCTCTCTATCTCTCTAAGCAGCTCAGGTTTGGCGCATAAGACCCTGCCATCATCGGCCTTCAGTTTCGTAAGCTGGCTCTGTCCAATAAACAGATCCCTAGCAAAGACCTTGGAGCCTTTATTCTGTTCTATCGCGTCCTTGATCCGATCTGTGTTATAGCCGCGAACGTCGTTTTTCAAAGACTTAGAGATCCGTCTATTGAGCTGCCGGTACTCAAGCGCAGCGTCTGAAGACTGCAGGATCATATCGCGCCTCTCTTGCATGAGCTGCAAAGTAGGATCAGAGATCCTCTTGTTTTCATTCGTAGGATGGGTCTTGAAGATCTTAGACCCGACCGTATGGACAGTTTCTACGAACTCATCATTAAAATCTTCCACAGCGCTCCCTAGACACGAAAACGATTCTGAAGTTGGAGTTGGAAGCTCTCGGAGTTTTGGACTTGGATCGCTGGACGGAGCGGTGACTTCATCAGTCGAACTCTTTCCAGCTTGATATTGAGATTCAATGTGCCTCTTACCATGCGATGATCACTTCCAGTTTTCACCGCGTTGAAAACAGAGACATCATTGAATACTTGCTTCTTCGTCGACATAATGAAGTCTATCTCATTTTTTGTTGCACCGTCAGGACTCTGCCAGGTTCACTTCCTGTGCTCACGTGTGAAGAAGGAATTCATCGTAAAGAGGCCTTCCTTCTCCATAAAACTAGCCAGTACATAGGTGACCCCGGTGGTTCCGACGTCCAACTCCAACTCGCAACCAGAGGCGGCTCGTGACAAAATTGTATGGGTGTTCACTTGAAATAAAACAATTAAAATACATAGCATGAGAAGTAACTCCACATAATAATTGTCCATTTTAACACTCACAAGTAATAACTGATAAGTACAGGCTATTTCAACACGTATTAAATGATTATTAATTAGAAAATTCCCGAATTCGCATTCGCGCGCATGCATCTAACTTGACTATAATGTTTGTTTATATAAGAGTGGCAACATCGCGCGCAATCGCTGTCGTGCGGCCGGCGCGGGCGGTAAAATGAACCACCGGCAACGTCGCGTGAGCGGCGCTCCGAAATTGGCTACTTTTTCATAGAAAATCTGTTGTTTCACGCGCAGGACTGTGGCGAAATTTCTCTTTCACTCCTATTGGATTTCGTATTAGGCAATGTACTGAATTTTGTTTCATTGGAGCGCAATCGTGAGCGCTCCGCTTCGCGCGTTATCTATGAAATGATATGGGATGACGGGTATGTGGATGGGTAATTAAATGTGAAAAGGTGAAAAGGTAATTATTTTATTGGTATTTACAGTAGTTTTTTACGATAGATTTTAAAAAGTAATATTAGTAATGAAATTAGGGAGTACAATTTTATTATAATTATTTATGTGAGGGAGTTCACTGCACCAGCGCTCCTTAGGGCGAGCCGCCTCTGCTCGCAACTCATAACTCTTTTTTTTTTTGGATGGGAAATCATCAAATGACTTCTCCCGCTCTGGGCGGAGCGGGAGGGCGTGTCAGACTTTTACTGACTAAAACCCACCCGTGTTCCTTCAGCTACCCATATGCCAGGGCCACGGTATTTCGTTTGAACAATCTCGCGACCCTGGCAGGCATCGATCCTAGCAGGGCCCTTCAGTGCTGCTGACATCTCTTTGAGGCGCGCGTGGAACACTACGCACCGTCGACACGGGCCTGGTCCTTACTGGGCGGCAATCTACCCATTGCTCGCCGCCCACAAGCCCGCGCCTACGGTGGCCGGGAGTCTGCGTTCGACTCCCGACGCCCGGGGCGTCTCCTCCTGCGGCAGCTAGGGACGTGAGGGCCCAGAGACTGCCACTCCCTCACGCGCCCCGCCTCCTCCTTCGCAAGCATTACTACTTCGCAGAAGGAGGTGACGGCTTCCCATGCCCTTTCGCTCCGTACCATGGCTTGCACCAGGGCTGTTCGCGAGAGATCGATCGCCTCCACGAGGACACGGCGGTGCTCTGTCCAGGCAAGGCACACCTTCACTGTGTCCTCCAGACGATCTACGCAGTGGAAACACCCGGGGCGTTTCCTCCCACTTTATCCTGAACAGGAACCCCCCGAAGCACCCATGCTCGGTGTGAAACCTGCGTCAGGCGGAAGGTTAGGTCGCCGTGGCGCGTCTCTATCCACTCCTCAAAGAGGGGGCTTACCGCCGCAATTGTGGCGTGCCCAGCACTGGGTTGCGACAATCGTACCCGCCATGTCACCATGAGATCCTGCCGGAGCTCTGTCTGCCATGCCGCGATTTGTCGCGACTTCAGATAACCCTATTTATACCCCATCGTAACCTGCTCAATTCTTCCTCGAGTTCGGCGATCTTATCGTCGGTCCGGAGTGTACGCGTGTTGTATGTTGCCAGGTCCAGTTGTCGGTGATTATGATAGCCGGATCTCTTCCGGGGATCCTTAGCACCCCTTGTCTCACTGTGGCCTTGACCGCTACCGTAGCCAAGGGTAGGCGGGCCGCCGGGCACTAGGGGCCATTTATTATTGGTGCTTGTCATTTGGGGGGGTTGCCATAATCGCCATGCTTGGTAGGCGGGTTGACGATCGCAGTATGGTAGTCTGCAATGCATAGAGAACGCTGTTGCCCATTCTCTAGTATGTCCCTTAGTCGCCTCTTACGACATCCACGGGAAGAAATTTGGTGGTGCTATCCTTTTAGTCCAACGCCACACGGTACAGTCCGACGCCACACGGTACGCACATACAGTGCATTCATACTTAAAATTCATTACGTATTTAAAATGCAGTAAGATTGAAAATTCGAAAAATCTGTATAAAAATAAATTATATAAACCCAGTACGTCATCATTTACAAATCATTTAAGTCGTCGTTTATCGTCAATGAACTCATCAACACTGTAATAGCCCTTCCTGAAATAAACATGTCTTTAATTTGTTACACGCTTTACATTAGCTTCACTTGTATGTTTGTTTGTAACGGACTCCTTATAGCGCAATTTTGACCCACTTTAAACGACCAGATTTCATTTAAACTCTGTAGAATTATCGAGGACCGATGACAATACTATAATTTCATAAAGGAGAATGCCAAAGTTTCCTACAAGACTCGGCCAGAACCGATAAGGATGATTAATATTTCATAAAAAAGGAAAATTATTAAAGAATTTGAATGTATAATTAGTTTTCTATTGGAAGTACACCAACAAAAGTTATAGTTCTTTAAATTTGACCACTTCATACTTCTTATTTTAACAATACCATGAAATAAACTAATTATTAATTCAATCAATGACTTTTAGCACATTATCCTTGCATCATATATATACACTATGCAGTTTTGAACCTGCAAAACATTTCAGGAGGTTGTTATGAGACTCGTAAATAATCATATAACAATACGATACCAAGTCAATAATCAATAATACTTTTTATTTTAAATTTTTGCAATTTTATTGGTTTTTAGAATAACTCTCTTAACAACCTAGAGAGGGTTACCTCTTAAAAAAATACAGAATCACCCATTGCGATTTATCGCGCGTCATGTCACTGTGTGCGTGAATGCAATGAATGGCCAGTGACGACAGCCTACTGTACGAGGCTCCGCCCACATTACTACGAAACGAACGCGGCACTAAAACGCGTTCGTTCAGCTTAAGGGACGTGTACGCGTCTCCATACAAAATCGTTGTTTTCTATGGGTAAAAGCTGAATAGAGCTGAATAAGTGTGAGTAGTCCCTAAGTTGAACTAAAATGGCGGTCGTTGCTATGGTTACGCGCACCCCCCGCACGTCATACCGCACTTCGATTGAGACTCGAAAATCTGTTACTGCGCATTGAAGGTTAAGCCAACGTGCCGCGGCCCGCGATCTGTACAAGTTGTTGTAGCTACAGCAACTTGTAGCAAATAAGTTAGATTTAGTTCGAATTTGAAAATCAAAATGTACCTGCATTATTGTTTTAAATTTCGCTAAATAATAACTCATTTTTAAGCATCATTACAATGCGAAAATCTTCATCATCTGCCGAGCCTGTTCAGAACTATGTTAGGGTCGGCTTTCAGTCTAACTGTGTGCAGCTCATTACATGGAGTGTCAGTGAATGACGTAGGGCGACTGCATATCAGATCTCAGCAAACCAGTTACTTGTTAACACGATACCCATTTGTTAGACTAATTGTCAGACTTTCTGGCTTTTGACTACCCGTACCAACGACCATACGGCAGGGCTGTAAGGTCGTTGACCCGTACCCACCCGTGTGGTACCTAACGACTGTCCGAGAGCTACAAATCAATCGGAACCAAAGGCTTTAATTAAGAGCGTATACGCGTTCCGTGCGCTGTTTGGCTAAAAAACGTGATTTTTCAAACCAGATTGTCCATTAACCACTTGACTTACAGATATATCAATTACTAATCATTTTAGCAAATTTTGTTGTCTGTGTAGTTACTTAGATACTTTTTTCGATTAATAAAGTATTTATGAATACCATCAAGATAACTGAACAGAGGTTTTCTTAATTTGACTTTCAGTGTCAATTTCGAAGCTTATAATATCTGAAATTACTCACAAATTTAACAAACAATATTTTTTTGTCTATTGCTAAGATCCCAAGGAAAATAGTTACTTAGATGGATTTTTTGTTTTCGGCTAAATACTTATGAAATTAAATTCCAAACAATGTGAAGATTATCAAAAAATATAGTCGACAAAACTATTATTTTCAGCAATATATATTCCATAATTTAATATAAATAATAATTACTGCAATAGAAGAACATCTTCTTTAGAACTTACACTTAAAAAAAATTACTAAATTATCTCTATTATTTTTCTATAAATATTTTAAAACTACTATAAAATACTGCGTGCGGATCGATTCCAATCAGGATTGGCTCGTCGGCCATACAGTACGGACTTGACTGCTATCCCTGACGCAATCAAACCGTACTCACCACGCGGACCGCATCAAGAAAGTGTGTTTTAACACTTCCGTTCGTGTCGACACAAGGACCAGCCGGCACCTGTGTAGACACCAACGGGAGCCCGCTGCCCGGTGGCAAGCCACCGCAGCGGTCGCGGGAGGCCTTCGCCCCCGTGATGTCGAAGCCCGGCAAGCGCGGCTCATTGGGCCGCGATGCCGGGGCTCCCGAAGAAGAGGATCGTCCGACGTTGGACCGGGCGACGTCGATGCCTAACATAGGCGTTGCGTCGTCCGGTGCGCCGTCGGCCGCACCAAGGAGAGGAGGGGGGGAAGACCCCACCAAAAGAAGAGGAGGAGGAAGAGGAAGAGGAGGAGGAAGAGGAAGAGGAGGAGGAAGAGGAAGAGGAAGCGAAGAAGGAAGTGGAACGGGAGCGGCTGCACCGAGCGTCGCTGCGACTGCGGGCACGTCGACGACGCTGGCGCCTGCGCGCGTTGCGCCGGCACCGTCGTCGAGCCGGCAGCACGCTGTGGCCATCCGCCCCGCGGCGTTTCATCCGGTGCCAATACAGGCCCCGGGCCCTGCCGCGAATACGGGCCGCGACCCAGTGCGCTCCGCAGCGCCGCCCGCTCGCATACCCGCTCCCGTGCGCCCCGCTGCGCCGGGTGGGCGCTCCGCTGCGCCGTCCGCGCGCCCCGCCGCGCCGACCGCGCGCCCCGCGCCCCGCCGCGCCGACCGCGCGCCCCGCGCCTACCGGGCGCTCCGCCGCGTCGCCCACGCACCCTGCGCCCATGGCGCACCCAACCGCGCCACCCACCGCGCCGCTCGCGCAGCCCGCGCCCGGTGTTCGCGCCGCCGTACCACCGGCGCACACGGTGATACCCGCGCGCCACCGCGCGCCACCCGCACGCTCCGCTGCACCGCCGCCACGCTTCGCGTCGCCGCCGACACGCACCGGAGCCCCGCCAGCACCCGCACCGACGCCGTCCCGTGCTCGCCCAGCTCCACGCACCTCCGCGTTAGATCCCCGCTTCTTGCCAGCGGGTCCAAGCGCGTCGAGGGAGCAGGAGCGCCCGGCTAGCACGGGGCCACACCGCCGCCCGGCGAGAGCGGTGCCATTAGCACCAGCCTCGCCCGCACCCCCGCGCGCCTCCGCGTACGACTCACCCGCGGTGATGTCGGTGTGCTCGTCCCGCGAGGGATCGAGCATGTCGATCGCATCCGCGGGCTCGGCCGGGTCTGGTCGCGAGGACGTCTATTATGAGACGACCCCGCGATCCGGACGTCAGCCCGCTGCGACGGACGCGGAGGCCGATGCGGCTCACCCAGCCTTCTCGCCGACACCATCGCTGGGGTTCGGCTTTGAGTTTGAGCTTGAGCCCCAACCCCAGCGACACCGGAGAAGAAGGAGCTCGGAGGACACAACGGAGGAGGCGAAGCGCTACTGCCTCGACCCGCCGCGGCCACAGCGCGACAGCGCGCCGCGGGGTCGGGGTACGCCGACGTCGCCGACGTTTGCGGAGGCGGCGCGCCACACGCCTTCTCCGGCGGACTCCATCCGAAGCAGAGGAGGAACTGGGTCCAGCGCTGCCGCGCGGCCCCCTGCCACCCCTGCCGCCACACCGGTTGCTGCCACCGCTGCCCCCGGGGACGCGACGAAGACGACCATACCGGGTAAGCAGCAACCCAAAATTAAGAAATTACGTTACCCTCCGCTGGTGGTTGAGAAACTGCCGAACTGGGCCACGCACTTCTGGGCCATCGCCGCGAAGCTGGGCCGACCTCCGAACGCTCGTCCATTTGGTGGGGGTGTTCGATTCACCCCCGACAGCGAAGAAGAGTACAGGCTGGTCCAGCGTTACTTAACCGGCCTGGAAAAGGATAGTGGCGTCGCCTGGTTTGCGTACTCCCTTCCAGCGGAGCGGAACTTAAAGGTGGCCATAAGGGGGCTGCCAGCGGACACCCCTCCCCAGGAGATAGAGGAGGAATTGCGCGTGCTGGGATACCAGCCGGAGTACGTGCGCCATATTAAAGGCGCACAAGGACGACCCGGCTGCGTATTCCACGCAATCTTAAAGAAGACCCCGGACGTCCGGGCCATATTTGACACGACCGTGTTTATGTACATGCGCGGCGTGAAAATAGAGGCCTGGCGCGGGAAACGTGGGCCCGCTCAGTGCCACCGGTGCCAAAAGTTCAGACACAGCTCGCACCAGTGTCACCGCCCGCTCGCCTGTGTGCGATGCGGGGGCGAGCACACGGCACGTGATTGCCCACGCCCGCGGGAGGAGCCGGCCACCTGCATGAACTGTGGTGGCCCGCACCCCGCGTGCAACATTAAGTGCCCCGCCTTCCAAGCCGAAATTCGGAATAGGCGAGCGGGGACCGCCGCCACATTCGCCCTTTCACGCCGGCCTACAGCGGCCACCGAAAGGCACACAGAGGTGGAGCCAGAAGGGCCCCAGGGCGCGACGCTGATGGCGGCGGCCAACGGGCCCACCCAACGGAACGCGCAAACCTCCTCCGGTCGGAGGAAGAAGAGGCGCGGGGGAAAAGGGAAAGGCAAGAAGCCCAAACCCCCCGCGGCGACCGTGGCAACTACGACCACAACACCAGCTGTCCCGAGGGCAGGCCCTGCTACCAGCGGGGCGCAGGCCGTGGAGGTGGCACCAACCACCAGCGCCGGCACAGCGCCGCGGCCGGTGAAACCAAGAAAAACAAAATACCCCGAGCCCAAACCGAGTCGCGGCGCCGCCGGCGCCCACGCCCACGCCGCGCCACCAACCCGGACTCCTGGCACAACCAGGAGCGACTTCACGGCCTGCGCTATCCAGCTGCTGATGGACCTAATGAAGGCCATCAGGCAGGGCCAAGATATAGAGACTGTCATCCTCGACGGCCTGGCCAAGTTACTGACCTTGTACCATGGCTAGGCCGTTGAGGGTATTGGAATGCTCGCGGCCTTCGGGACAAGGTCGCCCCCCTCCGACATCTCCTGAGGGAACAGGACGTCGACGTGGCGTTAATAAGCGAGACGTTGCTGGCCCCCGGGGATAGGATAAGATTCCCGGGGTATCTTGTTTATAGACAGGACGAGCGGTCGGCGCATATGACATACCGTGGTCTGGCGGTACTGGTAAGGCGCCGAGTCGTCCATCAACAGCTCCCCTCGCCGTCACTCGGCACGTTTTACGCGCTGGGTGTACAGCTGCACGTAGCCGGCGAGGACATAGACATGTACGCTTGTTATAAGCCGCCCGCGACCCACTTAGACACATCTGAGTTGCGGGCCCTTATAGGTAGCTCTGCGCGTCCCACTCTCCTCGCCGGTGACTTGAATTGCAAGCACTCGGCGTGGAACTCGTGCCGCACGAATACCGGGGGAAGACGGCTCCTTGCTGATGCCGAAGCCTTCGGCTACACAGTGTCCGGCCCAGAGACGCCCACGCACTATCCGGACGTGGATACGTACATGCCGGATTCATTGATGAAGATGTTGAACATCAAGGGCCCCAGCAGCGATCCCTGAGGAATCCCTGAGGGAATAAACATAGTCCTGGATGTGTATCCATTCAGAACAACAGTTTGACATCTGTTGGCTACGTATGACGAGAACCACCTGAAAAGATTTCCACTGATACCTATAGCCGATAGCTTACGCAAGAGTAAAGAATGATCCAGGCGATCAAAACACTTGCTATAATCTGTGTATATTACGTCTACTTGTGTGCGACGGGACATACATTCGGTCAAGTAGTCACTGCAAAGAATGAGATTGGTAGCTGTGGACCGACCTCGCAGGAAGCCATGTTGGCGGTCACTAATACTTAATATAAGAATAGCATATAGCTGCTTGTAGGTATATATTTTTTTTCGAGAATTTTAGCAAAAAGACACAGTTTGGAGGTCTATAGTTTTCCACGTTGTCTCTAGGCCCTTTTTTGGGCCGTAATTGCCTGAATCAATGGATTGTGTTATATTAGTCCTCGAGATTATTTGCCCCACGTCACAGAGTGCATTGACTTCCTGAAGCAGAAGATCTGTGCATAGGCAAACCGTATTCGTCCTGGCAGGGAGGCCGGCGCGTGCAGTACTGACCTGGCAGGGAGGCCGGCGCGTGCAGTACTGACCTGGCAGGGAGGCCGGCGCGTGCAGTACTGACCTGGCAGGGAGGCCGGCGCGTGCAGTACTGACCTGGCAGGGAGGCCGGCGCGTGCAGTACTGACCTGGCAGGGAGGCCGGCGCGTGCAGTACTGACCTGGCAGGGAGGCCGGCGCGTGCAGTACTGACCTGGCAGGGAGGCCGGCGCGTGCAGTACTGACCTGGCAGGGAGGCCGGCGCGTGCAGTACTGACCTGGCAGGGAGGCCGGCGCGTGCAGTACTGACCTGGCAGGGAGGCCGGCGCGTGCAGTACTGACCTGGCAGGGAGGCGCGGCGCGTGCATTACTGACCTGGCAGGGAGGCCGGCGCGTGCAGTACTGACCTGGCAGGGAGGCCGGCGCGTGCAGTACTGACCTGGCAGGGAGGCGCGGCGCGCACGCGGCGCACGAGCGCGGCGCGGCGCGCGGGCGGCGCGAGGCACGCGCGCGCCGCCGCCCACTCGGCCGGCGCCGGCAGCATTGCGTCCAGCACGTGCGGCTCGCGCGCGTCGTGCTCCAGCTGCTCCAGCGCGTCGCAGCGCGCCTCGCACGCCTGCAGCGCGCGCCGCAGCAGCTCGGGCGGCGGCGGCGCGGCCAGGCACTCGTCGGGCGGCAGCGCCAGGCCCAGCGCCGCGCTAGCGCAGGCCCAGGCGCCCAGCGGCTCGTCGTCCAGCTCGGCGCACACGCGCGCCACGTAGAGGCGCTGGTGCGGCGGGCAGGCGGCGTCGCGCAGCGCGGCCCGCAGCGCGTGCAGCGCGGCGCGGCGCGCGGCGGTCGCGTCGCCGGCCGCGAGCTCGATGCGCGCGAACTGCGCGAAGGGCAGCGGCGACGTGCCCGCGAACTTCTTCAGAGCGGCGCGGGCCTCACTGCGCATGCGCCGTGTTTCCCTGCGCCCTGACTCCTCCTGCCATAAAATCATATTTTCAAGAGCAACAGAGCATTTTAAAGCGAACGTGCGCTCGGGCCCTATGTCGGGAGAGTGTCGAGTGCGTGGTCACCTGCGGGTCGAGCAGCAGCAGCAGCGAGTGCAGCCAGCGCAGACGCCAGCACAGCAGCGCCACGCGCCAGTCGGGCGCCAGCCACTCGCACGCCGCGTCCCACAGCGCCGTGAGCCAGCTCAGGTAGCCTGCACAGTGACGCGCGCTACAGACTGCGTGGCGCCGGGGCCGCCCGGCGGGGCGCCCGGCGGGGCCGCCCGGCGGGGCGCCCGGCGGGGCCGCCCGGCGGGTTCGTTACAAGTTACAAAAATGCGGGCGGGAGAGCGCCAGTAAGCGTTGCAGACGCAACCCGGGTGACCAGATACGACTGATTCTTAATGCTGATAAGGTTATATCCCATCAAAAACATAAATGTGAAATGAGAGCCAAGTTCAGTATTGTGATATATGCCTTGGTTGTTGACTTCAACGACAAAAGAAGTGAGATCTAAATGGGTGCCAAGTTATTAGTATTAGTATTGTAGTCAAAGGTCTGACTTGGCTAGTTCTCATATACGAATTATTATGTTCGATGGCTAGTTTCTACCAGCAAGCCAAACCGACCCGTGTTCCTTCAGTTGCCCATGTGCCAGGGTCACGGAATCTCTTTCGAACAATCTCGCGACCCTGGCAGGCATCGGGCCTAGCAGACCCCTTCAGTGCTGCTGACATCTCTTTGAGGCGCGCGTGGAACACTACGCGCCATCGACTCGAGCCTGGTTCTTACCGGGCAGCGAGCTACCCATTGTTCGCCGACCGCAAGCTCGCGCCTACGGTGGCCGGGAGTCCGTTATTGACTACCGACGCCCGGGGCGTCTCCTCCTGCGGCGGCTAGGGACCGTGAGAGCGCAAAGACTGCCACTCCCTCTCGCGCCCCGCCTCCTCCTTCGCGAGCATTACTGCTTCGCAGAAGGAGGTGACTGTTTCCCATGCCCTCTCGCTCCGTACCATGGCTCGCACCAGGGCCGGACGCGAGAGGTCACCGCCGCCGATCGCCTCCACGAGGACACGGCGGTGCTCCGCCCAGGCAGGGCACACCTCCACCGTATGCTCCACCATGTCCTCCAGACGATCCTCGCAATAGAAACACCCGGGCGTTTCCTCCCGCTTTATCCTGAACAGGAACTCGCCAAAGAACCCATGCCCGGTGAGAACCTGCGTCAGGCGGAAGGTGAGGACGCCGTGGCGCCTCTCTATCCACTCCTCAAAGAAGGGACTTACAGCCGTTATTGTGGCGTGCCCAGCGCTGGGTTGCGACAATCGTACCCGCCATGTCGCCATGAGATCTTGCCGGAGCTCTGTCCGCCGTGCCGCGATTTGTAGCGGCAGCGGAGTTTCACCCCCGCGTTTCGCCTCCTCGCGCCACTTCCACATGTGGGCGAGGACCTTTGCCTCCAGATCCCATGGCGGCTCTCCGGCAAGGAGGCTCACCGCCTCCGCAGGAGACCGTGCGGTATCCCCGGACTAGCCGGATGGCCATGACCCTCTGGGCCGCACTCAACCGGCGCGCTGGACGCAGCCTCAATGAGGGCACCCACACCGGTGCCCCGTAAAGCGCCATGGACCGCACTTTGGAAGTGTCTCTCGCGCAAATTCAGTTTAGAAAAAAATTATATTAGAAACCTCAATATCATTTTTAACCGACTTCAAAAAAAGGAGGAGGATATCAATTCGACTGTATTGTTTTTTATTATTATTTTTTTCTTACGTTTGTTACCTCATAACTTTTGACTGGGTGAACCGATTTTGATGATATCTTTTTTTTATTTCAAAGCTGTTGCTTCCCGAATGGTCCCATTTTAATTTGGTTCCATTCAGACAATGGAATCCATGTGAAAACCATATAAGTCTTAAATTTGCACTAAGTATTTGTGCGACAAATGAACGAATAACGCGATTAGATTAGTGCGGGGTATCTACCATAACTAAAAAGTTAAAAATAAAAACTTTTTACAAAAAAATAACGATTGACTTCCTTAAAAAAACACTACAAAGTCAAAAATAATTTTAATTTCGGAAGTCGGTGGCAAAAAAAAACCTTAAATACAGATCCTAAGACACCGAATTCCGAAATTAAACTTATTTTTGACTTTGTAGTGCTTTTTTTAAGGAAGTCGGTTGTTATTTTTGTAAAAAGTTTTTTGAAGAGCTATCTATAGATACCCCACAAGTCTGGGTTTGATGAAAAAAAAAATTGAGTTTCTGTATGAGGAACCCCAAAATTTATTGTTTGTTTTTCTATTTTTGTGTGAAAATCTTAATGTGGTTCACAGAATATATCCAAGTTTCAACAGCATAGCTTTTATAGTTTCGGAAAAAGTGGCTGTGACATACGGACGGACAGACAGACATGACGAATTTATAAGGGTTCAGTTTTTTGCCATTTGGCTACGGAACCCTAAAAATGCATGGTTATTATAACTTGTTTAAGTTTAATTTGTTAAAATTTGTGCACTGGTTAAAAACTTTTCCTGTATTTGCTAACGTTTTTGTTGTATGGTAAATATTATAAGAAATATGGACTTCACGTAGGGGAGAACAGTAAAGAACAATACAAGTCTGTGTTGTCCTCGCGTGTGTTTAAAAATGTATGCAACGTGTGTGCATCGATCATTACCTACACAAAATCAAAATCAAAATCAAAAGTCATTTATTCAAACTAGGCTGAGAGTCAGCACTTTTTAAACGTCAAAGTTACATGAGACAGTCCCCCAAAAACGCCCACCCTTCGACACTTCCTAGTGCTTTAGCTGGGAAGAAGAAGTGGCGGAACAAACTCCCCAGCAGCACAGCTGTCTGTTAAGTTAGAAGAACTTGATTCTATACAGTATTATGTAAGTAATTAATAGTATAAAACAAAACAAAACATACATCAAATTATGAGTCATATGTCAGCTAGCACACGCCAATATACGAACAAAAGGCAATATAACATATTAGCCAAAACTAAGAATTTAGACATCTGTGAGTCTCTTTCTAAATATAAAAAATGTTTATTAGATTTAATTTAATTTAAATATCTCTAGGTGTTAATTTAAGTATTTCAATGTATTTCATATTCTTCTTTTAATAATCTATAAACTGTTACCAAATTTTACCTATAATTAATATTTTAACTTTGTTAGCTTAGTTGTAAACTATTGTGCATGCTGTGGTCTCCTATAAGTGAAGGAGTACACCTACTTAATACCTCATGTTACCCTTTATTTACGTGTCAATGTATTGTGTACATCTTTTGTTGGAGATCCAAAATAAATAAATAAATAAATAAAACATTAAAAAAACTAAACTCAAGCTGAAATAATAAAATCGTAAATAGAACTTAAAACCTAAATAAGAGCCTCCGGGTATAAAGGGCGTGCCCGCTTACATACACAATGATGAGGAAAGCTAATTCTGATTCTGGTTGAAAGAACATAAACATTGAGCTAATTACAGCGACCAACTATTCTTATCGTTTAAGAAGTCGTTGATAGAATAGTATGCCTTTGAACAAAGGTTGGATTTTACTTTAGCTTTAAACTCATTAAACTGCAAATCTATGAAAGCAGAGGGAAGCTTGTTGAAAAAGGTAATACCAAGACCAACAAATGAATTATGAACTTTATGAAGCCGGTGAAAAGGAGCACGTAGCTTGTCCTTATTTCTAGTATTAATATTATGAATATCACTGTTCTTAGTGTACAGATGTATATTTTGCTTAATATATAAGATGTTGGCGAAGATAAATTGTGATGCCACCGTAAGAATACCAATATCTTTAAACAACTCTCTCAGAGAAACTCTAGTACCTAGTTGGTATATAGCTCGAACAGTTCGTTTTTGAAGAACAAAAATATTTTGAATGTCCGCGGCTTTGCCCCACAGCAGAATGCCGTAGGACATAACGCTATGAAAATAACTAAAATAGACTAATCGAGCTGTATCAACGTCCGTGTATTGTGTAACTTTCCTGACGGCGTAGGCAGCTGAACTGAGCCTCCCGGCTAGGCTTGAAATATGTGGGCCCCACTGTAGTTTCGCGTCTACTGTTATGCCTAGAAAAACTGCCGAGTCTACAGTTTCAAGCACCTCATTATCTAAGACGACGTTGGGTCCCAGATGCCTTACATTCGGTAAAGCGAACTTTATACATTTTGTTTTCTTAGCATTAAGAACTAGGTTATTTGTGGTGAACCAATCCGTAACCATTGAGAGCGCACTATTCACGTCATCAAAATCTTTTCTATTCCTGTCTACTTTAAAGATAAGTGAGGTATCATCAGCAAATAGTACAATGTCACAGATATTCTTTAAATATAATGGTAAGTCGTTAATATACACTAAGAATAAGAATGGACCCAGTATTGAGCCTTGAGGTACACCTAACTGAACTAGTAGCCCGGAAGATTTTACTCCAATGACATCTACACATTGGTGCCTATTTTGCAAATAAGAACTTATGACATTGAGAGCTTCGTTTTGAACACCGTAATGACGTAGTTTACGCAAAAGTGTGTCATGGTGAACGCAATCAAAAGCTTTGGAGAGATCACAGAAAACTCCAATAGCATTTTGCGAGTTCTCCCAAGCATTGAAAATGTGTTTCAGCAGAGCAACACCCGCATCTGTTGTCGAACGACCCTTTGTAAAGCCATATTGCTCATTATGAAGGAGGCTATTTAAATTAAAATGTCTTAGCAATTGCTTGAGTATTAACTTTTCAAATATTTTACTAAATGCAGGTAAGATAGAAATGGGTCTGAAATTACCAACGTTATTTTTATTACCTGTTTTAAATAATGGTATGACTTTACTACTCTTCATGAGGTCAGGAAAAGATCCTAAATCAACACATTTATTAAAAGTAACAGCTAGATAGGGGGCTACGATGTCTATTATATTACTTAACAGTTTAATGGAGATGCCCCAGTAATCACCAGTGTTTTTAGACTTAAGTGTGTTAAAAATATTAACCACATCACGAGGCGTTACATGTTCGAAACTAAATAAGCGACTACATCCGGGCACACAACTATGCAAAAGGTTTTCAGCTTTAGACGAGGACGAATTTAAGGAGCAAGTCGTAGTTATAGGTATGTTGGCAAAAAACTCATTAAATGCCTCAGCTATGACGGCAGCTTTATTAACCAATTTGTTGTTAATCATAATCTCTAGTTGTTTTTCCTGTTTAACCGGTTTACCCGTTTCATTGTTAATAATTTTCCAAGTGGTTTTTATTTTATTATTGGATTTTTTTATGGTATCGCTTAAAAATTTTGATTTAGCTAAAGCGCAGATTTTTTTAAACAATTTTGAATAATTACTGACATACTCTAAAAAAGGAGTATCAAATCTGTATTTTTTCAAACCATATAACTCGTATAGTCTTGCTCTACTTTTATAAATTCCTGGAGTAGCCCATTGGTTGAAGCTAACGGAAGTGCTATTAATATCAATAGTTTTGGTCTTGAAAGTAGATTCGTATTCTTTTTGCACAATATCAAATAGGGCTCCATAGATTTCATTAGGATTCTCGCGTTCTACTATAGATGGTGTAATCCTATGAGCTATATTATTTTTAAATTTATTGCAACGACTAGCTGTATAAGGCCTGCATAATATTTTATGCGGCTTTTAAGTAGTGGCAAAGGGAAGCTGGCTAATAATCCACAGTGGTCAGACGTTAAGTCACTTAAAACAAACTTATTTTTGGCATCACAATCACTAAATATATTATCAAGACAAGTCGACGAAGAAGCCGTGACCCTAGTTGGTTCAAGGAACAAGTTTATTAAATTAAAAGACCTAAACAGATTGAGCAGTCTAATACTTAATGGAGTAACATCTAAAATATTAATATTGAAATCTCCACATAAAATTATACATTTATTAATTGATTTTAATTTATTGAGTGAATCCTCCATTACTGATTCGAAACGAATAAAATCCCCAGAGGGGGGACGATAAACGCATATTATGACATAACGCTCCAACTCAACGCAAGACAACTCAATAATGCGCTCAATGGAAAGATTAACCAGATCTAACCGTTGTTTACATTTCAACTTGTTCGAAACAAAAACTAATGATCCTCCGCGAATAGCACTTTTACTCACAAATGCACTTTGCACAGTAAAAAAATCATTATTCATAAACACTACTTCATGTTCCTTCAACCAGTGTTCAGTCAAACATAATACCTGAACATCATAGTTTTCAATAAATAAACTTAACTCTAGCTCTTTGCCAGACAAACCCTGCATATTTTGATGTACAACATTCAACACATGCGGCTTACCTGTTGTCGCACCTAATAGTTTAAATTACTAGGTGTATCAAAAGTGGCGTTAGTACCACTACTAACAGTAATCGATGGTATGCTACAGGTACCATTGTTACGGTGTAAATTGTATGCTAAAAGATTAGGAATTTGTCTCCTACAACTACGTGGCAAATACAAAGTATAATTCGTTAGTTTGTAATCAGTAATAAATTGATTACAATCAAAAAATGAAATAGTGTCACTGTGACAACTAGTCCTATTATAAATTAGCATATTTAAATAATAAATGTGCCTGTTTTGCTCATCAGACAAATATCGTGAATACGGCAAGGCGCAGAAAATGAATTTACAATTTTTGGTCTCATTGAGATGTAACATCAAATGGACACATTGAATTATTTCTTTTTTTCTAACATTTAAACTATCCCCGTATAATAATATTACAGTTGAACCAGGGTTTATTTTTGACAATTTAATTTTACTTAATAATTGGCTAATACTGGCACCGGGTGAACACATTCGGCTGCCTCATCGCGAATAGCTTAGAATGTAATGATTAACATATTACAGCGATCGTATCATAATGTATTACTGCCGATTTTGGGTCGCATCGTCGGCCGAGAGGCGTATACTCACCGGCGTCGTCGGTGAAGTAGTGCGGCGGGTCCAGGAACTGCGCCACCAGCGCCTGCGCGCGCGCCGCGTCGGGCCGCGCCGGGTGCGCGCGCGGCAGGCGGCGCGCCGCGCGCAGCAGCGCCAGCAGCGCCTCGCCGCCCTCCGCCTCGCGCGCGCAGCCCAGCGCGCAGTTGGCGCCCAGCGCCGGCGCCAGCGCGTAGCCGCAGCACGGCAGCAGCGGCACCTTGGCCAGGCGCAGCGCCTGCACCAGCAGCAGCGCGGCGGCGCGCGGCCCGGCGGCCGGCCGCAGCAGCTCGGCCACGTCGGCCGGCGCCGGCGCGCGCTGCGGGTCGGCGTGCGGCGCGCCGGGCGGGGCGGCGGGGGGCGCGCGCCAGTGTGCGGCGGCGCGCGCGCGCTCCACGCGCGTCCACACTGTGCTGAGCGGCAGACCGCTGCCGATCACCTGCCCCGGGTATATCGAACAACGTGCTAATCATTATTTCGGCACAGAATTTTAGAAAAAAAAAACTCGTTATACGATTAGAAGCTCGCAATAGTGCGAGTGGTTTATTTGAGTGCTTAATTTTGACCATGAAATTTCGAAACTAAAGACTTGAGGCTTCAAATCCCTTTTTTTAACCGACTTCAAAAAGAAGGAGGTTCTCAATTCGGATGTTTATAAATTTTTTTTTTTTTTTTATGTATGTTCGGCCATAACTCCGTCATATATAGATGGATTTGTAAAATTCTTTTTTTTGTTCGAAAGGGGTTTATTCCGAAATGGTCCCATATAATTTTCATATAGATCTGATGATGAGTTCCGGAGACAGACACCGGAACTCTTCAAAAAATGATAGCAAATCAACCGCGATTTCTGCTATCGCATAAATATGCATTTATTGTTTGGAATTAGTGCGGGGTGAATACCACAACTAAAAATTTTAAAATAAAAACTTTTTTACAAAAAAAAAAAAACAACCCACTTCCTTAAAAACACTACAAAGTGAAAAATAACTTTAATTTCGGAAGTCGGTGGCAAAAAAACCATAAATACAGATCCTAAGACACCGACTTGCGAAATTAAAGTTATTTTTCACTTTGTAGTGTTTTTAAGGAAGTCGGTTGTTTTTTTTTTTTGTAAAAAAGTTTTTATTTTCAACTCGAAACGACAATTTTTGTCGAAGTTACAGCCATTTGAAAAACCGCTAAAATTTGTTTTTTTTTTTATTTTGATCGCTTAACTTTATATATTATTGTAGAATAGATGCATATCGATTATTTTCTACTTTTTGAATTTTTTTCCTATTGAAGTGTATTTTTAACCGACTTCAAAAAAGGAGGAGGTTTCTCAATTCGACCGTACTCAACTCAGCCTATCGCAGTCCACTGCTGGACATAGGCCTCTCCCATATTGCGCCACAACACCCTGTCCTCCGCCTTCCGCATCCAGTTTGCCCCAGCCACTTTCTTTAAGTCGTCGGTCCACCTAGCTGGGGGGCCGTACAGGTATGTATAATTTTTTTATGTGAGTTCGCCGATAACTTCGTCGTTTATGAACCGATGTTGATAATTCTTTTTTTGTTGGAAAGGAGATATCCCAAGGGTGGTACCATGAGAAGGAAACCAGGATCTGATGATGGCATCCCAGAGAAGTCGATGGGAGCATTCGAAAATCGTAGTGGCGACTAGTGCGTTTATTATTTATTTCATAAATTATCTTAACTCTATCAGTCACGCTTTTACATTGAGAATATTTTGAAACTAAAACTGTCATAAATTCAATAAACCACCAATCGGTCTCTTCTTGTTAAGTATGATTCAAGATTTTATGATGATTCAAGCTTTTATAATAAATCAACCGATTGTGGCTCCATGGCACAGATTTTAATAAAAACAATCGGAAAGACGTGGTTAGTGACACTAACCACCAAAACTGAAAGAGTTAAAGCACTACTATTTAATGAAGGTCTGAAGTTGCTCTGATGATGAAGCCGAAAGACAGTCGAGGGAACTCCTAACGACTTACAGCAATTACCCGGTGTTTGGACTTAATTCATTTCTGTTGATGAGAACTTATCACCCATATGGGTTATAACTGCCATTACAGGTCTGATGATGAAGACCATAGACAGACAGTCGACGGAATTCCTCAACAATTTACAGCAGTAGTAAAGTATTCAACTTCAAATTTAATACTTTACACCACTGTATAGGAAATTACGGTCAGCTGTGTAGGAATTACGGTTTTTTATACCACTGTATAGGAATTAGTGCGGGGTAGATACCATAGCTAAAAAGTTAAAAATAAAAACTTTTTTACAAAAAAAAACAGACTTCCTCAAAAACACTAAAAAGTGAAAAATAACTTTAATTTCGGAAGTCGGTGCCAAAAAACTCAAATACAGATCCTAAGACACAGTTTCTGAAGAAGTCGGTATTTTTTTTTATATTTTTTTTTTTTATGAACTATTATTTTTATTATTGTCAACTAGCCTATTTTATTAAAAAATCATGCCCGCTTGCGAGCACGGTTTTGTATTACAATAATTTGTCTTTAGCTTTGCAACGGATGTTTTACTCAGACACTGAACGAAGGTCGACTAGGAGAGGGTGGTCAATTAAACACTAGACTTTATATTAAACGCGTATAATATAGGTATCCACAGTGCTTGCTGCTCACAAAAACAAAATTTACATATTTTCAGCTAGTTAAAACACCGGAGCATAATAACACCGCGATTCAGGATTCGGCGCAAAACAAACAACGCCGTCTATTACAAAAGTTTGGAACTAATTCGACATGAACGAACATTTACGTGAACATTCCGCCCACCAAGGACATTATATGGCGAATGTCTTTCAAGACTGACTCCTATCACAATAATATGTTAAATGGTGAACAGTCCCGATGATCAATATTAATCATTAACAATGTTAAACAACTTATTAAGTACCTACTGAACTTATTACTAACATTTTTTTAAACAACCCTTTAAATATTGACCTTATAACTTACAACTATTTATTTTTAAAAACGAAATAAAACTAACAGACATGTAAATCACATTACATAGATTGTTTACATTAAAAAAAATCAATCCGTACATTTAAGCCTCGTATTCATTGTAAACATTTGTTTAGCAACAGTTGATCAACGTTATTGATGAACAGCGAGAATGTTGCTGGAAACTTTGTTTAAATCAGTATGGGTTGTCCACACGGCAGTCCGCATTAAAATGTTGCCCGAGGAAGTAGTGTTGTTGTGTTCTCTGTATCTGATGTATAGGATTTCTAATAAAAAAAAAGAGAAAAAGATGGTGGATTCGAAACTATCTTCTGCAAAGAGAAAATTTGATGAGTGACCTCAGAATGACAGATGGATCATTTATTAACTTTACGAGAATGTCGAAAAGTGATTTCGAACATCTTCTGGAAATGCTTGGTCCGTCAATAGTCAAAGGGGAAACAAATATTCGTCAGCCAGTTTCACCTTAAACGGGGCTGGCTATTACATTACGGTATCTTGCAACTGGAGATTCATACAGTTCTCTTTCATATACATTCAGGTATATTTAGGGCTTCAGAAATTTCTTCGAATGCATCGTTCTTTTTGTATTCGTATCTTTGTATTCTTTTATAGAAGAAACTCATAGTAATGATTTTGATTGAAATAATTATATTAATTGCATTATTTTATCATTGCTCCACACTACTGCCATGTTTATAAACTGTTGCAAACACGTCCACACACGTCAACATTTGTTGCTAAACTGATGATTATGCTCATCGAGCGAGAGCTTGTCAACATGCTATTATCCACTCTGCAACACAAAGTGATGCCAGCAACCTGTTGACAGCAACTCCGCAACACGTTGATTCAACTTTGTTGTTAAACAAATGTTAACCATGAATACGGGGCTTTATTCTGTTACAGGCAACAAACATAATTTTGAAGTAGGCCTTTTTATCGTGGACGGTGATATCCGTGGTGATACCACCCGGGTAACACCATCAGATCCGGGATGTTTTAGGGTTATCTTGCCTAACAACCACCTGCTAGGGGGCAAATTGTCCTCCTTGATTAAGACTATGTCACCAACAGATGGCTCCGGAATTTTATTTTGCCATTTATGCCGTTGCAAGAATTGGTGAAGGTAATCGTGCGACCATCTTCGGCAAAATTCCTGCATCATACGCTGTTGCAGTTGCCATCGCCTTAAGCTACCAACATTTGCCCTTTCATAATTTGAATCGGGTGGCAAAACAAGAGGTTCCCCTACTAGAAAGTGCCCTGGAGTCAAGATTGTTAGTTTATCCTGATCCTCAACATATGAGAATGGTCTCGAATTAAGGCATGCCTCAATTTGAGCCAATACTGTGGTCATCACCTCAAAGGTCAGAGTCGAATTACCAATCACCCTCTTAAGGTGATGCTTTGTGGATTTTATCCCTGCTTGCCAAGGACCTCCAAAATTGAGGGACTGAGGGGGAATAAAATGCCACTCCGTGCCATTATTGCCTAACTCCTCTGCTAATTCAGGATTTATTCCTAACCTTTCTTCATTAAACAAATGGAGCAACTCTCGTGCTGCTCCTACAAAATTTGTTCCGTTCTCGCTGTATAGTTGCGCACATCGACCACGGCTAGCTACAAATCGCTTGAACACAGCTAAAAAACTTTTGTGCTCAATTCACTTACAGCTTCTAGATGTACCGCCCTTGTGGCCATACAAATAAACAAAGCTATGTAGCCCTTGTTATTACCGCGGCCTTTTGACATTCTAATGCTTATAGAACCCGCATAATCCACACCGCTACTAAAAAATGGTTTATTCGGTGTAACGCGTGCGGCTGCAAACTGACCCATTAGTTGGGACTTGGTGGTGGCAGCGTAACGAACGCATCTGACGCAATTCCTGACATACTTTTTTGCAATCAACATTTCATTATTAATTCCTATTGCCCAATATTTTTAAATGCAAATAGGTCACCATAAGCTGTGGACCACCATGCATTGTTTTACTATGCGCATCAGCTACTAAAAGGCTTGTCAAGAATGAATCCTTTGGAATTAGAATGGGATGCACACGATCGTAACCAAGCTGCGACATCTCCAATCTGCCTCCAACTCTTATTATTCCATTGGAATCGAGGAATACATGTAATGATTTTAAGTTATTTTTCTTGTTCTCTAAAGGCTTATTATTTTTTAAGTTCATCAACTCTTCAGCAAGCCCTTCTTCTTGACATCTCTTTATACAAGTTTGGAGAGCTTTCCGAATTCCTGCTTAAAACTAAATATTTAGTTTTATACCTAGCTGACCGTTCCTTCAGAAGTGTTAAAAATCGGCGACAGTAAGCAACTACTCGTACTAGCTTAAACAATGTCGAAAACCTATTCCACAACCCAATTTCAGTAATCGATGTGTGCACCTTTACTTTATGGGTACTACTTGGACTGTTCAATAAGACACTCGTTTTGGAAATCGTAAAGCTTGTATTTTGGAACCAATATTTATACTAAAATGCTTAAAAACTACTTAATCCTATTGGCTGACCAGTTGCCTCAAGAAGCGACCCACCAATCAGCGTTCAGCTCGATTCATAAAAACTAGTTGTGGCCAGTGCGCCGCTCAGTAGTTTGGAGACGGTCGACACAGAAGTATGTCCGTTGATGACGCGCCGGCGAGGCGGCGCAAGGGGCGCAACGTAAATAGGGCCGCATGAACATATATCGCTTAGTGCCGGTCCGCGCGCGGCGCGGGTCAGTTGTTTATGCTCCATGTTCAAAGTTCGCCTGGTTCCCACAGTATCCCCCATCAAGAAAACCGTACATGCTTTGTAGGTTTAACAACTCTGCCTGAGCGGGTAACATATGGGTTTTCTTTCACCTCCTCTTCTGTGGCTGCTGGTAGAATGTGGGCAGGCTTCAGGCGATCTAGTGATACCACTGATTCACGGTTTGGCAAGCGAATCTTGAAGTACTTGTCATGTTTCTCAATAACTTCAAACGGGCCTTCATACGGTGGCGTTAACGATTTCTTTACACAATCCACACGTATAAATACATGCGTGCATGTTGACAGCTGTTTCGGTACAAAGGTCGCGCGTAATTGTCGGGCCGGTGCACGTGCGCATGACTCATTAAGCGCTGCCATTGATTCTGTTAAATGACGTAACAGTAACGGGTCTTCGTTATCTATCTTCGCAGGTGCAAAAATGTCCGCAGGTAATCTTAATGAGGTACCATAAATCATAGTAGCAGGACTGTGGTTTGTTTCTTTATGAATGACCGTGCGTAACCCAAATAGTACTGTTGGTAATTCTTGAACCCATTGTTGTCTAGTTCCTCTTGCGATTAGTGCTGTCTTGAGGGTGCGGTGGAATCTTTCTACAAGTCCGTTTGATTGTGGATGGTAGGCAGTAGTCCGGACTCTTGATACACCCAATTTGTTCAAAAGTTTTTGAAATAGTGATGATTCGAACTGCCGTCCTTGGTCCGTAGAAATACGCAATGGGCAGCCAAAGCGAGTTATCCATGTATCGTATATGACTCGAGCGACGGTCTCCGCGCTTATGTCACTGACAGGCACTGCCTCGGGCCACCTCGAACATCGATCGATAATTGTGACTAGGTATCGGAAGCCTTCTGATGGAGTAAGAGGTCCAACAATGTCCACATGTATGTGTTCAAATCTTCTTGATTTGGGGAATTGAACCAATGGTGTTTTCGTATGTCGGTGAATTTTAGAACGTTGGCATGTAATACAGCATCGCGTCCATTCAGAAACATCTCTGTTCATTGCGGGCCAAAAGTACTTTTCCTTTATCATCTTTCTTGTCGTTCGAATGCCGGGATGACTCATTTCGTGCAATGCTTTGAATGCAGTGTCACGAAAAGATTTAGGTAAATATGGACGTGGCGTTTTTGTTGAATTCTCGCAGTACATTTTCTTCTTTATACCAGGCAGCGATATTTTGATAAAATGGAGATTTTGTTGCTTCAGTAGGTGGATTAAATCTGCGTCTCGACTTTGTTCGTCAGCCAAGTCGTTGAAGTCGATTACAGAAGGACAGTCAATGGCAGTTATGCGCGACAGTGCGTCCGCAACAACGTTGTCCTTTCCGTGAATGTATTCAATCTTGCTACAAAATTGACTGATAAAATGAAGTTGTCTTTCCCGTTTTGGCGTGTCGCTCGCGCTTGCTGATTGTGTCATAGCGTACGTCAATGGTTTGTGGTCTGTGAACACGATGACATCATTTCCTTCAATCAATCTTCTAAAATGCTTGATAGCCATATAGACAGCTAATAGCTCGCGATCATATACGCTGTATCTTGACTGTGTGTCGCTGAGCTTCTTCGAGAAGAAAGATAGCGGTTTCCACGCGTTGCTAATGTGTTGTTGTAAGACTGCTCCTACACTTAGGTTTGAGGCGTCTGTCACTATGCATAATGGGGCACCTTGCATGGGGTGAGTTAATTGGACAGCTTCCGATATGCTTTGGCGGCAGTTATTGAAAGCGTCTTCTAACATCTGGTTCCAAATGATGGGTGTTTTGTCGTTCTTCTTCTTGTTATGCAGCAGCTTATTCAGTTCAATCTGAGTCTCAGCTTGCTTTGGTAAGCAATCATGGTAAAAATTTACCATACCAAGGAAACGTCGAAGATCTTGAATGTTTGCTGGTTTCGGGTAATTTGCGATTGTTTGAATGCGCTCAGCAGTGGGTTTGATACCCTCACCGGTAACTTCATAACCCAGGAAATTCAGCTTCTCTTGACCAAATTGGCACTTTTCTAAGTTGATTCCGATTCCGTAGTCAGACAGTCGTTTCAAAACAAGTCGTAAGTGTTGTTCATGTTCTTCTGATGTCTTAGAGTAAACAAGCACGTCATCAATGAAGCAGTAGCAACAGTAATCCAGGCTTCGCAAGACTTCGTGCATAAAACGTTGAAAAGTCTGAGGTGCGTTACGCAATCCAAAAGGCATACAACGAAACTCGAATAGACCGAACGGTGTCGTTATTGCGGTCTTTTGTACGTCGTTTTCAGCAATCGGTATCCAAAAAAATGCTTTCTTCAAGTCGATCTTCGAGTATATCTTCATGCCATCCAATTGGTACGTGAACTCTTGTAGTCTTGGTATTGGGTAACGGTCTGGAAGCGTCACTGAATTTAGGCGACGATAATCACCACATATTCGAAGGCTTCCATCTTTCTTCGTTACGACGTGCATCGGGCTGGCCCACGGACTTTTTGATGGTTGACATATGCCCATTGACATCATTGTTTCGAACTCGGCTTTGGCTGCATTATACTTAATCGGCGGCAGTGGGCGTGGTCTTGCAAAGAGTGGGGGGCCAGTGGTCTCAATATGGTGCCTCACATCATGCTTGATTTTCTTCGTAGGTGTCATAGGTTTTAAGACTTCAGTGAATTCTTGAAGAAGTGAATGATAACGGTGATCTGGTTCGACTACGTACAGTGTGGTATCTTGATTGGTGCTAATCGTCATCGTGTTAACTGAAAGCTCGGTCAAACTATCCACAAGTTTCTTTCTATGCAGGTCTACCAGAAGTCTGTGGTGCTTAAGAAAGTCGGCACCGAGAATAGACGTCTTCACATCTGCCATGATGAAAGTCCACTTGAAGTTGCGTCGAAGTCCAAGGTTTAAGTGCAATGTCATTTCCCCATATGTCTTTATTGGCGTATTGTTTGCAGCAAATAATTTAAAACTTGTTTCTATCGGTGTTCGCTTAGATTTTACGGCTAGCACTGACAGATCTGCTCCAGTGTCCACTAAAAATCGTTCTCTTGAATTTAGGTCAGTGATGCACAGGCGGTTATTCATTGCTGCTACACCGACGCCCGCCACAGTCGATGTGGATATCAGTTTTCCGACAGCTTCTTAGAACATGGTGGTTCGCACTTTTTAGCCTTATCCCCGAATCGGTGGTGATAAAAACACTCCCAGTCTGAATCTCCAGGTTGCTTACGTGGTCCTGTTCTCGAGCGGGATCGTGATCTTGAACGAAAATTGCTGCGGCGAAATGGACGACGATGACTCACATTCTCCTTCCTTAGTGCGGCAATTTCAAGAGTCAGTTTCTCGAGTTGTTTCGATAGCACTTGAAATTGCAAATCCGGACTGGAACTGGTGCTTGGAGTAGGTGTGGATTGCTTGACCTCCGCAATCGTATGCTCTGTATGTTCCATCATCTTATCAGCCATCATTGCCTGGGTATCGAGTGGAGATTCCGTGTTAACGGATAGCACAGCACGTACTTGAGAAGGTAAATGACCCATCCATAAAATTTTGAGCGCGTTATCGGGCACCTTTTCACCAGCCAACTCTCGCATCACCCTGAGGAGTTGTGTGGGCTTCTGATCTCCTAATTCTAGACCACTCAGTAGCTTCTGGAACTGGCGAGACTCGGATTCTTCGTACACCGACAGCAAACGGTTCTTCAGAGCGCTGTATCTTCCTGATTCGGGTGGTTTACAGATGATATCACTGACTTGTTCGATATCTTGCCTCTCCAGGACCGCAACCACCAAGTTGTATTTTTGTTCATCGCTTGTCTTGTATGGTGAAATCACAGCTTCAAACTGAGCGAACCACAGCCTTGGTTGTGCCCGCCAGAATTGTGGGATCTTCGCTTGTAGTGCGATAGCAGAGATTTCCTTCTCGCATTTCACTGATACAACGTCGTCAACTTCCGTCATGATGAGATCACGTCGGGGTCACCAGATATGGGTACTACTTGGACTGTTCGATAAGACACTCGTTTTGGAAATCGTAAAGCTTGTATTTTGGAACCAATATTTATACTAAAATGCTTAAAAACTACTTAATCCTATTGGCTGACCAGTTGCCTCAAGAAGCGACCCACCAATCAGCGTTCAGCTCGATTCATAAAAACTAGTTGTGGCCAGTGCGCCGCTCAGTAGTTTGGAGACGGTCGACGCAGAAGTATGTCCGTTGATGACGCGCCGGCGAGGCGGCGCAAGGGGCGCAACGTAAATAGGGCCGCATGAACATATATCGCTCAGTGCCGGTCCGCGCGCGGCGCGGGTCAGTTGTTTATGCTCCATGTTCAAAGTTCGCCTGGTTCCCACAACTTCTTGCAAATGAATATTACTATTCTTTGGCTTCTGAGGGCCGGCGCTCACTGCCGGCACGGCACGGAATGGCATGGCAAAGGATTTTATTACTAATCAAGTTATTTTGAATCTTCTTTCAATGAGTTTAGAGTTCATGTTACTTTATTTCGATACCACGATGCCGCGACGTGCCGCGGGATGCTGTGGCATGACGCGACGCGCCCCGGCATGCCGCGGGATGCTGCGGCATGACGAGTCATGCCGTTTCATTCCACGGGTTGCCGTGGCACACCATTGCATCTCGCGAGACGTACGGGTCACTTTGTGGCGAGGAATTATGATTGTTAAGCTAGTTGAAATAAGGTTGTAACTTGTGCAGCTTAATACTAAATCCCTGTCAACCATAACGACACAACCAACTTCGAATCCGCGCGGAGAAAAACTGATTGATGCCAGAGTAGCTGGGCTTTCAGCAGAATGCCACGGCATGCCACGGGATACCACGGAATGCCACGGCATGCCACGGAACGCCGCGGGATGCCACCGCACAATCTGCCGTGTCATGCCGGCAGTGAGTGCCGGCCCGTATATTCAACTACTTGCTGTTTTAAAAACTCTGGACAATCCCAGCATATAGAAGTGCCAAGCACATCTGCAGGAAAAACACCACGGGATGCACAATCTGCGGGATTCTGCTTTGATGGTACATGACACCAGTGTTGAGCTTCTGTTAAGCCACGCCAAAACCACTTCACTGTCCGTCCACATGTGCCAGTCACTTTTTGGTATATCCATAACCTGGCCAACTTCGACCATCAAACTACTCAAGAACACTGCTCCACAAAGCTCCAGACGTGGAATGCACACCTGCTTTATGGGGGCAACCTTCGTTTTTGGCGTTACTAACGACACATGGATATTATCGGTATTATGTATGACTCTCACATAGATATACCTGCTGCATATCCTCGAGGCATCTGAAAAACCGTGCAACTCAGTCTTCACATTATTGGAACGCATGAGCAGCCATCGTGGGATTTTCAGGTTTTGTTATAGAAGCCAAATTATTACGGTAAGTATACCATTCTTTTAATAAGTTGTTTGAAACTTCTTCATCCCATTGCAACCCTGCTAACCACAGCTTTTGAATTAACACCTTTGCTATGATTATGCTTGGTGCTAGCTACCCCATTGGATCGAATAATCGTGCAATATCGGATATTTTGTTACAGGTTCTGCTACCGGGCTTAAGTTCCAGCGAGTATTGGAAGCAATCGTCGCGCGAATTCCAGGTAAGTATATATTGTCTATTTTTATCTGTACCGCTTCATCATTCCCATCCTTAATGCTATTTAATCATTCTTGGCTATTGCTCCTCCATTTTGTAATGAAAACCTTTATCTGGCTAACACCTTGGACAACTCTGTGTATATATTAAAACAAGTTTTTTCATTTTCAGCTCCGGTTATTAAGTCATCCATGCAAAAATTGTTTAAAATGACACTTGCGATTTCGGGTTGATCCTGGCACTCATCCTGTGCTACCTGTTAAAGCAATCTTACAGCTAGATATGGTGCCGCTGCCGTGCCGAAAGTAACTGTTTCCAACTCATATACTTCTATTTCTTCTTCAGGACCATCTCTCCAGAAGATCCTTTGTATCATTACATCCTTCTTATTTACCAACACTAGCCGGTACATCTTGATAATGTCCACTACGAGACATATCCGATGTGTTCTCCAACGCATAATAGTGTGCCGGAGTTCCGGCTGCAAAGTAGTACCAACTAACATATTGTCATTAAGTGACATCCCATTAGTCCCTTTACAGGAAGCATCAAATACGACACGGACCTTCGACGTTTCTTTATCCTCCCGGATAACACCATGGTGAGGTAAGTAGATCGCTTTTTGAATGTTGTTTTCATCTGCTAGTTTTATCATGTTTTTCAGCTCCAAATATTCCTCAAGAACTCTCGTATAATCTTCTTTGAATTTTGCTTTTGTTCCGAATTTACCTTCTAACGATCTTAATTTTTTTTCAGCGATTCCCTTCAAATCACCAACCATGCTGACCGGGTCTAAATCCAAAAGTATGGTACCCTTATGACTAAACGACCACTCTCGTCACGTTCAGTAGTAGCTGTGTATAAAGCTTCGCATTTATTTTCTTCCTCCGTTAGCATCTTTTTCCTAGCTGGTTCCGCTTCTAGTTCCCAAAATCTTGTAAGCAGGTTATCTGCCTCCAGGCTTAAATGCATTACAGTAATGTGTGAAGGATTACTAGTTTGATCCACTTCAAAGGTTCCTGATAATATCCAACCCAAGGCGGTGTCTTGTGCTAAAAGTGTTCCACCAACATTCTTTTTAATGCCCTGCTGAATAACTTGACTGTATACTTCAGCACCTTATAAAACATCTATTTTATTAGGCTTGTCGTATTCTGGATCACCTAAATCATCATCGACCAAATCTACCCATTCTACCCGCGTTACTTTCGTAGCTGGGAGAAGAGCCGTGACTGATTTCAGGACTAACGCCTTTACATTTATTTGGACTGTCGGATCTATTCTAGACCTCAATTGAAGTACAACGGTTGACTTAGCCGTCGTACCTTTTTCTCCACCTACGCCTATAACAGTTTGGCTGGATGGCGTTTTGTGTAATCCTAAAAATTGGACCGTGGATTCCGTAACCAACGAACCTTGCGATCCTTGATCAAGTAAAGCCCTGACGACTCGATAGCTCCCATCTCTCGACTTCGCCTTAACTAACAAAGTAGTTAATAAAACCATTTTGCGACCAGTTCTCGATGAGAAACACGCGACTAGTGGTTTACTTGACCCCTCCGCTTGCGCGGCTACTTCCCTATTACCACTCTTATTATCTTCATCACCGATACAACGGCTGATGAGGTTTCTACGTGAGCCCCCCTATTACCCTCACCAATTATCGACCCAGAAACACCTTTTGGTGTAATAAAGAATGGTGGCGGCGTTTACACACCTAGCATCTGAGAGTGGTTTTGCAGTGTCTGGCAGAGTGGTTGTTATTTAGGCACATAAAGCATAAGTTCTATTCCTTTACAATATTTCGACGACTATCAATAGACTCTTTAGCAAACTTTGGGCAAGATGAAATTCTATGATCAGCTGAACAATATGCACAAGTTACATTTTTTTATCTCTTATTACATGAAATAACTGTGTAAGTTTAGGGTTTTTATCTATTTTGCTATCCAGATTTTTCCAAACCGCGGAAACGATTTATTAAAAAACCGGCCAAGTGCGAGTCGGACTCGCGCACCGAGGGTTCCGTACAAACCTGTAGGTATATAAGTAAAAGTTCACCCATCACGACAATCGAGTCGTAGTTCTGTTCTGTTTCTTGGCTTGATTTTATTTCTGTCTGTGTTTTGTTCTGTTTATTATATGATGTAACTAAAAATTTACGGTTTTCGCAATTTTTCCTTTATATGTGCTATAAGACGTTGCTTTGTACCAAATTTCAAAATTCTAGATCAACTGGTAGTACCTTAGGAAGTACTTTAGGTTTTGATTCCCTTGCGACTTTCGAAAATTTGCGGAAATTTGCGGCATAAACGGCTATATCTTTTGATTGCGTTAGCTTAGAAGTTGGGTTTTTTCACAGCTCTAAGGGACGGTAGACCTGAGTATTTGATATAAATTTCAGCTTGATACCTCCACGCGCTCCTGAGCAAAAGGGTCTTGACGGACGGACGGACAACAAAGTGATCCTATAAGGGTTCCGCTTTTTTCTTTTGAGGTACGGAACCCTAAAAATCACTAAACTGTTTAAACGTAGGCAAATTATCTGTAGTATCGGAAGCTACCTGCAACTCCCGGGCTTTACTGGTATCTTTATCTAATTTTGTACTAGCTATATGAATAATCAAGATGTCCCAGGATGCCACATCAATACCTAAATTTTGTAACGATCCCAAACAGTCAGATGTAGTACTGATTAACCTTTTAATATCCGTAGCTGATTCTACCGTTAAAACCCTTTGACCGAATAGACGTTTTAAAATACCATTTGCCAAAAACTTTTTATTATTATAGTAACATTTACATTTCTCAACAAGTGTTCTGCGTCTCTGGCTAAATATCCTTTTAGATAATACATCTTTTGTGCATCATCCAGCTTTTTATTATTATGAATCAACCCGACAAATAAGTCCCGAAAGGTCTGCCACTCAAGATATTTACCAGAGAACACAGGAATTTTTACTTCAGGTAATTTGAAATTAGAAACTTTCTTACTGTTTTCTGAACTACTATGTGTGTCGCTATATTGTACCGTTTTGCTTTCACATAACCGTTCTTTTAGATCACTCTTGTATAGCACATACGTTTCCTCTACCTCATCAAACACAAAATCCTTGTGATAGTTTGAGCTATACATATCTGATCGTTTAATTTCGTGAATTATTTTTAAGTGCGTAGTGTAAAACATATTCCAATGTTGTTCCAAGCTTTCCAAACGTGTTTCAATGTATGAGATCGTAAGTCGGTCTTTTGGACATTTCTTAAAATTTATTTGAGCCTTTACAATTTTCGATCTTGTGTCCATGTTTATAAACAAGAACAACAAATACAATAGAGAATATCAAAATATGCAACACTTTAAATTTGGTAATAATTGATAGCAGTAATAAAACACTTTGAACTTCTTCAAACTTATCGCCAACAATCTTAAGTCAGAATCACGAATTTTAAATTTTTACAAGTGTTGAGCACTGCAACTTTCAAGAAATTTTGGCATAGGTTCCCCGTCAGAGCCAATTCACACATAAAAATTTCACGAGTTATAAACAATAAGTAATTTGGGCCAAAATCGGTCATTAATTTCCCGTCTGAACCATTTACACATAAAATTTTACAAGTTGTAAACAAATAAGTCATACGGGTCAGAATCGGGCATGAATTCCCCGTCTGAACGAGTGCATCCCAACCACCCCGGTCGTCCGGTCCCGTTAACGGGGCAGTTAGGAAAAATTGTTGCATCGACCCCGGTAGTGTCGAGCCGATCGTTCAACGGGGTGGATGGCACAGATCTAGTCTCATCTACCCCGGTGTATTTTTAACGAAGCGGACAACACAGATTGAGTAGCATACGCCCCGGTAGTGTTTAAAGAGGGGAGAATAGGATTATTATTTGTATTTACCAAAAAAATAAGACTATTATTTCATATACATAAAATATGAACTGACAAAGGAGTTAGTAAGTTTCTATCAGTTTTATCTTTAAATATAAAACAAAGTCGGGTTTGTTACAACACCTATAAGTTATAACTCGAGAACTGCTGGACCGATTTTCATGGTTTTTTATTTGTTGAATTTGTCACCGGCCCGAATAGCAGAATAACTATTAACACATAGGTATATTTCACGAGAAAAAAATAGCGTTTTTCATTTTCTTACACATTTTGTATGTCAGCTAGAAAACGCTTTATGTCTTTGAAGTACCAGGTGGTCCTAACTCGGTAGGAGCTCACCTAACCCGATGTGTCAGCTAGAACACGACTTATACCTTCGAAGTACTAGGTTGTCATAACTGGGTAGGAGTTTGCTAAACATAAAAGTGTCAGCTAGAAAACGCTGTATGTCTTCGAAGTACCAGGTAGTCATAACTTGGCTGGAGCCTACCAGATAAAGGAATGTCAGCTAAAAAACGCTTTATGCCTTCAAAGTAACGTGTGTGAAGTTAGCATCTCAATTGTTAGCATCTCACAAAAAAACATCACAAATAGTGGCATCCCACATAGTTCCACAGTTCTTGATAAGTTTTAACATTAGTTCCGTCGATTTGACTATCCATAACGCATTTTGAAAAAATGAGATGCTAACTTCGCAAAATATATCACAGCATCTCATCGAATTTCTCAAAATTAACCATTGCTGAGGTATAACTGAGAGTTCTGGTTCAAATGAAGATTTCTATCGAGTAGTTGAGGTCTTTGACTCAATTCCCGACATAGTTCTGTTGTTTTGAACATTCACAATAGGTATATAACATTGTTATAACCAAAACATCCATACAGGAGTGAGATGCTGAAGTGTAACTGGGAGTTCTGGATCGAATGAAGATTTCTATCGAGTAGTTGAGGTCTTTGACTCAATTACCGAAATAGTTCTGTTGTTTTGAACATTCACAATAGGTATATAACATTGTTATAACCAAAACAACCATATAGGAATGAGATGCTGGGGTATAACTGGGAGTTCTGGATCGAATGAAGATTTCTATCGAGTAGTAGAGGTCTTTCATTGAATTACCGAAAGAGTTCTATTGTTTTGAACATTCAAAATAGGCATATGACATTGTTATAAACAAAACAACCATATATTAGTGAGATGCTGAGGTAAAACTGGGAGTTCTGGATCGAATGATGATTTCTATTGAGTAGTTGAAGTCTTTGACTCAATTACCGAAACAGTTCTGTTGTTTTGAATATTCACAATAGATATATAACATTGTTATAACCAAAACATCCGTATAGGAGTGAGATAGTGAAGTGTAACTGGGAGTTCTGGATCGATTGAAGATTTCTATTGAGTAGTTGAAGTCTTTGACTCAATTACCGAAATAGTTCTGTTGTTTTGAATATTCACAATAGGTATATAACATTGTTATAACCAAAACATCCGTATAGGAGTGAGAACGTGAAGTGTAACTGGGAGTTCTGGATCAATTGAAGATTTCTATCGAGTAGTAGAGGTCTTTCACTCAATTACCGAAACAGTTCTGTTGTTTTGAACATTCACAATAGATGACATTGTTATAAACAAAACGACCATATAGGAGTGAGATGCTGAAGTATACCTGGGAGTTCTGGATCGAAATATGATTTCTATCGAGAAGTAGAGGTCTTTCGCTCAATTACGAAAGATGCGTCGGGCGTAACTTTGTTTTGCCACGTTATTACGCGTTCATTCAGTTTCTGCATTCAGCATCTACATAAAATACACGTGGCCACTCTTTACGTCGTCGGCCGACAATGCGTTGACGGAAACGGAACAGACGCTGCACGCTCGACGCACTAACGCATGATCGGTTAAGTGTAAAAGGTTGAATGTTTTCTCATATAATTGTCTGTTCTGGCGTTACGCGACCGATAATACGCGACGCATCTTCCGTCAGATGTGAACCGACCCATATAATGTAAACAAATCTGGTCTGTTAGTCTAGTGGTTAGTGACCCTGACTGCAAAGACTGAGGTCGTGGGTTCGATTCCCACCCAGGACAAATCTTTGTGTGATGAGCACGATCATTTGTTCTGTGTCTGGGTGTAATTTATCTATAATATGTATGTATTTAGAAATATATAAGTATATTTATCAGTTGTCTGGTTACCATAGTACAGGCTCTGCCTAGTTTGGGATCAAATAACAGTGTGTTGGTTGTCCTTAGATATTTATTTATTTATTTATTAAATACTGGAACATAAGTACTTTCAACTAATATTACACCTATAAATAATTTATTTGATTTATTATAATCACAGTTTCTTTTCATAACTTTCATTCACTCTCCATTGATCAGTCTTCATTTGAAAATCAGTATAATTGGTAATAATAAAATCAATTATATCACAGTATTTCCAGGAAATTAAATATTGTTATTTGTCCATCCATACATTCAAATGTTTTTGTTGTATGGAGTTGTCCATAAATAAAAAATTCTGTAAACGATTAAACTGGGTTGATTCCGATAAGCTTTAAACTTGTTGCGATATAATTTCGTATTAAGAGGCGTCACCGCAGTATATGCAATACCTTAAGATTTTCCACAATGTTCGGTTTTTTATTACTCTGGCTTTGTCCGTTTCACCGCGTGGATTTCGGAGTGATAATAATACATTTTCGCGTTTCGTACTTTTTTATTTATAAGGCGTAATTTTTTGCTAAACACAATACTCCTATTCTCCCCTGTTTAAACAGTACAGGGGCGTATGCTACTCAATCTACGCTGTCCGCTTCGTTAAAAACACACCGGGTAGAGGAGACTAGATCTGTGCCATCCACCCCTTTAAACGACAGGGTCGGAACTACCGGGCTCGATGCAACAATTTTTCCTAACTGCCCCGTTAACGGGGCGGGACGACCGGGCTGGATGGGATGCACTTGTCGGAACCACTTCACACATAAATTTTCACAACTTCTAAAAATTCTACTAAAGTTATTTTCTAAAGAGTTTAGACCATTTTATTAGTCTCATTTTAGCATATAAATTTGTCCAACACATAAAAGAACCAACAAGAATCACACATAGTGTAGGGTGCTTCCCTAACATAAGTAATGTCAATGCAGATGTAAAATGTCAAACTTAAACTTAAATGCAGAAAATGTCATTGAATGCTCAACGGGATGAATCTAAATAAAAATGCAAGTTATCCGACTCAAACCACGTCTAATTGAACACTAAAATGTAATATAATTATAAAATGCATAGAACAATGCAATATGTCAGTGTTAATGCACTGCCAAATGTAGGTCGCGTCCAAAGTGCAAATACGCGAGCCTACTGGTTAACTTATTGAAATAATTATATTTTAAAACTCATGTACGTGCACCGTACATATTGCCACAACACAGAAAGAGAATAACTAAATAAAACAATCCCAAAATATGTAAAATAATAAAATAATAATGTAAAAATGTAAAAATGCAGGACTCTATTGTAAATATGATTGATCTACGACTACTATGACGTCCACATGTTTAGATTTAATTTTCACAAACTTCACCGACAACAATATATATACAACCGTAGAAGAATTAGGTTTTTCAGACCACAGTAGCACCATCATACATATGATACACATGCTACAAGAAAAACAAGCCATTTGGTTTGTTAACAAAAGACTATTTAACAAAAGTAACATGCTAAAATTTAAATCCAAACTAAATTTACAAAACTGGAATAATATCATACAGCCTAATAAAACAGTAGATGAGAACTATCAGCCTTTCCACAACATAGTGACAGATATCTTGGACGAATGTATTCCTAAACGTAGAGTTAAGCTAAACACAACACGTAATAACTATTGGCTAACCGTTGGTATTAAGCAATCCTGTAAAAAACAAAAGACTAATAAAAATTTTATCCCTTAAAACAAATAACTGTATACTTACGAAATACTACAAAAAATATGAAAAAATCTTAAAAAATTCTGTAACAACGGCAAAAAAATTGAACTTCATAAATAAAATTAAAAAATCAACTAATAAAGTAAAAACCATGTGGAACATTGTAAAAGAACGAACAAACAAAAAAACCATAAAGGCTAAACAAAACATAACATTACAAACTACAGACCTAGTAAGTGAACCTAAACAAGTAGCTAACTATTTCAATAATTTCTTCGCATCCATTGGTGAAAGCACCAGCAATACACCCGACTTCGAACCGAGAGAAACATCAGCGATAAACCCCTCGGAAAATACTATGTTTCTAAGTCCAGTCGATGGGTATGAAGTAAATAAGATCCTAAAAACCTAAAAAATAAAAATAGCCACGGCATAGACGAACTCCCCCCAACTCTTTTCAGACAGTGCGCTGACGAACTTACCTTACCATTTTATAAGTTAATTAATCAATCGTTTGAAGAAGGTTTTTTTTCCCCAATCTATTAAAAACATCTTTAATAAAAACCAATCCACAAAAAGAACGCTAAAACAGATGCAAATAATTATAGACCAATTGCCCTCCTACCCACAGCATCAAAAGTTTTCGAAAAAGCAATGTGCGATCGCGTAAATTCCTTTTGTGAAAAATATAAGATATTTGACGACTGCCAAAATGGATTTCGCAGAAATAGATCGACGACGTTAGCAGTGTAAAAGTTCATTCAAGAAGCCCTAAATATAATTAACAACAAACAATATGCAATAGGAATATTACTCGATATGACAAAGGCGTACGACAAGGTCGAATTTAAAATACTTTTAAATAAGCTTCATGGAATTGGAATTCGTGGGAACGCTTATGACTGGTTGGCATCATATTTAATGCAATTGGTTGAGATTGAATATACCAATTAACAAAAGAAACACAACTAGTAAGATCAGACGTCAGACCAATATATGCTTCAATTCCCCAAGGAAGTGTCGTAGGCTGTTTCTTATTCCTTGTATATATTAACGATCTTCCCAAAACCATAGACGGCCCATGTGTCGTTTTTGCAGATGATATTTATCTCCTCACCTCATGTCAGACACCGGCTAATTTGAATGAAACACTGGACACTATTCTGGATAAAACAAGTAACTGGATGAGCAAGCATAATCTTCAAATTAACTTTAATAAAACAAAATTAATAACATTTCACCCTCGGCAAAAAAAACCAATTAAATATAAACTTCACATTTAAACAGCACACATTAGAAACAGTTAACAATTCCTCTCTTCTTGGTTTAACAATAGACACACATATAAACTGGAAAGCCCACATACAGAAAGTTCAAACAAAAATATCAAAATTCTCATACGCCCTCCGCGAAATCAAAAAAACCACCAACCAGGTGTTAGTTTATATAAAAATAATAAGATAAGAAAGTACACCTAGCGCCATCTAGTGTTAAGTATGTAACATGTAATAGTTTATGGTTTGTCTTTCTAATAAAGTTCAGTTCGTTCCAAGTCAAATAAGGAAGCACATTGTTTTATTAGGTTATGGTCCCAGATTTATGGCTATTAAGGTTTTTAGCTAATAATCGCGAAAGTTTTAAAGTTATAAAGTTATTAGTGTGATAATAAATTTAAAATCGCAGTAGGATAATTAGGTTAGCTAGCTTAGGCGCTGTTTTCTGGATTGCATGCAGCAAGCTAAAAATGGCGGCAAATTACATCGTCAATGTGCCGAAGTTAAGAGGCAGAGAAAATTACAGCGAATGGGTATTTGCAGCGGAAAACTTCTTAATCCTAGAAGGGATGATGAAATGCATCAAACCAGAGGGAGATGTGAGATTGTTGGCCGAGGAAGATGCAAAAACAAAAGCGAAGCTGATTCTCACGATTGACTCTTCATTGTACGTACACATTAGAAATGTTTCTACTACCAAGGAATTATGGGAGAAGCTAAGGGCCTTGTTTGATGATTCCGGATTTACAAGAAGAATAAGCTTACTAAGATATTTAATTTCTATAAGACTCGAAAATTGTGGTTCCATGATTGCGTATGTGACACAAATTATAGAAACAGGGCAAAAGTTGTGTAATACAGGATTCAAGTTAGATGACGAGTGGATTGGATCATTGTTGCTGGCAGGGCTACCTGAAAAATATGCCCCCATGATAATGGCCATCGAACATTCGGGTATTCAGATAACAACGGACGCCATTAAAAGTAAATTACTTGACATGGAATCAGGAAACGGAACGAATGGAATGAACGATGAATCTAATGGCGCTTTGGCCAGTGGTTATAGAAGTGGGCAACACTCATCGACGGCCAGGAAGTCTATGGTTAACAAAATTAACAATCATGGCGGCCAACATGGAACGACACTGTCAACAAAGGCGAAGAAAGAAATTAAATGTTATCGATGCAAACAAATAGGTCATTATAAGTCACAATGTACGGCTGAAGTGTCGAATAACAAAGGAAATGAACGTAAACAAACAAATGCGTTCAGTGCGGTCTTTCTAAGCGGAAACTTCAACCACCAAGATTGGTATGTCGATTCTGGAGCCAGCGTGCACTTGACGCCAAATAAACAATGGCTCGCGAATATTTCTTACGAAAAAGAAGGTCAGACTATTGTAGTAGCAGACAAAACAAAAGTGCCGATTGCGTGTTCCGGCGATATAAAGATTTCTACCATAGTTAATGATTGCAGTTTTGATGTGGACATAAAAGATGTGTTTTGTGTACCGGAATTAACAACTAACTTACTATCAGTTAGCCAATTAATTCACAAAGGGAATAATGTTGTTTTTACTACAAACGCTTGTGAAATATATAATCAGAAAGGTACACTAGTTGGTTACGCATTATTAAAAAATGGAGTTTACAAGCTACAACTTCAAGAAAATATGTCTGCAGCAGCGATTATATCTGGTGAGCTCTGGCATCGCAGGCTGGGACATGTAAACAGTGAATGCCTGAATAAAATGGAGAATTCAGTTGATGGATTAACCTTGAAAGGGAAAGTTGACATAACAAAGTTTAACTGTACCGTATGCTGTGAAGGTAAACAAGCTAGATTACCTTTTACTCATATTGGTAAGAGAAGTACAGAGGTGTTGAATATTATTCACACAGACATCTGTGGCCCTATGGAGTGCAATTCTATTGGAGGTTCTAAATATTTCCTATTATTTGTCGATGATTTTAGCAGAATGACAGCTATTTATTTTCTGAAAAACAAGAATGATGCCTTGAAAAGCTTCAAAGAATACAAAGTGTTAGTTGAAAATCAGACAAATGAAAAGATAAGAATTATTAGAAGTGACAATGGAGGAGAATTTTGCAATGCTGAGTTTAAAGATTACTTAAAGAAAATGGGAATTGTTCATCAAACGACATGTCCATACACGCCTGAACAGAATGGACTATGCGAGCGAATGAACAGAACCTTAGTCGAGAAAGCAAGGTGCATGCTTTTTGATGCACAGTTAAGCAAGACGTTCTGGGCTGAAGCTACAAACACAGCGGTATATCTGCACAATCGCACAGGTTTGTCCGTATTGCAAGGAAAAACACCTTATGAACTGTGGCATAGTGTGAAGCCAGATATAAGTCATCTGAGAGTTTTTGGCAGCATGGTAATGGTACACATAGCTAAAGAGAAGAGACGAAAGTGGGATAAAAAAGCCCAAAAAGGTATTCTAGTGGGCTACGCTGATGGGAGCAAAGGCTATAGAGTGTACGATCCAGTTAAGAATGTGATAACAACTAGTCGAGATGTGATAGTTGTAGAGGAAGAAAACACTACTATAGCAGTAATAGAAAAGGAGAATGTAAATGAAACAATTAAAGATACAGACCAGCCATCTTCAGTGGGGGATATGGAAGAAGAACTGTCTGATACACTCACGTCCCATGAAAAGTCTACAAATGACTCTAGTTCTGAGTATGCACCCAGTGAGTATGAAGATGTAGAAGAAAGTTTACAGGAAACTGTGCCAACTACAAGGCAAGTTAGAAACAGAAGACAACCTGATAGATATGGTTTCAGTAGTCAACAAAATGTCTGTCTTCAAGAACCTGGAGATTTGACATTGCAGGACGCGTTGACTGGACATGAAAAACAGTATTGGCAAAAAGCATTAAAAGAAGAACTTCAATGTTTTGAAGAGAATCAAGCTTGGGAGTTGGTCGATACTCCAAATAGTGGTTGTGTGGTTCAGTGTAAATGGGTTCTAAAGAAAAAGTGTGATGTGGATGGTAACGTTTTATATCGTGCACGTTTAGTGGCAAAAGGTTTCACTCAGAGACATGGTGTTGACTACAATGAAACATTCTCTCCAGTGGTAAGATTTTCTACCTTGAGATTATTGTTTGCCTTGACTGTAAAATTAGATTTTAAAACTACACACTTAGATGTAAAAACAGCATTTTTAAATGGACATCTTGAAGAAGACATTTTTATGCAAAAACCAGATTGTTTTGGTGATTTAAATGATGGTAAAGTCTTAAAGTTAAAAAAGGCCATTTATGGTTTAAAACAGTCTTCAAGAATGTGGTATAAAAAAGTTGATGACTGTTTGTGTAACATTGGTTATGAAAAGTCTAAATATGAACCTTGTTTGTTTATTAAGAAAAACAAGAAATGTGTAACTGTAATAGCTTTATATGTTGATGATTTCTTCATATTTTCTAATGATTGTAATGAAGTAATAAACTTGAAAAAGTCTTTAGAAAACAATTTCAAGATTAAAGACTTAGGTACTATAAGACAATGTTTGGGTATGCGAATTGTGTGCAATAAAAATTCTGTAACATTAGACCAAGAGGGTTATATAGACCAGTTGTTAGGTAAATTTAATATGTTGGATTGTCACACATCAAATACACCAATGGAATGTAAACTGAATCTCAGTATAGATAACAAATGTGATATTGGTATACCATATCAACGCCTTATAGGTAGTTTGATGTATTTATCTGTTTTAACTCGCCCTGATATATCATATTCAGTTAGTTACATGAGCCAATTTAATAATTGTTTTACTAAAGAACATTGGCAACATGCAAAAAGAATTTTAAGATATTTAAAGAAAACGAAACATTATGCTTTAAAATATGACTCAAAACTTAATTCTGAAATAATTGGTTATGTTGATGCCGATTGGGGCAGTGATGCTATTAGTAGGAGGTCATATACGGGTTATGTTTTTGAATTATCAGGTGCTGCAATTTCTTGGGAAAGCAGAAAACAAAAGGTCGTTGCACTCTCTAGTACAGAGGCAGAGTATATAGGGATCTCAGAATGTTGTAAAGAAGCTATTTACTTACGAAACTTACAATGTGAAGTTACTGACAGTTTATATACTATTATTATGTACAATGACAACCAAAGTGCACAAGAATTGTTATTGAATCCTGTTTTCCATAATAAATCTAAGCATATAGATATAAGATTTCATTTTTGTAAAGAGATTATTGCTCAAAACTTAGTAAATGTTCAGTACTTATGTACAGCTGATATGCCAGCTGATTTGCTTACAAAAAGTTTAAGTTCAATTAAGCATAAAGCTTTTGTGAATGCTGTTGGTTTAGTTGAAAAATAAGTTATTTATATATAGTGTTATTTTTATATAGTGGGGGTGTTAGTTTATATAAAAATAATAAGATAAGAAAGTACACCTAGCGCCATCTAGTGTTAAGTATGTAACATGTAATAGTTTATGGTTTGTCTTTCTAATAAAGTTCAGTTCGTTCCAAGTCAAATAAGGAAGCACATTGTTTTATTACCAGGAAACCGCTCTAGTCACATATTATGCGTATGCCCACGTTTGGTTTAGTTATGGCATCATTTTATGAGGCAACAGTACAGACGCACCCTCACTATTTATTCTACAAAAAAAGCTTATACGAATAATAACTAATATTGAACAAATAGATAGTTGCAAACCGTAATTCCAGAAACACAAAATTCTAACCCACTAGTATTTATATTGTGGACGTTCGCAAACACCCAGATTCCTACGAAACACGGGAAGAAATACAAACTAAATATTCGCTGCGCCATAAAAACCGACTTAATTTGCCTCCTTCCCGCCTTAAATTGCATTCTTCTAGTCCACATTCTGTCTGTAAAAATTTATAATAAATTACCAGAAAGTATAAAACAAAAAAACAAAATAAATATATTCTTGAATAAGTTCCTCACTCGCGTCGTCCCTCCGGCTGTAGCTGCCAGTAGCGCTGCACCACGCTCCACTGACTGCTCCAGGCTTCCAGCTCCAGGCTGCTCTCCTCTCCCTGCTCAGCGCAAATTCTGGAGGTGTTCCTGGAGCTGGCTCCAGGAACACCTCTCACCTGGTGTACCCCGGTTTAAAAGGGGTTTGCTCTGGACAGCGATCCACTGCCCAGTAATGACGCGAAGGGTGGTTGATCTACCACCACTGGAACCACAATAACACTCCCGAACCAATTCCGACTCCGCAGGACCATGAACGAAGGTCGACTAGGAGAGGGTAGTCTATTAAGGCGATGTACTTAGTCAAAATACGCTTCACAAAACAGTTTTTTAGCCAAACGTATAAATTTTAGAGCAGCAAAAAAAAAACAATGTTAATCTTGATCATATTTATGGGTGGACCATTGTGTTCAAAACACGTTTTCGGTAAATTTTCTCGATAGAAAAAAATCATAAAATAACCATTAAAATTGAATTTCAAGCAAATGTAACTGTACTATATATGAACAAATCTTGATAAAATTAATATCAGTGGTGTAATACATAATATTAAGGGGAGCTATTGTTTTTATTTATCGAAATATAATAAGGTATTTATAGGGATTGATATATTCAATGATAAATAACTAGAACGAGTCGAATGAAACATCGCGCCATCGCGGCGTCTTCTCGCTCTCTTTCATTTCAACGCAAAGCGACAGTGACCGCTGAGGCGCGCTGCTAGATGGACCTGTGTCATTTTGTTTCGCTCGCGTGATTGACATTATAAAAAAATGGGCAGCAAAAATATATACGGAGAGCAATAAAGAGATCGTATTCGAAGAAACAAAAACACATGATGGAAGTTGTAAAGTAAGTCCTTACCTTTTTGAGCACACGTTATTTTGTTTGTATAGTTTTATTTATAGATGCGTAATTTTGATCGGTAAAAGTATAGTTCGATTGGTCTAATGGTCTCATGCATTGGAAAAGTTTTCCACAATACCTATTATCCCCGGGTTCAAATCCCAAAATAATAGTTTTATACTTTTTGTTGATTTTGCTTATTTGAAATAATCATTTTTAAATAAATTTTTTTTCCATGTTTTTGTTTGAAATTCTCAGTAATTTTTATTTTTATTGTTTTTCTTATTTTTGAAACAATTATGATGCAATTTTTTTTTTTTCTTTATAGTAAAAAGAAACCGCTGGCGAGCAATCCGTCAGTAGATGAACCATCCGAGAAAACTTTTCATGAGTAAGCTTATACATGGTGTTACAGAATATTGTAGTAACTAGTAATGCGAAAGGAGGTCATTGAACTCATCATTATGAACAACTTTTACTATCTGCTGTTCTAAGAAAAAGGTCATTCATCCGCGATAAGATGACCATAGTTTGTTGGTTGGCGACACAGTAAAAGTAGTTCATAATAATGAATGCAATGATCCATTTTCGTATTTCTACACTCTTCTGTAAGACCTTGTAAATATTTGTAAATTATCAACTTTAGTAGGTATTTATAAAAATGGGCTAAGCACATAAGGACCACTTCTCAAAATGACTAAGTGGACTTAGGCGTGAAATGACAAATTCTAAATCGTCATAACATAAATTACATAAATTGAAATTGGCTGTATAAGCCTCAAAATGGTAAATTCTAAAGATGGCAACACACAGTCCACTGCTGGACATAGGTCTTTCCCATGCTGCGCCACAACACCCTGTCCTCCGCCTTCCGCATCCAGTCTGCCCCAGCCGCTTTCCTAAGGTCGTCGGTCCATCTAGCTGCCAAATTTCTAAATGCCAAATGCAAATTACTCAAAATGCACATTTTTAGTTAGTAGGAAAAATCATAAGACGTGATATAAAAATATTCGTTTGAGTATTTCAATAACTTTTCTTTAAATTTTAGATTAGAAAAGAACTCTGAGCACGAAAACCCTGGGACATCACTTTCAACTGCAACAGTTATAACTCCAGGAGCCAATCCGAAATCAAATTATGATGAGTGGCGACGATGACGCCGCGGTCGACTTCCAAAGAGTGGCGTGACGAACTTCGCGACTTCTACCCTAATTGCTCTCAATCAATATTAGTAATTGTAGCACAGGGAGACTAATGGCCGCCATAGACGTTCAAGTATTTTGATCAAACAGGCTAGTTCAAACAGTTTGGTCAAACTGGCATGATTGTCTGTGGTCAAATTTGATCAAATTTAATGAGAAATCAAATGGAAGGAAGAAATATGAATTTTCGTATTTTTATTTGACCAAACAGTTTGTTCAAACTGTTTGATTAAAATTTTGAGTGTGTGTGTTGCGAGCGCTCAGTTGTTGATACGGAAGTGTTCCCTTGTGGACGTGTTGTATTGCAATATGTCGAACCGCGATGTACTAGAAGAATTCATACAAATATATCGAAATGAAACCTGTTTATGGAACATCAAAAATAAAGATTACCATAACAGAGATAAGCGGAATGCTGCTTATTGTAAACTAATAGAAAAACTTAAAGAAATAGAACGAAATTCAGACCGTGACCTGGTGACAAAAAAAATTAACAGCTTTCGAACAGCCTTCAAAAAGGAGGAACATAAAGTTGAGGAGTCTTTGAAGTCAGGCGTAGGCACTGATGAAATATATATCTAAGCCAAAGTTATGGTACTATAATCAACTGTCTTTTCAAATAATTATGCCAGTTTTTAGGAGCCAATTTCAATTCATTTAACAAGTTTATATGCGAATATTCGTCTCTTTTCATGAGCCACTTTTTACACCATACAGAACGTTTTTTTGTCCTTTTGTGGGCCTTCAAAGCAAACACTAAACCAACAATTGCTAAAGCATCATCTGTAGACATTTTAAAGAAGCACTACCACTCTTCGCCCGCTTCGATACTGAACTGACACCGCTTCAAGTGTGCCTGATGGTGTGTGGTCGCTTGAAATGTCATGCCAATTTGACCAAACTGTTTGAACTAGCCTGTTTGATCAAATTACTTGAACGTCTATGGCGGCCATAACCCTACCGAACCGTAGGTTCACAGCTAAGGTATCGTCCACACCCGTCTGTCTTTCCACCCAGTCGTATGTCAACGCATTGTATTCATACACACCGCATAATTGCCATGATTTGTTTTTATTTATTATAAAATAAAATATGACGGTTTTTTTTTCTTCCAGAGAAATCACTGACGATGTGCTATTCGTTGAACCATCGACAGTATCTCAAGAAGATAATATTATATATATCCACCAGTTCATAGTCAAAGAGTCGTTGATATCCTCGCGATTGATGTTGATGCCTAGGCGTTTCCAGTCCAGAACCTTGAAGACATCCTCCAGTGCAGCGGTGAACAATTTCGGAGAGATAATGTCTCCCTGTCTCACACCTCACTGCAATAGGATAGGTTTCGAGGTCTGGTCCTGAAGGCGGTCTGACATAGTGGTATTTTTTTACAGACACTTCAGTAACTCCATGTACCGATAGTCGATCTGGCACCGTTGAAGAGACTGCAGTACAGCCTATGACCCTGATGTGCCCTTTATCTGATTTCGCTCCGTATACGTTAATATGTCAAAAATAATAAAATAAAATAAATCAGCCTGTTTAAATTGTATGTAAGGTACTAGGGGTCACAAAACTACAGGTATATTAGAATAAAAAAATATTTCATAGCAAAACCGGTTTTCCGGTTTTCGGTTATTTCGAATATTTCGATGTTTTTTAATTAAATCTATTTTTATCGTCAACAGTCGTTAATAAGCTATATTGGTATATCAGAGAACAGAATAAAATGAAAAACTCCTTATGAGTGAATAAACTAAAAAACACAACAGTTATAGTGTCGGAGAATCAACAAAACATCTGGCTTAAAGCAACGATAATTTAAACTCCATTTTATTTTTGTAATTCGACCGTAAAATTGAAAGAATAATAATACAGGGTGTAAGGGGAACGCTTCCGAAGCCAGAGCATAGGTTATATACAACCTAAATGCAAACGGATACCAATAACCTTTCGCCTTAAATTGATTATTTACAAGCCTTCATTTTTAATTACTCAGCAATGAACACCATACAAAATGTAAGGTCACTGGCACGCAGCGCACCGGCGCGCGACAGCGCCCGTCGCGACGGCGCGACGCGTACGCCGCCGCGACGGCGCGACGCGTGTGGCGCCTCTACGACGCGACGCGTGCGCTGCCACGCCGGCGCCGCCGAACCACGGTCTCCGTACGACAACTTCCCGGATTTCATAGGAAATTTACAAGGGTGGCACTCTTACACTTTACAAAATTCATCATCTGCCTAGCCTTTTTCCAACTATGTCACCGACCCCAGGCTTCCAATGTAACCGGATGCAGCTGAGTACCAGTATTTCACATGGAGCGACTGCCTATCTGATCTCCACAACCCAGATACTGGGTAATACGATAACCTTTGGTAAGACTGGTTGTCAGACTTTCGGGCTTCTGACGACCCGTGACGACTGTCTAAGATCTACGAAAGACAACCGGGATCAACGGCTAAACGTGCTTTCCGAGGCACAGAAGGGTCTTGGTATGTAAAGATGGTCACCCATACACGGAACAACCGCAGCAAACGTAGCTTAACTGAACGATCGACCCGTGCGGCTGTTGTAACTTACCCACAAGCGCTTTACAAAATTATGAATTTTTATCGTATTAGTGGCCGTTAAACATTGAAACTGACTGAGGCATTTTACGTACCTACCTTTAAAAATCTTTTGTAATCTTATGAGGTTTGGCTTAATTTGTCGAACTGTGCTCCATGCCTTTCATGCGAGATTCAGAAGAATGCCAGAGGTTTGAAAATCTGTCTCGGTAAATCCCCAAAACGAAAGGAATAGCTTTGCTACGGGCTTCTAAACACATCAACATGTCACCGTTTTCACGAGCACTGTACACGTATTCAGGCATTGTTTATCACAACAAAAACAATAAAAAAACACTAAAAACGTAACAATATTAACAAGACACAATTTTAAACTAAAGTGTTAAATACGACTCAATATCTATCGATCAGTTACACGTACCACTTTCGCTCACGAACCGAGTCGGAAAGGAACTAAGTAGACTACTAAAGAACTAACACAAGATCAAGCATGCCGGCTTGCACGTGGTGCCGACAAAAGCCCCGCCGGCGTCGCACTGTCGGCGGCGCCGACGCACGGTGGGCTACAATTTACAAATCGCCTTCCATAGACATTGAGACTCGAATTTTGAAGGGTCCTTTTTTGGCTAGAAATGGATTCTGCTGATCATTACTATTCTAAAAATTTCGTATGGGGCAATTGCGTGTACAAATGAAGGAGTTATAATTTTTTAAAGAAAGAAATGAATGGCGCTGACATGAAAAATGAGTCTGTCTCTGGATTCATAAGGTTCACCATTATATCCGTACACACAGATAGTACCATTTATGTATCCTCTAAATTTAAAAATAAAATAATGTTGATGATTAATTTTATGGTTAAATGCTTTAAATTATGAGTATGCTTATTAAAGTTCACAATATTTTTTTTATACTAAGGGTCAAGCCAGTTTAAAAATTCACAAAAGTTCGTTTCACTCAATTGAAATCACATGGTAATTATGAATTAGCTTTCTAATCTCGCGATTGCGATCGCCCACTGTGCGGCGCCGCGCTGTCTTGTCATGTGAATGATCAAAAAGATACAGAGACGAAACAGAAAACCAAATCATATTTCAAATGTTAGGAAATTGGACCTATGCTTTAAATCGAACTGTTTTTTTTTTACTTTTTAATAAGATTTATCGGGTTTCTTAGATTAAATTAATCAAATTATCCACTTTAAATTAATTGAGTTTACTTACTAAATGAAGGATACAGTTATTGCAATAAACAAGCTTGCGTCGTGTGACTCTAATCACATTGGTATAAAGTTCAAATTCAATTGATTCACGTGCGCTAGTTGTTTGAAACTGTACTCGTAATGAAAATGTTTTAGTCAATCACAGCTAATGTTGGCGATCGTTCACTTTATTTCATTCACTATCCATTATCAACTAACATACAAAACTGTTATTAAATCTAAGACACAGTCCATCAATTTAAAACTTGTGATACTTCTGCAATTTACTTATTTTATTTTGGCGGCGTTATACAAAGAAAAGATAAAACTCACTGCGTGTACTTGGAGGTCGTTGTCCACGCGTCTGTCGGCGTGCGCGGTGAACCCGAGATCAGCTGATTTTTACATTTGAATTTACATCGCTTGCTAAAGCAGTAAATTTTTTTTTTTTTCAAGTGCATGTGTTTTATCTCAAATAATGGTTCATTTGACTGTTCTCACAGCATAGTCCACAAAAAATGCAAAAAAAAATTGGTAAAAATTGTTAAAAAAAAATACAATTTTTTTTATGCATACATATTGAGAATAACTAGCCCTATCACCTGTTTTCGTTTTCGGAAGCGTTCCCCTTACACCCTGTATACAGGGTTATTTGTAAAACACCGACAACCTCTCAGGACTATGTTACTAACATCATAATCAACAACTTTTGTTCTATGAATTTTCAAAATTCATCATATTTTAGTTCATCAGATTCTGATACAAAAATATAAATATTTACATTGAACGCTCTAAATGTTACGAAGTCTATGCGAAGCAAAAGAAAGCGATAGTACATTAGCGAGGGGACCGGGGTTAGGGCAGCGGGGGCGCTTGAACTTGACATATTTACGGGCGGCCGATTTTTGTATGAAAATCTGATGAACTAAAATATGTTGAATTTTGAAAAGTCATAGAACAAAAGTTGTTGATTATGATGTTAGTAACATAGCCCTGAGAGGTTGTCGGTGTTTTACAAATAACCCTGTATATTATATAACGTAGATAATTAATTTCATGAATATTGAAATGATCATAATTTGATCAAAATTGAAATGATGAATGAATGAACATAGAAATACAAAATTTTAACTGTAAAATCACGTAAATCAGCAAAATAAAAAATGGTTATAAAGTAACCGGCTGATGAGAAGATTCTTTCAATCTCGACACTCAGAGGGAGGAACTTTAAACAAATTATTGTACGCCTGCAAAAGCCTCCATTTTCATAAAGGGCCAGCCCTACTTTAATGATGTTACATCATCAAGTAGGGAATCATCCTCAAATTCCGTATCAATAGCGGTGGACGTCCTTTTTTTCGGGTGGGAAGTCATCATCTGACGTCTCCCGCTCTGGGTGGAAAAGAAGGGCGTGTCAGAATTTTACTGACTAAAACCCACCCGTGTTTGTTCAGTTAGCCTATCAAAATCAAAAGTCATTTATTCAAATTAGGCTGAGGATCAGCACTTTTCGAACGTTAAAATTACAAAAGACAGTCCCCCCAAAACGCCCACCCGTCGCGCACTTTCTAGTGCTTTAGCTGGGAAGAAGAAATGGCCAACAAACTCCCCAGCAGCACAGCTGTCTGTCCAGTTAGAAGAACTTGATTCTATACAATGGTATATAGTAAAACAATAAGAGACACAAATTAAATTAAGTGATTTGCTATATGCCAGCTAGCCAACCCAATATACCAACAAATAAAATGAAAACTATACTCAAGCATAAGCAACAAAATATGTATAATGTAAACATGGCTGCAAAAATAAAAAACTGGCATAAAGGGCGTGACAGCTTACATATGCAATAATGCCAGGGCTACCGCTCTTCCGAACAAATCCGCGACATGGCAGGCATCGGTCCAAGCAGACCCCTTCATTAATGCTGACATCTCTTTGAGGCGCGCGTGGAATACAATGCGCCGTCGACCCGGGCCTGTTCCTTACCGGGAGGTGAGCTACCCATTGCTCGCCACCTGCAAGCCCACGCCTACTGTAGCCGGAAGTCCGCAATGGACTCCTGACGCCCGGGGCGTCTCCTGCACCGGCTAGGGGCGTGAGGGCGCATAGATTACCTCTCCCTCACGTGGTCCGCCTCCTTCTTCGCGAGCATTACTGCTTCGCAAAAGGAGGTGACGACTGCCCTTGCCACTTCGTACGTGGCGTGGACCAGAGCCAGACGCGACAGCTCGCCGCCGCCTCCACGAGGACATGGCAGTACTCCGCCCAGGCAGGGCATACTTCCACCGTATACTCCACCGTGTCCTCCAGGCAATCCACACAGTGGTAACACCCGGGCATTTCCTCCTACCCTATCCTAAATAGGAACCTCGTGAAGCACCCATGTCCAGTGAGGATATGCGCAAGGACATGCGGCGGAAGGTGAGGACGCCGTGGCACCTCTCCAGCCACTCCTCAAAGAAGGGAAGCGGTGGGCTTCCTACACCCGTTGTTAGGTTGAGACTCAGACACAGACTTTTTAATTGATTGATACCTCGGCAAAGACAGCACCAATGGTGTGGTCAATATAATAATTGTAATTATAGCTGAGACAATATGTGTACATTGTAAACATGTCATATCTTTGGATAAATTATTATTTAAAAAGAAAAACTGAAATAATCGAAAACTCGGTTTATGTTAAACTGAAATCCGGTTTCTAAAATGACGTGATAACCGGTTTAACTAGTTAATTCGATTTCGGTGAAACCGGTTTTGTGAGCCCTAGTACCTACCCTTCCTATTCGTTTACCCCATCCGTATGTCCACCCTTTTATTGTACTCAAATCATCCGTAAATCGTGAAAAAAAACTGCTGTTTTATACAAAAAGGTTATTCATTCGGGAAAAAATGTTTCAAACAGCTATTTTTTGCGGTTTTATGACTGGCGCCATAGTAAAAGTTTTTCATAATGGTGAGAACAATTACTCCTGTTCCTATACTTTTGTAACACACTGTACACTAATTTTCTCCAGAATCAACCATCAAGCTTGTTAGACGGTTTTCTTATTTATTTTTTATTTTATTTACTCTTGATTCTGAAGAAAAAATTATAAATAGGAATAAAAATGATTGTTTTTATATTTTTTTTTACAATTTGACAATTAGCCGTTTTGAGAACACGCCCTTTCTAAAATTGACCATTCTGCGCCTAAGTCATGTTACTTACGAATTAGGTACTTATTATTCGTCTGATGAATCTGTTACATAATTTTCGATAACCTTTTCTAGAAAATATCAATTATTGATTAATTATTTAAAAATAAGAAACTAAAATTATGTGCATATTTTAAAATCAAGAACTCGAAAAATATAGGTGCATATTTCAAAAATAAGAAAATAAAATATAAGTGTTAAGTGAGATTCGAACTCGGTGGTCACGGCGGAAGCGCGGTCCGAAGCCGGACGCTGGCGCGCTAGGCCAATCGTTCATTGTACTTATATTGAAATAACGCTTCGGTAAAAATGTACACCCCGCAGTAGGCGGGACTACTTGCCAACCACTTCATCTGCTTCACCCCCTCAAATACAGAAAAGTTGTCTATTCACAGCGCCTTAAACACTGGACTTTATATTAAGCGCGTATAATATAGGTATCCACAGTGCTTGCTGCTCACAAAAACAAAATTTACTTATTTTGACATAGTTAAACGCCGGAGCATAATAACACCGCAATACAGGATTCGGCGCAAAACAAACAACGCCATCTATTACAAAAGTTTGGAACTAATTGGACATCAACGAACATTTACGTGAACAGACACCAAATAATCATTTAGATAGCAATCTACTAAACTCACAAGGGCGTGAGTAGCTTTAGCAGTAATCACTTTTCAAGGTACCTTGTCCTCAAATGTCTGCAATTGTAGCTCCTGGTCCTTGAGCCGCTCGGGCGACTCGCGCGGCGGGAAGGCGGCCGGCGGGAAGTTCATGCTGCACACCAGCTCCAGCAGCAGCACCAGCCGCTCCCACAGCCCCGCCGCGCGCAGGTAGCCGCCTGCACAGGTCGCTACTGTAGGCTCGCAGCACACAGGCGGCAGCACGCGGCCGATCGCAGCCGCACTCACCGTACTCGTACAGGATGTGCGGGTAGGCCAGCGCCAGCGCGCGCGTGGCGCCCAGCGCGGCGCCAGCGGCCGCCTCCAGCTCGGCGCCGCCCGCGCGCGCCGCGCCCTCCAGTACGCGCAGCCACAGCTCCGTCAGCTCCTCGCCCGCCCCGCCCGCCCCGCCCGGCCCGTCGCTCGCAGCTGCCGAATACGAATATCTCATGCTTTCTCTGAGTTAAGTCAGTTCCCAACACTCCACAGAGCGTGTCTTGCTCAGTCTTGTATTTTGGATGCCCATTATGTGTACGAAACTTGAAAATTATAGAATGCAAAGAAAGAAACGAAACTTTAAAAAAAATTGTTTTCAAATGATCTCTTGTCCCAACGAATCGTGGTTGGGCCGAAAGATGGCCTCTCCCAAACATCCTGTATATTGGATCCTGTATGTTGATAGCGCGAGCCGTGCCAGATTTCACGAACATTTTATGCTACACCGTGTAGCGTCCGTGTCCCGTCCGAGTCTCGGTTCACAAATTGAACACACACTGACGCGGTTCGTGCCCCTGATGTTCAAAAGTCATCCCTTTGTCATCGTTGGGTTAATTATGTGTCGGCACGGTGGGCGCGTGTACTGACCGACAGCGGCGAGGTCCTGGCGCAGCAGGTCGAGGCGCGCGTGCGGCGCCAGCGCCAGGTCGCGCGCGCGGTGCAGCGCCGCGCGCACGCGCCGCGAGCCGCGCAGGCGCGCCGCTGCCTCACTCGCCGCCGCCAGCGCCGCGTCGGCGTCGCGCGACCGCTCCTGTTTCATATTGCGTATGAATGTGACTGCGAGTGAGACCATGTGCGACAACTCGGCCGCTAATTAATTATAACCGAACTCCTCAGATCCAAAAGCGACATACTTGGAATTCGATAAACCGTAGCCACAAATTTTCGTCCGTGGGGTTTTCAGCGAGCATGTCGCGGTAAGCGCGGGTACGCTGCGCCAGCTCAAGTTCGGCGAGCGGGTCGGGCGCGGGCGCGGGCGCGGCGTAGTATCGGCGCGCGCGCGGGCCCGCTCCGCCGCCCCGCGCCGCCGCGCCCAGCGCCGCGCGCGGCGCCATTGAGTTATACCTGTGCATCACATTCACACCTTACTAGATACTTGTAAAATTACCCAAAAATTATGATATAATTATTATTTATTTTGTGTTATCATGCAACATATTTTTGATGTGAAACATCTATAGGCGAGGGTTAAGGCCCTCTTGTAGTTGAAGACTTTTCGGCGAACACTGGCCGGTCGTTGCGAGCACTTGAACTGCTAGATTTTATATAGTATAATTGTTTCGTGGAGACAAAATGATAAGGAAATTATAAAATATTTTCTCAGCATGCCCTAAACAACAATAAAACCTATTTTTTGGTATGAGTTTTACATGGTTTAATGATGGAATCTCTTCAAGGTACACGTTTTACATGGCGATTTAGTGTCATCTTTATGATTATTTTTTATCGAGCCAATTGTTTTAATTCACGTTTCTATCTTCACACAGCGCTTAATAGTATGTTCAATTATCCTAAATATTTTTTTTCTTTTACGGAAACTAGCCATTTTGCTAGATTTACAGAGGTTTAAAAAAGTTAAAAAGTACTGCAACCTCGCCTTAACCTAAATTTTGGACTGGCGAGCGTGGAGAAGCACAGTGGGCCCATACTGAAAATTTGTGGACTTAGGCAACAAAGTCCCAATATCGATGTGATTTTTTTTTATGTGATAATTAACACAACATAACATAAACAACACACATACATTACCATATAATTAACATATTATTTTTGATTATACCATATTTATTTCCTTTCGTAGAGTATGCTTTATGTATGGGTGAACCAATTTTGATGATCCTTTTTTTATTTGAAAGCTGGTGCTTCAGACTACGGTGGTACAGAGCAGTCCGAATTTTGATGATTAACATATTAAAATATAATTAATATGTTATTTTTGATTATACCATATTTATTTCCTTTCGTAAAGTATGCTTTATTTTAATCATTACAAAATAATTTCGATGTTTCACATCTACCACACGTCCCGCGACGGCTCACTTTTTTTGGCATATATTTGTTTAACACGTTAACTGCCGTGGTGAAAATCAGAAAAAGTAAAATAATGTACTTAGTGTTATTTCACTTTAAATAGTTTATTCCATAAATACATATACACTGCAGGCCAAAAGTTTGAGACCACCTTAATTAAGGTAGGAAAAGTAAAACTCCAATATAATATTTAATATTTAATTAACCTGTTTGATTATCTACTATAATAAAACACTAATTGACAAACAATACGTACATAATGTATTTCAAAAGCATAAAGAAATATTAACAGTCCATGCTAAAAAAGGCTATAGTCAGCTAAACCGATTTTTCATCAAAAAATCCTCCTTTACATTGTATGACTTTTTTCACAAGTCTCGGCAGACGAGCAATCAATTTGTTGATGGTGTCTTGTGACATATTGCTCCAACTTTCGCATAAAGCATTCCCCTTTTTTTCTTGCGAGGATGGGCCACGATTACGGACGTTCCTGTCAAGCTCTTCCCACAAAAGTTCGATGGGATTGAGATCCGGGCTCTGAGTAGGCCAAACCATGTTTTATAACACCCCTTTTGCCTCTTTCTCTTCTAAATATCCTCTGCATAATTTTGAGCTATGCTTTGGATCATTGTCTTGTTGGAAAATGAATCCGTCTACAATTAATCGCAACCCGGAAGGAACGGCATTTTGTTCTAAAATGTTTTTGTACTGTTCCTTTTTCAAAATTCCTTCAATTTTGATCAAATCGCCAGTTTCTTGGCTAGAGAAGCAACCCTAAACCATAATTGAGCCACCACCATGCTTGATTGTTGGGACTACACATTCTGGCATCATCTTTTCTTGGGCACTGCGTCGAACGTAAATTCTTCGTTTTGAACCGAATAGTTCAAACTTGGATTCATCTGTCCAAAGAACTTTTTTAAAATTTTCTTCAATCCAATCTCGATAGGCAAGAGCCTTCATTATATAAAACAACGATGGCAGAACGCACTTCACTGCTAATTTCGCAGGCTTTTCCCATTTTAAGACGTCTTCACTGTAGAAACCACAAGTTTAGACTAACTGAGATTGTTTGTAAACAAACCAAAGTAAACTTAGGTATGAATAAGTCGAAAATACGTGTTTTCAGAAGCTAAATAATCCTTAATATCGACCAATGCGAAACAAAAGCAAAGTAATTAGTAATGAGCACACAATAAACATACTATTACGACTCTACCACCTGACTCTAACGCAGCGTTTGTCGGTGTTTGAAAACAATAGATGTTTATTGCCGAATAACTTGAAAGTAAACAAAGGAATGACTTCTTTAAATATTCTATATTAAAAATAGAATATGCAGGTGTGCATTTCTTTTATTTATCTTATGGGGTTTTATTAAGTGCGGTCTTAAACTTTTGGTCGGCAGTGTATATCATATTTATTACATGATATACAGCCAATTTTCATAATTTAATTCCTTATTTTAATTTTGACTTCAAAGTCAAAGTATTTATTAGTGTGATTTTTGGTGATACAGTAGGTCTTATAGTTAGGTAAGGTGAGCTCAAAAAACTACCCGTTAGGGCATACACTATTTAACAATATAAAAAGTTTAAATCGATTTTACATGCAAAATAACTGAGATTACTATTACATATTAAATTACTAAGCATACATCCAATTTGAAATATAAATATTTAGAATATGATTAAAATGGCAAATTATTTAATTTTCATGCATAAATACATAATTATCATTTAGTTTACTATCAAAATTTTGTCAAGAAGGAATTCGTCAATGGTATAGTAGCATTTTTCAATCAAAAAAATATTTAGTTTCCGTTTAAATTGTGTCAAGTTTAGATCTTTAATGTCATTTGGTATTTTATTAAATATTTTAGGAGCCATGCAGAGGATGCTTTTGTGCATAAGGGCGGTCTTTGAGGCTCTTAGACATAGTTCGTGTCGATATTCTTGTCTTGTCGATCTATAGCGTTGCTCTGAAGCCTTTTTAAATAATTCATTGTTTTTCTTGACGAACAATGCGGTCTCGTATATGTAAAGGCAAGGTAACGTTAGTAATTTTAGAGATTTGAAATGCGGTTTACAACTTTCTGTTGGTTTAAGACTACATATCGATCTAATGCACCTCTTCTGTGCTTTAAAAATGTTATTTTTTTCGCAGGAATTTGCCCAAAAAATTACTGCGTATCGTAATATGGAATCTACGTAGCCATAATAAGCGGCTACAACAGCTGCTTGATTAACTATTTTCTTAAGTTTATAAAGAGCAAAGGCGAACCTACTTAATTTTGTTATAAGACTTGATGCATGTTGTTTCCAAGTCAGTTTAGAATCAATTGTCAAGCCTAGAAATTTTATATGCTCTACTTCTTCAATTCTATTATTTTCAAACTTTATATTTAGGTCAGGAGTGGCGAATCTTTGTCGAAACTGCATAATTTTAGTTTTATTTAAATTTAATTTTAGATTATTATTTTCAAGCCAGTTAATTGATTGTTGCAATCCGTCTTTGATGTCACGTTCATAATTTCTAGTTTTATTATTTTTTACAATTATCGTGCTGTCATCAGCAAAAAGAACCATTGGAAAAGCGACATGTTTTGGAAAATCATTTATCTAAGCTAAAAACAACGGCGGACCCAATACGCTACCCTGTGGTACGCCAAAAGAGATTTTACGTTTTCCTGATATATATTTAACTTCTTTTTTATCTTTTTTAGAAATCCGTCTTATTTCTGTACACTGCGTTCTATTGTCTAAATAAGATTTTATAAGAGAAAGTGCATTACCCCTTATTCCATATGCATTAAGTTTCTGAAGTAGTATATTAGGATCAACTAGATCGAAGGCTTTCGTCATGTCCATAAATATAGCGCTAATAGGAATCCTTTCATTAATACCTGTCAATATAACATTAAGAAAATCATAGATAGCCAAATTTATGGATTTGTTTTTTGAAACCCTTCTGTTCCTTCACCAAGATGTTGTGTTTCGTGAAAAAGGAATTCATACGGTGATAAATGGCTTTCTCAAATATTTTTGATATTACTGGTATTAGGGCAATGGGTCTGTAGTTATTAATATTAGTTTTGTCATGTTTTTTAAATAAGGGCTTAATTATAGTAGGTTTAAGTTTATCAGGATAGATTCCAGAGCAGATACTAGTATTAATGATGTGACAGATAGGGCCAGATATCACATCGGAAACAAATTTCAATACTTTTGTTGAAATATCATCATACCCTACGCTAATTTTATTTTTTAGATTCTGTATTATTCGATATACTTCATTAGGTGTAGTCGGGGCCAAGAATATTGATTCACAGCATGAATTTGGGGCCTCATAGTATAGTATTCGTGCTATACTTACATTTTAATACTTATTTTTAGCCAGTCTACTCTTGAACCTTGAACCTAGTCTACTCTTGAACCCAGTCTACTCCTGAAGCTAACCTACTCCTGAGGCCTGACTTAATGGGCCCCGAGGTCTGCTAAGGAGCTCGCCTGGCGGATCCTAAGATCTACACGAAGCCCTCGAAGAAACCCTAATGTCGACCTGCCGCTCTGCTGCCTGCTTCCGTCCCTCAGTGCTGAACCACGGAACCATGGAGCGAACTAGAGTGTGTGCTAGGCAGTGTTGTTATAATTAGCTTTACTGCCCATCTCCTGTTAATATTCATCTAATAAATTGTAACAGATCTGCTTTTATCCAATCATTTCCAATAGGATAAGCAGATACGTAACAATAGGTCGCTGATTTTGAGCCCTTCGAAAGCAATTCTGCTTGATTCACAAAGTGATCGTTAAATGCGTTCGCTATGTCAATGGGGTTTGTTATTGTTTCCCCGTTATTCTGTATTTCTGTTATCTGTTCAAAGGGAGGGCAATGTTTATTTTCATTTATGATCTTCCATGTATCTTTTGATTTATTTGTTGACGTCAATATCTTATGGTTATTTTTTGCTTTTTGTGTCAGTTTTATTATTTTCTTAAGTCTTCGTGAGTAATTTTTAAATTTAGCCAAGTTATTACTATTAGGTTTTGCTCGTAGTTGCCAAAGAAATTGACGTTTATTTTTGCTACAGCGTTTTATACCGGGTGTTAACCATTTCGGATTCCTTTTTAACTTAATTTTTTTGTTGATCAAGGGGAAACATAAATCATAAAACAGCTGGAATACTTCCAAAAAAATATCGTACGCTACATTAGGATCATCAGCTTGATAAACATCACAAAACGATAAAGGATATAAACATGATCTAAATTTCATAAGATTGTTGTAACTGTAATCACGCGCCGTAACATTCCAGTTGTCTACTGTACAAGTCTTTTTAACGGGAATCTTTAAGACTTGGGCTGTGTGATCTGACATGTTAAGGTCAATTACATCGTGGACACACTTTTGCGTAAAATTGTGCGCAAAATTATCTATACATGTGTTGCTTTGTAATCACTAGATTACTAAGGCCTACTAAGGCTGGTCAATTTGCAATTTTAGGTTAAAGTTTAAGAGGTAGTTGGTGAACTCAATGGAAGTTCTATTTTTTTTCAATATATTTATATTAAAGTCACCACATATAATGACATTCCTGCGCGCTTTGTAACAAATCTTTGGTAAGAGAATATTTAATTTTGAGTAAAACGTATCAAGATTATTCGATTTAGGTATTCTGTAAATACATACTACGATAATGTTATGCTGTGTTAATTCGATAGCGCAGCACTCGAAAACTCCCTGAATTGAAAGTTTCTTGATATCTTCAAGCTCTCTGTATTGGTGGTCGTATTTTATCAGTATGCACGCTCCTCCTCTTTTTGTATCTCTGGAGTAACAAGCTGCCAATTTATAATTTGGAATGGTAAGAAACTCTTCATATCCATTTTCCATGAAGTGTTCGGTCACACAGATGGCGTCAATGCGGTTTTGAAAATCAAGTAGGTGCAAGAGTAACTGGTCTGCCTTATTCATTAATCCAGCGATGTTTTGATGCATTATTGACAGATATTTATAGAAAAAAATGGTTTGATGTGTTTTCAAACGTGTCCTTCGTGTCAGTATTAGTGCTATTTTCTATTTGGATTCCATAAATAGTATTTTTGAGATTCGTAAATACGTTTTTCATGCCTGTGTCGTTTAAGAGACCTTGACGACCCGAAAACATAGTTTTATCATAACGTAAATCAGCGTTTGAGTCCAGTAAGTAAGCATATTCGTATGTTGTGTTATGCAAATACAAAAGACTATTAAACATTTCTACCCGTGAGTTGTATATTGTTGTGTAAACACCACACTGTCTATAGGTTGGGAGACATATAATTATATTGGTATGGGTTAGTTTTTCAATGGTATCTTTAATGTTGTAGATCAAATCGTGATAGTTTTTAGTTCTTAAGAAGTCGCTTTCTCCTGTTAATATGACACAGTAGTCGGTTTTATTATAATGTTTGATCTTATTTTCTATACCTAGTAGAAGTTGTTCAATGCTACAATTTGGATACGAGTAGTGGCAGAAGTCATAATCAGTTGCAAAAGAATCTTCTATAATGCTGCAAAGGCCATTTCTGTTGTTAGCGCTTATTATACTCAGTTTACTTTTAATTTTTACTTGGGTCAGGTATCGTTTGTCGATGAAATCCTCACGAATTGAGTATTTTAATCCATGGTTGTCACATTGAGATGTCCTATCAACCATCTGGGGTATAGCTACCTGTGTTGAGTTATTAGCCATTTTGGGAGTAAGCTCCATAACTTTCTTGGTCGACTTGGGAGTGATGCTGACATCTATTGTAGCAATTGTTTGAGAAGATTTTTTCTTTTTTGGAGTGTCTTTAATAATGTCTTTTGTCAATTTTTTATAAATGTGTTCCTTTTTTGTTAAATTTTCGATGGTTTTTTTGAGATCTGTGCTGTCCATATTTAAGAATTCAACTTCCCGGTGTGCGGTCTGTAGTTGCATGGTCAATTCCTTTATTTTGTTTTTAAGTTGAAGAATTTCTTCGCAGTCCTCATCGTCTCATATGTTCGGTAGACTGTAGTGGTGCCATCTAGTTCACTATTTGGTAAATTTAAATCTTCACTTTTGGTTTCCGAGACTCTTCGATTACGACGTTGCGTGATGTTTCCAAAGAAGTTCATGTTGATTTAAATTTAAATAATTAGAAATTACATGAATCGCAAAGAGTTCCACAGTTGGTGAGATCCGAACCGGCACTCAGTGGCACAGCAATCCAACATGAAATACTTCGGCTATGAGAACATTGGTTCTATCATTGAAATTTGTAAGTGTTTTTAAGAATATACTTCAAATAGTTAAGGAGTCGTTAAAAATGATTCATCGCTTAAGAATTTTTCCACACAAGACCGAGTTCAATTTTAACTTTCTACATAAGTTTTTTTCCGGTTAATATACACTTGTCACTTTGTTTGTAGCGTATTCCACGCAAGTAATTGTTTATCACAGTACTATTTAATGTTAATTAATGTTATACTCTGTTTCGTCACTTCACATAATTATTTTCACTTAGTCTACAACAAATATCACATAGTTTATTTAGATAACGTTTGTGCACATAATTCACGTCAAAATGGACTTATCAGACACAATTTAATATGAGATTTAGTATGTTTTATAATTTTAAATTAAATAATAAATCGAAGAACTATACTTTAGATGTTTACTTCATCAGCGCCATCTAGCGTTCCCTTCATACTTTCCAAAAAGTGTATGTTAAAGTATCAAAGTAAATACTAATGCACTATCACGTACTTCCTAATTCCATACCATCCCTCCCCCATTCATTCTTCACTTCCGGATTCGCAACAACTCTCTCGAGAACTCAGCGATTAACATGGCGCGTGATTCCACTGCCGGCTAAAATAAAACAAACCTACCTACAAATACTAGCAACAATTCTGTGAAGTGTTAAGTGTGTTCAAAGGGACGTCCCTGAACTGTGTGTGGGACTAGAGGTGCCACCGAGAAGCCGTCGACGGTGTGAAAACGAGTGAGTCTACCTTCCATACCATCCACTTATCCACGTGTTAGTGCACAATAAAGGCTCGCCTATGGCCACAGTCTCCTCCATGTTGGTCCTTACGAGTTGGATTTCTATACATGTACCTATTATTTTAGTCGTAAATTTCACACGTGCAGCGTCCATATTTGCCATTTACATTTCACAGGGAACACGATATTTATGTATGTATCATAATAATTATTATTATTATTATTTTTATTTTATTTTGAGTTATAACACGTAATAACTCAATAAACAAGCATCACCGATTGATTGTTTTGTATTCAACGCATACAGACGTGCTCATAAATGCACATTATCAGTAAAATAAATTAACGCTTACCTAAACAGTGATCCAGTTTAGTGTGTTATAGCGTGTTATTCAATAAATATTACAGTAATAAGTTACAATAATGAACTGACGATAATATAATCCTATAAATTGGTATATGGACGGCAGCCCCTTTACTCGCAGCGCCATGATACGACGTAGTCCGCCACCGACTCCGACCCCGGTACCAATACCGGCAAGGACACCGCCCCAACAACCAAGACAAGACCAAGATGACGCAGTTGAAGTTGTATCCACTCCGGAGATTCAGAACTGGATGACGTCTATTGAGCAGTGCCTGAATGAGGTAGTTGCTATAGCTTCTGAGGGAAAGCTAAAAGCTGATCAGAAGCTGAAAATAAGCAATCTTTGCCGGAAAGTTGGACATAGAACTTCACAAATGGCTGCGCAATACCAGTCACTAAAACAAAAAGCAATCCAAGCACATGCCACCATTCAAACCATGACCGAAGCTCGATACCTATCAGATTGTCTAATAGAGATGAACCGGACGATTCAGGAGTCCTGTACGAAGCGGGAAGCAACTTCATCGTCATTTGCAGATATGGTCAAGAAGGGATCCAACACCTTTGTTCGTCCTAATACTTTTAGCTCCGTGGCCATTTACCCTAGTGACAACTCAAAGACTAGTGACGAAACCAAGAACTTGGTCCAACAAATCATATGCCCTGGAGAAATGAAGCTGAAAGTACGAGGAGTACGCGAAATTGGAAAAGGAGGCCTTATAATAAGCACGGAGACTAAAGATGACCTAGATAGGCTCAAACAAACAGTCCAACTTGCTTCGTCAGGGCTTACCGTCGACGAACCTAAAAAGCGCAAACCTCGCATAATAGTTATAAAAGTTTCCTCATCGATGTCTGAAAATGAGGTTTATAAATGTATTTATGAACAAAAGTTGACCGACAAACTGCCCACTTTATCCTTAGATACATTTTTGGCCTCATTAAAACTAAGCCACAAATCAGGCAGGAAAGATGCTGAGAACTGTAACTATATTCTAGAAGTTCCAGCCGTCGTACGCAAGGCCCTCATTACACAAGACCGAGTTTTCATAAATTGGACGTCCTGCCCGGTACGAGACTTTACACTAGTAACGAGATGTTACAAGTGCCAGCAGTACGGTCATGCAGCCAAAACCTGTAAAATTGCTATCCCTACATGTGGACATTGCGGTGAAGAAGGACACGCAATACAGGACTGCGCAAAGAAATCCGAAACGCCTAAATGTGCTACGTGTTTGCGCTTTAAAAAACAAGCCAACCACAAGACTGGAGACGCAGATTGCCCGGCCAAAAAAGCTGCCGAAAACAGGTACATAAACTCAATTGATTATGTAGGCGCCTAAGAGCGCTACTTTTTGTTTATATTATAGACCTAATTTTTATTGTTATTTTCTTTAGTATTAGTATGGATCCTAACTTATTTAACAATTGAGATGCTAACTTCACACACGTAATTCAGCATATCATTCTAGACGCCCCAGTCTAGAAAATTTTCGTCGGATATGAAAAAAAAAATCAGCTGTTCCACACATTTTGACCCTGTAGGTATTGCTTTTTTCTATGAAATAGCTGATTTTTTAGGGTTCCGCACCTCAAAAGGAAAAAGCGGAACCCTTATAGGATCACTTTGTTGTCCGTCCGTCCGTCCGTCTGTCAAGACCCTTTTTCTCAAGAATGCGTGGAGATATCAAGCTGAAATTTATATCAAATACTCAAGACTACTGTCCCTTGGAGCTGTGAAAAAATCAAACTTCTAAGCTAACGTAATCAAAAGATATAGCCGTTTAAGCCGCAAATTTCCGCAAATCGAAACTCGCAAGGGAATCAAAACCTAAAGGGTACTTCCAGTCGATCTAGAATTTTGAAATTTGGTACGAAGCAACGTCTTATAGCGCAAATAAAGGAACAATTGCGAAAACCGTAAATTGTTAGTTACATCATATAATAAACAGAACAAAACACAGTCAGAAATAAAACCAAGCCAAGAAACAGAACAGAACTACGACTCGATTGTCGTGATGGGTGAACTTTTACTTATATACCTACAGGTTTGTACGGAACCCTCGGTGCGCGAGTCCGACTCTCACTTGGCCGGTTTTTTTTTTTTTTGTAAAACCGATGAAAAATGTCTGCGCAAGGGGGTCTAGAATGATATGCTGAATTTATGGTTACAGTTTGCGCACTGGATAAAAACTTATCCTGTATAAACACAGTGGTTTTAGCGCTCTACAGAACACTTAATACAGCTGAAAGAGTAATGAACATGGCCGTCAGGCAGCAATGACATGTTCAGATTTGGTATGTGTTGTCGGTCAGATAGTCCGACAAGGCCTGAATGGAACAAAAAGTGTCGGACACATAGTCCGACATGGCAGTTATCGTGTTAATGTGTTCTTATTGGCTAGAAAGAAATACAGTCACCACATTATGCACTAATGCATTGTTACACCTATGAATTAGAGAATGCATGTTTATTATATTATTCATAAGTAAACAACTTGTATATTATAAGGTATAAGGCATAAGGTTCATAATTCTTTTGTTGGTCTTGGTATTACCTTTTATAACAAGCTTCCCTCTACTTTGCTAGATTTGCAGTTTAATGATAGCCCAAGAGCCCACGACGGCCAGACCTTCCTTATTTTATAAAAGTTGAAAGTTTCTCTGTACATGTCTCTTATACAGGTAATAACGACCAGCGACTATAGAGTTTGGGTTGTGGTTACCTGGGCAGGTAACAGGTAGTAAAGGTGTATAAAATAGTACTTAAAATTTGTTAGAGTATAAAGCTCAATTTTTTTATATTTTCTTCGGGATAACTTTAGAAATCTCGTCATCCATTGCCGGACACTTATGACGGTTGCTACCCCCTGCCAGACACCCCTAAACTTAAATAAATTACAATTATACTTTCGTTATAGTATAAAAGCTAAATTTTATATATGTTACTTGGGGACCTATAAAAAGATGTTACCTCAATAGCCGGACAGTTTTCATGGTTTTTACATCTTGCCATCGAAAGTCCACAGTCGGTGCGAGCGCGAATGCTTAGTCGATTACTATTTTTTAAGATATCTAATAAAAAAATAATTTTATTACGTTCATAGCCATGTTGTATAAAGTGAAAAATGATAGTTTAATATCATAAAAATATTTAAAAAAAGTATGACTACAGGTAAAAAAAAGATGGTTTTAATTTTCCTTTTCTGAAAAGCGCAGGATTAAAATGACAACCTGTGATGGCATGAAATCCAGGTAAGCTCTGACAAATTAACAGTCCCAACTCTGCATGTATTTTGGTTAGGTCCACATACCTTAAATTATTGCCAGTGCCTGTAAGCATCCAAACAACCGAATCACTTTTAAGGTGATGCATGTTACCAAGCATTATAGCCGCAATATCGGTATCAGCAGTTCTTATTACTATTTCTGCTGGATAGTTGATGTTACATGCATGATATACTATCTTCGTATCTGCTTCCTCGTGTGCTGGGCATGACAACTCTTCATCAATCCTTGGGACAACTTTGTTGGAATTATCAACAGTGAAAAAATGACACTTTCTGAAATTGATGTATATTGTTTTGTTGCCAATAAATGGCACCACTTCATCAGTAGCCCAATGTGAAATAAAAAAAATTAACTAGAGCTCCTTTGAAATTTAAATTTTTCAACTCTTTCGCGAAATCACTTGGTCGAATTTGTTCAGGCCCAGTTATAGAGTATTCCAATTGCGCGGATTCTAACCGTTGGGAATGCTCATAATCTTTGATCGACGGAGTAAAGTATTGATAAAAAATCACATCAATTCTCGATACTTGAAATTGAGTAGCCATTTGCAACAATTTTTTTGAAATATTTCCAAATGTTTTTGGAACATTTTTCATTGTATGAAAGAAACCGTCAATTATTATAACATCTATATGATGTGGTTGCTCATGCTGGACCTCTTTCTCTAGACGTTTCATCAGAGCAAATTTATCTGTCTTACAAATAGCGCCATCCAAATGGCACAGGGACAATGGCACTGAGGTAATCGGGTAACACAAAATCTTGGAAATGTGTACATTAAAATCCATGGAGATACCCAGCATGCGTCCAAATAGAACTCTTTGGATTTTAATTTCCTGAATTTTACCAGCTACTTGAACTTTCTTCTTCTTCTTATAATCTATAGACAAATTGTCAATTGAATTTTTTTTATAGCTTTTTCAAATGTGGTTATATCTGATAAACATTCGGAAACAAATGTTTTACGAAGATCATCTCCATTTTTTAAAATGTTTAAAGGAATGTCTTTACCGATGGCGATGCAGATTTTCCATATGAAATATTTATTAGTTGGTCTTTCGGCACTTCTGAACTGAAGGGATTAATAAATCGATCAAAGGTAGCGATAAATTGTCTCAATTGTTTGGTATTTTTCCGGATATTATGAAGATTTAAGTCTGTTGAAACATCTTGATGAGGCTGAAGTCCTAGTTCTTGATAAACTTGACTTATTATTGTTGACCTAACATCATGATTACGAGCCCACCGTTGACGTGCCGAAATTGAATTGGTAAAGTGTATAACACCTGTGAGCCTTCTAGCAGCTTCTGCATTTATAGTTTGCTCTAATACCAGGTCAATCGGTTGTCTAGAAAATGATTTGGTGATCCGTTTAATACCAAAGCAACCTTGTTTAAATCCTTCGTATAAATCAGGATGAGTTTTTGCAACTTTCAACAAATTATCATAATATGTTACGATCCATCGTGCATAATTTTGTTAGTTGCATATAAAAAAAAAATTTGTAATTTTAGGCAATGTTGATATAAAAAGCTCAAAATCCCCCGTACGAATGCTCCGTGACAAGTTCAAGTAATGATGTATGAGATTGATGTATATTAAGTAAAATTGTGAAGTTTTACCATGCTCACCATTGAGACATTGTTGCTTGAAAATATTGTAATTATTCATCAATTCTTTTAGTTCATTATTTCAATGTTAAATGACGATATTTTACAGTTTTGTAGTCTTTTCACTTCCTCTATCTCACTATCTATCTCTCTATCTCACTCGCACCCGCTTGAACAGAACAGTTGTTACCTTGCGCTCGCACCTACAGTGGACTTTCGATGTGTCTGGCAAGATGTAAAAACCATGAAAACTGTCCGGCTATTGAGGTAACATCTTTTTATAGGTCCCCAAGTAACATATATAAAATTTAGCTTTTATACTATAACGAAAGTATAATTGTAATTTATTTAAGTTTAGGGGTGTCTGGCAGGGGGTAGCAACCGTCATAAGTGTCCGGCAATGGATGACGAGATTTCTAAAGTTATCCCGAAGAAAATATAAAAAAATTGAGCTTTATACTCTAACAAATTTTAAGTACTATTTTATACACCTTTACTACCTGTTACCTGCCCAGGTAACCACAACCCAAACTCTATAGTCGCTGGTCGTTATTACCTGTATAAGAGACATGTACAGAGAAACTTTCAACTTTTATAAAATAAGGAAGGTCTGGCCGTCGTGGGCTCTTGCTCTATGAGTTTAAAGCTAAAGTAATATCCAACCTTTGTTCAAAGGCATACTATTCTATCAACGACTACTTAAACGATAAGAATAGTTGGTCGCACGTGTGTGAAGTTAGCATCTCAATTGTTAGCATCTCACAAAAAAACACCACATATAGTGGCATCCCACATAGTTCCACAGTTCTTGATAAGTTTTAACAATAGTTCCGTTGATTTAACTATCCAAAACGCATTTTGAAAAAATGAGATGCTAACTTCGCAAAACACATCACAGCATCTCATCGAATTTCTCAAAATTAACCATTTTTGAGTTGAAAGAAAAAGAGTTCTGCATCCGAAACGTATTCGGCTGAGAGTTCTATGGGGTGAATCCAATTTAAATCACCAAAAAATAATTATTATGTATTATTTCTCAATGTCATTAACGAACTATCCTTACAGGAGTGAGATGCTGAGGTATAACTGGGAGTTCTGGTTCAAATGAAGAATTCTATCGAGTAGTCGAGGTCTTTCACTCAATTACCAAAAGAGTTCTGTTGTTTTGAACATTCAATATAGGTATATAACATTGTTATAACAAAACCAACCATTTTGGAGTGAGATGCTGAGGTAAAACTGGGAGTTCTGGATCGAATGAAGATTTCTATCGAGTAGTTTAGGTTTTTCACTCAAGTACCGAAAGAGTTCTGTTGTTTTGAACATTCACAATAGGTACATAACATTTTTATAACCAAAACATCCATACAGGAGTGAGATGCTGGGGTATAACTGGGAGTTCTGGATTGAATGAAGATTTCTATTGAGTAGTTTAGGTCTTTCACTCAATTATCAAAAGAGTTCTGTTGTTATGAACATTTACAATTGGTATATAACATTGTTTTAACCAAAACATCCATATAGGAGTGAGATGCTGGGGTACAACTGGGAGTTCTGGTTCAAATGAAGATTTCTATCGAGTAGTTTAGGTCTTTCACTCAACTACTCAAAGAGTTCTGTTGTATTGAACATTCAAAATAGGTATATAATATATTTATAACCAAAACATCCATATAGGAGTGAGATGCTGGGGTATAACAAAGAGTTCTGGATTGAATGAAGATTTCTATCGAGTAGTCGAGGTCTTTCACTCAATTACCAAAAGAGTTCTGTTGTTTTGAACATATACAATTAGTAAAAAACATTATTATAACCAAAACAATCATTTAGGAGTGAGATGCTGGGGTATAACTGGGAGTTCTGGATCGAATGAAGATTTCTAATGAGTAGTTTAGGTCTTTCACTCAATTATCAAAAGAGTTCTGTTGTTTTGAACATTTACAATTGGTATATAACAATGTTTTAACCAAAACATCCATATAGGAGTGAGATGCTGGGGTAAAACTGAGAGTTCTGGTTCAAATGAAGATTTCTATCAAGTAGTTTAGGTCTTTCACTCAATTACTGAAAGAGTTCTGTTGTTTTGAACATTCACAATAGGCATATAACATTGTTAAAACCAAAACATCCATATAGGAGTGAGATGCTGGGGTATAACAAAGAGTTCTGGATTGAATGAAGATTTCTATTGAGTAGTTTAGGTCTTTCACTCAATTATCAAAAGAGTTCTGTTGTTTTGAACATTTACAATTGGTATATAACATTGTTTTAACCAAAACATCCATATAGGAGTGAGATGCTGGGGTACAACTGGGAGTTCTGGTTCAAATGAAGATTTCTATCGAGTAGTTAAGGTCTTTCACTCAACTACTCAAAGAGTTCTGTTGTATTGAACATTCAAAATAGGTATATAATATTTTTATAACCAAAACATCCATACAGGAGTGAGATGCTGGGGTATAACAAAGAGTTCTGGATTGAATGAAGATTTCTATCGAGAAGTCGAGGTCTTTCACTCAATTACCAAAAGAGTTCTGTTGTTTTGAACATATACAATTAGTAAAAAACATTATTATAACCAAAACAACCATTTAGGAGTGAGATGCTGGGGTATAACTGGGAGTTCTGGATCGAATGAAGATTTCTGTAGAGTAGTCTAGGTCTTACACTCAATTATCAAAAGAGTTCTGTTGTTTTGAATATTCACAATAGGTATATAACATTGTTATAACCAAAACATCCATATAGGAGTGAGATGCTGGGGTATAACTGGGAGTTCTGGTTCAAATGAAGATTTCTATCGAGTAGTCAAGGTCTTTCACTCAACTACTCAAAGAGTTCTGTTGTATTAAACATTCACAATAGGTATATAACATTGTTATAACAAAAACCACCATTCAGGAGTGAGATGCTGAGGTAAAACGGGGAGTTCTGTATCGAATGAAAATTTCTCTCTAGTAGTCGAGGTCTTTCACTCAATTACCGAAAGAATTCTATTGTTTTGAACATTCACAATAGGTATATAACATTGTTATAACCAAAACATCCATATAGGAGTGAGATGCTGGGGTAAAACTGAGAGTTCTGGTTCAAATGAAGATTTCTATCGAGTAGTTTAGGTCTTTCACTCAATTACTGAAAGAGTTCTGTTGTTTTGAACATTCACAATAGGCATATAACATTGTTAAAACCAAAACATCCATATAGGAGTGAGATGCTGGGGTATAACAAAGAGTTCTGGATTGAATGAAGATTTCTATTGAGTAGTTTAGGTCTTTCACTCAATTATCAAAAGAGTTCTGTTGTTTTGAACATTTACAATTGGTATATAACATTGTTTTAACCAAAACATCCATATAGGAGTGAGATGCTGGGGTACAACTGGGAGTTCTGGTTCAAATGAAGATTTCTATCGAGTAGTTTAGGTCTTTCACTCAACTACTCAAAGAGTTCTGTTGTATTGAACATTCAAAATAGGTATATAATATTTTTATAACCAAAACATCCATATAGGAGTGAGATGCTGGGGTATAACAAAGAGTTCTGGATTGAATGAAGATTTCTATCGAGTAGTCGAGGTCTTTCACTCAATTACCAAAAGAGTTCTGTTGTTTAAAACATATACAATTAGTAAAAAACATTATTATAACCAAAACAACCATTTAGGAGTGAGATGCTGGGGTATAACTGGGAGTTCTGGATCGAATGAAGATTTCTGTAGAGTAGTCTGGGTCTTACACTCAATTATCAAAAGAGTTCTGTTGTTTTGAATATTCACAATAGGTATATAACATTGTTATAACCAAAACATCCATATAGGAGTGAGATGCTGGGGTATAACTGGGAGTTCTGGTTCAAATGAAGATTTCTATCGAGTAGTCAAGGTCTTTCACTCAACTACTCAAAGAGTTCTGTTGTATTAAACATTCACAATAGGTATATAATATTGTTATAACAAAAACCACCATTCAGGAGTGAGATGCTGAGGTAAAACGGGGAGTTCTGTATCGAATGAAAATTTCTCTCTAGTAGTCGAGGTCTTTCACTCAATTACCGAAAGAATTCTGTTGTTTTGAACATTCACAATAGGTCTATAACATTGTTATAACCAAAACATCCATATAGGAGTGTGATGCTGTGGTATAACTGGGAGTTCTGGATCGAATCAAAATTTCTATCGAGTAGTCGAGGTCTCTCACTCAATTACCGAAAGAGTTCTGTTGTTTTGAACATTGACAATAGGTATATAACATTGTTATAACCAAAACAACCATTTAGGAGTGAGATGCTGAGGTAAAACGGGGAGTTCTGTATCGAATGAAAATTTCTATCTAGTAGTCGAGGTCTTTCACTCAATTACCGAAAGAGTTCTGTTGTTTTGAACATTCAGAATAGGTTATAACATTGTTATAACCATAACACCCATATAGGAGTGAGATGCTGGGGTATAACTGGGAGTTGTGGATCGAATGAAAATTTCTGTCTATTAGTCGAGGACTTACACTCAATTATCGAAACAGTTCTGTTGTTTTGAACATTCACAATAGGTATATAACATTGTTATAACCAAAACACCCATATAGGAGTGAGATGCTGGGGTATAAGTGGGAGTTCTAGATGGAATGAAAATTTCTATCGAGTAGTCGAGGTCTTTCTCTCAATTACCGAAAGAGTTCTGTTGTTTTGAACATATACAATTGGTAAAAACATTATTATAACCAAAACAAACATTTAGGAGTGAGATGCTGGGGTATAACTGGGAGTTCTGAATCGAATGAAGAATTCTATCGAGTAGTCGAGGTCTTTCACTCAATTACCGAAAGAGTTCTGTTGTTTAGAGCATTGACAATAGGTATATAACATTGTTATAACCAAAACAACCATTTAGGAGTGAGATGCTGTGGTATAACGGGGAGTTTTGTATCGAATGAAAATTTCTATCTAGTAGTCGAGGTCTTTCACTCAATTACCGAAAGAGTTCTGTTGTTTTGAACATTCAGAATAGGTTATAACATTGTTATAACCATAACACCCATATAGGAGTGAGATGCTGGGGTATAGCTGGGAGTTGTGGATCGAATGAAAATTTCTGTCTATTAGTCGAGGACTTACACTCAATTACCGAAACAGTTCTGTTGTTTTGAACATTCACAATAGGTATATAACATTGTTATAACAAAAGCAACCATTTTGGAGTGAGATGCTGAGGTAAAACTGGGAGTTCTGGATCGAATGAAGATTTCTATTGAGTAGTTTAGGTCTTTCACTCAATAACCGAAAGAATTCTGTTGTTTTGAACATTCACAATTGGTATATAACATTGTTATAACCAAAACAGCCATATAGGAGTGAGATGCTGGGGCATAACTGGGAGTTTTGGATCGAATGAAAATTTCTATCTAGTAGTCGAGGAATTTCACTCAATTACCAAAAAAGTTCTGTTGTTTTGAACATACACAAATGGTAAAAAACATTATTAATACCAAAACAACCATTTTGGAGTGAGATGCTGAGGTAAAACTGGGAGTTCTGGATCGAATGAAGATTTCTATCGAGTAGTTTATGTCTTTCACTCAATTACCAAAAGAGTTCTGTTGTTTTGAACATTCTCAATTGGTATTCAACATTGTTATAACCAAAACATCCATATACAAGTGAGATGCTGGGGTATAAATGGGAGTTCAGGATCGAATGAAAATTTCTATCGCGTAGTCGAGGTCTTTCACTCAATTACCAAAAAAGTTCTGTTGTTTTGAACATATACAATTGATAAAAAACATTATTATAACCAAAACAACCATTTAGGAGTGAGATGCTGAGGTAAAACTGGGAGTTCTGGTTCAAATGAAGATTTTTATCGAGAATTTTAGGTCTTTCACTCAAAAACCGAGAGAGTTCTGTTGTTTTGAACATATACAATTGGTAAAAAACATTATTATAACCAAAACAACCATTTAGGTGTGAGATGCTGAAGTAAAACTGGGAGTTCTGGTTCAAATGAAGATTTCTATAGAGTAGTCTAGGTCTTTCACTCAATTATCAAAAGAGTTCCGTTGTTTTGAATATTCACAATTAGTATATAACATTGTTTTAATCAAAACATCCATATAGGAGTGAGATGCTGGGGTATAACTGGGAGTTCTGGATCGAATGAAGATTTCTATCGAGTAGTTTAGGTCTTTCACTCAATAACCGAAAGAGTTCTGTTGTTTTGAACATTCACAATTAGTATATAACACTGTTATAACCAACACATCCATATAGGAGTGAGATGCTGGGGTATAACTGGGAGTTCTGGATCGAATGAAGATTTCTATCGAGTATTTGAGGTCTTTCACTCAATAACCGAGAGAGTTCTGTTGTTTTGAACATATACAATTGGTAAAAAACATTATTATAACCAAAACAACCATTTAGGTGTGAGATGCTGAGGTAAAACTGGGAGTTCTGGTTCGAATGAAGGTTTCTATAGAGTAGTCTAGGTCTTACACTCAATTATCAAAAGAGTTCTGTTGTTTTGAACATTTACAATTGGTATATAACATTGTTTTAACCAAAACATCCACATAGGAGTGAGATGCTGGGGTAAAACTGAGAGTTCTGGTTCAAATGAAGATTTCTATCGAGTAGTTTAGGTCTTTCACCCAATTACTGAAAGAGTTCTGTTGTTTTGAACATTCACAATAGGTATATAACATTGTTATAACCAAAACATCTATACAGGAATGTGATGGTATAGCGTAACTATGAGTTTTGGAATGAATAAAGCTATTTGTCGATTAATCGATGTATTTTATATTAGTACTGAGAAGGTTCTAGTGTTTCAATCATATACAATTATTATAAATCACTGTTGTATCCAAGATAAGACTGAGGTGCTGAGAAAAAAAAAAGGAAAACATGTGAAATTAACCCGAACTAACAAAAATACAGACAACCTGAAAGTTTTCAGTGTTCTCATCATTAAGATTAGCTGGACCAACCCTGAAATGGCGGCAAAATCAGCAGATCCATACATTTGTGTTCGCATAAGGTGACAAAATTTATGGACTAGCTGATTTAATTTTCGCGGCTTTTCTGTTATAAATTCAGGGTTGCTCTTATGTCAAAAGTTGTTGTGACTCCTTTTCAGTTTTTTTTTCATCAATTTTTAACGCAGACGATATATTTAACCTCCTTAATTACCTTTTAATTTTTGTGTTACTTAGAAGAAAATTTCCCATTATTTTTTCGCCTATCATTGTTTTTGATCCGCCCATACCTTATGGTACCTCAAAATTACTTTACTATAATAATAAATTTTTAAAGGTTAGGCTAGTGCACCTACTGTGCACTAGTCCTTAGAATTCATATCTGTTATATTTTATTTTACATTCAACTTATTTTCATGTCTTTTTCATAGTGAATAATACCAAAATTTAAAATAAGCAAGCTGGACGTGGAGAGCGCAGCAAATGTACAATTTAAATTAGTGTAAAGAGGAACAAAAAAAAAATTTCACTTAGGAGCAGAAACTCCTCGTTTTCAGATGCAGTTGTAACTGCACTATTCGACAGCATCTATAAGATATTCAGAACTCTGAGACAAGTATCAGCAGAGCATGAGTTAAATATATGTTACTAAAAATGCAGATATAAATGAATAATCTGGTAAGATGGATAAAATAAAAATCACATAGCAGTGCGCAGAAAGAACTCCTCGATTTCTGATACATCTATGACTAAACTATTGGAACACTTGCAAAATAAACCAGAACTCTGCGTACAGAAACGTGGCGTTCCCGCTCCTGAATGCTATATTTTTTTTCATTTTCGAGTCATCACACCAGAACACTAATTTAAATCTTGATTTTAACTAACTCATATCTTTACCCATGCTCTGCTTGTACCATAGTTGGCGTTCTGGTTTTATTTTGCATGATTTCCAATAGTTTAGATATAGGTGCATCAAAAAACGAGGAGTTCTCACTCCTCACCACTACTTTTTTTTTAATCCATGTCACTAGATAATTTAAATTTTGATTTTCACTAACACATATTTTTACACATGCTCTGCTGATACCTCAGTCAGAGTTCTGGTTTTAAGTTACATCTTTTCCACCATTTCAGTTAGAGATAGACTGCTCCATTTTAATACCCAGTAAGGATTTTTTTTTACCAATTTCTGTTTTTTAACTTATATTATAAAGCATAAATTGAGAAATAAACTTAAACACCCGATAAAAGCTTAATCTTGTGAAGGAAAGTAAAAGTGACAATGCAATTCCTTTTCTGTAAACTGCAGGAAAAACATATGGGAACAATATTGCGATCGAAATTATACCACTGATCGTATACAGGGCGTACCTTTCTTAATAAATGCATACGTTTTTCTGAAAAATTTAATGTGCTCATTCAAATGACAATGCTTACATAAAAAATAGAAGCCATTATTTCTCTCTTCCAAACAATGATGATGAGTTGATATCCTATAACTAACCACTATAGACATAATAATTATGTACTTCCCCACACACAAAATACTTACCAAGACATTTGACTTTAAAAGCAATGCATCAAGATATCAAAAGAAAGCATCCTGATTTAAAATATGGTAAAGAAGTCTACAGGCAACAACTAAAAGATTTAAAATTATTTTTCCATATACAAAAATAAGTAATAAGTAGTAATATTTATCCAGAAAGCCTGACCTACGAGAAAAAGAGGAAAAAGGATTAAAATGCAATACCTACCCGTAGAATTTACCAAAAATAAGAATGTCAAAAATGAAAGGCTCAGCTATACATAAATACGTATATATAGATTAGATGTGAACTGAATACTGAATGATCAAATCAAGTAATTTTCAACGGACTTACTAAAAGTTATCACACTGCCTGAAATGCCGAGTATTAAGGATACTTTAATAATGAAATATATTTAAGGAAGAAATTAATATTAATTTAGTACTCAACTACTGAATTAAAATTAAAATCTTAAATAGAGATAACAAAAAATAATCGATTACATTAAAGGACCAACCCAAGAATTACCAAAACCGACAAGAGCATGAATGAAAAATAAATAGTAAAATTGTGTTATATGCTTGGTAAATAATTTACAGGCCTTTTTCCCATGGGGGTGAACAAAAACCACGGCACGCCACCTGCTACGATCTCTACACATTCCTTTTGCCTCGTTTTCATTCGATCCAAAACTCCGAGTTATACTTCAGCATCTCACTCCTATATGGTTTTTTTGGTTATAACAATGTTAAATACCTATTGCGAATGTTCAAAACGACAGAAATCATTCGGTTATTGAGTGAAAGACCCAACTATTCGAAAGAAATCTTCATTCGATTCAGAACTTCCAGTTATACCCCAGCATCTCACTCCTATATGGATGTTTTGGTTATAACAATGTTATATACCTATTGTGAATATTCAAAACAACAGAACCTTTCAGTAATTGAGTGAAACACCTCAACTACTCGAAAGAAATCTTCATTCGATACAGAACTCCCAGTTATACCCCAGCATCTCACTCCTAATTGGATGTTTTGGTTATAACAAAGCGTTTTACCAATTGTTTATGTTCAAAACAACAGAACTCTTTCGGTAATTGAGTAAAAGACCTCGACTACTCGATAGAAATCTTCTTTTGAACCAGAACTCCCAGTTATACCGCAGCATCTCACTCCTATATGGATGTTTTGGTTATAACAATGTTATATACCTATTGTGAATATTCAAAACAACAGAATTCTCTCGGTTTTTTAGTGAAAGACCTAAACTTCTCGATAGAAATCTTCATTTGAACCAGAACTCCCAGTTTTACCTCAGCATCTCACTCCTAAATGGTTGTTTTGATTATAATAATGTTTTTTTATGAATTGTATATGTTCAAAACAACAGAACTTTTTTGGTAATTGAGTGAAAGACCTCGACTACGCGATAGAAATTTTCATTCGATCCTGAACTCCCATTTATACCCCAGCATCTCACTTGTATATGGGTGTTTTGGTTATAACAATGTTGAATACCAATTGAGAATGTTCAAAACAACAGAACTCTGTTGGTAATTGAGTGAAAGACCTAAACTACTCGATAGAAATCTTCATTCGATTCAGAACTTCCAGTTTTACCTCAGCATCTCACTCCAAAATGGTTGCTTTTGTTATAACAATGTTATATACCTATTGTGAATGTTCAAAAGAACAGAACTCTTCCGCTCAATAGAATTCTTCATTCGATCCAGAACTCCCAGTTATACCCCAGCATCTCACTCCTAAATGGTTGTTTTGGTTATAATAATGTTTTTTACCAATTGTGTATGTTCAAAACAACAGAACTCTTTTGGTAATTGAGTGAAATTCCTCGACTACTAGATAGAAATTTTCATTCGATCCAAAACTCCCAGTTATGCCCTAGCATCTCACTCCTCAATGGTTGTTTTGGTATTAATAATGTTTTTTACCATTTGTATATGTTCAAAACAACAGAACTTTTTTGGTAATTGAGTGAAATTCCTCGACTACTAGATAGAATTCTTCATTCGATCCAGAACTCCCAGTTATACCCCAGCATCTCACTCCTAAATGGTTGTTTTGGTTATAATAATGTTTTTTACCAATTGTGTATGTTCAAAACAACAGAACTCTTTTGGTAATTGAGTGAAATTCCTCGACTACTAGATAGAAATTTTCATTCGATCCAAAACTCCCAGTTATGCCCTAGCATCTCACTCCTCAATGGTTGTTTTGGTATTAATAATGTTTTTTACCATTTGTATATGTTCAAAACAACAGAACTTTTTTGGTAATTGAGTGAAATTCCTCGACTACTAGATAGAAATTTTCATTTGATCCAAAACTCCCAGTTATGCCCCAGCATCTCACTCCTATATGGCTGTTTTGGTTATAACAATGTTATATACTAATTGTGAATATTCAAAACAACAGAACTCTTTCGGTTATTGAGTGAAAGACCTAAACTACTCGATAGAAATCTTCATTCAATCCAGAACTCCCAGTTATACCCCAGCATCTCACTCCTATATGGATGTTTTGGTTATAACAATGGTATATACTAATTGTGAATATTCAAAACAACAGAACTCTTTTGATAATTGAGTGAAAGACCTAGACTACTCTATAGAAACCTTCATTTGAACCAGAACTCCCAGTTTTACCTCAGCATCTCACACCTAAATGGTTGTTTTGGTTATAATTATGTTTTTTACCAATTGTATATGTTCAAAACAACAGAACTCTCTCGGTTATTGAGTGAAAGACCTAAACTACTCGATAGAAATCTTCATTCGATCCAGAACTCCCAGTTATACCCCAGCATCTCACTCCTATATGGATGTTTTGGTTATAACAATGTTATATACTAATTGTGAATATTCAAAACAACAGAACTCTTTTGATAATTGAGTGAAAGACCTAGACTACTCGATAGAAATCTTCATTCGATCCAGAACTTCCAGTTTTACCTCAGCATCTCACTCCAAAATGGTTGCTTTTGTTATAACAATGTTATATACCTATTGTGAATGTTCAAAAGAACAGAACTCTTTCGCTCAATAGAATTCTTCATTCGATCCAGAACTCCCAGTTATACCCCAGCATCTCACTCCTAAATGGTTGTTTTGGTTATAATAATGTTTTTTACCAATTGTGTGTGTTCAAAACAACAGAACTCTTTTGGTAATTGAGTGAAATTCCTCGACTACTAGATAGAAATTTTCATTCGATCCAAAACTCCCAGTTATGCCCCAGCATCGCACTCCTCAATGGTTGTTTTGGTATTAATAATGTTTTTTACCATTTATGTATGTTCAAAACAACAGAACTTTTTTGGTAATTGAGTGAAATTCCTCGACTACTAGATAGAAATTTTCATTTGATCCAAAACTCCCAGTTATACCCCAGCATCTCACTCCTACATGGATGTTTTGGTTATAACAATGTTATATACCAATTATGAATGTTCAAAACAACAGAACTCTTTTGGTAATTGAGTGAAATTCCTCGACTACTAGATAGAAATTTTCATTCGATCCAAAACTCCCAGTTATGCCCCAGCATCTCACTCCTCAATGGTTGTTTTGGTATTAATAATGTTTTTTACCATTTGTGTATGTTCAAAACAACAGAACTTTTTTGGTAATTGAGTGAAATTCCTCGACTACTAGATAGAAATTTTCATTCGATCCAAAACTCCCAGTTATGCCCCAGCATCTCACTCCTATATGGCTGTTTTGGTTATAACAATGTTATATACTAATTGCGAATATTCAAAACAACAGAACTCTTTCGGTTATTGAGTGAAAGACCTAAACTACTCGATAGAAATCTTCATTCAATCCAGAACTCCCAGTTATACCCCAGCATCTCACTCCTATATGGATGTTTTGGTTATAACAATGGTATATACTAATTGTGAATATTCAAAACAACAGAACTCTTTTGATAATTGCGTGAAAGACCTAGACTACTCTATAGAAACCTTCATTTGAACCAGAACTCCCAGTTTTACCTCAGCATCTCACACCTAAATGGTTGTTTTGGTTATAATAATGTTTTTTACCAATTGTATATGTTCAAAACAACAGAACTCTCTCGGTTATTGAGTGAAAGACCTAAACTACTCGATAGAAATCTTCATTCGATCCAGAACTCCCAGTTATACCCCAGCATCTCACTCCTATATGGATGTTTTGGTTATAACAATGTTATATACTAATTGTGAATATCAAAACAACAGAACTCTTTTGATAATTGAGTGAAAGACCTAGACTACTCTATAGAAATCTTCATTTGAACCAGAACTCCCAGTTTTACCTCAGCATCTCACTCCTAAATGGTTGTTTTGGTTATAATAATGTTTTTTATCAATTGTATATGTTCAAAACAACAGAACTTTTTTGGTAATTGAGTGAAAGACCTCGACTACGCGATAGAAATTTTCATTCGATCCTGAACTCCCATTTATACCCCAGCATCTCACTTGTATATGGGTGTTTTGGTTATAACAATGTTGAATACCAATTGAGAATGTTCAAAACAACAGAACTCTTTTGGTAATTGAGTGAAAGACCTAAACTACTCGATAGAAATCTTCATTCGATCCAGAACTTCCAGTTTTACCTCAGCATCTCACTCCAAAATGGTTGCTTTTGTTATAACAATGTTATATACCTATTGTGAATGTTCAAAAGAACAGAACTCTTTCGCTCAATAGAATTCTTCATTCGATCCAGAACTCACAGTTATACCCCAGCATCTCACTCCTAAATGGTTGTTTTGGTTATAATAATGTTTTTTACCAATTGTGTATGTTCAAAACAACAGAACTCTTTTGGTAATTGAGTGAAATTCCTCGACTACTAGATAGAAATTTTCATTCGATCCAAAACTCCCAGTTATGCCCCAGCATCTCACTCCTATATGGCTGTTTTGGTTATAACAATGTTATATACCAATTGTGAATGTTCAAAACAACAGAATTCTTTCGGTTATTGAGTGAAAGACCTAAACTACTCAATAGAAATCTTCATTCGATCCAGAACTCCCAGTTTTACCTCAGCATCTCACTCCAAAATGGTTGCTTTTGTTATAACAATGTTATATACCTATTGTGAATGTTCAAAACAACAGAACTGTTTCGGTAATTGAGTGTAAGTCCTCGACTAATAGACAGAAATTTTCATTCGATCCACAACTCCCAGCTATACCCCAGCATCTCACTCCTATATGGGTGTTATGGTTATAACAATGTTATAACCTATTCTGAATGTTCAAAACAACAGAACTCTTTCGGTAATTGAGTGAAAGACCTCGACTACTAGATAGAAATTTTCATTCGATACAAAACTCCCCGTTATACCTCAGCATCTCACTCCTAAATGGTTGTTTTGGTTATAACAATGTTATATACCTATTGTCAATGTTCAAAACAACAGAACTCTTTCGGTAATTGAGTGAAAGACCTCGACTACTCGATAGAATTCTTCATTCGATCCAGAACTCCCAGTTATACCCCAGCATCTCACTCCTAAATGTTTGTTTTGGTTATAATAATGTTTTTACCAATTGTATATGTTCAAAACAACAGAACTCTTTCGGTAATTGAGTGAAAGACCTCGACTACTCGATAGAAATTTTCATTCCATCTAGAACTCCCACTTATACCCCAGCATCTCACTCCTATATGGGTGTTTTGGTTATAACAATGTTATATACCTATTGTGAATGTTTAAAACAACAGAACTGTTTCGATAATTGAGTGTAAGTCCTCGACTAATAGACAGAAATTTTCATTCGATCCACAACTCCCAGTTATACCCCAGCATCTCACTCCTATATGGGTGTTATGGTTATAACAATGTTATAACCTATTCTGAATGTTCAAAACAACAGAACTCTTTCGGTAATTGAGTGAAAGACCTCGACTACTAGATAGAAATTTTCATTCGATACAGAACTCCCCGTTTTACCTCAGCATCTCACTCCTAAATGGTTGTTTTGGTTATAACAATGTTATATACCTATTGTCAATGTTCAAAACAACAGAACTCTTTCGGTAATTGAGTGAAAGACCTCGACTACTCGATAGAAATTTTGATTCGATCCAGAACTCCCAGTTATACCACAGCATCTCACTCTTATATGGATGTTTTGGTTATAACAATGTTATATACCTATTGTGAATGTTCAAAACAACAGAATTCTTTCGGTAATTGAGTGAAAGACCTCGACTACTAGAGAGAAATTTTCATTCGATACAGAACTCCCCGTTTTACCTCAGCATCTCACTCCTGAATGGTGGTTTTTGTTATAACAATGTTATATACCTATTGTGAATGTTTAATACAACAGAACTCTTTGAGTAGTTGAGTGAAAGACCTTGACTACTCGATAGAAATCTTCATTTGAACCAGAACTCCCAGTTATACCCCAGCATCTCACTCCTATATGGATGTTTTGGTTATAACAATGTTATATACCTATTGTGAATATTCAAAACAACAGAACTCTTTTGATAATTGAGTGTAAGACCTAGACTACTCTACAGAAATCTTCATTCGATCCAGAACTCCCAGTTATACCCCAGCATCTCACTCCTAAATGGTTGTTTTGGTTATAATAATGTTTCTTACTAATTGTATATGTTCAAAACAACAGAACTCTTTTGGTAATTGAGTGAAAGACCTCGACTACTCGATAGAAATCTTCATTCAATCCAGAACTCTTTGTTATACCCCAGCATCTCACTCCTGTATGGATGTTTTGGTTATAAAAATATTATATACCTATTTTGAATGTTCAATACAACAGAACTCTTTGAGTAGTTGAGTGAAAGACCTAAACTACTCGATAGAAATCTTCATTTGAACCAGAACTCCCAGTTGTACCCCAGCATCTCACTCCTATATGGATGTTTTGGTTTTAACAATGTTATATGCCTATTGTGAATGTTCAAAACAACAGAACTCTTTCAGTAATTGAGTGAAAGACCTAAACTACTTGATAGAAATCTTCATTTGAACCAGAACTCTCAGTTTTACCCCAGCATCTCACTCCTATATGGATGTTTTGGTTAAAACAATGTTATATACCAATTGTAAATGTTCAAAACAACAGAACTCTTTTGATAATTGAGTGAAAGACCTAAACTACTCAATAGAAATCTTCATTCGATCCAGAACTCCCAGTTATACCCCAGCATCTCACTCCTAAATGATTGTTTTGGTTATAATAATGTTTTTTACTAATTGTATATGTTCAAAACAACAGAACTCTTTTGGTAATTGAGTGAAAGACCTCGACTACTCGATAGAAATCTTCATTCAATCCAGAACTCTTTGTTATACCCCAGCATCTCACTCCTATATGGATGTTTTGGTTATAAATATATTATATACCTATTTTGAATGTTCAATACAACAGAACTCTTTGAGTAGTTGAGTGAAAGACCTAAACTACTCGATAGAAATCTTCATTTGAACCAGAACTCCCAGTTGTACCCCAGCATCTCACTCCTATATGGATGTTTTGGTTAAAACAATGTTATATACCAATTGTAAATGTTCAAAACAACAGAACTCTTTTGATAATTGAGTGAAAGACCTAAACTACTCAATAGAAATCTTCATTCAATCCAGAACTCTTTGTTATACCCCAGCATCTCACTCCTATATGGATGTTTTGGTTTTAACAATGTTATATGCCTATTGTGAATGTTCAAAACAACAGAACTCTTTCAGTAATTGAGTGAAAGACCTAAACTACTCGATAGAAATCTTCATTTGAACCAGAACTCTCAGTTTTACCCCAGCATCTCACTCCTATATGGATGTTTTGGTTAAAACAATGTTATATACCAATTGTAAATGTTCAAAACAACAGAACTCTTTTGATAATTGAGTGAAAGACCTAAACTACTCAATAGAAATCTTCATTCAATCCAGAACTCCCAGTTATACCCCAGCATCTCACTCCTAAATGATTGTTTTGGTTATAATAATGTTTTTTACTAATTGTATATGTTCAAAACAACAGAACTCTTTTGGTAATTGAGTGAAAGACCTCGACTACTCGATAGAAATCTTCATTCAATCCAGAACTCTTTGTTATACCCCAGCATCTCACTCCTATATGGATGTTTTGGTTATAAATACATTATATACCTATTTTGAATGTTCAATACAACAGAACTCTTTGAGTAGTTGAGTGAAAGACCTAAACTACTCGATAGAAATCTTCATTTGAACCAGAACTCCCAGTTGTACCCCAGCATCTCACTCCTATATGGATGTTTTGGTTAAAACAATGTTATATACCAATTGTAAATGTTCAAAACAACAGAACTCTTTTGATAATTGAGTGAAAGACCTAAACTACTCAATAGAAATCTTCATTCAATCCAGAACTCTTTGTTATACCCCAGCATCTCACTCCTATATGGATGTTTTGGTTTTAACAATGTTATATGCCTATTGTGAATGTTCAAAACAACAGAACTCTTTCAGTAATTGAGTGAAAGACCTAAACTACTCGATAGAAATCTTCATTTGAACCAGAACTCTCAGTTTTACCCCAGCATCTCACTCCTATATGGATGTTTTGGTTAAAACAATGTTATATACCAATTGTAAATGTTCAAAACAACAGAACTCTTTTGATAATTGAGTGAAAGACCTAAACTACTCAATAGAAATCTTCATTCGATCCAGAACTCCCAGTTATACCCCAGCATCTCACTCCTAAATGATTGTTTTGGTTATAATAATGTTTTTTACTAATTGTATATGTTCAAAACAACAGAACTCTTTTGGTAATTGAGTGAAAGACCTCGACTACTCGATAGAAATCTTCATTCAATCCAGAACTCTTTGTTATACCCCAGCATCTCACTCCTATATGGATGTTTTGGTTATAAATATATTATATACCTATTTTGAATGTTCAATACAACAGAACTCTTTGAGTAGTTGAGTGAAAGACCTAAACTACTCGATAGAAATCTTCATTTGAACCAGAACTCCCAGTTGTACCCCAGCATCTCACTCCTATATGGATGTTTTGGTTAAAACAATGTTATATACCAATTGTAAATGTTCAAAACAACAGAACTCTTTTGATAATTGAGTGAAAGACCTAAACTACTCAATAGAAATCTTCATTCAATCCAGAACTCTTTGTTATACCCCAGCATCTCACTCCTATATGGATGTTTTGGTTTTAACAATGTTATATGCCTATTTTGAATGTTCAAAACAACAGAACTCTTTCAGTAATTGAGTGAAAGACCTAAACTACTCGATAGAAATCTTCATTTGAACCAGAACTCTCAGTTTTACCCCAGCATTTCACTCCTATATGGATGTTTTGGTTAAAACAATGTTATATACCAATTGTAAATGTTCAAAACAACAGAACTCTTTTGATAATTGAGTGAAAGACCTAAACTACTCAATAGAAATCTTCATTCAATCCAGAACTCCCAGTTATACCCCAGCATCTCACTCCTGTATGGATGTTTTGGTTATAAAAATGTTATGTACCTATTGTGAATGTTCAAAACAACAGAACTCTTTCGGTACTTGAGTGAAAAACCTAAACTACTCGATAGAAATCTTCATTCGATCCAGAACTCCCAGTTTTACCTCAGCATCTCACTCCAAAATGGTTGGTTTTGTTATAACAATGTTATATACCTATACTGAATGTTCAAAACAACAGAACTCTTTTGGTAATTGAGTGAAAGACCTCGACTACTCGATAGAATTCTTCATTTGAACCAGAACTCCCAGTTATACCTCAGCATCTCACTCCTGTAAGGATAGTTCGTTAATGACATTGAGAAATAATACATAATAATTATTTTTTGGTGATTTAAATTGGATTCACCCCATAGAACTCTCAGCCGAATACGTTTCGGATGCAGAACTCTTTTTCTTTCAACTCAAAAATGGTTAATTTTGAGAAATTCGATGAGATGCTGTGATGTGTTTTGCGAAGTTAGCATCTCATTTTTTCAAAATGCGTTTTGGATAGTCAAATCAACGGAACTATTGTTAAAACTTATCAAGAACTGTGGAACTATGTGGGATGCCACTATATGTGGTGTTTTTTTGTGAGATGCTAACAATTGAGATGCTAACTTCACACACGTGTTGGTCGCTGTGATCAACTCAAGACAATGTTTATGTTCTTTCAATCCAGAATTAGTCTTCCTACTGAAAGTTTATATGGGTAGTTCATATAATTGTTTTTTTTTTGTTTTTATTTAACTGCTTTTGTTAGTTTATTTTTATTTTCTTTTCATTTCATTTATTGTGTATATGTATCATTTGCATCGTATATGTAAGCGGGCACGCCCTTTATGCCTGGAGGCTTTATTAAGGTTTTAAGTTCTGTTTTCGATTTTGTTTTATTATTTATTTCAGCTTGAGTTTAGTTTTCAATGTTTTGTTGGTATATTGGCGTGTGCTAGCTGACATATGGCGAATAATATATGTTTTGTTTTATAATATTAATAACTTACACAATACTGTATAGAATCAAGTTCTTCTAACTTAACAGACAGCTGTGCTGCTGGGGAGTTTGTTCCGCCACTTCTTCTTCCCAGCTAAAGCACTAGGAAGTGTCGAAGGGCGGGCGTTTTGGGGGGACTGTCTCATGTAACTTTGACGTTCAAAAAGTGCTGACTCTCAGCCTAGTTTGAATAAATGACTTTTGATTTTGATTTTGATAATGGCAACCAGTCCCTTCAGCCGGGTGGCAGATGTGCCCGGAGTCTACCCGACCCGATGGCAGTCCAGTATCAGTCCCTTAAACTGACAGCCGTCCGTGCCCACTCCACCGTCCAAACACTCGAGGACCAAATAGATCTGTCTCAACAACCACAAGACCTGAAGCTGAAAATCAGAGCCCCCAAATAAACCAGTTACGGGAACTTCCTTTGCCGACATGGTAAAAAAGGTACCAACAATTTTATACAGCCGATAAATTTAAGCTCAGTTGCTATATACCCTAACTAGCTTCTGCCCGCGACTTCATCTGCGGGAATTTTTTCTACCTTGACCCTTCCCGTCGCATCGAATTGCCTGCCATTTTTCGTTGCTGGTCCGCTCCTTTTGATGGTAGCGTGATGTTATATAGCCTATAGCTTTCCTCAATAAATGGGCTACCCAACACAAAAATTATTTTTCAATTCGGACCAGTCGTTCCTGAGATTAGCGCGTTCAATCAAACAAACAAACTCTTCAGCTTTATAATATTAGTATAGATGATAAATTGAAGTCTACTGAAGAGACCAAAACACTTGTCCAAAAATGTATGTGCCCCGAGCAAATAAAACTCCGAGCAAGAGGACTACGTTAAACAAAAATGGCAGTGTTATTATCAGCACAGAATCAAAAGACGACATTGAGAAAGTTAAAAAAATAGATGGAATAATCAAATTCAGGCCTTACAGTAGACGAGGCCCCAAAAAGGTTATAATGGGCATTGTATTAAAACAACACGCAGCTCTACCCTAAAACATTGAATTTACTAATAAAAGACGTATAGATATAGTCTGTCCACAAAATAGAACAAAACATGCTTTTATATCCAAATTTTATCTGTACCTCGTCTACATACAATAGATTAAACTCTATGGCAAAAATTTATTCACTGAACTACACAAATTGTAAGAGAACTCTCAATGACACTCTCCAAAGTATGTCTTACGAAGAAACAAAGAATTTACTGTGTTTAAGTAAGTATTCCCCTACATCGACTATTTAATTCTATTAATTTTCAGAAACTACGATATAAGCTACTCAACATTTCTATAAATCAAATCAAAATCAAATCAAAAATATTTATTTGCTAGAATATGGTATATAAGGTGTTACAGTAATTTAGTTTCAACATATCCTGCCATAACCTGGCGTGCAAATGTCAATTACAATCAGCCATGTCAATTATTTTACCTTACAAATTACAAATTAAAGATTCTATTGATTTGTCTTCTAAATAGTCCTTAATGGTATAATATCTTTTGTACAGCAATAGTTTGAATAGTAATTTTTTAAACATTGTCAGGGGTAAGTCTTGAAAACTATTTGGTAAATGATTGTAAATAATAATCGACATGCAGTATACATTTTTTTTAAATAATTTTAGTTTTATTGGTGGCAGCTGAAGTCTATCTTTATGCCGTGTGCGGCTATTTGGCCTGACTGTACTTGCTTCAAATAAATTATAATTTCTCTTAACAAAAATACAAGTTTCAAAAATATACAAACACGGCAAAGGTAGGATTTTAAGTTTTTGAAACAGTGGCTTACAGCTATCTAAAAAGTGAGCTCCACAAATTGCTCGGACACATTTTTTTTGAGCTTTGAAAACTCTTTCAAAATCTTCTGAGTTCCCCCATATTATAATACCGTATCTAAGTACTGATGATACATAACCATGGTAAGCCAGCATTGCAGTATCGTGATTAACTGTTTGTTTAATTCTTTTCAACACATTTGCGAGACGATCTATTTTTGCAAGAATTTTATCAATATGTGGTTTCCAACTGCAGTTTTTATCGACCGTTATACCTAAGAATACACAATTATCGACAGCGGTCAAGAGAGAATCTTTATAGTGAATGTCTAGTATATTTATGTTTACATTGTATGTCTGAAAATGCATTATGTTAGTTTTAGTCATATTTCGTTTTAGGTTATTTTTTTCTAGCCAGTCGATTGCATTATCAAGAGATTGAACATTTCATTTTCCAAATTTTTGTCATTGTCACTCTTAACAATTATTGTAGTGTCATCGGCAAATAGTATGCAATCTTTGCCTATCGCCTCTGGAATGTCATTAATATATACTAGAAAAAGTAGTGGGGATACGATACCTCCCTGTGGCGTGCCATAATTATTTTGTTTATATTCCGACCTAAACGTTTTTTTCTCATTTTGACAAGTTTTTGTTATTTCGACGCATTGTACTCTTTCAGAAAGAAAACTTTTGATCCAATCGTTGGCTTTACCCCGTATTCCATAATGGTCAAGCTTTGAGAGTAGAGTTGTATGATTAACAAAATCAAAGGCTTTTGTCATGTCTAGGAACACGCAGCTTATCTTAGATTTTTTATTTAAACTTTCAGTTACATGTTTTACTAGTGTAAAACATACTAACGCAGTGGAGCTGCCCTTCCTAAAGCCGAATTGTTCTTTTTTAAGAACATTACATGGTGTTAAAAAGTTCTCTATTTTAATGCACACAACTTTCTCGAAGATTTTAGATAGAATTGGGATCAAAGTTATTGGGCGATAATTATCTATGTCAGTTTTTTCACCTTTTTTATATAGAGGTTTGACTATTGACCTTTTCAGACGTGTTGAGAATACTCCTTCTGTCAGTGACAGGTTCATAATGTAGGTTAAGGGAGACATTAAACTCACTGCACATGTCTTTACTACTTTAGTGCTCAGGTCGTCATACCCGGTCGAGTTAGTGTTTCTTAGACTGTGAATTATTTTGTAAACGTCTGATTCATCTACTGGTGTAAGGAAAATGCTTTTAGGATTTTGAGGAGTGGTTATTTTCTTGTCATAACGTATGTTTTTATTTGTCGTCTTTGTTTGAGATATATATAATAATTTGTCTATTCTCAACTTTTGATTATTTATTTATTTTATAAGACTATTTAGGCTCTTCTTGCACACAGGATTACCTAGTTCAAGCACGTAAATCTTAGAATATAATTTTATTTACATTTAAGCAAAACTGTACATATTTTTAAGCCTTTTATTTTTGAATAAATATTAATATTATTAGTAAATCTATAGGTGTATTCCGCACTTTAGTATTTATGAGGTTGTTTTAGGAGAATATTCTTGCACCACCAGCATTTGATGTAGACAAACACAACAAACTTTTTGAAAATTTGGAAACAATAATGTATATATTTTAAATTTTCATCTGAATTTAGGATCCCAAATTTTATAAAGAATTTAGTTCACATTACTACCAACAGTTTCTAGTTAATCACTAAGATCTTTATCAAATTTTAGCCCCAATGCTAAATGCTCACACACTGCTAACAGCTTATCACGGCTTAGTATTGTCTAATTTAAGATACGGAGTTATTTTTTGGGGAAACTCCACAAACAAAGATGTTATCTTTAAAACCCAGAAGAGATGTCTAAGAACTATGTTCGGACTCCATTTCACTGAAAGTTGTAAACCAGTGTTTAAAATATGTATGATTTTGACCCTTCCATCTATGTACACTTTTGAAACCATAATGTTTGTCAAAATGAACCCACATCTATTTCCCTTGTTATCAGATAAAGTAATTCGAAATAGACGCGACAACAGCAAACTTTGCATCCCAAGATCTCGAGCAGCGTTACTACGTAAAAGTGTATTCTGTATGGCGCCAATCTTATATAATAAATTACCAAAATCTTGGAGGGAAGATACAGACGCAAAATTAAGAAATAGGTTAAAAAAGGTTTTGTTAGAGAAAGCCTATTACAGCACTAACGATTTTTTGACTGATAAAATAACATAACCCTGACTTGTTTATGAAACATGGACTATTTTCATTATTATTTAAGGAATGAATTTTGACATATTTGAATTATTATTATTTTTGATCATAACATTAATTTATTATTTTGATCATTATTATGATTATTTATGTAACATACCATTTGACATTTGCAGTTCAGAACTTTTTGTACCGTTTATTAATTTAGATCTTCTTGACTATGACTATTATTTCTAACAAATATTACTGATTCCAGTATACAGTATGGGTACCACATATATGCAATAAATTAAACCACATACTTTTTATCGCCTTTTCTGACGATACACAAAAAATGGACGAAATCGGTCCAGTAATTAGGTAAAAAACTAGAGTTCCAATTTTAATCAAATTTGAACACTCTGTAGAATTGGATCACTAGGTCAATGATTCAATGAACTTGAATCCTTGAACATTGAAAAGTGACGTTGCCATACAGTGCAAACTATCACGACGCTGCCGCGCTGTTACGTATTCTACTTACCTATTTGCCTAAAATGTAAAATCGGTACACCTAAACGACAAGCTGAAATTTCAAAAAAATTGTTTATTTCAATTACAAAAGAAAAAAAATGTTAAAATGTAATACATTTTATTTCAACGTTCGAGTGCGCAAACTAAGTGTGTATGGAGGCCGCGGACAGCATCGCCCGACTCTCCGTATGATCTCCGCCGCCGCCGTTGCTCTACGCAAATACATTCGTTTCTTGAAATGTATGGAATTTAATACTATGATGGTACGGCCTACTCCCTCTCACAGACAGGAAATCTGTGCAGTCAATGTGTGTAGGGAACATTATAGGCTGATTATTAAAGGAGACGGGCATTTCTGGGCCAAAATGTAATAAGTGGAGAAATGGTTTAAAAAAAGCTTATATTTTTCTATATGAAAATCTGAAATATCAACTCAATTTACAATCTGGAAAATGAGAAATCCTAAAATTAAGTTAAGGTTCCCAAGTAAATGGAATATCGATTAAATTATAATCGATTAACGTTCATACTATTTAAGAAGATGCCTTCACCAGATGATTAATCCAATTAAAATAATTAAATCTATTAGAAATAACACACTGCACAGCTTAAACCAATTAAATATTTATATAATTAACATAAATTGATCCATGTTTGTTAATCGATTAATGTATGTTTAGTCTGTGCTAACTGTGACATGACATGCATGACATAACGCTGACACTCACTCATTTCATATTGTTTATTGCATGTGCGTATAGTGTTTTCACCCATAGTTTTATTGATGTTTCCTCAACCCCTGCTTTCATTCTACGGACTTCGGAGCTACCTTCTTGTATGACCCTTGCCTTGCTACCATACCCGACACGGAAAACTCCGCTTAAACGTTGGACTTGGACTTGTCATTTTGGATTCTACGAACAGCCTCCCGATTGGAAAGCGACACCATGGATCGTTGTGTAAATTGTCGCATAGCGACTAATCGCTGTACCTATTACAACAGATACGAGATTTGGATGACGAAATGATATTAGCAGTAATTCGTCAATGGCGTACACCACAATCTGTAAGTACTTACTCACTTCTTGTTTACCTCACCAACGTCTACCACGCTGGCTTGCAATCTTTACAATATTTTTTCCTTCACCATTATACTAACAAAATAATAATAAAAAATAAAAGGTCAGTGGGTCGTTTTAGGGGAAACGTTCTTATTTCTAGTAGCACAATAACAACCTTAGATACAATGAGTTATATGTACGTATAAAAAACAAACAAATAAGATCTCATATCAAACGTAAATAGTTGTTTGGTTGTTAGATAGTAATTCACACTGACCTCAGTACTACATAGTATAAACTGTATCACGGTAGGACAGTATTCCTCGCTCTCCAATAATCACACATGTTATCAGTGAACATAATATTTGAGTTATTTAGCAGGTAGTTCGCTATTAATTAATATAATAAAGTATAGGTAAACATTTAAAAGGCCCATGTAGATACATTATATAGAACTAAGTAACTATCGGACCAAGATTTTTTAAAAGTACTTAATCATGTTATCTGTTATTAACCATTTTTTACATCTTTCAGGTAAAATGCAGTGACCATGTTTGCCAAGCTTGCTGGTAGTTGGATCAAAGACCACCTCTTGTTATGAAAATAATATGGTACCTTAGTTGGGCTATGTACCAAGATAATATAGTACCACCTGCACAGTTTCTAGATGACAATTTAATCATAATTGAAGATAAATAAAAAATATTAGTAAAGAACATTTTTATTTTCTCTCCCTCACTCTAGAAATACCTATATACATTATCATCTGCTTAGCCTTTCCCCAATTATATTGAGGTCGGCGTCCTGTCTAACCGGATGCAGCTGGGTACCAGTATTTTACACGGAGTGACTGCCTATCTGAGTTCCACAATCCAGTTACTGGGTAATATGATATCCCTTGGTAAGACTGGTTGTCAGACTGGGCTTCTGATGACCCGTAACGACTGTCTAAGATCTACGAAAGATAGCTGGGACCAATGGCTTAACATGCTTTCCGAGGCACGGAAGGGTCTTGGTATGTAAAGATGGTCACCCATCCACGGACCAACCGCGGCAAGCGTAGCTTAACCTGATCGGTTAACCCGTGCGGCTGTTATTACTTAGCCACCAGCCCTTCTACAAATACTTATATAATGATTAAGAATAGAGAGAATAGTAAAGAATAGCACCACCCTATTTCTTCCTGTGGGTGTCGTAAGAGGCGACTAAGTGACTTAGAATTGGCAACAGCGTTCTCTGTACATTTTGCGACCACACTGCGATCGCCAACCCGCCTGCTAAGCGTTACGATTATGGCAAACCCCCCCGAATCGGGGAAGACTTATGACCAGCAGTGAACGTCTTTCGGCTGAAATGATGATGATGATGAATTATAATTATATTCTTTATATTTAACACCCCAACTGTATTTTAAAGAATGAGAATCGCACTTCAAAAATCAGCTGTTATGTGTAGATTGTTACGTAACCTCACTTTTCCTAAATCTTATTTAAGTCGGTTTTCAGATTGCCAAAACCTGCAAAATTTTCAGTGATTGTTTAATAATATAGTACCTATCAATAGACACCAATTTCATCTTTTTACATCCAGGCCCAAGATTGTATGAAAGCGTATCCGTCTCCTTTATTGTTTATGTTGTATTTTTTTCGATACATGAATACTTGAAATCTGTTATAAAATACTGGCATTCAGCTGCATCCGGTTAGACTGGAAGCTGATTAGTACTTGGAAATTAGGAATTTCCTTTTGACCTGCCACGGCCGAAATTTTGTTTTGCAATTTACACAAACATAGCCTATCATCACTGGCATGCGCTAACATTTCCTGCGGGGGTACGTAGGCAGCGGTGTCTCTTTGGCGGTATCTTGCAACAGACGGCTCGAGACATGCGGCGTTTTTCAAAGGCGGCGGTTATTGTGAACGAATTTTGCGAGTAAGGTAAGGACGCCTGTTATTGACTATTAGGGAATAATTATCGATAAACAAAAAAAAACGATTTAGCTTTAAATACTTAAGGCGTAGTGTTTTTATTAGAATTATCGTGTTCTTGTGATAATTCTAAAAACACTATGCCCTAAGTATAAGTGTGTTGTGTAAGTTCTTGTTAAATATTCAGTAAATTTAGAGATAAAATTAATGAAGTAGAAGTAAACAATAACAATTTTATAAGTTACGTAGAAGCAAACTATAAAAAAAATCGTACCTACTTACACGTTTGCTAGTCAGGAAATCACTCACAAAACGGTAGTTTCTTAATTCAAATTCAAATTCAAAATCTTAAGTCCAATCGTACAAAATTACTAAAACTTTTTTAAATACTTAATCCAATCAATAATTTGTTAATCGTTAAAAATATTAAAACAATCGAATAACAAAAAAATGCTTGTATTTTAATGCCTTGTTTTGGTAGTAGGTAAGTAAGTGTAAAAAAGTATCGATAAACGATAATTGCTCTGTTAACCCTAAATTATGACTTTTTTTTACTTTCGCCATTTTTGAGTAGTCTCGCTTTGTCAGTTCACCGCTGTCTTCCGGGATAGTGTATCGTGACTTTCGCAGAGATTTCATAGCGCGCATTGCTTCAAGTGATTTTGGCAAATTAAACTAATACTCGTAAATAGGTACTTTTTTTAAAGTGAAATTGACACTTATTTGCTACTTGACTTTGTGTGTGTATAAATAGTGTTTTTAAGTTTATTTTTATTTATTTTTTACGGTGAAATTGACACTACTTGACTTGTGTGTGTGTACCCGTGTGTTTTTTTAACAAAATGCCAAGACAACATAGTTTTTACAGTGCTGCAGAGTATACAGACATGGTTTTATTGTATGGCGAATGCCGCCAAAATTCAGCCTTAACTCTACGTACTTATCGTGAGAGATACGGCGCAACTCGTGTCTGCCCTACTAATGTCCGGACAATCCTGGGGGCTGTCCAAAGGATCAGAGAAAATCAGCACATAGTGCCGAACACTCATGAAGGAGTTGCTCCGCGTCACGTTCCATCCTCTTTTGAACAACGAGTCTTAGACCATTTCGATCGGAACCCAACTTGCAGCCTTAGACAAGCTGGGCGTGTGTTTAGAGTGAGCCATAGAACAATACATCAAGTGCTGAAAAGGAACAAAATACGTCCTTATAAATATGCAAAGGTTCAGGCGCTGCTGCCTCGTGATAAGCCGATTAGAGAGTTTTACTGCCGCTGGGTACTTGAAAAAATCTCTCAAGACCAACATTTTTTATCAGATGTGTTTTGGACAGATGAAAGCACGTTTACTCGGAACGGCATGTGGAACTGACAAACCATGCGTCACTGGAGCCATACGAATCCCCATTTATTAGAGAATCAGCTCATCAGTACCGTTTTTCCGTTAATGTTTGGGCAGGCATTCACGGAGATCAAATATTCGGTCCTGTTTTTATCAACGGAAACCTGAATGCACAGAAGTTTCTAGATCTTCTTAACGGCCCGATAGCACGATATTTGGAAAGATTGCCTGTGGTAGCTTTCAGGCGGGTATGGTTCCAGTTAGACGGAGCTCCTCCACACTCCGTACTCGTCGCGAGAGAGCGGCTTAACACCATGTTCGGCGAACAATGGATTGGGCGCTATGGCCCCCACAGGTGGCCAGCTCGGTCGCCCGACTTCACTCCTCTAGACTTCTTTTTATGGGGCTTTATTAAAAATGAAGTTTACTCGCGGGTCTCCGAAACCGAAGATGAACTGCGCAATCGTATTGTCGCTGCCTTTGACAAATTAAAAGCCATGGCTCTGGATCCTGAACGAAATTTGATGAGCAGGCTTCGGGACAACATTGTGCGGCGATGTAACTTGTGCATTCAGAAACGTGGTGGACATTTTGAAAATGTGAAAATTTAAGTTTATACTTTTTTTTACTAATGTGCAATAGTTAATTTAGTTAGTTCAGTTCAGTTATAGCGAAATAAAAACGTGGCGGTAAAAATGAACTAAGTGAATTTTGATTTCATCGAACATTGACAAACGATCAAACGCCAGCGCCGACAAAAAAGCCGCCATTAGATGTCACCCGCGTGCGCAGTTGCCGCTCTTTCTGAGATCAAGGTACGTTTTTCTAAACAGAGTGTTTACTTTTATAGAATTTATTTTGATATTTATTTTGTTTGAAAATTTCACTTTTTTAATTTACGGTGTTTTATTTAATATTTAATTTTGCTATACTTCTGTGGACTAGTATTACTTGTGGTTTCATTTATTGCATATATGTGGTTTACATACTGTATAAAGAGATGCTAACGCTATAAAATATTGACATTAGCATCTCTTTATATTCTGGAATCAGTACTATTTGTTAGAAATAATAGTCATTTATTTTCGCGAATGACAGATAAATTTCCCAGAAACAGGCGTGACCAAAGTCAGCTCTGTCTGCATAGTAGTAGGACTGCACTTATGCGCAGAAGTGTTTTTTGCATGGCCCCCATAATTTATAATATAGTTACCGAAGAGTTGGAGGGAGCTTAATAACGTACAATTGATAAAACAACTAAAGTCATTCTAACCAAAAAAGCGTATTATAATATTAATGAATTTCTGACAGAACCATGTATTTTGACATAGATTTTTTTTAAATTTTGATTTTTATTATTTTTGTTTATTGTTGACATTCATAATTTGTTACAGTTTGCTAAATTCAAGGTAAATTAATGATATTGACTGGACTACCTAAATTATTAACAATCTGATTACAACTAATATTTGCACGCCATAATACGTGGCAAACATGTCTGAACTTATATTTTCTTTTATGTTATCCTGCATGCACGTTGTAATTCTGTATGTGTACACATATTTGGGCAAATAAATTTACTTTTGACTTTGACTTGATCAGTAATATTTTGTACGCCACCAAGGAAAAACATTACAGTGATTCAAATGAACTTTTATGTAACATCTTGCATTTATGTGTATACTCATGTTTTAGCAAAATAAATATCTTGTATCTTAAGTGTCTGTATTTGTCGTCAATTTTGTACAGCCAGCAAATCTGCCAGCTTTTGTTGCTATCCTGCCAGGTACTGCTAAATTTTGAAAATGTCATCTGATCCTGCCAGAGGTTAAAATTAAGGGGTAAAGCTGCCAAAATAGCAGGGCCTACCACACATGGGCATATTGCATTACTGGTAAACCACAAGAACCAATTATTTTTTTTTACAGGAGAGGTAAAGGAAATTTTAAGAGTAAAGATCTGTGTTCAATTTGTGTGATTAATTTAGTGGGTCATTTAGTTTGTTTTGCCCCTTTTTAATTAGACTCCAAATTATTTACTTACTGTGGTCTTCCAGGATAATATAGTGTGGAGACCCGCAAGTTACCAACATCTAACTTGCGGTCCAGGTAGTAGTCCTGCTGGTCAGTCAGGTTGAGCTCGTGGCTGCCGGAAGCGACGCCCGCTACGACCACCCCGGGACACTCGCGCTCGTCGTCATTGTCGCTGGCCAGTAGCTGCGCTTCAACCGCTAACGACTCACTGCATAGCTCTTCTGCAGCACAATGAATATTCAAACTTGTCAATTTGTATTTACATTAGAGCAGTATTTTGTAAAAAAAAAAAAACACTTGTTTTTGATAATCACCTTCATTTTCGGTTTTATTTTCACTTGAATCTCGTGCGTAAGCCGGAAATAAAGACATCTCAATTCTTGCTTCTGGACAGTGGTATTATTAGATATAACTTATTATTAAGTCCTATTACGTTAAAATAATCTACAACACTGATATTGAATAACGTTTGCTTTATTCTTTTTATTTTGAGCCGTTCCGTATAGTGTTATTGGTAAACAAATATTCATGAAATTCCACCTCAAAAGTAACAACATGACTGACATTGATTGACACTGACAGTGAGTCCGTTTCTGACAGAAAGAGTTTATGGCTGCATTCCGAATAACATCGATTTGGATTTTGAGATTGTTGTTCAGCAGAGAGGAAATGTATTGTTGACTGGAAAAAGGCGTTTGTGGCGAGTACATGTTGTTTTGGTGCTCACACTGATTTTTGGCTCTTTCTCTGTTTTTTTGTGGTTTTTGGGTGTATTTTACGTGTTTGTGCTCGTCCTGTGTTTGTTTTTGTTTGTGTACGTGATCTTACATTTGGTAAGTTTTTATTCTATTTTATATTCTACTGGCCTATGCTGACTGACAATGGCGGATGACGAGCGGCCGCCTGGCCGCCCGCCGGACCCCCCCCCCCCCCCGTTCAGCTACAATCCCAAGATTTGTTTTCACATGCGCCTATTCTGACGGCTCCACTGTCTCAATTTGAGTCAATGGAAGTTGAAGTAGCTTCTCAAAAGAGGAAACTCAGTGTTAATCATCTCCACAACAACACTACGAATCTCACAGACGAAAATGCTACAGCGACTAAACGCGACCGGGTCACGGCTCCGTCATTGATCTCACGCACCAAGTACTCGCATTTAGATAGTCATCCATTTTTAGTCTACGCATCTCTTTTCGAATCCGATCCAACTTCTGGCACTACCCTCCACCCTATAAAATTCGGTCAATTATTACAGAATCTGAATGTTGTGAATATTGTAGATTGGGGTATAAAGAGAATAGGAAGAAACAGGGTATCAGTAGAATTCAAGGGCCCGGAAGATGCCAATGCATTTATTGACAATGAGTCAATCAAACAAAAAGGCTTCACATTAATGATACCCACATTCAACATCACCAGGATGGGTGTTGTGAGGGGCGTCCCTACTGATTGGACTGACATTGAAGTCTTGGATGCCCTGAAGTCCCCACTTGGCAAGGTGCTGAAGGTGAGGAGATTGAACCGCAGAGTTACCAATGATGGGAAATCGGAATGGATTGCTACATCGAGCATAGTAATCACATTTGATGGGCAGAGCCTCCCGGATCGAGTTTTTTGCTGTTTCAATTCCCTACCAGTGGAGATTTATAATTTTCCCACTGTACAGTGTTTCGGGTGCTGTAAATACGGACACACCAGGACTCAATGCCGGTCAAAGCCACGGTGTTACCGCTGTAGTGGTGACCACTTTGAGGATGGGTGTTCCATTGAAGAGCCTAAGTGCTTTTATTGTACGGGTGCCCACCCTGCGAACAGTCGTCAATGCCCGGAAAACCTGTGTCAGCGGAACATCACGGCCACCATGGCTAAGGATAATGTATCTTATTCTGAAGCAGCCAAACGTCACGCCCCCTCCTACCGATCTTTTGCAGACATTACGGCATCAGCCCCTCCTGCACTGACTATCCACCAGACTCTTAACCATGATCCCCGTCCCTCCCGTCTCCCAATTCCTAATTATACCTCCCATTCCCAACCCCCTACTTCTTCCTCCAGCAAAAAATTTGTTACTACCCGTCCAAAGCCCCACACACCCACCCATCTTGGTTATGACCGTAGGGCCCATCAGGAAATTATTAACAGTTATTCTTTCCCCCCTCTCCTAATGGTTGTGCTCTGATGGGCCACCCTCCCACTCATAATGAGAATGAAGAGACTATCAACACTATTATTACTTTGCTTTCCACCTTACTTTCAAATTACTCATTACCAGACCACGTAGCCGACAACATAGTCAATAAAATTAAAAACCGTAACATTCCATCTCATGCAGTGGAACACCAGAAGCGCACTACCCAAAAAACATGAAATCTGCCACCTTATTAATTTGTATAAACCTGCAATTTTTGCAATCTCAGAATCGTGGTTAACTCCACGACTCCATTTTAATTTCCCTGGCTATAGCACTCTCCGGGATGACCGCTCTGACGGTTATGGCGGGGCTGCTATGCTAGTGAACAATCTCCTTTCTTCCTCCCCTGAGATGAGATTAATGTTGTAGGTGTTAATATCCTTGGCATTAATTTTATATATGTCTATATTCCCTCCCCCAATCCCTCCTGCTTTCAATACATTCATAACATATGTTCCTCACTGAATCCTGTCATAATTTTGGCATATTTTAATTGCCATCATTCCCTGTGGGGCTCTGACCATTCTGACAGAGTAGAAGCTGTGTAGACCTTACCCTGTGTTCAGCTAGTTTGTCCGCCCAGTTGGAGTGGAAGCGACTAAACCTCACGTATGGTAGTGACCACTACCCAATATGCACTACTCTGTTCAATAGGTCCTTACCACATAGGGACAACCCTCCTCTTTTAAAATATAGGCTTACTGGCGCGGATTGGGAATTATACACTCAAACTCTTGAGGATATAATTTCCACTTTGCCCCAGGCTTCCCCAGCCAACTTGGAGGACTGTATATCGAAATTTTCCGGTGCAATTTATTCTGCCGCGGATGACAGCATTCCGCTTAAAAATTCAGCATGGTTAAATCCCGAAATGAAGCGGAACTAAACTATGCTCAAAATATGTCTACTGAAAATCTAATTAATGGTTAAACAAACTTACCTGAAGTGAAGTTTGACCACAATTACACGAGTCGCTGCATCCGAAGAGATTTACATGATTCACTAAGTAGTACACTCCTCAATGTACTAGGCAACGCACAATTTTTAGATAAAATACTAAAAAATAAAAATAAGTGGGTATTAAACGATTACCGTAGTACCTGCCGTGGTGGGGAGCCCGCCGCGCCCGGCCATCTACGATCGTTCACTTGTCATTCATTTGAGAGAGCTATTTATCTTAAACCACAGAACAAAGAATACTTTATTCTTAATTCTTAATTTATTCTTTATTCCGTGTCTTAAACTATATTTAATAGCGGGATTTCTTGCAAAGAAGGGTTGGACGGGTTTGTAAATCTCTTCGGATGCAGCGACTCGTGTAATTGTGGTCAAACTTCACTTCAGGTAAGTTTGTTTAACCATTAATTACACTTCGTCGCTGCATCCTCGAGATTTACATGATTCACTAGGTAGATTTTCAGAGTTTTGAGATAAATAGCCTATACATTAGTGGTGAAAAAAATAAATGCATCTAATGATATTATATCTTTTATTTTTAACACAGCTATAAGTACTATTATATTATATCAACGAAGTGATTATACAAAAAAGGAATATATTTAATTTTGATAATTTTAACAATGTTTAAATGTTATTTTCATATACAGCGCTAGCAAAATCATTGGTTTCCTCTGTAAGCAGAGGTCTGTTATAAAATTTGCCAAATACTAGAGAATTACCAGACCAACCCGCAGTCTTTTTAATTAAGTCTATAGAAATACCTCTACGACCAGCTGCTGAAGTAGCCGCGTGGCGCGTACTATGTGACGTAAATATTGAGGTATCTATACCACTATCTGCTAACGTCTGTTTAATCCAGCGGCTAATCGTAGAGGAGCTGGCGTTGTGGACTGGTCTCTTAGTAGTTAATAATAACCTTTCTGTATTTGATTCAGTCCTAAATGTATCTGTAACATTAATATATGAACATAAAGTCCTTCCTGGACATATCTCTATTTTATTAGGAAATAATGGGATAATCAAACGGGGTGCTTGTCTGCCAGGTGCAGAGGTTTTTAACAAATCATCAATCGTAATTATAATGTTTGAATCACAATTTTTTATATTCGACAGACGAATTAAGGATAACGTCTGCACGCGTTGTGCAGTCGACAACGCAAGCAGAGTTACCAGTTTTTTTGTTAATTTATTTAAACGTAGATTTTCATTAGGAAAATAATTGAACAAAAAGTCTAAAACTACATTAGTGTCCCAAGTAGACTGATATCAAGGGAAAACTGGTTTCATTCTAAAAACACCTTTCATAAATCTGCTGACAATATAATTTGTACTTAATTGTTTACCTATTATTAAACCGAGCGCCGAACGATAGGTGTTTAATGTAGAATACTTGGCTCCTGTTTCAAATTCTCTGGACAAAAATTGCAGTACCGATTGTATAGATGCGGCGTAGCAGTCTACCTTATGGGTTTGACAAAACTGCCACCATTTTCTGTAAGCGATATTATATTGTTTTAATGTATTATTAGATAAAGAAGCAGTGATAATTTTTATAGTTTGTGGAGTCAGTGATTTCCGAGAAAATGCTTCCCTGATAACAAGCATGATACCAGGGTAAGATTCATCCAAAGGGGGTGCTGCGTTCTGAAAGGAGATAAAAGGAGATCACTACTTGGTCCGAGATAAAAAGGTTCCCTCCATGGCTGACTAGGCCAATATGGGACTATGAGCACTCCTGTAGCCTTATCAGAAATTATTTTTCGTAAGCACTTGAGAATCAACGAAAAAGGTGGGAACGAGTAAAACTTTAAGTTGCCCCAATCTAAGGTAAATGAATCAATATCGAAAGCGTGTGGGACTCGTTTCCAGGACACATATTTATGACATTTCGCATTCAAACAAGTTGCGAATAAATCAATATCTGGGGTACCATAATGAAGGACTACGTCATGAAACGCTGAACGAGATAATTCCCACTCGGTGTCGACATTGATGTGCCTTGATTCTTGGTCAGCTTCCGTGTTTTCTTTTGATTTAATGTAGGAAGCAAAAATGAAGAGACGACGCTCTTCACACCACTGCCAAATCTCTCGTGCTACATCATTAAGGTAATTGTACTCCACACACAGTACAGTATTGAACTCCGCCCATCCTATTGATATATGAGATTGCAGTAGTGTTATCTATTCTTAAAAGAATCTCTTTGTCTACAAGGTCCTTGGCAAAACACTTTAAACCAATGAAAGCTGCTTTAAGTTCTAATAAGTTTATATGGTTTTGGGCCTCAGATGTGCTCCAAAATCCACCGCTGGTTTCTCCGTTACAAGCTATACCCCAACCCGTTAGAGACGCATCGGAAAAAATCTCCAAGTAGTATTTGTTTTGACGGATTGGACAAAACGCATACATGATGTTTGTCTTCCACCAAGAAAAATCAGGTTCTAGGTTATTAGGAATGATCATATTAAGAACGTGGCGCCCTAAACTCGCAAACCACGAGCCGACGCAAGGGCAAAATTCGGTGGGAATATTGCTATCTCTGTTTGACAATAGGAGGCCAACGGTGACGCGGTGCGCAGCCGTGTGTGAGTGAGTAGTAGTATTTATTTACCCTTTATGCATAACGACTCGAAGACATTTTTATTTACTTGTAATTAGGTATGTTCGTTATTTGCTTTATTTTTGTTGACTACTTTGGGGAATCGTTAGTAAATGTATAGACTAGTATTGCGTTTTGTGGAAATTTCTTTACAATGTCCGTATCTCAAATTATTACAATTTATCTCGAGATCTAGGCCTTTTGTAGAGAGTCTTACATACCTTTCCTAACTTGGTACTTGTAAACTAATTTTAAGCCTATTTATGTTTGTTCATTCCCTATGGAGTGGTCTCAACTTTAAAAAACTGGCCAAGTGCGAGTCGGACTCGCGCATCGAGGGTTCCGTACAAACCTGCAGGTATTCACGGTTTATGCATAAGGTTTATGTTTATGAAATGATTATTATTATTTTTAATTTTTATATTTGAGTTGACTGAATGAAAGGTAAATTGTGGTTTACGATTTATGACGTTTAAAAAAAAACTACTTACTAGATCTTGTTCAAACCAATTTTCGGTGGAAGTTTACATGGTAATGTACATCATATATTTATTTTTAGTTTTATCATTCCCTTATTTTAGAAGTTACGGGACCCGGACACACTTTTTACCACTTTGGAAGTGTCTCTCGTGCAAACTATGCAGTTTAGAAAAAATGATATTAAAAACCTCAATATCATTTTTGAAGACCTATCCATAGATACCCACACGTATGGGTTTGATGATTTTTTTTTGAGTTTCAGTTCTATGTATGGGGAACCCCAAATATTTTTGGTTTTTTTTCTATTTTTGTGTAAAAATCTTAATGCGGTTCACAGAATACATCTACTTACCAAGTTTCAACAGCATAGCTCTTATAGTTTCGGAATAAAGTGGCTGTGACATACTCAGACAGACAGACAGACAGACATGACGAATCTATAAGGGTTCCGTTTTTTGCCATTTGGCAACGGAACCCTGAAAACGAAGGCTTTTTCTGTCAATTTTATGTATAAGTAAGTATTCTTTTTACTAATTTTAAAAATTGTTATCACTACATATTATAAAACAAAGTCCCCCGCTGCGTCTGTCTGTCTACTTGCGAAGAACTCAAAAAATGTTGAACGGATTTTCATGCGGTTATCACCAATAGATAGAGTGATTCATGAAGGTTTAGATGCATTGTCCAACCTCCACGCGGGCGAAGCCGCCGGCAAAAGTTACCTACTTATAAATAATGAATAAATGTTACTAAAAGTGTTACGCAAAATATTAGTAACAGACAAATATTCCAATAATTTATACATATTTACGCGATAAAAGAGGATTAATAAAAAACAACGTTTTTTTACACGCTTTATATTAGCTTCACTTGTATGTTTGTTTGTAACCGACTCCTTATAGCGCGATTTTGACCCACTTCAAACGACCAGATTTCATTCAAACTTTGCACACCTGTCAAGGACTGATGACAATGCAATAATTTCATAAATTTGTGCCATTATCCTTGCCAGGACAGCAGAACAACTGTCTTCGAAAACTACGCTGACATACGTCACAAACTACGCTGACATACGACATAAACTACGCTGACATACGTCACAAACTACGCTGACATACGTCACAAACTACGCTGACATACGTCACAAACTACGCTGACATACGTCTCAAAATTCGAAACACAATAGAAAATGAATAATAAAAAAAAGCGTGGGGTGCTTTTTAAGGTATTTTTTTATTGATATCAGGCACCCCACGCTTTTTTCCATTATTTTGTACTTTTTAGTTTGGTTTTCAATGGAAGCGTGTTTTTAGTTTTTTTAAACTATTATTTTTTAATTAAAATTTATTTGTAATGTTCTTACACGTTACTCTCCTGACGAAAAAACCTTATAAAATAAAAATCAAAAGTAATTCATTCAAGCTAGGTTTAGAATCAGCACTTTTCGAACGTCAAAATTACATAAAACAGTCCCACAAACCGCCCGCCCGACACCAACTCCCCAGCGGCACTGTTTAGTTACATAAACTTGATTCTATACAATAGTAGGTAGGCAAAGTAATTACGTGACACAGAATATTACAATACATTATTCACCATATCTGCGAGAGCAGTGGTCTGGTGGCCCAGTGGTAATGGCCCCAAGTTACGAGTTATAGGTAGCGGGTTCGAACCCAGGCAAGCGCTTTACTATGTATAAATAATGTCATCACCATTGCTCTCACACCGGTAAGGAATACATCGTGAGGAAACCGGCATGTCCTAGAATTAAAAAATCGAAGACATCAGACATCTACCAATCCGCACTGGGCCCGTGTGGTAGATTACGGCCCATTCCCTCTCAGAAAGTAGGCTTGTATCCCAGCAGTGGGAACGTTATAGACTGATTATGTATTTGCCATATGTCAGCTAACTATGCCAATATACCAACAAATAAATAAAAACTGGTGAAGTAAAAAATATACAAAGTAGTAGGTTTAAATAGTGTGTGTGTGTGTAACACAATAAATGAACATTATGATAATAAATTGTTCAGAATCGTTTACAGAATCGATTTCTGTTATTTTCTATACTGGCAATTGTTTATCCCAGAAATATTTAAAACTACGTTAATTATGGTCAAACTCACGTTCCCACGGACGTAATAAGATCGCGGCTGGCTATTTTCGCGCACTTTGAACCGAGCATTGAGAATACAACAGAGTGCAGCGCGGGTCAGTCTCAGCGCGTCGAAGCACAGTTGAATTTTCACCTCTTGGCGCTGAGTAGTACCTTGAAAATCCAGCGCACGAAAATAACCAGCCGCGATTTTATTACGTCCGTGGGAAGTCATAAAATAATTAACGTAGTCATAACATAATTAACTTATACCTAGATAGGTAGGTAAATACCAACTTATACAAAATATACTTAGGTCTATTATTAAACTCGGACCACGAAAAAAAATTGCACTCCGGGAGTGCCGGCAGAAGTGAAAACTTGATTATTAACGTTGAGCATGTTTGATATTTTGGAATGGTTAGGGAATAATTTGTTGTTCAATTTCCATATTTTAAGCACTTTATATTCACGAATTTTACGAATACACAACAATGTGATCACTACACAGACGGTCGAGCCATCAGCTGTCACCATCCATGGATGCGCGTGGCACGCTGTAACATAGACGAACATTCGCGCAAGCGCCCTGCGCCGCCTAAACGAAACAGTAGGCCCAGGCATACATTTTCGCCGCGCCGTAGAGAGGGGATAGCTGTCTACTCTCCATCCGTCCTACGCTTTTTCGATCAGGTCACGTGTCCTGACGCGAGTTTAAGATTTTATACCCATTACAGAAAAAGTGCTCAACGCCGCTAAAGAAGTTTTCACTTCAAAAAAATCTTTATTTTATTGGGCTGAGTTTAAAAATATGTAAGTAAACAATTAGTAGTCAAGCAATATTAGGCAGGTAACTTATAATATATCATTGGGTAATAGAATAGGTTCTCACTTACTGTGAGACACATCCCAACGTTCGGAGTCCATGTTGGCAACCAAACCGAATCGTAAACAATAAATCCAGGTCCGTAAACAAAGTTCCTGCCAGGGTCGCGAGATTCGTTCGAAAGAGTTACCATGGCCCTGGCATATGGGCACCTGATGGAACTAACTAACGGGTGGGTTTTAGTCAGTAAAAGTCTGACACGCCCTCCGGAGAAGTCATTTGATGATTTCCCATCCAAAAAAAAAAAGCAAAGTTCATCATCATTGCATTCTCATCAGTCATTCAGTCTCTGTACTCGATACCAGATCAGAAGAAAAATCAAAAACCAAGTTCTATAGCATAGGTCAATAATAGTGTCAGAAATATCACAATACAATTGAAACAAATAAAAGTACGCCCAAAATGCATGTTACGCTAGTGTGAATGCATGTCCAAGCGGTACACAACACACCTACCGCGAGTCGTACGACCACGGATATCGAGGGATATGCCTTGGGGGCGTGGCACGTGCCGCCTCAATACTATCAATTTGATAGTATTGTCGAACGGCGGCTGTACGCTTCATTCAGTCGCTTTGCAACTGCGTACAGTGCACTATTGATGCGTAAAAAGCCAAAATGCCGAGTTGTGCAGTAATTATTTGTAAAAATAGACCAAATACCATCAACCTGAAGACAAATGGCATGTCCTACCACCGGTAAATAAACAATTAAGTCACTGTTTTATATTTTAAATCAATTTTTCAATGATTTACTAACTTACGTGCGGAGCGACACGAACTAACCCGAACTAGCCCGAATCTTCCCGAACGAAACGAACGTTTTCGACTTAGAGAGGTGCAATCGTTTGCGTGCGGCTGATTTTATCGATATGCGTATTATTGCAGTTGAATATTTTTTACAGAACTCAATGGATATCCTCGTATTACTTGTATAGTAAAACAGTTAAATTACTTATTAATTTAATGTTGTTTGAACCAAATTAAAACATTATAATTCCAATACAGTTAAGTGTGTGTGTTACTTAAAGTAATATTATGCCTAAAGATTTTCACAAATTAACAGTTTTTAATTTATTGTACAATATGATAAGTAATATGATAAATAAATATTATATTTCATCCAATTATTTATATTTGGAATAAAAATTACAATAATTTGTTTTCGAAATAAAAAAATATTCATTTTTTTTTAAATTTGCTATTTGATGGTTTCGTAAGGTGGGCTGGTTTCATAAGGTGGCCCACCTTACGAAACCACCAAATAGCAAATTAAAAACTATTAATAATATTGCGCAATATTATTGACCAAGTAAGATTAATATTGAAGATCATCATCATCAGCCTATATTGTTCCCACTGCTGGGACACAGGCCTCCTCTTGGTGAGAGGAAGTGGGCCATAATCCACCACGAGGGTCCAGTGCGAGTTGGCAGATGTCACATGTCTTCGAATTTTTGGTTCTAAGACATGCCGGTTTCTTCACGATGTTTTCCTTCACCGTTATTGAGAGCAGTGGTAATGAAATTATTTACACAAAATAAAGCGCCTGCCTGAGTTCGAACCCACGATCTACAACTTGTAAGTCGAGGTTGATACCACTGGGCCACCACTGCTCTGAAAAATAATAATAAATATTGAAGATTGCGATGGTAAAATATTGTTGAAAATAAAAATATATTTTCCGCAACATTATTGTATTGATCACTAAATCGCAAGCCCATCTTAGTCAATCATGAGGCCGACGATCTAAGGTTCGAAGTTTAAATTAGAAAATTCGCGGTCCGTCGCTATTTTGTCAAATCTTTGTCTATAATACTGAGGGTTTCACATTTTATTTTATTTTTATACAAATGTGTTAAAAATGTCGTATAACTTGCGTGAACATTGTATTATTACGCTCTCGGCTCCAATCCGGCCTCTGACGTAGTAACAAACTTAGCCCATATAGATATAACATAACGTATTATATTAAAATATCCTTAGTAATAATATATATTTTTTAAGATTAATTAATATATTATTTTTTATACGGCATGATATGTAACAGAGAGCGTTCCCTTTTACCGATAATACAAAATTTTAAAAACATATTCCCATTTTATTTGAGTAAAAGTAAACTATATTTTGATAGATATATAAAACAAAATATTTAAATAAAATTAAACGAAGTTATTATAATACAATAATGTGTTAAAATTAAATATCGATAAAAATAATCGACCATCGCTTTCGACTCCCTAATTGCATGCGTGTGCATTGGATGTTCGCAAATAGCAAGTGTTTACAAGTAAATGCCCCGCCCATTCTATGTATGTGTGCTATTAGAAATTGATTTAGTGTGGCTGCTTTCTTTTTGGTGTGCGTGTTTAAATTTTAAGTGTGTGTCGTCAGTACACTATTTGTTCATGTTGTAATTTTTTGGGTGGGAGATAAGCGGCGACACTAGGATTCCTTACTATTCCGCAACGAAGGCATATCTCTGGATATCTATGCGTACGACCGTGCACACATTGACATTTTTGTGAGACGCGATAGCACTACCATACCAGCGATTGAAAATTATGATAAATTTGGATGTGTTCCGTAATACCAAAAATGATGAATGAAAACTTAATGATTTTTCAATTGTTTTTTGTTATTTAGTATCTTGATAATATAATCTGTGTTATGGATAAAACATTATTACAGATATTGTTGTTTTTAATGCAGAAAAAACAAAAAGAAAACATGTCATTTATGTTGTAAAAATGTGCGAAATGCAATTCGCTGAAACTTTGTTTTGGCTTAGTTTTTTTTAAAAAAAACGTCACCATAACCTAGATAAATACTGTCTAAAGCCGAATATCATCTTAAAATGGTGGAAATATGCTCAAATTGCAAATGATTTTGGTATTACGTTTGTATGGACAGACTGTCCGTCGCCGAGCCCTTAACATCATAATCTCCATTTGATTTCTGAAGCGCGAGATATTTAATTCTTTCAAATCGCTTGGTATAAACCCACCCATAACTAACGGCTGGGCACGATGACGTAAGCAATCCCAAGAACTTTGCAAAGTCTCTAATAGATAGAAAACGTTTGTTGTAGTATCTATCGACTATCTCTAAAACCTTAAATCGTTTCTTTAATGGCAAATTTAAAGTCATGTCCGTTGAGTTTAATTGAAAACCCAAAAAAGTTTTGAGTTGGCTGGGAACTAAATCACTTTTATTAATGTTTATCACAAATCCGAGTTTTTCTAACAAGTCGGTGATTATTTTTACATCATGAGAGCAGCTTTCAAATGTTTTATTAATACATAATAAATCGTCTAAATAAATAACCAGCATAATCCCTTGTTTTCTGAGGTATGTAATGACTGGTTTCATTAATTTAGTAAAAATCAACGGTGCCGAACATAAACCAAATGGTAAACACTGAAATTCATAAGTCTGATTGAAAAACCTAAACCGTAGATATTTTTTACTATTTTCATAAATTGGGATTAAAAAATACGCCTCCTTAAGGTCAATATGGGCCATGTAATATGACTTTGATAATAATTTAGAAGCCGTTCTAACATCTTCCATTTTAAAATGTTTAACTGTTTAATTTTTTAAGATTAAGAATAAATCTATGGGTACCGTCGCTTTTAGGAATCAAAAAAATATTCGAAATAAACTGGCCATGACAGTCTGCACAATTTACAATCGCACCTGATAACAAAAGTTTTGAAATTTCAATATTAAGACTATTAGCCTCTTGGACAGAAAACGATTTATTAATTGGTTCTGCATACTGAATAACGGGTCGATTAAAACGTATTTTGTAACCATGGTATATACACTGTAAGATTACAGGATCTCTAATTATGCTTTTCCAAGCTGTTACAAAGTGTCGTAACCGACCAGCATGTTTAATTACCTCTATTCGGGCTTCGGTGGTGCTTTCGGGGCTGTCTTCGCAGAGCTGTACCGTTCTGTTGACGCTGGATATCTCCGTGTGTTCAAGTTGGAGGCCTGTGCCCTGGGCCCACTCGACCTGCCTCTGTAGTTCTGGTGACGGAGTGGGCGCCTCGAGTTTCCCTGACGATAATTATTAAAACGTGTCGATCTGTGGGAGGTAGATGGTTGAGGCTCGGTCCTCCTTATCTGTAATCCAGATTTTTCAGCCATCTTAGATGCCTTGATTTTATCACCCAAATTCTCTCCGAAGAGAAAAGTATCTCTCTTAACTCCTTGAACAATATTCAAGAATTTTTTGTCCAAGCTGAATGTAACTAATTTTCTTCGGTTAGCCGTATTTTGGCAATGTAAATCTAACAATATTTGGGCTGTTTCTGAGAGCTTTTTTATAATCTCAGCCTTTTCTACATTACCGTCAATTACTGACGACAGTAGGTTAGTGATACCCGCTATACCAATGCCTAGATGGTTTTGTGTCCATTCAAGACGCTTATCCCTGTTTCTGGAGGATTCCGTTAAGACAGAGGATATTTCTTGATTAAGTTTTGGTGCCATAATAAGTTGAAAATTCTCCGGGGTTAAAATATTACCAAACAGTTTTTGTTTCTGTTCTTTACCTAGGCCTTCCATAATAATCTTTCCCCAACGTTTGGAGATCTCCTCTCTGATTTTTGGCCCGAACACCTCATCCTTTTCCTTAGATTCTCCAAGGACCTCTAATATATCAGGCGGGAGGGCCTCCACAATTTCTGGTACGGCGCTGGTACCAGCGCCCCCAGTAACGGTATCAGAGATAGTGTGGCGTGGAACTGTCACCACAGATCGAAAGTTCGACTGAGTACCATCTGATTGGTAATGCTCGGAGGATTCGAAGTCGGAGGGAGGTAAGGAGGCAAGTCCTGAGTGGCCAGACTCAACATCTGGAACGATATTTCGATCTATTATAGCATTAGCTCAAATTTGACTTGAAACAATGACAACAAAAGGATTTGATCGCATCAAACCACTTGACAATAATAGTCACTCATTACAGACGGTCGTAAGCACGTCACGACACTGCTGTTTATACAATAGTTTTTTTATTATTATTTTTTTATTTGACCGGGATCTCATCACGGTACTTGCAGAATTTGCAAAGAAAGGTAGGTACTTATTAACTTACATATTCCATAAAGGAATAAACTGGAATGATTGCAATCTCGTTGCAATACACATCGTCCAATGAATTGTAACTAATTGATTGTAAAAACAAAGTAGCATCGATGCAAAAGGATTCCTTTTTTATAATGTAACATTATAATGGAACAACAACATTGCAACGTCATGAGTCATACCGCACTTGTGCGAACGACAAGATACTCGAAAGAATCATAACTATTGAACTCGGTGACTGATAGGTTAAAAAACCCACCGATACCGATGGTAGGAAATACCACAAATGTGACTAACCTTCATCACTGGATGTGTCTTTGCGTTGTCTTTGTAAACGCTTTTCCAGTCGCCTTATTTTTCGTCTGATGGTTCCTGGATCATCTTCATGTCGTCTCCGTCCCATGGTCACCAGCGAAAACACGCGAATTGGATAAAAAAAGCAGTATTTTTAAACACCAACGATAATTATTAATGTTGCGATGCCCGCACAAAAGAAGCGAATGACAAGTGAACGATCGTAGATGGCCGGGCGCGGCGGGCTCCCCACCACGGCAGGTACTACGGTAATCGTTTAATACCCACTTATTTTTATTTTTTAGAATTTTATCTAAATATTGTGCGATGCCTAGTACATTGAGGAGTGTACTACTTAGTGAATCATGTAAATCTCGAGGATGCAGCGACGAAGTGTAATTGAGTACAACCGGATTGGTGCGAGATCCAAGCGTCTACTAAAAAAAAATAAAAATATGAAGGGTGGAAGAAATTCTGCTCTTCACTTTCCCCCTCAACCCCTTCCTCTCATGTTTGGCAAAATTTCAAACGATTTAAACGTGGCTGCTCCGTCCGAAACTCCTCATCTATGCCTAGTGACATTGCAGAACCTTTCCTTATGCAACTAGCTCCCCCTTCCGCCCCTTTTTTGGGAGAATGCCCCTCATCTTCTGGGGGGGGGGGAGAAATTTCCAATGACCCCTTAGACGCTCCGTTCTCGTTAAGCGAACTAGATGCTGATGATGATCCTCAAACACGTTCACGATTCCGCCCCAGGCATAGATGGCCATCCATATTCGTTTTAAAAAAAATTGGGGTCCCGTAGTCGCCAATACCTTTTAACTATAATCAACGAAACCCCAACTAATAATTCCCATCCTAAAACCAGGGAAACCTCCTGATTGCCCTGAAAACTTTCGACCCATTGCTCTATCTCCTGTTATAGGTAAAATCCTGGAACACCTTCTAAAAAACAGGTTGGAATGGTTAGTTGAAAGCCGAGGTCTTTTAGCAAAGACTCAATTTGGTTTCCGAAAGGGGGCTAGCACGATATAAATATAAAAATATAAAAATCTTTATTACTAAAATAAGAGGTACAGTAAATCTCCTTAAAAATAGATTTTTTTCTTCTGTAATTTGCACTTAAGTGTCAAAGGAGTGCTTTGGCATTCGTACTAGGATGACCCTGTATCACGAATGCCATCATCTTCCTCCGGACCAACTAGAGTAGTTCCTAATATTATACAATATTATTTTGAAAAAGAGATGCACAAAAATAACAATAAACTTATTTAAATTTATAAACAAAAGGAGTATGTGTGTATATTATGTTTACGTGTGTAGGGGTGTGTGTATGTGTGTTTATGATGTGTGTGTGTGTGTGTGTGTGTGTGTGTTTGGCAGTGTGTGTCCAAAAGGGCAGAAGAAATGCGTTGATGAGATAGTTAGCTAACCCACTAATTGAATGAGTTTCTCAGAGTCATCATAAGTGAGACCTATCAGCCAGTCCTTTACAGCGTTTTTGCATTGCTGGTGGGTAAGCAGGCAAATATTTAGAATGGCATTGAGTTTATTGTAAACCCGTGAGCCCAGTATCCAATAATGCCTCTAAGCAAGTGCAGTTCTATGTCTGTCTGTGCTGCACACTCTTGTTCTTTTGCGCTTTCCCTGTCGTAGCTGTAGGGAGTGTGGTATAGTGGCATGTTTGCGCAATATTATTTGGGGCACAAAAAGTTGTCAAACAGTCAAGACCTCACACTCTTGGTAGAGAACTGCGGTAGGATACCTGAAGGGTTTCCTGCACATGACTTTAAGGACCGATCTTTGTGCTCTTTCCAGACGTAACATATTTACTGCAAAGGTGCCACCCCAGACCGAGATACAGTAGCCCAGCAATGATTGGGCAAGCGCAAAGTACACCGTTTTCAGTGTTTTAATATTTGCCACTGATCTATGGATAGCATTGGTACATTTATGACCGATGTCCGGATTGCCTTCAGCAAAAGTGAGTCAGTTCTAGCGGTCTTTCTTGACATCTCAGCAGCTTACGACAGTGTCCTTCTTTCCGTACTCAGAAGTAAATTACGCCAGCTGAGTATCCCGGTAAAGATACTTAACTGTATCTGTAACTTGTTGGCTGGACGGAGTATTAAACTCCATGTTCCAGGGGAATTATATGACCCCAGAACTGTTTGGCGTGGGTTACCCCAGGGTTCAGTACTAAGTCCTCTTTTATACAGTATTTACACCTCTGATCTTCACAAGTCCCTTAATAACGACTACCAGATTTTACAATATGCAGATGACCTATGCTTATATATTCCTACCTCGTCTATGGAAATTGCTACGGTATCCATGCAAATATCCCTTAACTCCCTAAACCAGTGGTTAATCTCTCATGGTCTTACCTTGTCAGCTCCTAAAAGCTCCGTTGTAGTTTTCTCACGTAAACGTTTAACTCCAAATGTCCACCTTGAAATTGAAGGATCCCCGATCAAAGTCAAGGGTAATGTGAAATTCCTTGGGGTAATTTTGGACTGTAAATTATCTGGTGTCTTTCATCTCAATTATACAGCGTGTAACGGAAGGGGGGTATCAACCCTGAAGGAGGTGAATGTGCTCATGACACTCAACAACTTTCCCCAAAGAACATAGGTCGAAATATGAAAAAATAAATTGGCCCTCCCATAGTAAATCAATCAGCTGGTAGTTAGTTTTGTAAGAGAGGGCCAAATTTTTTTTTCATATTTCGACCTATGTTCTTTGGGGAAAGTTGTTGAGTTTCATGAGCACATTCACCTCCTTCAGGGTTGATACCCCCCTTCCGTTACACGCTGTATAATCAATAAATGTGAGAAGAACCTTAATATGCTACGTGCTCTAGCGGGTGTTTGGTGGGGTGCTCATCCCTTTACTCTCAAACTCATATACAATACTACAATAAGAGTTTACTGGACTATGGGTCTTTCCTCCTGGAACCCTGTGGTAAGGTTGCATTGGCCAAGCTGGAAACCATTCAGTCGAAATCCCTCCGCATTGTACTAGGGTGTATGAGATCCACTCCCTCCAAAGCACTGCAAGTTGAGAGTGGTGACCCCCCCTTCTTTTCCGTAGACAATACCTAGCCGATAAATATTTATACAAGGCATATCTTCTTAGTGATCACAGTGTTCTTTTTAAGCTTTCCACTCTAGATAGTTTATGTAGACAAAGCGATTATTGGAAACATAAAGACCCCCCTTTGATCCTTAATTCATATAGGAATATCCGGAATGTGGAAAATAATGCTCCCATTCCTCAGTGTAATAAATTCCCACTCTACACATGTCCGTATGAAATTCTAAATTTTGTTCCAAAGATCACTTATATTGGAATCAATAAGGATACCACCAATGCTAACGACCATTTTCTTTCGACTGTTAATAACAATTGGCCTGATCACTAAAAATTTTATACAGACGCTTCTAAATTGACCTCCGACTGTAAAACAGGCGTTGCTGTATATAATTCCAACTCCCAGATATTCCTTCAGTTCCAGTGCCCTCCTGAGTCTTCGGTTTTTACCGGGGAGTGCATTGGAATTTTGGAGGCGTGTTTATTGATTTCCTGCCATTCAGGTATTTCAAAAGCAGTCATATTTTCTGATTCTAGGAGTGCTCTGGAGGCAATAGTTAAAAATTCATTTAAAGATAACCTACGTAGCCCAATCATAGTTGAAATCAAAACTCTCCTACATACTTGTCATAAAAAAAACATTGAGATAATATTGGTATGGATTCCTAGTCACATGAATATTAAGGGCAATGAGCTGGTAGATATTGCTGCTAAGAATGCGATCAGCAGCAATCTGGCAGATAAAAAACATTATGCTGTTCAGGTCTATGACTTGATTCACAAGGCCAAAGAAGATCTTTTTAAATCCTGGCAAGACCATTGGTCTCAATCTTCCAAGTCAAAAGCTAGCTTGTTTGCATCTATTCAACCAACCATTGGTTTTATAAGTACAAAGAAACATCCAAAACCGTCACATCCGTTATATGCAGAATCCGTATTGGCCACTGCTGTACCCCAGTCTTTCTCCATAAAATTAGGGTTCGGGACAGTTCTTTGTGTGAGTGTGGTGTAGATGATGGTACGTTAGATCACATATTTTAAATTGCCCTTTGAATAATGTTTCCTCTTTTGATAAAGTTATTACAAAATTGAACATCCAAAAACCCGTTAATGTCTGTCACCACCTCTCATTTTTCCCTAATCCCCAAATTATACGTGCTTTTATTAAATTTATTTCCAATAACAATATTAAACTCTAATATTCAGACATTTATACGTTATTAAATATATTGTTTATAATCGACTTATATATATTTTAAGCTACTAACTAATACTAACTCCTATGTTTTGTGTTTGTTTCAGGGCTAAAAGGATTACCACAAAAAGTTTAAGTTCATACTCTCTCTGTAAATATTAATTAATCAATTATAATACTCATGTATAGCCACTACGCGACACTGGCAGAAATTGCCGTAGTCCTCGGCAAATTGCCATAAAAAAAAAAACATCGATTTGAGCGTGCTCCCACCGTTCCGAATTTTGTACTGACGGCGATCACGATGTCACGTGAATCGTCATCGATGCCGCACAGTGGTTCGAAATCGACGCTCCGTGGACATTGAAATCCAAAGTTTCTTTAGGCGAGAAATAAAGATCGTAACGGCTTTATTTCAGTATTATTTATAGTATTTGGTAATATGACAGCTATAGATAACAACATCTCCGAAAAAAAAATTATTTAATATTTTTTTGTATGAAGAAAAACACTAAAGTCTCACAACTTAATAAAACTTAAAGCCTGCGGCTTACATGGGGTGTTGTCCTATATGAGGCGATTCCGAAATGCTATAACACGCACACCCATGCGCGCCGCTTCACTCACAGCTGAGTGTTGAATTTCGAGAAATTCAGTTAGAGATTTTTACGTTGATTTCGGTGTGATCTTGAAAAATATACAAAGTAATTGACTTTAGAGTGCTAATTTTATTAAAATAATGAGACTTAATGGAATATACAGTATAAAAAAACTAAAAAACACTCAAGTAGAGACCCATTTACAATATAAATATTTCTTAAGATAATTTAATTCGTTGTTAGTAGATTATGTCAGTCGATAAAAAGTTTTACTTAAGTACAAAAACTTATAACTAATACAGAAAAATACTAAGAAAAGGCAATTGTATAAATAAGAAATATATTATTCCACCACTTCACTCAAAGCAGAGTGATGAACTTAAAGAAATTCAGTGGATTTCTCGAAAGAATTTAATACATATTATTTGAAATTTTTGGTATAGGTACACATACCAACTGGAAACGATAATTATAGAGTAATGATTGTTTGTTGTAAGCTGTTCGTAATCTCAAGTTTAACAGGAAATCAAAGCTAAATGCATGCTAATTAACTTATAATAGTAATTTAGTCTCATCTCATTAGTACAAATTGCAAATATTGTTAACGAGTTAAGATAAATTAGCTAAGGGCTATTTTCACGAAGTGTTTAACTATCTACTATTAATTAAGATACGATTAATACGGATACTTTTATATAAATTAGATGTAAAAAGTAGCTTTGAAAAGTCGCAAACAGATGATACAGCGAAAATTTCGAGAGGAAATGGGACTCCTGGTGGATATCGTAAAACAAGGTTAGATGATTTATTTATTTTGTATGATATCAAAGGGTTTTTTAGTTAGTGTAATATTATAAAACTTATCTAATAATGTTCTCATATCATTATTTTTATATAAAGGTGCTGGAACCACGAATGATGGCAACACGGCTAGAATTTTTTTTACAGTGTCCTGAGAAGACTGCAAATATCACTGGATTGAGTCAAGAGCTTATCCAATAATTCGCAACTGTTCTTCATGTTGTATCATCAGGACAGTCTATTAATGTTGATTTGATTGCCAATTATCTCGACGAAACTGTGCATCTGTATGTGGAACTGTATGGCTGGTATTGAATGCCTTCCAGTATACACAAACTTCTGCTGCATGGAGCCGAAATAATAAAACATTTCAACATTTTGCCTATAGGAAAGCTATCAGACGAGGTATCTGAGGCCCGAAATAAAGATTTTAAAACTCAGGGAACATCATACGCGGAAATTTTGTCGCATAGCGACAAACCAAGACATTTTTAATGGTTTCATCGTATCCTCAGACCCATATTTGTCAAGTATTCGACCTAAACTGACAAGAGTAGAAATTATTTAACTGAAGAAATGAAGTCTCGCCTTTTAATTTTCCCGGATACCATGGATAACGAAATCATTGAATTTGTTGAGGTGCCAAGAATGATGGATTCTGATTTTGAATTCTTTGATAGCGATGACGAAACTCAGTTGACTAGATTTTAATGTTTGATGTTTTTGTGTAAATTTTATATATTTCTAATTATACAATTGCCTATTCTTAGTATTTGTCTGTATTAGTTATAAGTTTTTGTACTAAAAAATAATTCTTTTTTATGTTAATTATGAAGTCAAACTTTGTATCTACTAACAACGAATTAAATTATCATAAGAAATATTTCAAAATCTATTTATATTGTAAATGAGTCTATATTTGAGTGTTTTTTTTTTAGTATTTTTATACTGTATATTCCATTATTTCTTACTATAATTAATAAAATTAGCACTCTAAAGTCAATTACTTTGTATATTTTCAAGATCACACCTAAATCAACGTAAAAATCTCTAACTGAATTTCTCGAAATTCAACACTCTGTTGTGAGTGAAGCGGCGCGCATGGGTGTGCGTGTTATAGCATTTCAGAATCGCCTCATGTGGGACAACACCCCATGTAAGCCGCAGGCTTTAAGTTTTATTAATTTGTGAGACAAAACGACTTTTGTGTTTTTCTTCATACAAAAAATATATTAAATAAATTATTTTTTTCGAAGATAGTGCTGTGTATAGCTGTCATATTACCAAATATTATAAATAATACTGAAATAAAGCCATTCCAATTTTTATTTCTCGCGTAAAGAAATTTTGATTTCAATATCCACGGAGCGTCGATTTTGAACCACTGTGTGCCGTCATGATGTGCGCCATCTTACGAAAACCATGCTTTAAACTGTTATTCCCGCGAACATTGAACTGATATTCCCGCGAACACTGTCAAAAATTACAGTTGTCTTGTTTATTTAAAGCCGCATCATATCTTTAAACTAACTTGTATTGGCTTGAGTCGCCACCTCACCATAGAAAAAAAAGGAAATGAATGGTGTACACAGGGCTGGGAAAAATACATCATCATCATCATCATCATTTCAGCCGAAAGACGTCCATTGCTGGACATAGGCCTCCCCCAAGCACCGCCACTTCGACCTATTCTGTGCTTCTCGCATCCAACGTATTCCTGCGGCATTAACCAGGTCATCGGTCCATCTTGTGGGAGGCCTTCCAACGCTCCGTCTTCCAGTAAGCGGTCGCCACTCCAGAACCTTCCGACCCCATCGACCATCCGTTCTGCGAGCAATGTGCCCTGCCACTGCCACTTAAGTTTGGCAATTCTTCGGGCTATGTCGGTTACCTTGGTTTTCCTACGGATCTCTTCATTTATGCAGAATACATGCTTTGCTTTAATTGAAATACAAAATACTGTTTCGCAAGTAATTAAAATACAAAATATCTTTAAGTAAGGTATTTTAAATATAAAATACGAAATACAGTAGGTATTTTAGCTATTTTTAATTGAAATACAAAATATAAATTACATATTACAAAATAAGTATTCTAGACCACCACGGGCTGAAAAGTAGAGGAAAACAAGAATAATTAATCAGTAAAACCAGATTTTCCTTTAATGAACACTAGATTTTTAAATGTACTGATTTTCCTTTAATGACCACTAGATTTTTAAACAGCCTCTTGTTGGAGAGTGAATAAAACCTGCTAAAGAAAACAATCTTTGTACAGGTCCTAATGAGCACAAAATTGTGTTAAATTGTATGAACATATTTTTTGTATATTGTAGTCATGTAAGGGATTCCCATGTACTTCTCGTGTTATGTTTTATCTCATTCAACTAAGAACATTAACATTAGTACAACAGTTGATAATCGTAAAACGAGTGTTCTCTATACGTAAGTTTATGGTTGTTATGATACTAATTCAATCAATCATAGACGTAGATACTTTCGTTTCGGTTCTGTTTTACGGCGATCCGTAGTTATTTTGGTGAAATTTAAGATGATATGTGAAACAAAGTGTTTTATCTTTTTTACTACTACAATTACAACGCTAAACAAACTTTGCAATTTTTTGGCATTTTTTACTCGAGTCTTTGGCAGGATTTGGCAGGTTTCAAACAAAACTAAGGCAGGATTAATAATTTTAAGATGGTCACACTGATTGTATTGTGGATATTGTGTTGACAGTTGACACTGCTGCTTGTGGCTGTGGTTGTTAATCGATCGTGACCGTAGGTAGTGTTCTGTGACAAAGTTATGATGAGATATAATCTAAATAAAATTATTTCATTAACACGAGTTAACAATCAAGAAGTATCATTTCTAGCATCAAAACGACTTGTGTATGATTTAAATAGATCGCACACTAACGTAAGTACAAACTTGGAAACAGTAAATAAAAGTTTATATCTAGTCTATATTGTATTGTCCCACTGCAGGAGAAAGACTAAAGTTAAGTTAACATTACCCACTTGGATGGATTGCAATTTACAGCCTAATAATTAATTAATATGTGCAGGAGGTCGACCCCGCGAGAGATGCGCCGGCGTCGCCGGTGCAGGGAGCAGCGGCGCCGCTTGTGGACTCGTTTGGACGACGTCATAATTACCTGCGTATTTCGTTGACCGAACGATGTAATTTACGATGTAAGTGTTTATCCAAATACCTACTACTTTATTGTACCCAATTAACCCAATAGTTGTTCCGTTCAGGTAGTCCTTGACGAAAAAAAAGTCTGAGTAATTTTTGGGCAGTTTAGTGTTTAGTTTTCTCAATAAACTGGGTAATTAGCCCCTTGATGATGAATTTGAATCATTATACATAATTATGTGATAGTTACCGTACACTTAAAATTGCAATTCGTATCAGACAATTCTTACTATTTTTATGTTTATCTAAATGGGCTAAGTGTGTTCAATCATTATTTGCTACAAGTTGGCAAATCAATTTTTATTCAACAAATATGTGTAATTGCTACCTCTTCATAATTTAAATATCAACAAGGATAGGGTTTGTTTTTAGAAAATGGTTATAAGTACCTACTCTGGTCGCAGTGTAATAAAGGGCCTAGCCGTACTTCCATAGGCCAACTTCCCCCCGATAGGAAACCTATATCGTAACCTATGTTATATTGTAGAGGGTACTAATAGTAGTTCACTGAGTAGGTATTAGCTCTATATCTTATTTAATTGAGGAGCTATTTGAAAAAAACTGTCCGGAGGAAACTTTTTTTCAAAGTGACATATCTCTGTTAATTTTAAAGCTAGGAAAATAAAACAAAATTCTGTATTTATAGGACACTTTATAGTTTATTTAATAGCAAAATAATATTGATTGCTATCAATCAAAAAGAGCAGTGGTGTGCTAGTGGTATCGGCCCCAACTTATGAAATGTAGGCCGTGGGTTCAACCCAGGCAGGCGCTTTACTTTGTGTTAATCATTTCATCACCACTGCTCTCAAAACAGTGAAGGAAAATATCGTGAGGAAACTGGCATGTCCTAGAACCAATCATTTGAAGACATGTGACATCTACCAACCCGCACTGGGCCTGCGTGATAGATTACGGCCTACTCCTTCTCACCGAGAGGAGGCCTATGTCCCAGAAGTGGGAACAATATAAGCTGATGATGATGAGTAAAATTACCCTCTTTAACGGCAGTATCATAAAGTTTTCATTAGAACCGTGACGTAGAAAAAAGTCTTTATCTTCATCATCATAATAATAATCCTTCTCTTCGCCCACTGATTCGAATTATGAAATATCAGGTTGTTCTGTTTCTGTATGAATATGGGAAGGTCCTGGTCATGTGTCGTCAGTAGCTGGTAATTTAGCAAACGCTATTAATCAACATTTATTACACAGAACATCTCTAAGTTTAAGTTCAACGTTGTATTTATGCAGTTCGTCTTGGGTTTGCAATGTTTTCTTTCGTTTTCCAGTCCTTCCAATATAAAGCCACAATTATTACATTTCCCAGACATAGTCGATATATTTTTAGGTCACTGCTTTATATACAGGGTGTCCAAGAACCTGGCGTCCAACTGGATTCCCACGATGCCCCAAGTTCTAACAGTACTCAGAAAAATATTTTAAAAAATCCACCCCATGTACTTACAGAATTATACTGATTTCAAAAAAAAGGGGAAATGAGCACCCTGTGACATACTTTTGAATGCTGTGACTGCTAATGCTGATAATTTCGATATTTCTTGGAGGTTTTGTAATCTAGGGTATTGCTGTGTCTAAATAGAATGTAAAAATAAAGTACTTATTGTACCATTTTAAAATAAAATATTATTTTAACTAAAGGTGATATGGAAAACTATTGAATTTCGCAACTTTGACCGACTGTAGTGTAAAAAAAATGTACCAAAATAGTATGGCAAGTGACGTCAAATTTTGACGCGTTTATTCCTCTTTTTAAAAAGGTATAATACTTACACATTAATTTGAAAAAAAAAAATTTTGATAATATTTTTACTCAACAACCCAATTTTTACGATGTCTTACAGAATTCTTAGAAAGAAAAATTTACGACGAATTGAATCTAACCTCTAAAGAATTACTATTGTATGCTCATAAAAATAACAACAGGCCTCTCAAAAAACAGGTTAGACCGTAAGGGACGGTATGTGCATGCATCTCACCATAGTGATTCGTTATTACAACAGGAGGGAGCAAGACAGAAACTATCTTTGCGATTTGCTGGTTCTTCTTTATGGTACCCCATTATTCAGGTAAGAGTGAGGGAGAAAAAGGTTAGAGGTGCGAGTGAGATAGATAGTGACGCTATCTGGGATCGTGCTATTTAGGATAACAGTACGGTCAGTACGCGTCACTGCCTCCTGCCGTTACTACGCACCTCTCTCTTATTGTTACCATTGATCACGTACTACGATTTAAAGCTTTGTTTATTGGACTCGATTACTCTTTGTGCTCTGGACTTTGAAACGAACTCTTTACGACGACCTTTGCCTGTGTTTGGACAGTTTGTGTTTTGTGTGTGCTACCATGGCGACCTACACTCCGCAAGAATACGCAAATATGCACTACATTTATGGAGAATGTAGAGGTAATGGACGAGCTGCAGCGAGACTTTACAGAGAAAGGTATCCGAGGGCTACGCGATATCCCGACCATCGAGTTTTCATTAATGTGCACAGATCACTATGTGACGGGCGGTTCCCCAATCAAGTAGCTGGTGAAGGACGACCCGTAAATGACTTCATACGCGATGAAGTTTTAGAGGCGGTGTCGGCAAATCCAAGCATCTCTGTGCGAGGAATAGAAGCTGATACGGGGATACCGAAGAGCACAGCACACAGTATTCTCCAAAAAGAAGAATATCATCCGTACCACGTACAGCGAGTGCAAAGTCTTTTACCTCGAGACTATCCGAGCCGAGTCGCGTTTTGTGAAACAATCCTGCAAAAACATCGAGAAGACGAAAACTTTATCGACAAAATTTTGTGGTCAGATGAATCAACATTTAAGAAGGATGGCTACATGAACCTACACAACTTGCACGAGTGGCATGTGGAAAATCCGCACTTGATGCGAGAAGATAGATCCCAGTACCGGTTCAAAGTGAACATGTGGAACAATCCCGTGGCCAGCCCGCTCACCTGACTTAAATCCGCTGGATTTTTTTTTCTGGGGAACTATGAAGGAGCTCGTTTATGCGAAGCCCATTAATGACATCGCTGACCTTCGTGAGAAGATAACACAAGCAGTGCAGGTGATACGTCAAAAAAGTTACTCGCGAAACATAAAGCGGTCCTTTTTAAGGAGAGTGAGAGCTTGTATTGCCGCGGGTGGTCAACATTTTGAACATTTATTGTAATAAAATATCTTTAAACTAACATTCTTTGCTTTTATTCTACTGGGAACCCATCTACCTGTGTGTATTTCCTTCTTGCTCACTCTTGGAACCGAAGTAAATAATAGTAGTAACATAACAGTTTCTAAGATAAGAAAGGGTCCGACAGTTACCGTTAGTAGGTAGGCACTTCGTAAAAATTGGGTTGTTGAGTAAAAATATTATCAAAATTTTTTTTTTCAAATTAATGTGTAAGTATTATACCTTTTTAAAAAGAGGAATAAACGCGTCAAAATTTGACGTCACTTGCCATACTATTTTGGTACATTTTTTTTACACTACAGTCGGTCAAAGTTGCGAAATTCAATAGTTTTCGATATCACCTTTAGTTAAAATAATATTTTATTTTAAAATGGTACAATAAGTACATTATTTTTACATTCTATTTAGACACAGCAATACCCTAGATTACAAAACCTCCAAGAAATATCGAAATTATCAGCATTAGCAGTCACAGCATTCAAAAGTATGTCACAGGGTGCTCATTTCCCCTTTTTTTTTGAAATCAGTATAATTCTGTAAGTACATGGGGTGGATTTTTTAAAATATTTTTCTGAGTACTGTTAGAACTTGGGGCATCGTGGGAATCCAGTTGGACGCCAGGTTCTTGGACACCCTGTATATATGTTTAAACATAAACATTTTGTAAAACTGCGTAAATAATAAACGCGAGAGCGTACCACGACTATACACTATGATCATGTAAAAACATGGATATGCGGGTACTTTCATGAATCTAGTCACGTTTATATACTTTTTACAAGCTATCAAAACGCTACTTTGCCACAGATTATTAAAATCTAATACAATTTATAAGCATCAACAAAGTGGTAATATGGTGCCCCACTAACTTTAATTTATTTTTTCCATATGTTGCAGCATTTGGATTTTTATGAAACTTAGCATGCTGTTAGGCCGGGTATAGGCAATTGTTATTTATTTTTTCCAAAGTGGTAACTCAATTCGATCTAATAGAAATCACAAAAAAAAATTATTTAGGTTTCGCTCATAAAAAATTGCTATTGAATAAACTATAAAGTGTCCTAAAAACACTGAAATTTGTTTTATTTTCCTAGCTTTAAAATTAACAGAGATATGTCACTTTGAAAAAAAGTCATATCTGGACCCTTTTTTTTCAAATAGCTCCTCAATTAATTAAGATATAGAGTTTATACCTACTCGGTGAACTACTATTAGTACCCTCTACTAGTGATGGATTAATTAGCATTCGCATTCATTGTTAGCATGCGAATGCTCATTTAGCATTTAGCAAATTAAATGTAGTTGCGAAATTCTGTGAAGTGCGAAGTGAATTTATCGCTTCGTAATTTCATACTATCATATTACGTCAAAGCGTCGACGCACGCAGCGGTAGTGTTCGCTCTCCGTCGCACCCACGGGAAGTCCGGAATACTAATCTATCGGTTTCACGTGAACGAGACTTCGCGTGTGAAAATTATTAGCAGGTCCTGCGAACTTGCGAAGAATGGGTTAAGCAATTGTTATCTTATTAACTTTGATTTGCGCGTACTTAGGGTTTAATATTGAATGAACGCTTGTGATTGTTTAATTTATTTAAATTATTAGCATTAGCAGGGTGGTGCGAAGAATGAAATTTAGCAATTATTACCTTACTGTCTTTGATTTCCTCGTACTTAGAGTCGTGTATTGATTGAATGAATGCGTGTTTGTTTATTTAATAATAATTTGTTTGGCACGTGCGTGGCGCGCGTCTTTTTGTTTAATATATTTAATTATGTGATCAATCTAATCACATTACATATGCATGTGTATCAGCATTAATAAAACGTTATCGGCAAGTACGTAACGGTAAACTAAACGCTCGCTAGGAGACGTCCTAAGGCGAACGCGCTTTTTAATTCGCATATTAACAAAATTCACATACTTCATTATTAGCAATTATCGTCATATTAGCAAATAGCATAGCAATAGCAATTAGCATGCTAAGACTCAAGAATTCACATGCTAATGAAATTTATGCGAAATCGCATTAATTGACATTACTACCCTCTACAATATAACATGGTTACGATATAGGTTCCTATTGGGAGCAGTTTGCCTATGGAAGTACGGCTAGACCCTTTATTTCAAACTAGCAGACCTGAAAATCAAACCTGCAGACAGTAGCCTGCCTGAACAGTGCCACCTATAGGGTCCAATTTTGAATCTAAATCATACAGGGACACACTCAAACAAACAAAAACTAATAGTCAGACATGATTTAGACGCTCATTTTTGAATTGGTTCCGTCCCCAGGTTGTATAAAGTTATTTATTTTTTAATAATTTCATTTTATGATTTATTTATTCATTTTCATTAAAATAGATATAATTTAAAAGGTTGTACAGTTTTTTCCATACATATGTTCTTTCATTTGCTATATTATAGCTTACCATGCAGTATGTGAGGCTCTGTTGAAATATTGATGTCATAATATTTGGATGTCCCGTTTTTAGAAATAATTTATAACTTCACTTCAACCCATCTGACTATTGTTACCATCTGGGATTTATTTGCATCTGTAGTCATCATCATCAGCCTATATTATTACCACTACTGGGACACAGGCCTCTTCTCAGTGAGAGGGAGTGGGCCATAATATGACCATAATATGACTTATGACAGTGGTCAAGGCAAGCTCCGCTTAACGCGGAGCTTGCCTTGACCACTGTCATGAGGTGGCTGACCACAAATCTTCTCACTCTAAATGTTAATAAGACCAAATTTGTCACATTCTCTACTATGAAGTCAAGTCAGCCCCCTACACCGATTGAAGTTCGTGCTCACACCTGCCCAAACTTACATGCAGACTGCGGTTGTCAACAATTGGAAAATACCTCAGTTATTAAGTATCTTGGAGTCACTCTTGATAGCAATTTGAAATGGAAGCAACATATTGCTGCAACTGTTGCTCGAGTGAGAAAACTTATTTATATTTTCAAGAAACTCAGAGGCGCGGCCGATTTCAGTTGTTTGATAACAGTCTACTTTGCGCTCGCTCAGTCTGTTCTGGGGTATTGCCTCACGGTCTGGGGTGGTGCCGGTAAAACAGCGATGCTACGGGTCGAGCGAGCGCAGAGAGCTGTCCTCAAGGTGCTGGCAAGGAAACCAATCCGATATTCGACATCCTCTCTGTACACCCTCTGCCAGGTCCTCACCATCAGACAGTTATTATTTTATCCTGCAGACTATCCTTCGCAAACACAGCCAACTTCCGTTTAGTCCTAAAAATTGTTCTACACGTCGCGTCGCTCGAATAGGGTTTGTAACACTGAGTTTCGTAGAACCGTAGCTGCAAGTCGTCACTTCAAACACATAAGCTCAAAAATCTATAATAAATTAAACAAAAGCTTGCACATCTACCCACTAACAAAGAGCAAATGCAAAATGAAACTTAACTCCTGGTTAAAATCACAAAATTATGATGAAACAGAGAAACTCGTGGAAGTGTAAAATACTCATCACTCCCTCACACGCAGAACCACAACACTCCTCGCACACCTCACTGTCACTCACCCACACACCCATTCACCATACACTCACCACATAAACTCAACGTCAAAATACATCCCAAATCACACCTTTTATTTTGTATATTTTAGACTTTTTTTTTTTTTTTTTGTTTCTATATTAATTATATAAATCTAATTTTTTAAGAATTTTTCGCATGGAACATCATTCCATTCTGTATCTGGAGAAGGGCGTTGTTAGCTGCGCTACAGTTTATACTTTTGCAGCTACCATCGTTTTACTTGTCAAACTTGTCCTGTGTTATTGTTCCGAAATAAAAAAAAAAATTTTTTTTTTTTTTTAATTTACCACGTTGGCTGATGGAATGGATTGCCAATTTATCGATCCCTCGATGCTTAGACTATATGTATAACATCACGCTAGGACCCTTAAAAGTCAAACAAAAAGAAAAATACGAAATCGAAAACCTCCCATGGCTAGGCGATTTGATGCGACGGGGAGGGTCGGGGAGCAAGAAAATTAACGTGGACGAAGTCGTTGGCAGAAGCTTGTCTTTTAAATAAGTTTTTTTTTTGTTGTTTGTGAAATACACTATTGGAGCAGTTCATTATAATTATGTATTAACCCTGGAGTAGTCGCGTGGACTACATATGTAGGCCACTCATACAAAGAGTTTTTTTATTTTGGTTGATTTTTTGGAACACAGAGGTTGTGATTAGTTTATGTTGATCATATTTAGTTAAGAAAACTATACTGATAATATTTTCATATATTTATTAAAACGTTAATGCTTATAAGTTTATTTATTTCAATTTGAAATTGGACACTCCCATTACTTTTAGGTGCGCGACTACTGTTGGGTTAAATGTATACAGACCTCCTTCAGGGTTGTATGATTTTTTTGAAAAGTTTGTGGAAGAAGTGTTGCAAAAAATCTGTTATTCAAATAAGGCACTTGTGGTGATTTTACATTTTTTTTATCAGTTGTTGTAATTTGTTAGAAAATTCTGGGTTAAGTACTAAAATTATAAATTTGCTTCATTCATACAAACTTACTAATCAATTTTTAGAGCACACTATACTCCATTTAAAATCGCATTAGATAGAAGTTAAAAAGTTTCTTTTTAATGTACCGGTTGTAAGAAAAGCACATTAAACTTGTTACACTTACGATTAAAGAATAAAAATCTATTTATAAACCAGCACACCAACACCAACACTATATTGTAATCATTTTAACTTTTTATCTTATGATATTATGTGTCTTCCATTTAGATTTATTATTTCATTCCAATTTAAAATTAATAAAAAAGTTATAGTGAGCCAACCTTAACAGATAGACATTAATGCTATTGGGACTATTTTTTAGAAATTTTTAAGAGGAACTATTCCGTCATACCACGCAACGGAAGCTCTCTAAAGGAATCAATTTTCCCTGTTTTTGCAATATATTTCATTGATGCGCCGCTCCTTTTGGTTGTAGCGTGATATTATGTAGCCTATAGCTTTCCTCAATAAAGCGGCTACCCAACATTAAAATAATTTTTAAATTTGAGCCAGTAGTTCCTGAGATTAACGCGTTCAACGAAAGAAACAAACAAACAAACTCTTCAGCTTTATAATATTATTATAGTGTATTATAGATCATAAACAATAGCCGCACGGGTTGATCTGGTTGGTTGGTCGGTGGAAAGGTGACCATCTTTACATACCAAGACCAGGTGCGGTCCGAGGGATGGGGGGGGGGGGGGGGGTGAAGTAACTCCTAGGTGATTTGAGTATATCTAACAAAACAACCTAAACGAGGAGAGTAATTACAATTTTCGAGCTCACTTTGCTCGCCTTCGCATTCAACGATCTCATAGTTGCTAGGGCTATTCTGGTATAAGTCGACAGTGTAACACCTAATTCGGTTTGAAAACATCAAAAAAAAAAAAAATGGAACCTGAACGAGGTGGGTTGCTAAATTTTTTTTCTCGTGGTTTGGCAGGGATATCCTGCAAAAGTTGACAATGAAACTCCTACGTCTCACGGTATTTCGCCTAGAACATGCTAGGTGGACAAAATTCAAGTTTTCATTTCCAGGAAATCTTAATTGCATAATACAAACAACACCCCCAAACTCCAAATTCCGAGAAAAAGTTGTTTTTCAAATGCTTAACTGATGAGTCAGAGTTCAGAAGTCAGGTACTGAGTTTAATGCAAGCGTTCCGGTCAATCATTTGCAATTTAGCGACACTTTTGTACACATCTCATAGTGGTTTATAGTGATATTGTGAAAGTTTTTTGTGATGGATATTAATACTGAGGGCATGTACTATTATTTAATATATTATTTTTATCAGAATCTATTAAAATGAATTTTTAGCATTTTTTTAACTTGATGCATAAATTTTAGCGTTTTTTTTTTTCATAAAGAAAACTTTGAACGTTCAGGAAAGACATTGATTCGCCTCTATTCGGGCTAGTTTTTAGATATATTGTAGGTATATCTGTGTTGTTAGTAAAAATACACATATTGTTCAGCACACTTCAGTACAACATATTTTTTTTCATTTTTTTTCAGAACCCGTTTACTCTATTTTAAGGGTAGCCTTTTTAGAAGAGTCGTTGAAACACACGAAGAATGATAAAAGGTCGCGTATTTATGACTATCTTTCTTCAAAATTTCACTTTGGTGACATTACTGAAAGCAGCCAAAGAGAAATAAAGTTTTTTTTATTTAATTTTTTTTATTACTAAATCATACCAAAAAATGTTAATAATGCCTCAATATGACTACTTACATATAAAAGCATCGTTAAATATCATAAAATAATATTGTCCACCTAACATGTTCTACGCGGTACACTGTGCGTCTGTTTGAAAACAAAAAAAAATCCTAACCTGAACGAGGCGGGTTGTTAATGAGCTCGCTTCGTTCGCTCTAGCATTCATCATTCTCATAGATGGCAGGGATATCCTGTATAAGTTGACAATGAAACTCCTGTTTCTTTTTGAATACATCAAAAAAAAAAAAAAAAAAACAACCTAACCTGAACGACGCGGGAATTTTCGAGCTTGCTTCGCTCGCTCTGGCGTTTATCATTCTCATGGTTGGCAGGGATATCCTGTATAAGTTGACAATTAAACTCCTATTTCTGTTTGAAAACATAAAAAAACGTAACCTGAACTAGGCGGGTTGTTATAATTTTCGAGCTCGCTTTTTTTTTTTCTTTTTTTTTTTGTTGGACATCTCGTTGTTAATCTGAAATAAGATTCTTACAACTTAAACGGATTTTCGCCCGGCGATTTCTAAAAATTTAAACTTTTTAGACCTCCAGCCGGGCCATAGTAAAATTAAAACTAAAGCGAAAGTCCTAAGGGTAACCCCGAGGGGGGTTCGCACCTCGGCTTAGGCGATCACTGGGGGAGGGCAGCAAGGGACATGCTGGATCTGGGTTAAATTAGTTAGGGGCTAATTTAAAGCTACAGGCACAGCATCGCGGGCTGGCTCATGCAAGGGTCGGGAGGGACTGTTAAGTCGGGGTCGCGACGACGGACCTCGGCGGCGAGGTCGGTACGATTTGTGTTTGTGTGTTGTTCTCACTGTACTGGTCTCTTTTCGACTCTCCTGGACGAGAGTAGTGGGATCATCGGGTTCACGAGCTCGCTGCGCTCGCTCTAGAATTCATCATTCTCGTGGTTGGCAGCGATATCCTGTATAAGTCGACAATGTAACTCCTATTTCTGTTTGAAAATATAAAAAAAAACCTAACCTGACCGAGGCGGGTTGTTAAAGTTTTCAAGCTCGTCTGCCCACACGTATCTGCCCTTTCGGGTAGCCGCATTTAGCGATATATCCTTCACTACGCCGCGCCCGGGTTGTTAAAGTTTTCGAGCTCGTCTGCCCTCACGTATCTGCCGTCACATATCTGCCCTTTCGGGTAGCCGCACTTAGCGATATATCCTCCACTACGCCGCGCCCAGTGCCTAAGTACAAAGTTTCATGGTATTATCTTCGATAATGATGAACTCCTATACAAAAATTCATCCCCTACTTCAACCCTTTCATGCCCTTTTTTTACAATTACAAAGGTAGCTTATATCCTTTCCCGAGGTCTAGTCTATTTTGAACCAAATTTCGTATCCGGGATTTCTCTTGAAAACTTGACTTTGCTTGGACTTCCATACGAAGTTTCAGCCGTGGGGCCAGCACACAGGTCGAAGTTTCAAAAACCCTCGACAAATAATTTACTTCTTATTGACTAAACAGTAAAGATGTAATTAAAACCTTCCCCTCGATAAGAGGCCAAGTACGAAATTTTTAGAATTTTGCTAAATTACGCAATTTTATAGACGTGTTTTTACAGTTAAAATTCCGTATTTGTATATGTTTCGATGAAAAATCATTTCAATTTTGATCAAATGGATGAGCTACTTTTTGCCACGCTTTTGTTGGTTGGTTTTTAACGGAATCTTTGAACGTGAGTTTCACCCCCTTCAAAACGTCGGATAATAGTCGAAACTGCACAATTATCAAGGACCGATGACAATGTAATAATTTCATAAAGGCCCTAGGGGTATAAGCATAGTGAATTTTCCCTTGAAAGATATCGGGACGATACTTGAAAGGATTTTTAGGTACTAATAAGGTTATAAGACCCTGAAAGTTTCAGATCTCTAACCCAATTTTTTTAGATAAAGGAAAATATGTAAAAATCTGACAAAATCAGAAAAATATATTTTTCTCAGGAACGTGTGAATAGATTGATTTGAATTTTGGATATGTTTTGGGGGCTGATAGTAGCTTCTATGAAAAAAATTAATACCTTTAACAGTTGATAAGAACCTGGAAAAAAATGGCGCTTTTTTTTAAATTTTGATTTTTAACTATGATACGAATGTGGCACAATTATGAAACTATTTTTTTGAATTCCCCATTCATTTTTTTATAGAATTACAAGCTTTCAAAATTTTAAAAAAAGGTACGCCACATTACAAAAAAATAAAAACCATTTTTTGTGCAAATATTTACTCTATTTATTTTAAGCCTGCATCTTTATTTGTGTCGCTCGTGTATGTCTTTTAATCTTAATTTTTAAAATAGTCATGTCTAATATAATAATCATCAATAGTTAAATCTTAAAATATCAATGAATAACAAGTAAAATATTATAAATATTGTACACACCGCGATAAATCAAGCTATGCATTTCCAGTTTCTCATTGTACGAAAAGCCTATACAATGGGAGGTTAGCTAAACCTGGAAATATATATATTGATATGTAGCGGTGCGTATAACATAAGAAACAGATTTTAGATGAAAAATCTATACAAATAAATAAAATTGGAGTGTCTGTTTTTAATATTAAAATAACCGCTTTTTAGTAAGTGTATATGGATATATACACGGTACATATACCAAAACAACATTTTTTACAATATTTGTCTGTCTGTCTGTTTGTTCCGGCTAATCTCTGAAATGAATCTCCGATTTTGACGGGACTTTCACTGGCTGATAGCTGATGCAACAAGGAGTAACTTAGGCTATTTTTATTTTAGCAAAAATAATAAATAAAAAATATCTAAATAAATATCTTAGGACAACCAACACACCGTTATCTGATCCCAAACTAGGCAGAGCCTGTACTATGGTAACCAGACAAATGATAAACATACTTATATATTTCTAAATACATACATACATATTATAGATAAATTACACCCAGACACAGAACAAATTTAATGATCGTGCTCATCACACAAAGATTTGTCCTGGGTGGGAATCGAACCGACGACCTCAGTCTTAGCAGTCAGAGTCAATAATAGAATATCACGAAAAAAAAAACGGACAAAAATCTTTTTTGTTAGTCGCGGGTAATTACCTATATAACTTGTATTAATGTATTCTTAATACGTGCTCTTGCGATAATTTCCGACATCCACGGGGGCGAAGCCGCGGGCAAAATCTAGTTATAAATAAAAACAACAAATGTTTGAAAGGTATATTAGAAAAAAAAAGTTTATAATCACATTTTATCGGTCTTCATCACTATTATACTCAACACTCAATACTTTAATTGCTTTATCTGCCTTTATCTTCAATCCCAGACGAACTGCCAGGGTCGCGAGATTTGTTCGAAAGAGATACCCTGGCCCTGGCATATTGGCTATTGAAGCCACACGTGTCAGTCTTTTACTGACTAAAACCCACCGGTTTAAGTCAGTAAAAGTCTGACACACCCTTGCGCTCCACCCAGAGCAGGAGACGTTATTTGATGATTTCCCACACAAAAAAAAAACACAGGCGAAACATTGTCTGTATCAAATAATTTGCTTAGTGTTTCAGCAGGCCTCAGAATCTGTGTCAAATATCTTTCGTGTAACAAATAATAAACAATACCAACAACGTGAGAGCAACATCCAATTGTTCTAAGACCATTTGCCCACTCACAACTATGCCTCAATATGCTTTTGGGTCCAATATCGTTTTTTTTTTGAATACTCAATAAAACATATTAACGTTCTTATTGATATAACGAGACTGAACTTGAGCTTCGCGTAAGTTTGACTGGTCTTTTACGTATTGAATAGGAAGATTACCTGTTTCATCAAGCACTGCTGTTATTGCTTGATTTGTCGCCGTGCGTACAATGTTTATAATATTTTTATTATTATTTATTTATTTCAGACTACAAATGAGTTCCATTGTGTTAGTAACAATCTTACTTACAAGGGGAGGGCACGGTGTGGGAAATTCACGTCGGGACGAAACTCCGTGTGGTAGTAGTGTCCCATAAGCGTATGCAAACCCTAAAATATTATTTCAGAATGGCCAGTAGTTTCGAAGATTTTTTTTTTGTTTTTAATTAACAATTTTAATGATTAAATTAATTCAATCGAGAAAAATGTTGTTAAGTATTAAATTAATTTTAGTTTACATTAACTAAAATACTTTCTAAATTGTAAAAAGCACGAAAACTCAATAAAATAAACAATAAAAGCTAAAAAAAAAATCTTGTGTCCCATAAGCGTATGCAAACCCTAAAATATTATTTCAGAATGGCCAGTAGTTTCGAAGATTTTTTTTTTGTTTTTAATTAACTATTTTAATGATTAAATTAATTCAATCGAGAAATGTTGTTAAGTATTAAATTAATTTTAGTTTACATTAACTATGTATATTACATTGTGTGTATTACAGTAACTATTTACTTTCTAAATTGTAAAAAGCATGAAAACTCAATAAAATAAACAATAAAAGCTAAAAAAAAATCTTCAATAACTCGAAAAACATTCAATACCTTTTTTTAGGATAATTCAAAATAAGAAAAATAATTACGATACAAATATAAACAAAAATAATATTCAGTTCATTTCATAAATTTTGACCGATACAAAATTCCCTGTGTATACCAAACTTTATCTTTTATCTTTCTTTATCTCAAATTTAGTACCTTCTGAATATTTTATGATAATTAATGATGTACGATACATCATCAATTATCATCGCCAATTTTTTGTGAAATGATACGATATGCTTGGTATGCTGCAAAACTCTCTGAAGAGAGAGAAATATTTATTAATGTGAATAATGTATGCTTTCCAAATGAACTACTTAAAGAACGTTGTTCTTGTAATAATTCTTCGTTCATTAACTGTGCGAGATGTAAAAAAAAATTATTGTTTCGTATGTTTTTACGATAACTATCAAAATCAAAAGTAATTTATTCAAACTAGGCTGAGAGTCAGCACTTTTTGAACGTCAAAGTCACATAAGACAGTCCCCCCAAAACGCCCGCCCTTCGACACTTCCTAGTGCTTTGGCTGGGAAGAAGAAGTGGCGGATCAAACTCCCCAGCAGCACTGCTGTCTGTTAAGTTAGAAGAACTTGATTCTATACAATATTGTATAAGTTATTAATAATATATAATAAAACAAAACATACATTATTCGCCATATGTCAGCTAGCACACGCCATTATACCAACAAAACATTGAAAACGAAACTCAAGCTGAAATGAATAATGAAACAAAATCGTAAACAGAACTTAAAACCTTACTAAAGCCTCCAGGCATAAAGGGCGTGCCCGCTTACATATACAACGATGCAAATGATACATATACACAACAAATGCAATTAAAAGGAAATAAAAATAAATTAACAAAAGCAGTTAAATAAAAAAAAATTAAAAAAACAATTATATGAACTACCCATATAAACTGTCAGTGTGTGAGTTACAGTAATTACAGAATGTAAAACAGTGTCATAGAAGAAAAAATAAATATTATCTACACAATTAAGTTAGCAACTAGTTTGATAAACTCTAAGACTGTCCTATTGAGCGACACCAGCATGTTTCCAAGCGTTCTTATCTTGGATGTAGTCCTCTAATTTGTAATAAGCTCGTTTACAAAGTGTACTTTTAATATGACTTTTAAACCTCCTTTCATTTAATTGCAATATATCAGAAGGTATTTTGTTGTAACATTTAACACAGTACCCCATAAAAGATGTATGTACTTTTGCTAATCTGAAAAATCGTTGATCTATCTTGTCTTTATTTCTAGTATTCAAATTATGTCTATCGCTTATTTTATTAAAAAGATGTAGATTTTTTCTTACATACATAATATTTTCGTAAATGAATTGGCAATTATCATCTAGGTTCTTGTTCGTAGAAAAAAAATATATATTTTGTAATTATAAAGAAAATACAATTAAAAATTGTTGTGTTAACTATTTATAAGATCCTACAATAATTATTAGCTGTTTTACAATTTAAAAAGTATGATAGTTAATGTAAATTAAAATTAATTTAATACTTAACGTTTTTTTCGATTGAACTCATTTAATTAATAAAATAGTTAAAAAAAAAATCTTCGAAACTACTGGCCATTCTGAAATAATATTTTAGGGTTTGCATACGCTTATGGGACACTACTACCACACGGAGTCTCGTCCCGAAGTGAATTTCCCACACCGTGCCCTCCCCTTGTTAGCCTATGTTAGTACTTAATAACTAAAACAGATTTCGTCCGATTGGCTAACGCCCACACAAGCGGACTATCTGCCCGGGCGGCTATCGAGTGCAGAATGATGTTGGGACTATCACGCAACCTGCGAAGTAGCGAGGCAGATTTCTTACGCCATACTGCGTCAAAGCTGTCGGTGCGCGCGGCGGCAAATATTGCCAACGCACTGCAGAAGCGCGGCAGTCGCAACAGCACCCTGAACGCATTGTTATACTGGATACGCAGAGCATTGCCAGCCCTTTGAGTATATCTGAACCACAGGGCTCCCGCGTAGTGTTGTACAATATGCCTTAAAAAGGGCTATTTTAACTGCGACTGTACAACGAGAGAACCTGCGGGCCAGCATGTTCACCCGGACTGACAATGCTCTGCGCTCCCTCTCCAGATCTGAATCGTCATTCAGGGAATCTGTCACCAGGTGGCCCAAGTATTTAAACGTGTACACCCTGTTTATTGGGTGACCTTTAAGTAACAGCGGAGGGACCGTAGATGGACAGCTGGTACCAGACCTGAAGACGATATACTCAGTCTTTTTGGTGTTGTATATCAACCCATGAGACTCTGCGTACGACTCACACACCGCCAGTAACATTCGCCGGCAGCACCATGTCGTCCGCGTAGCTCAAATTATTAAAACAAACACCGTCCACATAGCATCCGACACGCATGCTGCTGAGTCGCTCGACCAAGGCATTCACATAAAGACCGAAGAGCAAGGGCGAGGACAGTCCCCCTTGTCTTACCCCACACTCCGGCCTGCATGGCTCCGAAAGGTCCCCTGCCCATCTCACACGAGTCTCTTGGTGAAGGTACCAGAATTTGAGGAGAGATGCGAGCTCTGGTGGCAGTGTTGTGTCTCCTAGCTTCTCCCAGAGTAAATCGTAAGAGACTAAGTCAAAAGCCTTGGATAGGTCTAAGAAAACTGCGTAGACTGGTGTCTGTCTATCCGTGTAGTACTTAACAGCGTGCTTCAGACTAAGAATGGCCGTCTCCGTTGACAGTCCTGCCAGAAACCGGACTGGGCATCATGAATCTTGACATGCCTATTCAGATGCGAGTTAAGCACGCTGTCAAGTACCTTGGCTATGACGGTAGCTAGTGAGATTGGCCTGTAGTTTGACCCGTCCGATACGTCTCCAGTCTTGTTCTTTACTACTGGCACCACCAGAGTCCGCATCATGTCCGAGGGTAAATATGAATGAGACAGACGTAAGTTGAACAGTAGTGTGAGTACTCTTGGCAAGTGCGCACCAGCATGCTGTAGGTGCTCGATGCTTAGCCCATCGTGCCCTGGGGATTTTCCTCTAACCATATTTATAATCTTGGCCTTGACCTCTTTCGCCAAGACCATCGTTGGTAGTTCCTCACCTTTGGGAAGAGCATCGAGCTCCCCGCATGGTGGTCCCATATTTTGGTTGATATTCATTGATATTTTTCAGATTTATCTTTTGATTTAGACATGACTGTTTTAAATAAGATTAAAAGACATAAACGAGCGACACAAATGCAGGTTTAAAACAAATAGAGTAAATATTTGCACAAAAAAATGGTTTTCTGTTTTTTTTGGAATATGGCATACCTTTTTTTAAAATCTTGAAAGCTTGTAAATCTATAGAAAAATGAATAAGGAATTTGAAAACAATAGTTTCATAATTGTGCCAGAATCGTATCATAGTTAAAAATCGAAATTAAAACAAAAGCGCCATTTTTTTCAAGGTCAACGCTTATCAACCATTAAAGGTGTTAATTTTTTTTTCATAGAAGCTACTATTCAGCCCCCAAAACATATCCAAAATTCAAATTAATCGATTCACGCGTTCCTGAGATAATTATTTTTTTCTGATTTTATCAGACTTTTACGTATTTTCCGTTTTCTCAATAACCAAATGGATTAGAGATCTGAAACTTTCTGGATCTTATAAGTACCTAAAAACCCTTTCAGCATCATACCGATATCTTTCAAGGGCAAATTCACTATGCTTTGTGCTATTACCCTTATTATGCTACTGCGATCACCAGAGGGGTAATTGCGTAACTTGCTATCAATAGTAATCGGTTTAATTTTCATAGTTAAACAACATTAATTGTGCTATTTACGTTGTTGAGCCGACAATTTATTCGAACAAATGATGCTAGTCGTCGTTGGTAGCCTACGTCGTTGGTAGGCTACCAACAGCGACTACATCTGGCTACTTATAATGGACGTTCGATGAGGCTGGACTAGTGTTGGGATTTTATCCGGATAAATACTCAAAATGGATAAATACTCGATAAATATCCGTTTTTACTGAGTATTTATCCAAAACAGCGGATAAATACTATTTCAAGTTTCAATAACAAAAATTTTGTCATTTTACAAAGAAAAAGATTGAAATTAAATAAACTTAAAAAAAAGAAGTTGTGTACCGTACATTAACAGTTAAAAAACCTATATTTCCAATAATTTTACTCAATCATGAATAGAGTTCGTCAGAAAATAATCACTTCAGTCATTCAAAATAAACCAATTAGATTTAACAAATGCAAGTTATGCTGCTTTTTCTGTCGTCACATTTTTTTTCTGTGAATAATTATGTGTGGTCTATAAAGCCTTTCTGTTGCAACAGAGGTATACGGTGTTGAAAGAATACTCACTGCTAGTTTAGATAACTTTGTCAAAAAACAGCTCGTTCCACTAGGCTTTTTTTTTTGGGTGGGAATCATCAAATGACGTCTCCCGCTCTGGGTGGAAGACTTTTACTGACTAAAACCCACCCGTGTTCCTTCAATTGCCTTTGCCAAAGCCACGGTAACTGTTTCGAACAAATCCGCGACCCTGACAGGCATCGGTCCAAGCGGACCCCGTCAACAATCCGCGCGCGGAACACAACGCGCCGTCGACCCAAGCCTGGTCCGTACCGGGCGGCGAGCTACCCATTGTTGTATTGTTAACACTAAGAGAGTGACTTTTGTATTTATTAGGTGTCAGCGAAGTTAAAGCTGCCGTGATGTACAAGATGGGGTCTTGTATTGTACATCACGGCAGCTTTAACTTCGCTCCCGATTTCCTTTGTTTTACAATGCCTGCATTAATACCAGTTCTTTTGATTTTTTTAAAGATTTTATTATATCTGCATAGTTTATAAAATTGTTGAAATCTTCATATTTCAGACCCATAAGTCAGCAAATTAATAGTGCGTGTTTCGCAGTTTAAAGGGTGAACATCTTTTACTAATTGCGTTTCTAGCGTGGTCACTAACAACACCAAACTTTTCTTCGTCGTGTTTATAATGTCTTTTAGAACTTCTTCACGGAGAAGTTCACCTATGTGGCGATTTTGTACACACTCATTAAAGAAAGGTTCTAAAAAAATATCTACGAGCATGTTCTATTAGAGACAGAGGAACTCCTGACACAATTATAGCCCTGGCAATTGATGAAAGAACTAAATAATGTCAAAAGATAGTATTTCGGAAAGTTCAAATAACAGTACAAGTAATTAACATAATAAAAGAAACAACAAATGCACAAAAAATATATTTATCCATCATTTTGGGTAAATACTCGATAAAAATTAGTAAAAACTGAGTATTTATCCTCCGAGTATTTATCCACTGCCCATGTCTAGGCTGGACTATCACCATGCCGAACTTGAAGTAGAGTTAGGGCGCATTAACTGGCATATATTGTACTAGGGTTATCCGAAGTCCGAAGACAGGGGGAGGATACGATGACTCTGGAGTCAGGCCACCTACTCTACTTCCGCGGAGGTGATCAGCTCTCCCAAGGTGGTGTCGGCTTCCTGGTCAACAATGAACTCACTAGCAGCGTTGTAGAAATCAGTAGTGTGTCGACACGGGTAGCGTACCTTGTACTAAAACTCACGGACAGGTACTACCTGAAAGTGATACAGGTATATGCGCTGACTTCGACATCAAAATCAAAATCAAAAGTCATTTATTCAAACTAGGCTGAGAGTCAGCACTTTTTGAACGTCAAAGTTACATGAGACAGTCCCCCAAAAACGCCCACCCTTCGACATTTCCTAGTGCTTTGGCTGGGAAGAAGAAGTGGCGGAACAAACTCCCCAGCAGCACAGCTGTCTGTTAAGTTAGAAGAACTTGATTCTATACAGTATTATGTAAGTAATTAATAGTATAAAACAAAACATACATCAAATTATGCGTCATATGTCAGCTAGCACACGCCAATATACGAACAAAACATTTAAAAAAACTAAACTCAAGCTGAAATAATAAAATCGTAAATAGAACTTAAAACCTAAATAAGAGCCTCCGGGTATAAAGGGCGTGCCCGCTTACATACACAATGATGAGGAAAGCTAATTCTGATTCTGGTTGAAAGAACATAAACATTGAGCTAATTACAGCGACCAACTATTCTTATCGTTTAAGAAGTCGTTGATAGAATAGTATGCCTTTGAACAAAGGTTGGATTTTACTTTAGCTTTAAACTCATTAAACTGCAAATCTACATGCTCTGACGACATAGCCGAGGCCATGTACGAGGATGTTGCCAAGGCAATGCATAGTACGACTAAGGCCCACTACAACGTTGTTATGGGGGACTTCAATGCCAAAGTGGGATTACAGGAACGCGGCGAATCGAAAGTCGGACCGTTCGGTGTAGGGCGCCAAAATCACAGGGGGCAAATGCTGGTCAACTTTTTAGAGTCACAGGGGCTCTTTTTGATGAATTCGTTCTTCGAAAAGAAACCCCAAAGGAAGTGGACCTGGCAGAGCCCCGATAACGTGACAAGGAACGAGATAGACTTCATCATGACGGATAAAAAGCACATATTTAGAGATGTCTCTGTGATCAGTAGGTTTAGTACCGGAAGCGATCACAGACTTGTCCGAGGCACTCTAAATATCAATTTCCGAGCTGAGAGAATCCGCATGATGAGGCCTACCCTCCGACCTACGCAGCTCCAAGCCGCGCTAGGGTCCGAAAAGTTCCAACTGGAACTTCAAAATCGATTCGCCCTACTGGAAACCACTGGCACTGTTGACGAGAAGGCCGACGAGGTGGTCAAAGCACTGCGCGACGTGTCCCGCAGACTTTTCCCGTCGCAGCGGAAAAGTAAGGTGTCCGAACTTTCCTCGGAGAATCTCGGACTTTTGAGGGAAAGACGAGAGTTGCCATCCACGCAGCCGTCTTCGTCAGATAAGAGGGCCTTAAACTTAAAGATCAGGAAGCTGACGCGACGCGACCTTCGGCGCTCCAACACCCGCGACATTGAAGTCGCGATTGAGCAAAATCGAGGGTCGAAAGTGTCCCGGGCGCCGGGAGTCGATAGCTAACTCCCGGCCACCGTAGGCGCGAGCTTGCGGTCGGCGAGCTTGCGGGCGGCGAGCAATGGGTAGCTCGCCGCCCGGTAAGGACCAGGCTCGGGTCGACGGCGCGTAGTGTTCCACGCGCGCCTCAAAGAGATGTCAGCAGCACTGAAGGGGTCTGCTAGGACCGATGCCTGCCGGGGTCGCGAGATTGTTCGAAAGAGATACCGTGACCCTGGCACATGGGCAACTGAAGGAACACGTGTGTTTTTTAGTCAGTAAAAGTCTGACACGCCTTCCCGCTCCGCCCAGAGCGGGAGAAGTCATATGATGATTTCCCATCCAAAAAAAAAAGAGCTCCCAAGGCACTCGAAACGATAATGGAGTTCGAGCCTTGACTTCATCAGCCGAGATCTTTCCAGCTTGATATTGAGATTGAATGTGCCTGTTACCATGCGTTGATCACTTCCGATTTTCACCGCGTTAATCACAGATACATCATTGAATATTTGCTTCTTCGTCGACATAATGAAGTCTCGTTCTTAGTTTCACCATCAGGGCTTTGCTAGGACCACGTTCTGTGCTCACGCTTTCTGAAGAAGGAGTTCATCATAAAGAGGCCATAATCGCCACGCTTGGCAGGCGGGTTGGCCATCGTAGTATGGTGGTAAAAATGTATAGAGAACGCTGCTGTCTATTCTTTAGAAAGTTCCTTAGTTCTCTACGACACCCACGGGAAGAAATGGGATGGTGCGTTAGGGTCACAGCACACATATCAACTCGGAAAGGGGTCGTCACCGTATCGCCTTTCGCCTCGCCGCGAAACAGGCGTCAACCTAACGTAAGCACGTAACCAAAGCGGAACAGAAGCTCCGATACGGTGACTCGGCTACAGCTAGGCGACGCCGCGCTTACGGCATGCGACCGCTAGTTGACCTGGCTGGCACCAGATCAGTTTGAATCGACTTTGAAGTTGCCTTGTGAATGACAGCATGTGTGCGCTGTGGCGCGGGTGGGGGTAAGGGTGGACGAAGAGACGCAAGCTCGGCGACGGAGAGGCGTAAGCGCGGGGACCGCTGGTAGCCAGGCGCCACACCGCGGTTCGTGAGCTGGTCCCGAGGCGAATCACTTATGTTACGATTCCGATTAGTGTGGTCTTCAGTAAGGAGTTCCATACAAAGAATACTAAACGGCTAGAGTTGATACGGTTACGATCCGTTTACGAGTTGGTATGTGTGGTGTGACCATTTATAACTATACATACCTGTAAATTACTTCGTCTTTTAATTTCAAGGATTTCCTAAATATCATGTGAGTAAACATATTTTTTTTAAATACATCATTTCGTGAATTAATGTGGCTTCATTAATGTGGAACAAATTCGAAAGTGCTGATTCACTGAAGCGGAACATTCGTCTGACCTTGGAGTGTTTAATAATTAAAGTTGTTAAACATTGATCAATTATATAGGTATAATAACGAAAAGTGCATGTGTAAGCAGGTGTACAGTGTATGGTACATATATATAGTATGTAGTATATTTAATGTACCTAATGTTTATCAGCTTGGGAACTAAATTGTTTGAATCCATAACAATGTCAGGTTCTGGTGTGGCAACCGCGTAACAGAAGACGTAAAGTTGGAAGGCTTTCCACAAAGTGGACTGATGACCTTGTGAAGGCCGCGAGAATCCGCTGGATGCGGCAAGCACAGAACCGTTTGAATGGCAGAACTTGGGGGAGGCCTATGTCCAGCAGTGGACAACAGTGGACTCACAAATTCGTACTTATCTTACACAATTACATGACATCATACCCTCAATATCTGTAAAACTGAAATGAAGAAATTAAAAAAATCCGCTGAGACTACGCACACTGCATTCTGAGATGCGTCATATCAGAGAGCACGGATTGCCGGGCGATCCCGCTCCCTTCGCCCCCACCCGCAATACGTCCCCTGTAGCCCGCGGGAACAGACTATACGACTGTCACCATCGAAAAAGTGGGCCTGTAGTAAGCTCTAGCTCAGAGCATGTGATATTGCGTCTACAATACGAATGAATAAAGGTGATGAAATTATAAAACAATATCACAGTTTTCATCGTGTCATTGTAGACGCACTGATTGCTGGGACACTGCCAGCCGTGACCCATGACCCTTGTCTTGATAATTTGTTATTTATGACGTGAGGATTGTTCGCTACAGTCACAATAGTGATGACTTCTGGATTCTAATATAGAAGGTGTGCATGGCAACAGCCGCTAGTGACTAATGAATGATTGAGATGTCTGCGAGTTCCTCATTCCACAGGGGTGGAGCCTTGTGGCCAGCTGGTACTAAATGAGAGTGCTCATTCGTTGTGTGCCGCAGGTCAGTACTGCATGCCGGCGGAGGGCGTGCCGCTGTCAGCGCGTAGCGCACTGCTGTCGCGCGCGGAGCTGCTGCGCCTGGCGCGCGTGTTCGTGGTGGCCGGCGTGGACAAGGTGCGCCTCACGGGCGGCGAGCCTACGCTGCGCAAGGACCTCGCCGACATCATACGTGAGCACTACTATTCAACTGCACCGTCCGCCCACATGTCCTAACGATCCCGATGATTTCAATACCCTGATTCAATATCTCATATTAATAAATTCACACATAAATACACAATCAGTTCTCGTTTTTAGCGGCCTTTTACAACGTCACTGTGCTTCAGACCTATCACATGTACACACTCTTATCGCTGTATGATTTTCTTGAAAGAATGCTCAGTTGGGTCGCGCCGCCCGTTCGCGAGGCGCATTATACCTATATGTCTTCGTATAATTGTGAACACTTAGTTTAAAATCTATCTCGCGAGAACTGTGAACTTGTACCATACCCACTGCATACAATATTAAATTATAACTTATTCATTATTGGTACCGTAAAATGAGGTTATTTTGCTCCGTGAAGATAAAAAATATGCTCCAAATTTAAAAAAAGTTTATTTCGATTAAATCTCTAAATTTAAAGGGACGTCTAAAAAATTTTTGAACGCATCCGATAAATGATTTATAAAATTGGCAACACTGAATGAGAACTTCCGGTTTCTGACATTTCTTTTCTTTTTATCAGCCATTATTAAAAAGTGTGCGTTTCGTAAAAAAAAAAATAGTCTGCAAAATTCACCTTCATCGACGAATGTACTTGGATATTTGAGGTAAGGAGGGTTTAATGCAAGTAGGTATATAATTAGCTAACAATTACAACTAATATTTAGAAAATATGTACATTAATTTAATTTTCTAACCTCTTTTACTTTGTCGTTCCTACTTTGCGCCATGTTTGGGGATATTTTGCTCCTGGAGCAAAGTTACAATTATGTTTTTGAATACTTGCTATTGTAACTGCCACATAGCTCATACTAAATTCAAATCGTTTTTCCGTAGGAAAATGCCTCGGAATTATGTAAGGAAAATGCCTAAAAGAAATTATAAAAATTATTCACAAGAGACTCTTCGAGATTGTCTAGCAGCAATAGAAAACAAAGAATTAACGCAAAGGAAAGCTAGTGAAATATACAGGATTCCACGAAGAACTATAATAAACCAACTCAGGCTTCTACGGCGCAACGAAACACCAAGGCCACCAGGAGCACCTACATTTACAGAGGAAGAAGAAAAAATATTCGTATCATGCATACAAAAATTGAGCGAGCATGGTTTTCCTCTTACAAGTTTCGATTTGCGCATTGTAATACAATCTTATCTGGAAAAAATTGGGAGAAGAGTTCCCAAGTTTAAAAACAACTGCCCAGGCTTGGAGTGGGTGTCGAGTTTTTTGAAAAGAAATACTGAATTGTCACAGCGCCTCGCTGCTAATATAAAGCGCAGTAGAGCTGGCATTGATCGGGAAACTCTCTCAGATTATATTCAAAATTTAGCGGAGGTGTTAAAAGATGTTCCTCCAGAGAACATTTGGAATTACGACGAAACGAATCTATGTGATGACCCTGGGCAAAAAAAGATTCTGACGAGAAGAGGCACCAAATACCCCGAAATTATAAGAGATACATCCAAAAGTTCTACATCGATCATGTTTGCTGGAAGTGCTGAAGGAGAGTTACTTCCGCCATACGTCGTCTACAAATCTAAGCAGCTGTGGAATACTTGGACAGGAAATGGGCCGAAAAATACTCGCTACAATTGTAGTCCTTCCGGTTGGTTTGACATGAACATATTCAATGACTGGTTTTTCGCACTTGTACTGCCAAAGCTCAAAAAACAGGAAGGCCCTAAAGTCCTCATAGGCGACAATCTATCGTCACATATTTCAGTGGATGTTCTTAAAGCTTGCAAAGACAATAATATAAGGTTCGTGTGTCTTCCTCCGAATAGCACCCACTTGACGCAACCCCTCGATGTCGCCTTCTTTCATCCAATGAAAGTTGCATGGCGGAAAATTCTAACAACATGGAAGCAATGCGAACAAGGCATACGGGAAAAAACTGTTCAAAAGAGCAGTTTCCCAGTCTTACTTAAAAAACTTCTTAGCGATTTAGAAGAAAATAGAAAAGAAAACTTGAAAACCGGTTTCAGAAAATGTGGGATTTATCCGACCGACGCAAATGCCTTATTAGAGAGATTGCCTAAACCTGTTGATAAGACTGCGGCAGAAAACTCTTTCCTGGAAACACTTCAAGCGAAGAGAGTGGAATGGACTGGAGGCGTTAACCCGAAAAGACGGCGTACGAAACTCGACATTATTCCGGGAAGAAGTGTCACGGAGCTGATAGATAGTTCACAGGCGGACAAAGAAAACGAGGAGCCATGTTTTGAAATGGAAGCCCAGGCGTCGACTTCAGAACCCCGTCGTACAAGAATTCAGAGCGACAGTACATATGCCGAGAGTGAAATATCTCTTCATGACTCTTCAAACGACGAAACATTAAATGATATGCTGGAAACAATGTTAGAAGAAGAGACAAACGTAGGCACTGACAAGGAAAGTTCTAAAACAAAAAATCTAAAACCACTCATAAAGAAAGAAGGAGAATATGTAGCTTTCACATACGAAGGGGAGGTTTTCCCAGGTATCATCACGAAAATTAATGATAAAGGACCGTACATATCCTCAATGAAAAGATCTCTCAAATATTGGAAATGGCCAAAACCAAAGGATGAGATCCAATACAATTGGGAAGAAGTTCTTGGATGTATATCTGCACCGAAGAAAATTGGTCGACGTGAATTTTATACTGTTCCTGAACTCGATCAAATTTGGGCGACCTAAGATCTCAATAATAATATTATTGTTGATACTCATAAGTTTTTTTAGATGGTATTTTTAGTTTCACTGTCACTTTTAATGTGTCTAATTTCCAGTTATAGATTATTTTTTTTTTTTTTCTAAAAGTTTACATGTTTCTTGACACTTATGTGGCCTTTGGTGGTCTTAATAGTTTATTAGACTTAAGAGAAAATGATTCTAAGACTGATTTATCCAGAAAGTACAAATAAAAAAGTTCCTTGTACATTTTCAGTTTTATTTCCATTCAAACCACAGCAACATGACGAGAAAGACACAAAATTTGCTTCATCACTATTTATTTTTGGAGTAATTTAACAGCTGCGGCTGTTAACTTTGCCTCTGTTTTTTAAATGTGCCTGTTTTAGTGCAAGGTAAATGTAGGAGCAATGTTTCCAAAAGGCTGGGCAACATTGCTCCATTTTTGAATAAAAAGAAATAAAATAAAAAAAAATTAACAACTACATATGTTTGTCATTTAAAAGCCGTATTAAAGAAGGATTTTACGTGAGTCACACTTATCAAATTTTGGAGCAAAAACCGGAGCAAAGTAGCCTCATTTTACGGTACTCATCTTTTTTGTATAGTCTCTTTTTGTGTTTAGTCTATACTGTTCTACTGTAGGCGTAGCATGAGCACCGGCTTGTCGACGGAAGAGTAGACAAAAATGACGTTCCGTGTAGACAGCACGACGCCGCGCCGTCGCGCGACAGACCATCCCTGTGTGAACGGTCGCGCGCGTTTTCATAGAAATTGTTCTACGGATATAAATCGCCGATTCGCGCGCGACCGTCGCGTCGCGTTAGTCTAAACGAGCCTTTTTACACGCTTTATATTAGCTTCACTTGTATGTTTGTTGGTAACCGACTCCTTATAGCGCGATTTTGACCCACTTTAAACGACCAGATTTCATTCAAACTTTGCACACTTCTCAAGGACCGATGACAATGCAATAATTTCATTTTGTGCCATTATCCTTACCTGGGTTACCAGGACAGCAAAAAACTGTCTTCGAAAACTACGCTGACATACGTCACGAACTACGCTGACATACGACACAAACTACGCTGACATACGTTACAAATTACGCTGACATACGTCTCAAAATTCGAAACACCCTAAAAAATAAATAATAGTTTTAAAAAAACTAAAAAACACGCTTCCATTGAAAACCAAACTAAAAAGTACAAAATAATGGAAAAAAAGCGTGGGGTGCCTGACATCAATAAAAAAATACCTTAAAAAGCCAAGTACCTTAAAGTCGGATCGGGAGAGCCGAGCGGTATATCGTCAGGATTTGGAGTTCCCATTTAACTGGGATAAACAAGACGTATAAACAATTACAGGAATATTAATAACGCTATTGGTCACACTATATAAAAAGAAACAATAAAATGGTTACAAGATAGAAAGGTATAGTAACAATACTATTCAACGAACAAACCCTTAAGGTTACTGTTCGTATAGAGGCCTAAGCCACCCAAATACAAAGTGTATCTTTCGCTATCAGCTAGTCAATACAGCTATGTGAATATACAGCAGCGCTCTACCAGGTAAACCGACAGTTTTGTCGGGAGCAGGGGCTCTGTAATGAGTCTAATCCGAAGATAGACTGACTTGCTCACTGAGTGCAAGCTCTTTTATAGGACAATGTCCCGCCATAATATCCACAACTCTGTCCGATGGCGCGCGGAAGTACGCCACGTGTTTACTTGATACAAAACACTAAAGTATGCTTAACTAAATAAGACTTACATTATAAAGTCATCAAATAATACAAGAATAATTGTCGTAAATAAACAAATGGTGAATGCACAACGTAATTCATTTCAAAGTTTAAAGTGACATGTCATTTATTGTTTTGAACAAAACTACCGGTTACAATTATCGAAATAAGTAGCCAAAAAATGAATTAATGAGTACACTAAGTACTCAATAAATTATGTTCCGATTTATTAGAAACTATCTGATAGAAAATCACGTAAATTAATGATAATAAAAACAAAGAATAGCAAATTATGCGGACTACCCACAATTTGTATTTGAGAACCAACTCCGACATATATATTTTTTTTATGTGTTCGCGGATAACTTCGTTGTTTTTTGAACCGATTTTTTATTTTTATTTTTTTTATTATGTAACTGCAATCAGTCGCCAGACTTTAATCAGCTCTGTTGTGTGAAGGTTTGGTGTTTATTGAGCAGCAGGCCGATGCCTTGCTGTCAATTCAGAGTATGTGGTTTCTTTTTAATCTCCTAACCACATTGGCATTATCAAGTAATCCAGAAGCAAGTGGGTTGGGGTGATTTGTAAGACGTTGGATATGGTGTTTTTTGTAGCGCTCTATTTCTGAGGCCACTGTTGCAATGTTCAAATACTCATGTATTTCGTCATTCCTCGCAAACCATGGAGCGTTTAGAAAATTCTTCAAAATGTTGTTTTGCACCCTCTGCAGGCATGTGACATTACTCTTGCTGGCAACTCCCCAGATTTGAATACCGTATGTCCATATGGGTTTCAGAATAGAATTGTATATTAGAAGTTTATTGTCTAGGGAGAGCACTGTGTTTCTACCTAGCATACAATACAGACTTCGAAATTTATAGTTCACTTGGTCTCGTTTGGCCTTTATGTGATTCTTCCAAGTTAGGCGTCTGTCCAGGAGAAAGCCGAGGTACTTCACACAATCGGTTTGAGGTAGTATATTACGTCCTTTTTTTTTTTTTTTTTGATCACGAGGTGGAAATCCTCATGGATGTCCTCCGCCCTGGGGTGGGCGGAGGGGTCTGTCAGACTCTTACTGACTAAAACCACCCCGGTGTTCCGTCCCACACCTACGTCGGGGACCACGGGAACCAATATGTCTTCCGCGATCCCCGACTGGTGCCGGCCCGCCTTCACGGGCCTCCTCACGTTGGGGGGGAGTGAGGTGTTAAACTCCCCCCCATACATCACAGAGAGGCGCGCGTGGAACACTACGCGCCACCATCTCGGGTCCGTACAATAGGGGGCGACGGATGTCCCCAGATCCGTCGCCCCTGGACCCATTTAGGGGGGCTGGAAGAGGGCGTTATCCGCCCTCCGCCGACGCCCGGTGCGCCTGCTGCGGGCAGGGTGCGCGGAAGATATCTCCCGCTCCCTTTCCGCAGCCTCCTTCTGCGACATGACTGTTTCGCAAAAGGATACCACCGCGTCCCAGGACCCCTCGCTGCCGACCATCGACTCGACAACGGCCGGCAGCGATAGGTCACTGCCTACTTCTGAGACGAGGACACGACGCGGCTCCTCCCAAGCGGCACATTCTGCCAGCGTATGCCGCGCCGTGTCCTCCCGGCAGTCGACGCAGTGGTGACACCGGGCGTCCGGCTCCCTGTTTATGCGACACAGGTACTTCCCGAAGGAACCATGCCCCGAGAGCACCTGCGTCGCCCGAAACGACAGGGAGCCGTGCCTCCTCCCGAGCCAGGGCCCGAGTACTGGCCGGACCGCCTCGACGGTGGCGAGGCCGGCGGTAGGGCGTGAAAGCCTGTCCTGCCAGCTCGCCACCAGGGCTGCGCGGAGCTGCGACCGACGAAGCTCCATGTGTCGCTCCGTCAGTCGCTCGCCTCGCTCCCGCGCTTCCTCGCGCCACCGATACAGTGACGCGAGTACTTTCGCCTCGAGAGTATATTACGTCCTAAGCGAACCGGAGGACAGTCTCCTTTTCTTAGCGTGAAACTAATATGGGAGGATTTCTGCGCACTAGCTTGGATGCGCCATTTTTGAAGCCAATCTGAAGTGTCATCTAAGAGTTTTTGAAGCTTTTCACTAGCTTTCACAGGGTCATCATCCACAGCCAGATAAGCAATGTCGTCAGCGTAAGTGGCAACCGTAGCATCATCGGAGGTTGGCAGATCTGAGGTAAAGACGTTGTGCAGGACCGGGCCAAGCACCGACCCTTGGGGCACACCAGCTTCAATGGGAATCAAGGAGGATCTAGCATCACCTTGCTTAACTCGAAATAGCCTGTCAGAAAGATAGGATTCAAGGATGCGAAAGAAAGAGTGTGGTAATTTTTCCTTAATTTTGTAGACCAGGCCTTTGTGCCAGACTTGATCAAAGGCTTGGTGTACGTCCAAGAACGCGGCGGAGCAGTATTTTTTGTTTTCGAAGCATTGTCTTACACAATGGTACACGCGATGTACCTGTTCGACGGTGCAGTGTGCTTTATGAAAACCAAATTGATGCCTGGGTACTATTTCATGCTCGTTCATTGCTTCACCGAGTCTTTTTAGGAAAATCCTTTCCCATAGCTTTGATAGGACTGGGGTAAGACTTATGGGACGATATGAACCGCACTCTTGCGGTGGTTTACCGTCCTTATGAATCATAATTATTTCGGAGATCTTCCATATACTCGGGAAATAGGAGAGCCTAAAGGTGGCGTTGATCAAACAGGTCAAGAAGGTTATGCACTTCTTTGGGAGCTCTTTAAGGGTTCTTGGAGTGATTAGGTCAAATCCCGGTGCCTTATTGGGATTCAGTAGCCTGATTTCTCTCGCGACTTCTCTTGGCGACGTTGGTGTAATAGGTAGGCACATTTGGATATCTTGCATGAGTATGGTGTCCAGGTCGTCATCGTCGTTTCCATCGTTTGGTTTGGAAACCTGGCTGAGGTGCGCGGCAAAAGCCTCCGCTTTATCGTGGTCCGTGCGGGCCCAAGACGACTGCCATCTTACAGGATAGGATGATTGCTGGGGTGTACTTAGGTCTTTGGAGGCCTTCCACAGCGAATTTTCTCCGCGTGCAGTTGGTGTCAGCGATTCTAGGGTTTTTTTGAGGCTGTTATTTTTGTGTTCCTCGAGAGTAAGTTTCAAGCATTTTATTGCTTGTTCAGTAGGTACTTGTCTGAGTGATGATGCGACGACTGCCAGATCCGTCTGAGACGCCGATTCTCGGCTATTTTGTTTCTTATTTCTAGGGGCTGGGTCATCTCGGGGTCGGAGATTTTATTTAGTGATGGGGTATTAAGCCATGCTGCGACCTGGATGGTGTTTGTGATGTTTTTGCAAGCTTCTTCAACATACTCACCTGTTTTCAGTGAGATTCTCAGGTTAACGTGGTCAACGAGATATGAGCGAAATCCTTCCCAGTCAGTTTTCTTATTGTGTAATGAGATAGGTTGTTCACGATCCATTACGGTTGAGAACACTGTTAAAATCACTGGAGTGTGATCTGACGATCCATCCAGGCTGGGTTCAATACAAGTGAAGAGAGTGCTTATGCCCTTAGACACGAAGAAATCCAGCAAGTCGGGCGCCTTCCTAGGGTCGGTAGGCCAGTAAGTAGGCGCTCCAGTAGACATAGGATGATATTGGTGTCGATCGATGCAATTCTTCAGTTGTCTACCCCTTGTGACAGTTAGTCTGGAGCCCCAAAAGGCATGTTTAGCGTTCCAGTCGCCACCGGATATAAATCTACAGCCAAGAGTTTTAGAGTAGTCAGAGAACATACTTTCTGTTATTTTGTATTTAGGTGGGCAGTATACCGCTGAGAGGATAATCGGTCCTGCGCGATCTTCTAGTCTTACACTGGTAGCTTGTAAATGGTTGGTTGAATAGGCTTCAAGAAGGTAATGTTTCAGACTTGATTTGATCACCAGTGCGGACCCAGCGTGTGCGCCTCCATCAGGATGAGAGGTATAGTAAATTTGAAAACCTCTCAAACGAAAACTACTCCTACTGGTAGCATGCGACTCAGAAATGAGGACTACATCTAATTTGTTGGCAATAATCAGAGCTTCAAGTTCAAATTCAAATTCTTTATTGCTAACTATGTGTATATAAATTTTATTTTATTTTATTTTTATTTATTTATTTAAAAACACATACAACTATCATTACAGGCTAACCTAATACAATAGTGTAGTTATAATAGCTTACAATAGCGTATTATTGTAAACAATCAGGAGAAATCTTAAAAAATGCGGCCTGTGTGAATTCGCTCAAAGTACAATTGAAGCAGTCAATCTGTTGTGACACCATATTGAGTGTACGTAGGGCGCGCGTCAGCGGCGCGTGTTGCAGCAAGTTGGTGCGAGCGGGTGGCACCCACAGGAGCGGCGGCCGCCTCCGTCGCCCCACGTACCCATCAGGTACACACAACGCAACCGTGCGTAGAACGCCTGGGTTGTGTATTTTACCACGCATAACCTTAAATAAGTAAGTTGCGAGAGCTACTTCCCTTCTTACTTCCAGTTTATAGTAGCCTACCATACCCAGCACAAATAGAGTAGGATACAGCAGTGGATACCCTGGATACACACCATACTGCTTTAAGAATAAGAATCTCACAAACTTGTTCTGGATGCGTTCTAACATTAATTTGTACTTGGCTTCATGTGGCGACCAGACGACAGCATTGCATTCCAAATGACTTTTCACAAGCGCTTCGTACATCGATCTCAGAGCACTGATGTTCGTGAACTGGTTTCCTAAGCGTAAGAACAACCCTAAATTGCGGTATGCTTTTTTACAAACATCAATGGTATGCTTACGGAAATTTAAATCAGTTGTAAAGCGCACGCCTAAGTCCTTAACTTCTGAGACACGTTGCAGTTGGATTCCATCCATGCAATATGGATAATGACTTGGGTCGCGCGCACGGGTAAATGATAACACCGAACATTTGGCCACATTGAAATACAACTTATTGCTACGACTCCACTCTACTACCCTATTAATATCCTGCTGCAGGTCGTCATGGTCAGTTTCCTGGTTTATTTTAAGAACTAATTTCAAGTCGTCAGCGAACAGCAATGGTATGGATTTATTAACTACGCTCGGCAGGTCGTTAACTGTTAAAATGAAGAAAAGAGGCCCTACATTACTGCCCTGACTGACTCCTGATCTCGTGAAATAGGGCTCAGAGAACTGCCCACTGCAGTCAACGTACTGACAACGGTCTCGTAAGTAGCTGGCAAAAAACGACAAAGTGTGAGGTGTACAGCCTACACCAGCCAATTTAGCCAAAAGGACGTCGTTATCTACTGTGTCAAACGCTTTCTTGAAATCGAAGTAGGCAACGTCTACCTGTTGACCCGCATCCACCGTCGGTACTATATGTGTCATAAGATCCAGTAGGTTCCCCGTAAATAAAGTTCTTAACAGAGGATATCAGTTCTTAGAACATAGTGGCCCTGTTAGGGCATTGCAATTTCATCATGCATATATGCTTATAATTGTAACAGTAACAGTTGAACATGCATTATTTACATTCATTAATTAAAAAGCAAAAAGTTATAAATATTAAATTTTATATAGGACATCGTTTTAATTACATTATATAATTTTATCATTTACATTATATTAATTATAAATTATTAAAGTCATACCTAAATAAGAATACACATGTCATGAGTTACCTGATTTAAAAATTATCATTATTCTTTAATTCAATTATGTCACAGTATTGTAATCATTTAATATTAATTATCATAATCCTTTTAAAATTATGTTACTAAATTATATTCCCTTTAGTGATAGGTACTTTATTGAACAAAATTATTTTTCCTCAAGAAATTCTGCTATTGAGTAATAGGCCTTTTTAATTAAGAAAATTTTCAGCATTCTTTTAAAAATAATCATTGAATTTATAATCTTAATGTCCATAGGTAGCTTGTTATAAATCTTAGTGCTCATACAGAAAACACTATTACTGTACGCTCTAGTGTGAAACGTTTTATCTCTTAAGGTATGTTTAAGTCTTCTGCTTTTTAACGTATCATAGCTTGTAATGTTTGATTTAACTAAAATTGAGGCCAGGTAGATAAATAGAGCAGGGAGTGTTAAAATCTTGAGATTTACGAAATGTGGTTTACATGAATCCGTTTGGCGTAACCCACATATAGACCTAATACACTTTTTTTGGGCTTTGAACGCAATTTCTTTATCAGTCGAGTTTCCCCAATATAGTAACCCATACGACAGAGTGGATCCCACATACGCATGGTAAGCAGTAAGAAGCGCGGTCTGGTTGGATACTTTTTTAAGCATGAATAGAGCGTAAGAAAATTGATTCAATTTGGTACATACACTATTTACATGTGTTTTCCATGACATATTCGAATCTATATGGATTCCTAAAAATTTTGTATTTGCTACTTCAGCTACTGTTTCATTATTGTATGCAATACTTAAAGGAATAGATAGTAGAAGTTCATTTACGCCAGACGATAGTCCATTTATGTTCCATGTTGCAACCCTAAGTGACGCCATTTCTATTTAGTAAGCTTTGGGATGATGGCGGTAAGGAGGTTAAGCAGTATGCTGATCTGTTGTAAGAGTAGGTCTATCTTCTCTGATTGCTTGAGCAGGATCTGTTCTACTGTGTTAGTTTGTTGACTGTGATTATTATCACTTAATGTATTTGGTTGACTGTGATTATTGTTGTCTCTCAATTTATTTGGTTGAAATTGGTTTCTGGCGCTTTTGGTTATTCCGGCATAGGTTGGGTCAGATGGTGTGTCTGGTGAAATTTTGGTCGGTGGTGCATCATGACCTTCCATATTAGTCGTGCGATATGTTCGTATATTAGGAGCAGCTCGCTTGGTTTTTCTGGCTAGTATCTCTTTGTAGACCTGGCAGCCTTTATAGTTGGCAGGGTGATCGCTAGAACACAAAGCACATCTGGCTGGTGTGTTTCTGTCTTTTTTGGGGCAGTCTGAGGTACTATGCCCTTCACCACATTTAACGCACCGGAACGGTCTCATGCAGTTATTTTTGGAGTGACCGTACTGCTGACATCGCTGGCAAATTTTGATTTTCGAGGGTCTTTTATTTTAATTCGTTGGTGAAATATGTACTGGATATCTTTGATGGCTTTGTTGTTAACATTTGGTTCCAAGTTAACAAAGAATACGTTCGAAGGTTTTTTATCGACTCCAAAACGCGCATTGATGATCTCGCCCCGAACTTTGTTCCCTGTCTTTTCTATTTCTTCCGCTATTATTTCATGGGGTGTTGTGTGGTGCAAGTTTTTGATAACAACTCTATAGGGTTTCGTTTCTTTTCTGGTAAAAGTGTGCCCTATTAAACCTTTTTGTCTAATTAAGTCGATTGCTTTTTTATAATAGTCCGCGGAGTTTACCATCACACGTAGAAGATTTTTATTGACGATCTTGAATCTAAATTCGGTCTCCACCGTAGGATTGGAGTAATTTATTTTATTGAGGTTATCTTCCTCTTGACTCAGGCGGTTAAGCCAAGGTCCCCGGTCTTTGGCATAAGATAACGGGTTGTGGTGGTCATTTCCTACCTCCAGCTGAAGCATTCTTTTGAGGCTGCTGAGTCAGGTTAGTTAACTGCCGCCTGAGAACCGGCGTTGTTGTTCGTTTAGCACCACCCGGAGAGTACGTGTAGGGTTGTAAAAGGTAGATCCTACGGACGCGAACAACACCACCCTCCTGAACCGATTTTGATGATTCTTTTTTTGTTGGAAAGGGAGATATTCCAAGGGTGGTACCATGATAAGGAAACCAGGATCCGATGATGGCATCCCAGAGAAGTCGATGGGAGCAATCGAAAATCGTAGTGGCGACTAGTGCGTTTATTATAATTTTAACCGACTTCAAAAAAAGGAGGAGGTTATCAATTCGACTGTATTTTTTATGTTTGTTACCTCACAACTTTTGACTGGATGAACCGATTTTGATTAATCTTTTTTTATTTGAAAACTGGTGCTGTGCTGGTGGTAATTTGGTTCTCTTTGAACAATGGGGTCCATGTGAAAACCACATAAGTCTTAAATTTGCATTAAGTATTTGCGCGACAAATGAACGAATCTTCTTCTTCTTCTTTCGTGTCGATGGTACTCATACACTTTATATCGTTTGAGCCTAGTAGGTGGCCACGTTAACGAATAACGCGATTAGATAAGTGCGAGGTATCTACCATAACTGAAAAGTTAAAAATAAAAACTTTTTACAAAAAAATAACAACTCACTTCCTTAAGGACGCTATAACATTTTTCTACAAATATCGGTGGTTTTCCAGTACCAATTACATCAAGAGGAATCACAACTGCGAAGTCAATTATGGTCTTTAATTAAAGATAATTTATTCATCTCCATTATGGTACCATAAAAATTATATAGTCCCATACAATATTTTCACAAAAATACGTTTTCCCCACCGCAATAATCGAAGAAAATGAAAAATAATGGGGTCTGGAAAGGTACTTGTATAGTGAGATCAACTGCATATTTTAACTTCAAAACGACAACAAATTGTGGCTAGTATAATCTTCTACGTTTTACCTAAATATTTTGTAATTAAATACATAACTTTTTTATTTATGAGAAAAATAAAGAACGTTCTCAACTTTCTTCATACATTTTAAACTCGCGGCTTCTCATTCCGCGCTCAGACGCGCCCTAGGAAGCACGGGCGTATCGCTTTTTTGTACAAAATAAATACGATCAAAATAATAATAAAGTGAGTGCCGTGCTGTATACTGTGGTTGAAAAATGTTGATACTTTTCGGACCAAAACTATGAGTACCAAACTTATTATCAGAACTTGATTTAGAAATAAATAACTCAAATTCTATTGGGATTATTGAGGTAGGGTAATTATGACTATGTATTCATTTTCAAGAATTCAAAATGGCGGATAATTATTCAATAAAAAGTTATATTTTCAACGTGGTAATTAAATTATGCAAGTGTCGTCCATTTTTGGAACGAAATTCTTTAATGTAGCTTGCGGTAGGGGTAAACAAGGGTGCTGAATCTGATTCGAAATCAAAAATGGTGGTTACGAAAATTTTCAAAATTTTCATCATGGGTGTCGTTTTCAAGATTTTCGAAGGTGCTGAAGCCGAAAACTCCATACAAATTACATTTGGAGCCAAAAAAAGGCGACCCCACAAGTTTTTCATTCAATACGAATATTTTAATTTTTTAAATAAAAAGTGGGCATAGCTATCAAATTTGGATAATTTTAGGATAGTTATTACGAATGATTCATCCAAATTTGATCCAAATACGGCGGGTATTGTTTTTTTATAAAAAGATCTTTATCCATATTGGGGGTAGGGATCATAAAATCTTCGATTTTTAACTTAAAATGGCGGATGTACTGTTATGATGAAATGTCGACATGGGTATCAATTTTGGGGGTTTTGCTAGTATGTAATCACAATATGTAACGTAACTTTAATTATTTACATAAATAAAAAATTCGGAATACGCGCTGCAATCTCAAAGGTGAGGGTCGCGCGTCACACAATTTTTGCTTAGTTTTCTTTAAGGAATATCCTGTATATTTTCAACGATTACAACGATATTCTACGATCACCATCAGTTATATTTGTTTATTACCCAAAAATATTGTTAAAGTATTTTATTTTTACACCTCGTTTTTTTTTAATTGTCAAATTATACGTTACCCCAAAAATATTGATGATCATGGTAGTAAAAGTTATTTACTGTCACTAAATTCAGATAGTAAAGTTACTTTACTACAAATTTTACTCAACAGTGCTAGTAAAATAAAATAAATAATACCTTCGAGTATCAAGATTAGTTAACTAATGTTTAAAATCGAGCAGACAATGGTTTCAATGTGTGCGTGCGCGTAATGTTGTTGTGTGGCGACTCAGATACCTAAACTTGAGCGATTCAAAAATGTTATAGCGTCCTTAAACGGATCCTAAGACACCGACTTCCGAAATTAAAGTTATTTTCGACTTTGTATTGGTTTTGTAAGGAAGTAGGTTGTTATTTTTTTGTAATTGATTAAAGCACTACTATTTAATGAAGGTCTGAAGTTGCTCTGATGATGAAGCCGAAAGACAGTCGAGGGGACTCCTAACGACTTACAACAATTACCCGGTGTTTGGACTTCATCATCATCATCATTTCAGCCGTAAGACGTCCACTGCTGGACTTAGGCCTCCCCCAATTTGGGGGGCTTTACCATAATCGCCACGCTTGGCAAGCGGGAACTTTCACTGGCAGATAGCTGATGTAACAAGGAGTAACTTAGGCTACTTTTATTTTAGAAATATACCTGCGTTAATTTCCGACATCCACGCGGGCGAAGCCGCGGGCAAAAGCTAGTGGGTTATAGGTGTCATTACAAGTCTGATGATGGAGACCATAGACAGTTGAGGGAATTCCTCAACGATTTACAGCAGTAGTAAAGTATTAAATTTCACCTGGTGAGTAGTGGTATAGGAATTAGTGCAGGGTAGATACCATAACTAAAAAGTTAAAAATAAAAACTTTTTTACAAAAACTCTTCCGTAATTAAAGTTATTTTTCAGTTTGTAGTGTTTTTGAGGAAGTCGATTTTCGTTTTTCTTTTCCGTTCTTTCGGCGGTTAAGTTTTTTGTTAAAAAGTTTTTTACTTTTTAGTTTGGTTTTCTATGAAAGCGTGTTATTTTTCTAGAGCTGTTTTGACTAAATATGTACTAATGTTTTTCAAATTTTTTCTAGATTAAAATGTTTATTTATTTATTTTATTATTTATGTACACACAGTAAAAAAACAGAGTGATAAGGCATATTAAAACAATTGAGTACAAAGGTACTGCTTATTTCTTAAGAAATTTCTTCCAGCAGACCTGCGAAAGGAGAAATGAAAAAGAAATGTAGACAATAGTGTGTGAAAACAAGAAGAGAAGATATGAATATGTGAAGTCTTAAACTAAGATGTAATGATGATGATATGATGATGATATAATGTTCTAAGTTATTCTTAAGCGCCTCTTTTGAAATCAAATTGTATTTCCGCGCGGTTTGTTCTGTGATCGGAGCTATTATGTTTAATTCTGTTGATAACATCCTTGACTAATATGTTCGTCTGACGACAAGACGTCGATTTCGTGTCATGTGCAGCCATTCGGTGCAAATCAAGTCCATCGCTGTTGCGGTTTAAAAAATAAATAAGCGGTTGACTGTGTGTGCATGCTCTGTCCCAAGGCAAACTGCATTGGACAAACTCCTCGTTCGTCGCGCTATCCTAAGCCAAATTGACCGAGAGCGACCGCTATCTTCGCTGTGCAGTTCTTGTCTCTGTCCCTAATGACCGTGTTCCACCTGCGTGTATTTCATAGACAGATACGTCTTCATCGGTTTGTGCAGAGGTCGACGCATACACTTGTACAAAAGTAAGCGTTTTGCTCTGTATTTGTTGGATTTTGAGCGCCCTGACACGATGAAATTATCCTTCCATTTCTTTTCCACCATGAACCGTGGTGTTCACTGGTTTCACCGAAATGGAAGAATATTTCCTTCTGTGTGTTAACTTCTGAAAGGCCTACAGTGTCCCAGGTGATATCTTTTAGAGCATTTTCAAGCTCAATTAATCGCTCGTCTTTCATTAGCGCTCGGACATTTTAGGTGACAGTGTGAAGTGTGTCGGTGTACGTTATATAGTTTGCTGTGGTCTTTTGTTGGTTAGTCGATCTCACCTGGAGCGTGTTGCAGGCTGCCATACCCTCGTTTGTTTGTTAGTAGGGTGCACCACAGGTAAGTCAGTCTCTCTCTCTCGTCTTAAAGGCTGGTGTCCCGAAAAATGCTAATTGGGACCCCTTTTTATCACCCATTAAAATTGTGAACCGGATCAAACTTCCATGAGATGGATCGCAACGTGCGCTAACACTAAATAGCCATGTAACTGTAACACACTTGGAAGTACAGCTCGCTAATGTCGCTCGGATCGCACGCGATTGCTCACAGTTCTAACATAACCTAACCCATTTGGTCGGGGTGTTCTCCCTTAGTTACTGCGACCATTACGGCTACCGCCAAGACCGATAAATCAGGGACGGTTCACAATTTTACAGGTGATAAAATCGAATAGATTGTGCATCCTGTCGGTCTTGTGCAGGTTCGTTCACATTTAGACGGTTTGACATGGTTAGATTATAAACTAAAACCACGTACACACGGACGCAATAATTTCGCAGCGGAGTTATTCACACACCTTCCACGTGGCTTTTGGCTACGTTGTACGCGTGCATTTTTCTTTTTTGTAACAATTTTTTATTTCATGTTGTCCGTTTTGTTTGTGCAGAATAAACTATTTTTCTTTCTTTCTTTACCTTATTTTTAACTCGCGGTGCTGAAACGACCAATGAGAATATAACAAACACAGTGTATCTCAGCGCGACGAAAAACAGTTTCCTTTTTTTAAATCGCGACGCTAACCAGTGTCATCATAATCATTTCAGCCGTAAGACTTCCATTGCTGGACATAAGCCTCCCCCAATTTGGGAGGCTTAGCCATAATCGCCACTCTTGGCAAGCAGATTGGCGATCGCAGTACGGTGGTCAAAAGGCCATTCTCTAGTAAGTCCCTTGGTTGCCTTTTATGACTTCCACGGGAAGAAATGGGAAGCAGTGTGTGAAGATCCAGTGCCGCGAAAAAATCCTGCGGCGATATTTTATCTCTGTACGAACGTGGACTCCCTAGTGTTCACAATCGTACGGTGACAACCTATACATATATATCGCGCAGAGTGAGCACGTGTGTGTTGTGCGCAGAGGGGCTGCGCGAGGAGGCGGGCGTGCGCGCGGTGTCCATGACGACCAACGGGCTGGTGCTGACGCGCCGCCTGCCCGCGCTGCAGCGCGCCGGCCTGGCCGCGCTCAACGTGTCGCTGGACTCGCTGCGCCCCGAGCGCTACGAGCGCATGGCGCGCCGCCCGGTATGTCTCCCAGACCCCCACTAACCGACTAGTTATAATGCGCTTGTCATACATAATCAAACAGTACGCGAATAAAAGGAAACACCCATACCGATTCTTGTTGTTAAAAAGAGATGAACATATATTTCGTTTCGTTCTGCTGCTGGATTATACGTGACTAATAATACTTCAGCCCACTATTACCTTGCATTTATCTTGCCACTATTGAGCGCCGGTAACGCATCTAAGGTCATCAACAAATCATTGCATTAGTCACCTAGTCCTCACCTCGGACATAAAAAATACGGACGTAACCTCTTCTAATCGAGTCAAACTTGCAAATGGCCACTCATTTATGTGCGTGCGTTGAGGGTTGCCATATAAAGTAACAATTTGCCCACTTTTTAGATCCTGCACAATTTAATTATGTTAGCATTTATGTAGGTACTTCAGCATTGGATTCGATTGTCATGCTACCATGTTTTTTTTAATTTTCTACTTTTTTAATTTGTAAATATTTGTTATTGCTCTTTTTAACCCTTACTGTTTTTTCATATTTGGTATCTGAAATTTTATTTCAATTTTTACACCTATCTAAGGTTTATGTTTATGAAATTAAATGTTTTTTTTTTAAATTTTTATATTTGAGTTGATTGAGTGAAAGGTAAATTGCGGTTTACGATTTATGACGTATTAAAAAAAAACTACTGACTAGATCTCGTTCAAACCAATTTTCCGTGGAAGTATACATGGTAATGTACATCATATATTTTTTTAGTTTTATCATTCTCTTATTTTAGAACTTACGGGGAAGGGACACACATTTTACCACTTTGGAAGTGTGTCTCGCGCAAACCATTCAGTTTAGAAAAAAATGATATCAGAAACCTCAATATCATTTTTGAAGACCTATTCATAGATACCCCACACGTATGGGTTTAATGAAAAAAAAAAAGTGTCTAGTCGACCCACCACCACTATATCAGGCTTATTGACAACAACAGTCCTGTCAGTGATGATGGATCGATCCCAGTACAGTATGATATGACCATTTTCAAGAACTGGGTCGGGCACATACCTGTAGTACGGCACTTCTGATTCCACAAGGCTGTATATCAGAGCAAGTTGCTGGTGGATAATCCTGGCTACAAGATTGTGCCTATGCAAGTACTGTTCGTTAGCTAGACGAGAACACCCGGAGATAGTGTGTCTAATTGATTCCCCCGGACGGGACGGTGGTATGCCCGACAGATGTCCACCGTACCGTCTTTCACAATAAATCTCCGGTAATTGTTCTTCATTATTTATTATATTATTACCGTTTCAATTTCATTTAAATAAGTTTTGTCCTTTTCTAATCGCTTTAATTTATGTTATCATAAAATCGAACTAGTAACATTACATCTTAGCAGTGCTTAGAGTATAAAGTATGCGTTATGTCGTATAATTAATCTATATAAGTAAGTATTAATATGTGAAGCTTATAATTTGTATGTAATTACAAAAAAGTTGGTTGCGCATGGTTTTGCGAGCTATCTTGGCGCTTTCGCCTAATAATAATAAACCCGCAGGGCAGCATGTGGCAAGCTGGTGGGAAGTAGCGACCCCACGGACCCTATCTCCCGGGAGAATTCTTGTTCCTCATCTCTGGCTTGCCTTTATTGGCCGGCTGGAGTGAACACTGACGAGGTTCAGAGCTCCCACCCCATTCTTGCCTGTATTGGCTGACTTGAGTGGAGATTTGCAAGAGCAAACGTGTTCGGGAAACGGAAGTATTCCAGTAAGAGCTCCTAGAGATCTTGACCATCTTCCGGGCTCTGGGATTGTTCTGAAAGCCGTGGAATACCTCTCCGCTTCTCAAGCACCTCAGGAAATGTTGTTCCCTTGTCGCTGCGTCACTATGTGCCGGCGACGGTTTCCGGGGGCCCATGTGTGCAAGTCACTCCCTGCCATTTGATCCATGTATAAACAAAACATTGATGCGGCAGGGACCATAGGCCTGCCATAGTTCTTGGTAACCAGTCCATTTTAGCAATCCAAATACATAGTCCAACATCCTTGTTTCCATATGCTGCAATAGTCCAACACCAACCAGAGGTTGTCCTTGGGTGCACTTGCACAGTGTATACGGGGATAATCGTCGGTTGGTGCCTCACTCCATTTAAATTGTCTAAGGGGCCTTTGCGAGTTGGCTTTGGGCCCTCGTAGGCCTTCCAAAGGACCGGGATCACAGGGTGCCGAGATATGTTAACATATATAAAAAATAATATAACATTAATTTCAGGTTACATTGAACCATAGAAATATACCTTACTAACTAACATATATATGTATTATACAAAACTTGTGTTAGTAATTGTACCTTAAACTATGTTAGTTGCACTTCATTTAACTAGCTTGACCGTGAGCTGTCCTGTGGCACTTGTCCGCGGAAGCGTCGGAACACCATGTCCTGTGGCCAAAAGTAATGAAGGTAGTTATATATAATTCGACGCGTGTGCAGGGGCTGTCCCGTGTGCTCGCTGGTGTGGACCTGGCGTTGCAGCTGGGCTACTCGCCTGTCAAGATCAACGTCGTGCTCATGAAAGGTACCGTCAGCAAACAAACACTATTCGAAGATATCTTCCTTATATACGTCATGTACACAGATCAGATTGGTGCCATAAAAATCATTTGAACTTTATTTCAGGTTTCAACGATGATGAAATCTGTGATTTTGTGGAATATACCCGAGACCGCGACGTAGAAGTTAGGTAAGTGGATACAATTAGAATTGGCTAGAATGCGTGGTCGTGACATTGGTGACGTGGTGTGTGTCGGCAGGTTCATCGAGTTCATGCCGTTTTCGGGCAACAAGTGGGACGACTCCAAGCTGGTGCCGTACCGCACCGCCCTGCGCGCCGCCGCCGCCGCGCACGCGCTGGAGCCCGCGCCGCCCCGGCCCAACGACACCGCCACCGTACGTACACCACATGCGCACTTACACACACAACAAGTGGGACGACTGCAAGCTGGTGCCGTACCGCGCCGCACAGTGGGCCCATACTGAAAATTAGTGGACTTAGGCAACAAAGTTACCATATCGATGCGATTTTTTTTTATATGACGTGTTATAATAATCCTGACAACTTTTATTCTTATAAAATTTCTTCTAAACTTGATAGTTTGTCTTGAAAAAAATTTATTAGATTTTTTTGTATGGAGCGAATCACGTTTAATTTTTTTTCTTCAATTGTACTAATATGTTGGGTGTGTGGCGTGAGTATATGATAGCTAGGGTCATTCTCTATCCACGAAAAAAAAATCAGCGCCGGCCATCTGCGGCAGTGCGAGTAATCATTCGGTAAAAAAAAAATAATTTGGAAGATTTTTTTTGTCATTTAAAATAAATTCAAAGCATATTTTTTGTCTCATTTGGCTGTTTTCACCTTCTTTTTAGTTAAATAAATAGTTTTAATAGCGCATACGTACTTAGAACTAGTAATTCTGGTAGAGATTTAGTTATTATTGCATGTTATCGGTACAAATGAGTCATCAATCACAATGCAGGTGCTCTGCATTGTGATTGATGACTCATTTGTTTGTGCGCGCATAACTAATGAGTCATCGAAAAATGCTCGTCTCTGATTGGCTGTGTTATTGTTTAACTGCACGTTATCTATTGTTGAATAAATATATCGTAATGTTTCAGGTTATACTAATTTTGTTAATGATAGGTGAAATAATTTGTACGGGCAAGTCGTTGATAATTATCTACATAATCAACTGTATGTATATTATTATAGTATAAGTTATCGTACGTATGATCAATATGAAACTGTGAAGTAATTGTAGCCCTGAAAAGGGCTGTTTGTCATATTCCTAACCCTGATGGGCTTTTGTGGGAATAATTTAGAGCCGGATCACATTATTTCTTGTTCCAGAAGTGCTAGTGGGTCCGGCAAATTTTCGGACTCTGCTATGAGGCATTCTTCTTCCTCCATAATTTCACTGTCACAGGGAGGCTCAGTAGTCTGTAACAACTGAGTTGCTTCAGGCAACAACTCATTATGAACCTGTTTCATTATTTTAGGCCTTATGTAGGATATGTGGGGATCAGAGCTTATTAGCAGTCCATGGAGGATGTCTTCATTTGTTGCTATTCTCCCCGTTTTCCGAGTGTGCCTCTCCCTGACGTTTCTGAAGTCCTTATTACGGGCTTCCGAAGCTTCTTCAGATAAGGTAGCTAAAACGAATTAGTACATATATTTTAATTTCAAAACGCAATCGAGTCAAATAATACATCAAACTATATTTATTTTTTACTTACCGATTGGCAAAACACCAAAGTGGTTACAGATGTCTGCACCGTGCATTAGAAGTTTATGTACACTAACTGGCATGTAGTACCACGAATAGTGTTGCACGTACACATCAGCTGTTTCTCTACAGTATCTTCTAAATTTTTCACAGTCAATGTTTTTGCCTGATGATATGGCTTGTAGAATAACGGAAAATCTGAAAATCAGATTTTCGTCAATTCCCGTTATTCTGGAAGATCTTTTGTAATCTTGGAAAAAGCGCCTCGCTGTATTCCCGTCGTTTGTAGTTCCAAAACCCTAAAATGAGAAAACAATACTGTAATATACAATACATAGAGATATAATTCACAAACAACATAAAGAGAGCGAAAATTAAATACATACCTGTTTGACTATATCAATCAGCATTCCAGTTTGCTCACGAAACTCTTGCTGTGTGGTATTTTTTTTTAGCTTGTTTCAAAGCCTTATGTTCGCCGCGAGCAGTCCATCGTTGAAAATCCAGATTATAAGATATATGGAGAAGACATTCCATACACCTAATCTTCATATACAGTGAAGAAATTCCTTGTTTGTAAATTTCTTCACGAAGTGGTTTAGAAGTCAAAGCGTCTAAATTATTCATCTCACTCGGTTTTGCCAAGCAAATGGGACACGTTGCATATGATGGTACTCCAGCAATAATATTGGCCACTTTTCCATCAATCATGGTCATATGCAATTCATGACTGCTGAGACTGAGGTCGTGGGTTCGATTCCCACCCAGGACAAATCTTTGTGTGATGAGCACGATCATTTGTTCTGTGTCTGGGTGTAATTTATCTATAATATGTATGTATTTAGAAGTATATAAGTATGTTTATCAGTTGTCTGGTTGCCATAGTACAGGCTCTGCCTAGTTTGGGATCAGATAACGGTGTGTTGGTTGTCCTAAGATATTTATTTATTTATTTATTTATTTATGTGATACAATAATATTTCCACACTGTGTAGATATTCGTTCATCAATTTGTTTTTTCATCTCAGACTCTTCAGACTTTATAAAGTCAGCTGTCTCCGAAGTGAAAGTGAACTTCACTGGTCGACAGTACAGAGTTGAGCAAGGTGTGGGGTTCTCCCAAACTAGATTTTCATTCCCAGATGATGGCCTAGTAGACACTAGCCGAAGAGGGACGATGCTTATCATGACTACTGATGAATCATCGAACTCTGTAGCTGTGTTTGACGTTTTCTGTTTATAGTTACTCTGCGACGAAGAACCATCAAGTCCCCATTTCCAGGTCAACTTGAGTTCTTCATTTTGAGACCTATCAACAGTATTTATATCAAGTAATATCCTCTCCACAGTGTGGTCCAATAGCGCTTGCAATTTAATGTGAGCTCCGTTTTCGGTAATCTCCATACTCTCTTGTGGTGGGTAACATCTTTTCTTGGCATTTACAAGCTTTGGATAAGATGGAAAGGCAGCACAGTTTTCTTCTTTCAGAAATTGTCGAAGAGCTAAGTACTTCCATTTCGAGAGCGCAACTGATGTATAAAGAGCTAAACACTTATCTTCAGAGGCAGTACTTAAGCTCTGCTTTTTGAATAGTCTCTCTTCTACTTCGGATAGCGCATCTGGATTACTGGAAAGGTATTCGACCACTTTTGCCAGATTCGTTTTGCCGTTGTCTTTCAATTTTGTTATGTACCAGTGCTGCAACTCTTCCTCGGAATTTTCTTCTACTATGGAAGTAGAACGTCTTTTCTTTTGCTTATTACTTAACTCTTCGAACGGTTTTCTGTGCTCCTTTTCTGTTGATGTTCCCGCTTCCGCAGTACATACTGCAAGAGTAGGAACATGGCAATCTATATCCACAAGCTCAGATAAGGCTGCGTCCGAAAAGCCCATCACACTTCTCAGATCAACACTGTCACAAACAGGCCAGTTGATGTTTTTTTCCAACCACTTGCGATTAATTACACGATTCATAAAAGTTTTTTGATTTCTACTTGACTCTATCCACTTTTTATTTAAATTTACACAAAAAAGTCGACAGAACTCCTTGATTCGGTTCTTGTCTTCTTCAGAAACTTCGGTAGTCAAGACAGAAATGATACTTTCATACAGAAACATATGATTTTTCAGATCACCGCCACTTCTTAATTTCACAAAAAGATCTAGGTTGGTACAAAATCCAGCCATAGTTCTAATGTAAATATAAAAATACAAGTATTTCACTGTGTTCACAAACAAGCGACAAGAGCGAAACTAGATGGACTTAATGAATGTATATTAGTATTTATAGTTAGTGTTAATTACTCAAGTAGTGGACATAACAGTGAGTGAAAATTATTCAGCCAATCAGAGACGAGCATTTTTCGATGACTCATTAGTTATGCGCTTAGCCGAGTGCACAAACAAATGAGTCATCAATCACAATGCAGGTGCTACCGATAACATGCAATAATAACTAAATCTCTACCAGAATTACTAGTTATAAGTACGTATGCGCTATTAAAACTATTTATTTAACTAAAAAGAAGGTGAAAACAGCCAAATGAGACAAAAAATATGCTTTGAATTTATTTTAAATGACAAAAAAATTCTTCCAAATCATTTTTTTTTTTACCGAATGGATACTCGCGCTGCCGCAGATGGCCGGCGCTGATTTTTTTTTTCATGGATAGAGAATGACCCTAGCTATCATATACTCACGCCACACACTCAACATATTAGTACAATTGAAGAAAAAAAAATAAACGTGATTCGCTCCATACAAAAAAAAAAAATTAATTTTTCTCAAGACAAACTATCAACTTTATAAGAAATTTTATAAGAATAAAAGTTGTCAGGAATAATATAACACGTCATATAAAAAAAAATTGCATCGATATAGGAACTTTGTTGCCTAAGTCCACTAATTTTCAGTATAGGCCCACTGTGTGCCGCCCCGGCCCACTATGTGGAGATTGAGTCGGTTTCGGGTCATAAATCCATAACTTCCATGTTTTGATAGTTAAACAGCAGATTTTTTTTTTAGATAATCTGTAATGAATGTACTGTAAAATAATATACAGTTTATGGATATAAATAAATATTTAATAGTCATAAAAAAAGACAAAATATGAAATATTGAAAAATGATCAGAAATTTACCATTTACCTTAAATAATGTGACCTAAAATGTTATAATTAAGGTGAATGCCTAGATAGCCCTCGCCATACATTTTTCAGGTGTGGAAATCTCGGTAAATAAACAGTTTCTGCAGAATAAAAGCAACTGTAATGAGACTTTATAATGTATTATGTTCGCGTATAGCCCAAATTTTATAAAAAAAACAGTATTTCTAGGAGAATTAGACCGAATAAAAAACGAAAAATCTTTACATGTGTGAGTGACCTGAATCGCGCCATCTGACAGAAATTTATAGAACCACTGAGAAAGTTGGTTGCTGTTGTGTTACGAGTTTACGATTAGTAAACATTCATAATAGATGGCGCTGTTTGATATTCGAACATTTTAAAAGAATTTATCTTTTAAATTCGATAATGCGACGTTGCCATTCTAGAGGCAGCGCGCGCACACCGCGTTGTTGCCATACCGTCAATGCGTGATTACTTGAGTCTTGAAAACTTGCGAATCGTTTCCAGAATATTGTGTTTCTAGCAAGTTAGCGCCGGGCGCGCGGGTTTGCCCGCGGAGTTAACATTTTATGATTGATAAAATGTTTTTTATTATGGAATGAGAAAGAATGCTTTACATAAAGTGAAAAAAATATCTCTGCGATCTGCCCTTGGTTCACACAGATACAATACTAATGTAATTATTGTATTATCTAGTTTAAATATGTAGTAAGTAGTTACTAGTACACGACTTTCCAGATTTAAAAATCTTTTTAATGTATGTAAGTAGGTACTGATAACATTCTGATACGCTTAGGTACTAATCCATTGGTTTGGGTTGAATAAAATCAGAGAATAGAATTTGATGTATAAGTAAGTTATAACTAAATCAGGCGATCAGCGAAGCTACCTACACAATGGTGAAACGTAGGTACTACGTACATCTATTGATTGAATCATATTTATTCTTCTATTCTTTTATAATTCATGTGAAACCAGCAAGATTAGTGAATACACAGACAAACCACTTTGATTTTTCATAATTGCTTATTTTACTAGTATTATTAGCACACACAAAATGCGTCAAGCAGGGTTGCCAACTTTATTTTTTAGAAGATCGTACCATACATTTTAAAAGATCGTACTTTGCTAAGAATTCAAAAATAAAAATAGTACGCATTGAAATTTCAATAAAATAAATGGTAAACAAATGTGGTGGGTGTTACTATAACTTCAACGCAAAATTTAACATTTTGGTATAATATTTAAGAATCTGGACACCAATTTAGCAACTAAACTTTACGACGAGGTTTTTTTATTAAAGAAAAGGGGCTCGGAAGAGACTTTGTCATGAAATCCACACGAAACAATAAACACCAGTATCATTAGAACTTAAAACGAGATATTTACCATGTTTATTATTACTTAAAAAAAAACTGTGCTACCTACTACTGAGAACCATTCAAATGAGTGCCATCCGTGAAACAGTTTTCATCAGGGCTTGTTAACGTTACCAAATTCACACTATAAGTATCGTTAAGTAACGTTATTTTCATAAAGTTAATATTTTAACGGTAAAACGGGTAACGATACTTTGGTATCGAATCTATAAAATAACGTTACCAATTAACGTTACTAGTATCGATACTTTTACATACATACATACATAGAATCACGCCTTTTTCCCATGGGGGTAGGCAGAAACCACGGAACGCCACCTGCTACGATCTCTACACACTTCTTTTGCCTCGTTTAGGTTCATAAAATTGGTCATACACACACGCCGGTTGCGAGTACTACGCACCTGACCTTTCTGAAGAATATCACTAATAAGGTCCCTATATGTCCTCCTAGGGCGTCCCCTCCCGGTGTTTCCACTCACATCTGCCTTGTAAATACCTTTTGTGAGCCGACCTTCATTCATCCTCTCAACATGACCAAACCATCTAAGCATACTTTTTTCAATTTTTGTCACTACATCTTCTTTTACACCACACCGTTCTCTTATCACATCGTTACCTAATGCGTTGTTGTCAACCTGCGCAACCTAAGCGGCACGCCATGGGCGGCGGCGCTCTACGGCAACATCGCCAATCAAACGGTGCAAATGCAACTTCAATAATGTAGACGAAAGAAAGAGATGAAAGAAAATAAATAAAAAATTAACGGTACTCAGTTACCGGTAAAACGTATGCCAAGTATCGTTACCAAGCATTACGTGACCTCTACTAATAACGTTATCTTCGTCCGATGAAAGTAACGATACCAAATTTTTAACGTTATTCAAAGCCCTGGTTTTTATTCAAAAGTGAAGCGTTTTTGTGTTTTATTGACGGTAAGTGTTATTTTTATGTGCAATGAATGATTTTCAAGGTGATATAGAGTATTATTATAATGGTAATTAATTACCCTTAAAACTTTACAAAAGTGTAAGATTTAGAAGATGAAATACAAAATCAAACGTTAGCAACACTCGTTGATTGTCGTCACATGACATACTACAAATTTCAGATATTCTCTCTGAAAACAACAGCTTGATGGTGGTGTTATTTCTGTTTCTTGAAACATTTCATAAATAAGATACATTTGCTGTTGTTTGTAATTATTCTTTTTGATTTCAGATTGAATTGCAACTGAACTGCCTAAGATGAACCCGACTAATAAACTTGCATAAATGTATACGACATGTGTATTCAGGACCGCGAAAATCACGGAAAAAAGTGCAAGCTGTATTGAAAAGACATCATGGAAGTTCTTTTAGTGATCTATAGTGAGTAAATTAGATTCCCATAAGATTTCGAATCAGATTTACGTGAGTGGAGGTTATTTGATACTCGTTGGTTCGTGTTGTAGTCTTCGTTTACAGCCATTTTTCCTTGCAGCCGAAAGCAAGCGAAGGAACAACAAGCATGCAAGCATGGCGTAACAAGAAACAGAAGGTAGTGGAAGAAACCGCGGTTTGCCCTGTTGTATTTAGGTACCTACAGACCTATCAATATTTTTCTGTCTCTCAACACTGTTTTTTTAACATATCTTTTATTTCAGTCCACATTCAACTCAAGATCGTCATCAGCTGTCCAACCTTTCGACAGCTTAAGATACGCCCTAAACCTATTCGCGTGGTATACCAGAAATTCGATACGAAGCCATAGCCTGCAGCTCTAGCTTCAATACAGTTGAATCTGTTACAGAGCAAGTAGAGACTGTTGATTTTGATTGGCCACAACCCGATTCAGAGACTGAAGCTTATCAACTAACTGTGGAAAGAACATCAAGTGACAACTTATCAGGTTTGGTAGGGTACCGTATTGTTGACTTGAAGAAGGTCATATGGTCACAACTTTGATTCTTCATCTGGAATGGTAAGTCCCAACTTGATACCATATTTTTGTGTTCATTACATTAGTACGCTTTTGCTTGTTTGTTGTGATGAAGTTTATGTTTGACAATACCAAAGTACAACATATTTTACACAATGTTCAGTGTAACAAATATCATTATTTCTTGGTATGTATGTATAAAAATAATGTATTTCTTGGATTGTTTCTTTTTAACAGCTATTATTATTTTGATTCTAGGTCCAGGGTCAATTGCGAATTACCAAAATGAATAAATGTTACTTCATTTGCTTTATATCTGTCACCCAACCATTGACTGTCATAGAAGTTAACCGGGATGAGGAAGTTATCAACGCTATGATGCCGAAGTTGGTAACATTTTTTAAAACGTGTACTGCCAGAAATTATATTGAGAAGAGTTGAGAAAAATGCTAAATGTCTAGACATCAAGGAATTAAAAGGTATAAAAATATAAGTCTTACTCATTTCCTAACTTATTCCGCAGGTCTCTGAGGTGTGGGTTCAGTAAGAATAGTCTAACAAAACTGTGTAAATTCATTTGTTGCAGCGAAAACTGCGTCTTCCAGCATTTGATTCAGATCGCACGGAAATTATATAAATGGAAGTAAAAAGTGACAAGCAGAAGACTGATACGGCGCGGCGGCGGCGGCGACTGCAAAAAGTAGCGCGTAGAAAAGAAGATATTTTATTATAATATTTATAAGTATCTTTGTATGGTGGTACGAGTCGATGGTTCGAATCCAAGCCGGCACTGTGCTGAGTGTAAATTATTTCATCACCACAGTTCAGAGGAGGCCTGAGTCTCAGCAGTGGGAACATTATAGAATAATTAATAAGCTATTTTTGCACGTAGCGATGTATAGTTTGTGTTATTTTGTTAGTTCATAAGATTTTTCTGTGTAGATAAGTTTCACTCATGTATTTAGGTACCAGCCTAACAATTCAATTGTAAAAGAATATTTATTGCAGTTCAAAATTGTATCATAAGTAGGTATTCTTGAAACATTAATAAATGTTATGGTTAGCTAGCAACCCCTTTGTGTTGTTATGTAAGATACATGTGCCGTTATATATAGTTACGTATGATGTTATTTATATTGTAATCTACATACATAATTCTTTCTAATACTAAATTCAAAATCATAATTGTAAATATCAAAATATTTAAAAAAGTATGTTATCTTTGTATGGTGGTATGACTCGATGGTTTGAATCCAAACGGAAACTATCTAAGTAAATGTAGTGAGAGTAAATAAAACATTATTTTTATGAAAATATTAACCCCTTTTTACTAAATAAATATTATTAATTTATAGTAGGGTACAATAAAAAGCTTTACAATGTAATAAATAGTCTTTTATTTATTTAGTACACGTCACTATTTACACTTCCATTCCTTCTTCTGCCTTACATTTCTTCCCGTGGGTGTCGTAAAAGGCGACTAAGGGATTTACTAGAGAATGGGCAGCAGCGTTCTCTATGCATTTTACCATCACACTGCGATCGCCAACCCGCTTGCCAAGCGTGGTGATTATGGCAAAGCCCCCCAAATAGGGGGAGGCCTATATCCAGCAGTGGACGTCTTGCGGCTGAGATGATGACTATTTACACATTACAATTTAGGTTCAGTCACATTACTACAACTTATAGGGACAGTGTACCTATATTAATTTCATTTTAAACTGTTTGAATAAAACGACATCTAGTGGTGTCGAAAGTTACTACTATTTACTTTGCATGTGTGTGTAAAGAGTAAAGTCAAGCGGCTAAATCTTTAGAATGTACAAATCTTTGTATGAGACCAGTTAACAAGCACAGTGACTATCTAAAAAAATCAAGTTAATGCCCTAGGTTTCGCATATAATAAAGTTATCTATTAAAGATTTCTAAGTTAGGCGTAAAAATTGAAAATGTTCCAAATTGTGGATCTAGCGCCATCTAGCGACAAAATGGCATCTGAGATAATCATCCATCCACCTTAATACAAAATAAACTCAGTGACAAAAAAAAAATCATTTCAGTGTATTATTCTACTAGTTCCAAAGCTTCATCTATAAGTTCCATAGACTTTTTATTGGTAGGTTTTCTTAAACTTGTTATGTATGGGTCCGAAGTATACAAAAGTGTATGTAGAACATCTTCATTTGTAGCTACTCTAGAGCATTTTCTAGCATGATGAAGTCTGAATCGTTTAGTCTTTGTTCCTTGATTCCTGAGCATCTTCGGAGAGCTGTTCAAGAGGTAACACTGAATAATGCCGAATGACGCATTCCCCGTGAATTAGGACTTTATGGACAGATGATGGCATATAATACCACATATATTTATTAACATATCGTTGTGCTGTATCGAAAGCATACTGTCCGAATTTCGTAGCATTAATTACTTTTCCGCTTGACACAACTTGAAGTATAACATAAAATCGTTTTATCAATTCCTCATCCACACCAGTAATTTCTGCACTGCACTGATAATTTTGAAAAAATCGTCTAGCTGTATTACCGTCATTACTGTTACCAGTACCTTGCTTAGGTTTATCTATATTTAAACCAAGTTCTTCTCTGAACCTTCTTTGTACGTATGTCTTCTTTTGTTTTTTCAAATCTTTATTTTCTGTTGTTGTAGCAGACCATTTTTCGAAGTCTAAATTATAAGATATATGTAAAATTAGTTCCATAAATCTAATCCAGCAATGCAAAGTCGAAAGTCCATATTGATAAGAATTTTCATCAACCGGTTTATTTTGCACTTTTTCTAAATTGTTCATTTCTGTAGGTCTTGCACTACAAATAGTGCATACAGCACCTGATGAAGTTTCTGACAAAACTTGAGCCACTTTCCCGTCAACCATTGTTAAAAATAATGTATGTTTGATTTCAATACCTTCACCATTTATATTGATTAAGCTTGGTATAAGAGCGTCTTTTTGAGCATTTATTTCATTAACTACACTTGTAGTCTTCTCAGGTGTCTCTTTTGAAAATTCTATTAAAATGGGCCTACAAAATCTTACTGATGATGGAGCAGGGTTTTCCCACACAGTTTCATTTGTATTAATATTTACTAGTTTCAGAGGCACTAATGAAGATATAAATAAATTTGTGTCAGAAATTAACTCACTCTCTTCAGCTAAGACTTGCTTGTATTCACTTTGTCCACTTGAGCCATCACAGCCCCACTTAGAATACAGCATTAAATGTGTTACACCAACTTTGTATACTCCATCGATTTGTAAAATTCTTGCAATAGTGTGATCCAGCAGATCTTGAAGTTTTACTTTTGCTTTAATATTATTAATTTCTATGCTTGATCTTGGTGGGTAGCACTTTCCTTTAGCTTCCTGGATTGACTTATATGATGGAAATAATAAGCAATTCTTCGCGATTAGGTAATTCCTCATGTTTTCATACTGTGCTATATTAAGGTCCAACTCTATGAAAATACTGAGAGCTTCATCTTTAGAGTACCCTGTTAAATGTCCCGGTTCATTTAAAAGATTTTGACGTATTTCCCTTTTTTTTTTCTATGGGCAATGCTCGTAAAATTTCGACAGTGAATGCTTCTTCTGTTTCTCCTTCAGATCTCAATCCCTGAAGATATAAATTCAGTATAAAATCAAGGCCACATGTTTCAAGCAACTCCTTGTTTTTTCGTCTTTGTGTTCTATCAGAACTTTCTTCGTAGGTTTTAGAAGGGCGTCCTCGCTTCCCCGTCGATGTCGAAGGTTCAGATTCACAAGTAGGATCTTCCAAGTTTTTACACACGCTATTCTGGTTTAAAAATTTTTCCTTATTTCTGCCAGATTTAGTGTAGCGTTGACGAAAGTTAGTAATAAGATTTTTTTGTACACTTGCGACAATTTTAGCGATGTTTGCCTCGGAAACGTTGATAAAATTATTCCGTATATAACGTGTTAAAGCATCTACATAATTCCCCTCACTTTCAATTAAAACAAGACATAGGTCGCGTCTGATACAGTTGAATTCACTCATTGCGAGAAGGTAGTTGGTTAGGTAAACTTTTAGTAACGACAATGACGAACGAAAAACAGTATGTAATTAATGAGTATGCAGAGGCCCTATTTTATACAAAATAATTGATTTGAAACGTGTGCAAAATGTGGTAGAAAGAACGAATTATCATTAGGTGGTTATGCGGTTTCCGATATGTTTTATTGATAAATTATTGTACGTGTGAACTAAAATATGGTGAAAAATACTTGATACGTTATCTATACATAAACTGCAACTAACAAAATATCACAAGTATAACCTATATCAACTAATAAATCAAATAGCATCACCTACGTATTTATAAGAAATTTTTACTATTTCATGTTATAATAGATTAACATATGTTGTGCAATGAAGTTGCAACTTTTTTTTTCTTCCTGTATAATAGTATTAAATTTCCCATCAAATAACATCATTTACAGACCTTCGGCAAATTTCGGCAACTGCCAAAACTCTAATTGAAAGTTCCAGATACGCAAAAATGATATGTCATGAAATAAATATTTCTGGTAAATATATTAACAAATATATAGTATATTTATGCATACCAGACGAAAGTATGTATTATAAGCCTTCTGGAATGGTATAATACTTGTATAGTTTTCATTGCTAGCTCACTAGAAAATAATTCTAAAAAAAATAAAATTAAGATGTTCTTGTGATCATTTTTGAATCATCGTATTTGGATGATCTTTCATAGAAACCAGTACCAGCCACATACATAATTTATGTATAATATAGTAGATTAACTTCTTAGCTACAGTTTGAGGTATAATACAAGTACCTACGCCGATTTTTACAAAATGTATTTATGGCCAGGCTCTCTTAGGCGCCTCCACATAGTGCGGCCCAACGACACCGCCACCGTACGTACACCACACGCGCACTTACACAACAAGTGGGACGTTTCTTCTCGGGGGATCTTTCTTTCAATGATCGACATTGTCAAAGGTCATTTCGACATGCGCCAGGGGTCAGTTGTATTCTTGGCACTTTTCCATTAATTGCTTTACCGTGTATGGTCTGGGCTTCATCAAGCTCATGTATCAAACTTACAGAAATAAAACAATTTAGCATTGACATACGAAATTAGACAGAAAGTATGAATTGATGAACGGAGCCCGCTCGGCCCGCAGGTGTGGCGCGCGCCGGGCTACCGCGGTAGCGTGGGCTTCATCTCGTCCATGACGGAGCACTTCTGCGCCTCCTGCAACCGCCTGCGCCTCACCGCCGATGGAAACCTCAAGGTGAGCGCGATGAGGCCGTCTAAACTACTGCATCGTGTACGTGCTCTTGTACTATATTATAGATCAGTGAACCAGTCGCGTCCCACTGCAGGGAAAAGGCCTCCGTCTTTCAATATTTCTATTTCTTTTGCAATTTGATCCCACCCTTTAGAAAGGATTCAAACTTGTCACGCCGTCATCGTCTGGGCTTATCGAAGCTACCGCGACGCTGGTTCTGCTATTCGGAAGCCAATCTGTGGCTACTTCCGCGCAGTAGTGCTTGCACTACAGTAAGTGATGTGGTGGCGCAGGTGTGCCTGTTCGGCGCGGCGGAGGTCCCGCTGCGGGAGCGCCTGCGCGCCGGCGACTCGGACGCGCTGCTGCTGCAGCTGGTGCGCGCCGCGCTCCACAACAAGAAGGCCCGCCATGCAGGTACCTCCCCACACGCACACCTCTCCTGCTATAGCTGTTCTACTACACCTGTGAGACAAGCTAAAGCAGAATTCTATTCAGAAAATGTTACGTAATTCTAAATTAGTGGCTATGGTCATTTTGAGTAACTTTGATTTTTAAGACGACTGTTATGAAATTTTTATTTATTTATTTATTCACTCAAAACATAGAATTATAGTACACGTTAAAATAAAACAGTTTTACAAAATAAGTACTATTTTTACAAACGTGTGGGTGAGCACTGCTCTCCTAGCTAGGTTATGAAAACCTGTGTTAAGGAGAAGCAGTCCGGTCCCTTAAAGTACAATGTGAAATTCAAATGTATTTTTGCAGTCGATAAAAAAACTGGTATAACCGATAACTGTCAGGTTACTAAATCGAATAAAAAGTCGAACTATACGATACTTTAATGCACGTGTGTATGTAAACTGAGGACCGTCCGAGAACTAGGTACATTGGAAATTCGCAAAAAAATATCCAGCACAACATAGGATATGTTTTTTTCATTTTACCATCCTGGCAATTCTTTTAGCAGTCGACCACACGCAGACTTTACCGCAACTTCCATGTTTGTGCTTCCCACGTGGGGACTGCCCTATTTTATCATTCAGTACATTCTTATTTTTTCTTATAATAGAGGGGGAGGGGGTCAAAAACTAGCGAAAATAGTCTTACGTAATCAAAATCAAAATCAAAAGTCATTTATTCAAACTAGGCTGAGAGTCAGCACTTTTTGAACGTCAAAGTTACATGAGACAGTCCCCCCAAAACGCCCGCCCTTCGACACTTCCTAGTGCTTTAGCTGGGAAGAAGAAGTGGCGGAACAAACTCCCCAGCAGCACAGCTGTCTGTTAAGTTAGAAGAACTTGATTCTATACAGTATTGTGTAAGTTATTAATATTATAAAACAAAACATATATTATTCGCCATATGTCAGCTAGCACACGCCAATATACCAACAAAACATTGAAAACTAAACTCAAGCTGAAATAAATAATAAAACAAAATCGAAAACAGAACTTAAAACCTTAATAAAGCCTCCAGGCGTGCCCGCTTACATATACGATGCAAATGATACATATACACAATAAATGAAATGAAAAGAAAATAAAAATAAACTAACAAAAGCAGTTAAATAAAAACAAAAAAAAAAAAACAATTATATGAACTACCCATATAAACTTTCAGTAGGAAGACTAATTCTGGATTGAAAGAACATAAACATTGTCTTGAGTTGATCACAGCGACCAACTATTCTTATCGTTTAAGTAGTCGTTGATAGAATAGTATGCCTTTGAACAAAGGTTGGATTTTACTTTAGCTTTAAACTCATTAAACTGCAAATCTAGCAAAGTAGAGGGAAGCTTGTTATAAAAGGTAATACCAAGACCAACAAAAGAATTATGAACCTTAATAAATGAATGGCCCCTTATGAATATTACGACAAAGGCCGACGGACGTGCAAGTCACGGTACAATAAATAAATAGTGGTGAACAATATGTCAATAGGTAATCAGGTCGGGTCAAAAATCCTTCTATGCTATTAGAGGCTATTATTGGCAGAAAGATATCGTCTCGTATCTGTTCGAACGTTAAACGTGAAATAAGCTCCAGGGTAGCTTGCGAGATGAAAATTTTCTTCTTTTTATTTTTTCAATTATCCTGTCAGGGCTGTTGAGCGAAATATGATTCGCAACCGTAACACGTACATGTATGTGGTATATTGAATTACTTTTTCATGATATAGTGATTATATGGGATTACATGAACTTAGACGGTCCTGTTGATGGATTTTAATGATTATAGTTCTGTAAAGCTACAGCTGTTACGTTCGAATTATATTTGTTCAACGTACAGCTTGGCATGCAAGGGGGACAGCAAAACAACCAGACTCCCCAAATGTCATCCTGACCTGCGCGCGGAACACTCTGCACTGACAGACAGACTGCTGGTGACCGACCGATGGCGGTATAAGCATCCTAGAAGCCAACCTAAATTCTTCCAGAGGGATGACGGATGGCTGCGAATTTTTTTGTCTCTGCGGTCGCATTCGCATGCCCAGCATGGTGACTATGGGCATTAAACTTGCCTCTGAATAAAGTGCCAAAACAACGGCTCCCGGTGGACCCGCTATTCCTAGTAAAGGCAAAACACTACGTGCCGCAGACTTTCTGTCACAGCGACAGGTAAGTTGTCCAAACTTTCCTCGGACTGTCGGGCTTATGAGGAAACAATGAGAGTTGCCAGACACGCAGCCGTCTCTATCAGATAAGATGGCCTTAAACCGAAAGAACAGAAAACTGACGCGTCGTGATTTTTCAATGCTCCAACACCCGTGATATTGAGGCCGCGATTGAGCAGAACCGTGGGTCGAAAGGGTTCGCTCAGCAATCAGCGAGGTCCCATTTGACGAATCTAATGATCGAACAGTCCAACTTTCTAGAAGAAGTCGAGGCTTTTACGGGCTTTAATCAACGCGGACGGCAAAACCAGCGGATGACCATCGAGCCGAATTATGGCGTCACCAGTATGGAGAACTTCCTGGATGTCGACCAATGCGAGGTTAAGGCGGCTTTCGAGCAGCTTAAGAAAATTAAGGCACCTAGCCTAGGGATGACGGAATAACGACAGAGCTATAACGCGGGTGGGGTTCCACTCCGTTATTCAAGAGGGCACAACGCCGAAATCGTGGAGCAGAAGTGCGGTGGTTCTGTTCTTTAAAAACGGTGAAAAAACCTTGCTGAGGAACTAAAGACCAATATCAGCTCTTAGCCACGGGTACAAGCTGTTGTCGAGAGTCGTCAGGAACCGCCTCGCCAGGAGACTTGACGAATACTAACCACCAGAACGAGCCAGCTTTCGCATAGGCTTCACCTTAGACCACATCCGTAATGTTCAGAAAATTTTACAGAATACCAAGGAGTACAACCAGCCGCTGTGTATAGCATTTTTGGACTACGAGGAAGCCATCGACTCCATCGAAATATGGGCAGTTCTGGCGTCTGCAACGATTTCGAATTGACTGGCGCTACATTAAAGTGTAGAGATTCTTGTAAGAGACTACCACGATAACTGCTCACATCCAGGTTCAGAAACCAGCCCTATCCAACTGCTCAGAGTAGTGAGAAAAGGGGGTGTGATATCTCCGCAACTGTTTACCGATGCGTTTAAAGACGTTTTCAAGACGTTGGACTGGACCGGACAGGGTATCGATGTGAACGGCGAGTAAATCTCACTCCTTCGGTTTGCCGATGACATCGTCATAATGACAGAGATGCTGGAGCAGTTAGACCAAATGCTGCATATCCTGAATGGAGCCTCTCAGCGAGTTGCCTTCGGCCCTGACTTGTAACTTGTAACAATTCGTATTCTTACCTCTGCAATGATTTTGTAAGTATGTGAGCTCCATGTATCTATCATATAGTTAATTTATCTCTCATTGTTTCATTTTCAGTTCTTTTACCTGTTTTGGTATGGTAATTTTTATTTTAGGTGCGTCTTTACATATAATTAAACAGTGTGTCTAGTCACTGGTATCCGACCCGTTAAGGCGAAACAATATGATCAAGTCATCCCATTGGAGAAAGAAGCCGGCAGAAAGATCCAGTGTTCGACGCCAGTCCAAGGCCGACCACAGGATTTAAACCGTATTGTGGAAGCGTGATGATCGTCGGCCTTGGGCAAAAGTGGATCGAACTGTCCGCCGTGCGCGGAGCTGATTAATACAAATATTCAATCACTCACCTGGTTGAGGAAAACTGGCTCCGGAGACTACCCGGATTTATGTATGTAAATGAGTGTATATTGTATTGTGTAGTGATGTTAGTATTTCAGGAGTAAGACCGCTTCAATACGCTCGAGATTTACAAGCACGTGGTTTTCTTACGGTCACACTATTTCAATCAAATTCCAAAATAAAACCCGTTCAATATCGTCAAAAGGGGTTGCTTACACACAAAACAATCGGATCACAACAAATTGTCCGCAAAACTATAGATTCAACAAGATTAATCATTAATATATTCTCAAGACAAATTCCCACCAACCAACCATTTTTCAAGACCAAACTCAAGTGTCAAAATCAAACTGACAAGTGACAGTTTTCCCTCTGTTACACGTCATGATGCGTAGGCGCATAGAGTAAACAAAAAACTGTCGTACGGTCGGTTGTCTGTGGTCACGGGACGAAACATCTACCCCCCCCCCCCCGGACGGGCCTCCCCGCCCGCTAATCAATTGGCAATCTTGACAAGGTTGCGACCGCTCTCTTCACGACCGATCCGTCCACCAAAACCTCTGCAAAACGAGGAACCCCGTCGGTGCCAGCCACCAAATTGAGATTGCGCCCCCGGCGCCAATACAAAGGCTTAAGGTTGGCATCCTTAATCAGGACGAGGTCTCCAATTTTGGGTGAATGCGTTTTATCAGTCCACTTGACGCGCTGCTGGAGGATGTGCAAATACTCCAAGCTCCAACGCTTCCAAAAATTCTGAGCGAGCTGCTGCACCAACTGAAACCGCGAAAGCCGATTTTGGGTCACATCGACAAAGGGGTACTCCGGCAGGGCGACAAGTGGCTGTCCAATCAAAACATGGCCCGGGGTTAGGGCCTCCAAGTCGTTCGGGTCCGAAGACAGCGGGCACAATGGACGCGAGTTCAATACAGCTTCAATGCGGCAAAATACCGTAGCTAACTCCTCAAAGGTGAGAACGGTGTCTCCCAACAATCTGCGACATTGTTCCTTTGCCGCTTTCACCGCGGCCTCAAAAATACCCCCCCAATGGGGGCAGGCTGGCGGGTCAAACAACCAAGTGACCCCTCGGCGAGCTAATTTGTTACCAATGTCAGCCTGGTTCTCAGCCAGGAAGGCGTATACCTCTTTGAAATAATTACTTGTACCCTTGTAGTTAGTACCGCAATCAGACCTGATCAAAGTAGGTAACCCACGACGAGACACAAATCTATCCAAGGTCGCCACAAAAGCCTCCGTCGAGAGGGAGGTTACCAACTCCAAGTGCACTGCCTTTGTTGACAGGCAGACAAACACACACAAATAAGCCTTAACAATTTTACTATTGCGAAGAGTAGACGTCTTCACTGAAAAGGGACCAGCAAAGTCTGTTCCGACGCCTGCAAAGGGTCTCGCCTCATTGACACGATCAGCCGGCAAGTCTCCCATCATTGGCTGCATAGTAGAGGCCTTAGTCCGGTAGCACGGCAAACAACTGAAGACGATGCTACGAATAGTACGACGGGCCGACAATATCCAAAACTCTCGCTGCAGAATGGCCAACAGCGCATTGCAACCGGCATGCGAGTTCTTAATGTGACGATCAGTCACCAACAATTTAACCAAATGGCCCTCCTTAGGCAACAAAAGGGGGTGACGGGCCCCATAAGGAAGGCTAGAGTGCCTCAACCGTCCCCCAACACGCAAAAGACCCGTATCGTCCAAAAAGGGGTTCAACTTACTAACGGCTCCCGACAATTTAGCCTTACCAGACTTCAAAGTTTCAATCTCCTTCTCAAAGTGTGCAGCCTGCACGGAGCGGACCCAAAGAAGGAGTGATTCCTGTCGCTCTTGAGGAGAGAGAACCGGTGACAGGCGTTTGTTCCCGGGATTCCTAGAATTATGACCAAAACGCCTGATCCACGAGGTAACGTTCAGCAATTTGTCGAGGGAGCTGTATCGATTCAACAAAAAATCAGGGTCAAACGGAGAGTCCTTCGTTCCAACAGCGAACACCTTGAGCCTGGGCAAAGGACCCGACATCAAGACTGGCGTTCGAGGCCAATCATCCTCGGGGTGAGTCAGCCAGTCTGGTCCCCACCATAGGGGGTGAGCAATCAGGCAGGGTGCCATGCACCCACGTGAGGCCACGTCGCCTGGGTTCAGATCTCCAGGCACGTGCCTCCAAATCAAAAGCGTTTCAGAATTTTGAATCTGGGACACTCGGTTCGCAACAAAGACCTCCATAGAGTGGACGGACGTCTTCAACCAACACAAAACAATTTGACTGTCCGTCCAGGCGTAAGAAGCCCGAATGTCCACAGTTCCACCCAAAGTGTGAGCAACGTGGTTCAATAGACGCACAAGAAGCGCCGCCCCTGACAACTCTAACTTAGGGATGGTCAGTGCCGTCCGGAGGGGGGCCACCTTGCTCTTGGCCATGACCAGTGACAACTTCACCTGGCTTGTCGCGCTGACGGTGCGCAGATAAACAACAGCTGCATAACCGTGCGAAGACGCATCACAAAACCCATGAAGGGTAGCAGTGTAGCTCCCAGGGGGGAGAATAGCGCGGGGTAACACGACCTCGTTGACTGCAGGGAGTGCGGATACAAATTGGAGCCAATCTTCCAACAGGGTTTCCCGAAGTGGCTCGTCCCAACCAAGTTCCGCAGTCCAAAGGCGCTGAAGAAAACATTTCGCCCAAAACAATACCGGGCATACAATAAAATAAAAAATGGCACGGACCACAACAAAGTCCCCCGTGGGCCCCCAGACCCTGACCGATGCCGTTGGCAACAAAACCGTATCGATCTAAGGGGGTACCTTAGCGGGGCAGGCGCCAAGTTCCTAGCAATGCCTGGGCGGTGACCGATCGCCGCACCCAGGCTCAAATCTTTCGCGACGAGGATGGAGGTCAAATTCCTCGTCCGCGCGGTGTCCCCAGCCACGCGCCATCGCTGAAAGGGCAAATCCCACCGGATGCCTGAATGGCGGGGGGCGTGACTCCAACCGGGGACGTTCCGCCAATGGAGGGGAGGGAAGGCGGTGCTGGTCTGGCCAGCGCTGCCTTGTAACAGCTACGTAATCGCCTTTACGAGGGGAGACCAAATGGCGGTCGCGCGGCTCCCGATCAACTTGCGCGGGGGGTGGAGTGCGGCGCTCAAAATTGCGGGCCTCTCCCCGGTTCTGAACCGGCGAGCCAGAAGCCCGGTGACCAACTCCGTGGTAACCCCCCGTACGCGAACCTCCATCAGAGGCTGGTCTGCCAGCGTGGTTCGCGTTAGCGCACAAAATGTCCAAATGGGACCCCCTACAAATTCTACAAGTGCGGGGGTTGGGGCAGTCCCGATGTAAGTGAGCCCCCAAACATGAGAAGCACAGCCGGCGTGCATTGGCAATTCGGCGGCGGGCACTCACGTGCAATTTCAAAAAGGCCGCGCAAGTTGCCATGCCATGCCCGGTGTCCCTACAAAATTCACAAACAGGACGACTCTGGGTGCCAGCAAAACGGGTGGCGGGGCGACTATCAACAAGCCTGCGAGCCCTAGTCCGTCCCTGGTCTCGTGGCCGTGAAGACGGTTGGCGTGACTCGGTGGCAACGCTAGAGTTATCCAAAAACCGACACTCATCCTCCAAAAATTTGACGAGGTCACCAAATGGGGGGAGATGGGTGACACTATCCCCACCATACTTTTGCTCGAAACGAGCCCTCAAATCGGCAGGAAGCCGTTGCAGCACAACATGCACCAAAAGGCAAGACCAATGGTCCATCGGCAACTCCAATCGCTTTAAAGCGTTGGTCGCTGCCACCAACTGGTTCAACAGGTCAGTACGCAATGATGACAATCTAGTAATGACTAGTAACCCCAAAATGTGTTTAATATGAACGTCAGCCAAACAACGTTTGTTTTGGTACCGCCGGGTGAGTAGTTCCAAAGCGGTAGGGTAGGCTGAGTCAGTCACCGACAAATGCTGTACCAAGGCTCGGGCCTCACCTTCCAGGACAGACAACAAATAGGCCAACTTTTGGGCGGGTCTGAGGTCCGAGCGTGCATCAACCAAACTTTCAAAAAGGTTTTGGAAACTCAACCAATGGTCCAAGCGACCGTCAAAGTGTGGCAGTTCCAAAGTAGGCAGTCTACTCAATAGTCCGGGACCTGAAACAACCGAGGTCTCCGGCTTGACTTGGACAGGTGTCCGGCTCTCCAATATTTCCCGAGCACGTTGACCAATGACATCCCCCAGGTCCAAGATCTGGTCGTAGTCAGCACGACCTTATCGCGTGCTGCCTGGTCCAGCTGTTCCAGATCCACTTCACAAATGAACTCGTTGAAGCGGGTGAGTAGAGCATCAACGTTGCCGAGTCTCACGTTCAACTGCTCGAACCGAGCAAGCGTGACACTTTCAAGATCCGGGCGGTCGCTGCAGCTGAAGCGAACCACCGCAGCTGTGTGGTCAATCCACTGATTGCCTCTCTCACCGCTTTGTATGCCATTGCACAAACAAAACAATTCAAATTAAATAACAAAATTTCAAACAACAAATAACAAAGGAAATCCAAAGCAAACAATTAAACGGCTTAACTGTTAGTCAACAACTCAAGAAATTACAAAAGGGAAACACAAAGTAAACAATCAAACTGGTCCCTACAACTCAAGACAACAACAAAACATTGGTTCCAATCTAATGAACAACAATAAACTTTTATTTCAATTTAAAACAATGCCAATGTTCAAAAATTACAATTTCAAATGTTAACTTTCACAAACAACTATGTCAATGGTACAACAATCCTATATTTTAATGTCTTCCAGACATCCAATACAACAGGTCAGAACTCACAACAAGGGGCTGGTAACCCGGGTGATTTCGGTAACATAAGTTTACTTGTCTCAACAATTTAACAAATTATTTCAATAAACAAATAATTACAGTTAACAAATATTTACAGTTAATTACTATTTCCTTATAGAGACTGCCAAGTAATTAGCTTACTGTAAATTACTATTTTTGTTGGTTGTATATCTTACAACCACGCTCTGCTACCAGAATGTTCGACGCCAGTCCAAGACCTAGGCCATAGGATTTAAAGAAATTACGTGGAAGCGTGCATGGCGGGCCTCGGGCAAGCGTGGGTCTAACTGTCCGCCGTGCGCGGAGCTGATTAATACAAATATTTAATCACTCACCTGGTTGAGGAAAACTGGCTCCGGAGACTACCCGGATTTATGTATGTAAATGAGTGTATATTGTATTGTGTAGTGAAGTTAGTATTCCAGGAGTAAGGCCGCTTCAATACTCTCGAGATTTACAAGAACGCGGTTTTCTTACGGTCACACTATTTCAATCAAATTCCAAAATAAAACCCGTTCAATATCGTCAAAAGGGGTTGCTTACACACAAAACAATCAGATCACAACAAATGGTCCGCAAAACTATAGATTCAACAAGATTAATCATTAATATATTCTCAAGACAAATTCCCACCAACCAACCATTTTTCAAGACCAAACTCAAGTGTCAAAATCAAACTGACAAGTGACAGTTTTCCCTCTGTTACACGTCATGATGCGTAGGTGCATAGAGTAAACAAAAAACTGTCGTACGGTCCGTTGTCTGTGGTCACGGGACGAAACATCCAGTTTGGAACGTCTTATGACATACGGTGCCGAAAAGTGAACACTGACCGTTGGCCTGGCCCACAAATTAGTAAAGGTCACTTAGCACGCTTTTGATCGGTATGTGTTCGGAGTTTCTTTGTAGAAGTGGCTAGGACAAACCGGATGCGAAAACCGGAGGACAGGGTGATGTGGCGTAGCCTGGGAGAGGCCTATGTCATGCAATGGGGCTGCGATAGGCTGAGGTGATTGATTAACGAGTCAGTTTCAAGACGTCAATATTCATAAGAAAATGTAAATTTCAAGGGTTACCCTGGAGCTTTCACCTTCAGGAAAAGCTTATGATTTGTATACTGTCGTGTTGACTCGTAGCACCTAATTGGAGGTGTCACCCATCGGGGTCGATATGCGCTAGGCGTCGGTAGCCAGCTCGGTGAGTTCCTCGTTCGACGTGTATTTTTAGGCATGGAGAATCTGGCCACCATGAAGAACCGACCGATGATCCTCATCGGCGGCTAGCGCTCTCCGCCCCCTGCCCCGCGCGCCTCCTTGTGATGTGGACACGTTCACAGCGCGGAGCTCGCCGACGCCGCGCGTGCCGCTGTGGGTGCCGGCGGGGCTGGCGGGGCTGGCGGGGCTGGGCGGCCTGGCGCGGCTGGCGGGGCTGGGCGGCCTGGCGCGGCTGCCGGGCCCCGCCGGCCGGCCCGCCGCGCGCGCCTTCAGCTCGCGGCCGCCGCCCGAGGACGACGAGGAGGGCGGCGGGCCGTTCTCGCACCTGGACGCGCAGGGCCGCGCGCGCATGGTGGACGTGGGCGCCAAGCCGGTGACGGCGCGCGCGGCCGCGGCCGAGTGCCAGCTGCAGGTGAGTGCGCGCCTGCTGCGCCTGCTGCGCGACGCGCGCCTGCCCAAGGGCGACGCGCTCACCGTGGCGCAGCTGGCGGGCGCCATGGGCGCCAAGCGCACGGCCGAGCTCATCCCGCTGTGCCACCCGCTGGCGCTGGACGTGGTGCGCGTGCGCGTGCGCCTGCCGCCCGGCGACTGCGCGGCGGGCGGCGCGCTCACGCTGCGCTGCGAGGCGCGCGCCACGGGCCGCACGGGCGTGGAGATGGAGGCGCTGACGGGCTGCGCCGTGGCGGCGCTGGCGCTCTACGACATGTGCAAGTCGGTAGACCGCGGCATGCGCATCACGGAGCTGCGCGTGCTGCACAAGACGGGCGGCCGCAGTGACGTCACGCCGCCGCCGCCGCTGCGCGCGCCCGACCAGTCGCCGCTGGGCGAGGGCGAGACCTACGCGCCCACGAACGTCATGCACTTCTAGCCGTTACTGCGCCGGGACTACGACTGAGTGTATCTAAATCTTGTGTACCACAATGGCGAGCAAATGTGAGTCGCGAGCTATTCCAGCTCTAGTCTTGTTAAGTTTTACTTACCTTATGTGTTGTATTTTATTAGCATTCCTTTCGTTTAGTGAATACGTGAGTATAAAGCATATTAACGGAGACTTCGATCAATAGCGGATCCTGAATATATTCTGGGATCATCCATCCGATAATCCAGTATCTATGCTGTTTCGGGATTCAATGACATTCAGGAATAATTTATGAAAGAAAAACCGCGTGCATTAGGGGGAACCCCGTCAGTAACTTCCTCACTTGATACTGGCACCCATACACGCTCGTATATGTGGCGTTCCGCGCATAAAGGTACCAGATGTCGGCATTTAGTTTCAGAGTTATTTGCGTTTTGTAAATCGGGTGAAAATATGGCATTTTGTGATTTTTACTGATTATTGTTCTACAACAAATTTGCTACAATTTGATACAATTAACATCTACAGACAAACATTTTTTTTATTTATTTTTTATTCAGCATAATAAAGGGACTCTTCTAGATTCTACATCCCGCCCTAACTCAATACCTCCCTACTGGTACCTTTATGCGCGGAACGCCACATATTATTATACAGAGTTGATATGACAGAGGGGCATTAAATTACACTACGTATAATATACTGCCGTGCTAAGGGTAAGAGCAGTAAGTCGGAAATTTCAAAGTTGAGAAAATGGCGATCAAAGTTATCGATTAAATTTTTACTTACTTCTACTTTAACTTACAAGTTTTAGTAGGTCTGATTTTTTTCAATATGTAGCTTGAATGGAATTCTTTCATGATACCAAGTTAATAATTGCTATTTATTTATTATAATATATTTTACTAGCTTCCGCCAGCGGCTTCGCTCGCGTGAAAATTCAACCCCCCAATTCACCCTCTTAGGAATGGAATTTCTAAAAACCCTTTCTTAGTGGATACTTACTCTTCACAAAGAACACACCCTCCAAATTTCGTGTCTCTAGGACCAGCGGTTTAGGCTGTGCGTTGATATATCAGTCAGTCAGTCAGTCACTCAGGACTTTGAATTTTATATATATAGATTGACGAAAACTCCTATTATGTCTAGTACGAGTTAACTCTATTTATACTGATTGCTTAGAATAACCGCAGTAAGTACCCTAGTTGCTGCTTTAATGCTAAGTATGCCATACATACGATATCTACATTTTGTATGAAATTACGTGTCACTTTGGGGTCAAAAAAAGATAAGATGTTAGCTAAATAGTATGATTGATTATATATCATTTAAAATATCATTTATTGAGAAATCTATGCATACCTTGAAATGTAGTGAATTACGTACAGGTTTTTTCGTACAAGGCTCTGAAAGTATGTAATTAAAGTCAATGCCGTTTAATTTCTAAAGCATTTGTGTTTTGTTTTTTTGTAAGTAACTTACTATATTTTATACCTAAATCTATTTATTTATTATTTTTGTTTAATATGAAGTGAAACGGACTGAGTTAATGAGTGTTTGTACTTGTTGAAATGGTAACAATGAGTAATAAATAAAAGAATATGTTTAATTACAACAATCAAAACTTTAATTGTTCAAAACTTCTTATTCAAAATTACAGACACAATAAACTTAGACTATTTTAAACAATACTTAGAGCCAATCAAAAAATACAAAAACCTACTCCTGTACCTATTCCTAAAATATTATAATCAGTCTTGTAATAAAATCTGCAACTACAAATACTCCTATGGAGTTTTATGTTAATAATTCAAGAAAAAAGTACCAAAACTAGCTTATATATTAGCATTATTTTAAATGCAGAGAGTTAGCATTAATTATTTATTAAAAAATACTTTAAAACTAAATCATGTGAACACAATTTGAGATCAAAGACACATTATTATAAAATCACAAAAGTGTTATACTTATTCTAAGATTTTTGAACTGTTGTACTTACAGTAAGTGTGATTACTGCTGATATTCTAAGTATCCAATACTAAAATAGAATAAAAATGTCGGAGGTACACTAATTACCGTGAAGTAAGTATATTTCCTGCTTTTATGCTAAGTAAAGAAAATCATTTCATTGACTTACTGCTGTTATGCTTAATGATATTTTTAGGTTCCAGTGAATATATAGAAAAACGGGAGTAAGACCAGCTTATAGAGCATTACGTGGCGATCCAGGATACGTACTTAACTCAATTTTGAAAAAAATCGACCTGCTGCTCTTACTGTTAGCGCGGCAGTATACGTGTTTAGTATTAATTCGATACGGTATAAAAATAAAAAGCACCAAAAATGAGATTTTGTTATTTTTTTCAAACAAACTAAATAGCTTACAAATCAAAGTAAAACGCAGCCACCCTTTGTAAATAAATTTAACTGACCTTAGATACCTAGGTAACAGAGCGGCACGTCGCGTACGCGCGCCGGAGCGCGGCGTGTGTTGTGTCGTGTCAGAGCGGGCGGGGGCGGGCGGCGGTTTACGTTGTAACGTTTTCAAATACGCGCACAACAACAACCACAACAAAAACACTAAATTTTTAAAAAATCATTTGCGACTAAACTACTGCTCCTATTTAATTGATTTTTGGTACAGAGCTTGAAAATGGTACCTAGTACAGGCAGTGGTGGAAATAATTCCTTTAAATTAAAAGATTCAAAAAAACTATTTTTCACCACGCGGGTACTGGATCTGATATATTCTCAAAATTTCTGCGGAGAGCGAAGGGAGGTTCACAAGTAGGAGGCCAGGAGAAATAATTCAGTTTCATGCAAATTGGTTGTTCATACCAACGTAACGCCTTCAGCGGGACTCCCACAATCTGGTGCGACCTCGGGATGGCGGGTCACAACTTTCCGTGGTCCAGGTATCACCAAATCACACAAGCACACAACGTTCAGAGGTCTATCCCCTACTCTTATAGGGTGCGTGCACGCGTCTATTGTCCTCCATGCGCGGCGTAGAACTAACGGAGCGGTCCATTCAAGGGCACGATGAGGTCGCGCACGCAGCGTCGCAGGAGCGGTCGCCAGCGCGTCGCGCGTACATCGATATACATATACCAATTTACACAAAAAAGAACCAGGCAGTTTAAAGGAAACCCCTCTGTCGTATCAACTTTGTATAAGTGTGTGTGGGCGTGCCAGTTTTTCTCTTTCTATTGAAAGAGACACAAAGAGAAAGTACGAAGACCTGGGGTACAAGAGCGAGTGAGGCGAACTCAATAAATTTTTCACCCCACCTCGAACTGATCTACTAAGGATAATAAAGGAAACATATATTTTACGCAACTCACAATAACATCAATGCTGTCTGAGAGTACTTTGCATTTGCAATCCGTAATAAATGTTATGAGAATTATAAATACATACAATACCCCTACAATTAATAATTTGTTAAGTAACTATTTAGTGTCTAAACAAAGTTTTAAGATTTATGCGCGCAAGGCATACGAATAATGATTCATCTTTAGTGATTTACACTGTGTTTGTGACCGAACTGTTGTATGTATTCATACAACAGTTCCGTCACACAGTGTAGTAATACATAATAAAGACCGTCACAGCTGATGATTGTACTCAAACTTTTAACAGGCTCTAATGTATAGTGCGTATGAACAGTAATTATCTGATAAAAATTTGTATCTCCATTTAGCCACAAAATAAAAATCTTTTGATGCTGGACGATCTGCAACCGCTTAGGTACCCGATAGGTAACTGTGTAGCAATTGTAAACTACTATTGCGTTAGATAAGCATCGTTGTAGCTGTATCCAATAATAAGGGAAGACAGAAAAATAAGAATAATGACGATGCACTGTAAAATAATTATAGGAGACGGCAAGTAACTGTAGTGCTGCGCTGCCTTCCATCCGACGGGTCAGACCATGAACCAAAACAAAGGTTGTTTAGCAGAAGTAAGGTACTTGTTCAATTTGTGTAACCACTTTGTTAGTATAATAGGTTGTTTGGTGCTAAAAATATATAATCATTAAAATACAAAGTAAGTATATAGAAACAGTTAAACTGTTCATAAGTGTACTTTTGTAAGTAAGGTGGAAATCGTATTGTTGTAGCTATTAATATTGACATGTTATAATATTGTTTATATTTTTTATAATATTGTTTATTTTTTTTATTATATTGTACAATGTAATAACGAGTGTAGTTTCAATATAAACATTTACATAACCCTTGACTATAGGTAAGTACAACCATAGATATAAAAAAGAACGAGATATGCCCAGTTGTTGAAAATGAGTACGAAATGAAATCCACTGTGTGCAGTTCGCCCCTACCACGTTCCACTACTACACATGCAGTTCAGTACAAGCAATATATATGTCGCAGTAAGATAGATAAAGCCGTAATATAGTTATATCCCTAGGGATATAATTATATACCGTAACATAGTTATACGAAAGCGATTCTTTACTATCTCACTAGGAATATACAGTAGAATCCGGTTATAACGACTGTGAAGGGACCGGTGATATTACGTCGTACTAACCGGAGGTCGTACTAAACGAAAAGACAATTTTTAATTTTTATTGAAATGACATTCATGTATAATAAACATACATACATTATGTATTTAATAATATTTACGTGACCAAAAGAAAAAATAAAACTGAATCAAAATATTTATTTCACATAATGTACCTACATATATCTATAATAATAATGACACTTTTTTCTTCAACAGAGAAACTTTTTCGTTTTATAGAAGCCATTCGAAATCACGCATCACCCGCAAATTAACGCCGTAAACTAAACAATCGCATTCGAATCAGCGACGTGCAGGCAAGGGGGAAGCGCGGGGCGGAGATAGTTTCCTAGGGCTTCTTCACACGTACCACAACCACACCACGTCGCAACGACAAAATGCTGTCAAGCAGTGGTTACGTGTGAATAGTGTCGCTGCAGCTTTTTGTAGTTGCGTTGTGATACCGACAAAATGTCGATGTGGTTGCGTTGTCTCCAGTAGTTGCGATGCGGTTACGTGGTGTGCAGACACAGTTCGACTCCGGTTTTCATAGCGTAAACACGTGTTGACTGACCAAACTCATGGAATTCGAAGAGGAAACTTTGTTGTTGCTATCCTTGCTATGGCTATTATTAAGACGAAGACGGAAGTCACTGGTGGTTGCGTTATGGTTGCGATGTTGTCACACACACGGTCGATTACGACTGCGAAATGTGGTACGTGTGAATAGTCCTATTCATTTTCAATACGAAATATACGCCCGGCCACGTGGTGTGGTTGTGGTCGTGGTGTGGTTGTGGTACGCGTAAAGAAGCCCTTACCTACGATTTATTTGTAAACACGTCGACGCTCGTCGTCGTTGTAACCGGACAATTTTGTGTGAAATTCCGTCGTTAAAAGCGGTCGGTCGCTGTAAGCGGAGTCGTAATAAACGGATGTACTTTCATAGTGGCTTGTATTAAAACCAAACACGCGCCTATACTTACGTCGCTAAAAACGGTTGGTCGTTACATGCGAAGTCGTACTAAACGGACTCTACTGTAGTTATAAAACCGTCGAAGTATAGTGATATACTTATATTACTAGATTAAGTTCAGTTTTATAAATATATTAGGGTTTGTCTCAAAAAAATCATATTGTCATCATATTGTAGTATATTAAAGCTTATTTATTCTCAAACATTTTTGAAAAATTGAAAAAATTTCACAAGCGTGCCACTTTTTTGAGACAGGCCCATTACTTGATTAAGCTTGGTGAAATAAAAATCTACCATATATAATTAAATACAACAACATTTTATTGGTTTTATCTTTATTAATAAATCAACTTTATGTATCCTGCAGTTAGTTACAATGCTTTGTGACATTAACACGTATTAAAGTAATTATAATTAAAACGATCATATTTTTTGGAATTTAAACATTAACAATACAATTAAAACTAATCAAACATTAAAAATCTTTTAAAGCCACACAGTTTTGAGATATCTTTATTTCTTATCAACAAGTTGAGATCTTGGTTTCTTTAAAAGTATTTTTTAATTTTTGTTCAGGCAAGAAGAGGAATCATGACATCTAGAATGACATAGCACTGAATGCTTCTTACAGGCACATCTTTTACAACAACAACAACAACTGTTCTCGGCCGACTGACTGCGGAGTGGGGAGCGCGTAAACACAACGGACCCCTCCTCCGCCGCGGGGGAGGCGGCGCGCCGCCTGCGCCGCACACTCCGAAAGCTATTTCACTAAACTTAATCTAGTAATATAAGTATATCACTAAACTTCGACGGTTTTATAACTATATTCCTAGTGAGATAGTAAAGAATCGCTTTCGTATAACTATGTTCCGGTATATAATTATATCCCTAGGAATATAACTATATTACGGCTTTATCTATCTTACTGCGACATATACAAAGATTGACTGATGAAAGACGGTACATACGATCTGTTTTATGAATTGCTACTGGCAATTAATTTTACCACATACCACCGACCCAGATACCACATACCATCAAACCAATTATAACCAAACCAATTACCACATACAACCGAACCATTACCATGTTTTTGACATTCTGCAAGAAACAGTGAAACAATCATCTTCTAAAAGACGAGTACGTTTTGACACAACGGAATAGGATAATAAGCATCGACGAGCGCACCTGATCATGCTCATGACCACCATCTTCAATGGAGCCTTGAGTGATAACATATTCCCGCAAGCCTGAAAGGAAGCCACAGTCACTGGCATCCCCAATCTCGGCAAGCCCAAGGCCGAGCCCACGAGCTATCGCCCCATCAGTTTGCTTAATGTCCTCGGTAAGATCTTTGAGAGACTTATAAACGACTCAGAGACTGCGCTGAGACAAAGGGCCTCATTCCCAATGAGCAGTTTGGTTTTCGAACACAACTCTCGTATGTCCAACTAGTACACCGAATCGTCCGTAGTGCTGTATTCTTCAACATAGCGAAAGCGTTCAACAAAGTCTGGCACAACGGCTTAATATACAAGGTTTACCAGCTATCGCATCGAGCAATATTCTCCCCCCATCCTATTCGTGCAGGAGTCCCTCAGCTCAGGGCTCTGTGCTATCTCCCCTCATTAACGCTATTCACTTGCGATATCCCCAAGAGTAAAACGGCACAGTTGGCACTGTTCACAGACGACACAGCCATTTACTTCACGGGGCGTAGTCAAGATACGATGTCTCACACTCCAAACTGCAGTCGTCCAGGTCGCTGCGTGGTTCAAGAAGTGGAGAATCAAAGTTAATCCCGATAAAAGTCAATCGGTCCTCTTTTCAAAAATTAAAATTAAACAAATTTTTAAAAGGGGCTCCCGTACAACAAACGTGTTTTTTTTTGCTGATAATGGTACGGAACCATTCGTGCGCGATTCTGACTCTGGAGCCCTGGCTGGAGGCCTTAATTTATTAAGGAATTCACAGGAAAGCCCAAGAAAAATTCAATAGTTACAACCTTTCAGATCAAATACAAGATGCCATTTACAAAAAAAAATTAAAAAAAATACGAGGTCTGTCCACCGCGCCGCGTGCCTTTCCCCGTGTAGGATGTACTGCTACCTGCTCGCTGCGCTTCTGTGACTCACGCTGTGCCGCACGACGTCATTACACCTGCCGTAGCGATTCTTGTAATCGCCCCGACTACTCGATTTACGGTGACGGGGTGTTGTCCCAATACACCTGTTAAACTCCTTCAGAGCTAGGCAGTCAATTGAACGGGTCGCAGACCAATGGCCTTCGGGGATCTCCTAGTCGGTACTGGAGACACTTTTCCTTCCCCAGCTACTCACCTAGTGTTCGCACAATAAGACTGGCGACGGGTTTACAAGCTTAGGGCTCACCATTAGGTATTCACCTCCTTGTCTACATGGACACACATACCCGGGCAGGCCCGGATTGGCCATACGGGCAAAGAGGGCAAATGCCCGATGGGCCGGAGGCCCAGTGGGCCGGTCGGGCTGCTGGCTATACCAATAATATTAAAATGATTTTCCATGTTCCCTTAAAAATAATTAAATTTAATAAACAAACATGACCTAAACTAAACCCTAAACCATTACATTAGTGCAATAAAAGTTCAGTTTCTAATCAAAACTTCTTACTTCCCTCTCTTTGTAATCATAGGGGGTAATTGCTTGTCAACTTACTTGAGAAGGAGGGGCTTTTCTTAATGAAATCCTTCTTTAAGAAACAGGTCCAAAGGAAATGGATGTGGCGAAGCACCGACACTATGACAAAGAATTAGATAGACTTCATCATAACGGATAGGAAGCATACATTCAGAGATGTCTCCGTGATCAACAGGTTCTTTACCGGCAGTGATCATAGACTTGTTCGAGGCTCTCAGAATATCAATTTCAAGCTCGAGCGAACTCCTATGATGAAGTCTAGGTTTCGTCCAAGTATGCTCCTAACTATGTTAGGAACTGAAGCGTTCCAGTTAGACCTGGAGAACCGATTCGCTGCCGTGAAAAACAAACCACGTCGACAAAATGCGGCGTACAGTCAACAACTCCAAATTCGCGAAAGAGTCTCTGGAGCTTAAGACGGAACGACGTGAAAACCCACCTGTCACTTCGTCAGAACATCGGGCACTCAACAATAAGATTAGATCATTGGTACAACGCGACCTCCGACGCTCTAATTCACGCTTCATAGAGTAAGCGATTGAGCAAAATCAGGGGTCGAAAGTGTTCATCCAATCAGTTGCGTGGAGCCTGACGAAGTTGACTAAATCTAATGGGGATATCGTGGTTTCGAACCCAGAGATCCGTTCGGAAGTTGAAAACTTCTACGGCCAGTTGTACGCATCGCAAGCATCTCGACCTGATCCCAAAAATGAGGATTCTAAAGCCACTTTAACCCGCCACTTCACAGAAGACCTGCCAGAAGTCAGCCAAGATGAAATCTAGGCGGCTCTAAAACAGCTTAAAAATGGAAAAGCCCCTGGTGAGGACGGAATAACGACCGAGCTATACTGAAAGAGCTTCGGGAGCTCTTCAACTCTGTCCTGTTCTTTGGAAGAACTCCAGAAGCGTGGTTAAGGAGCGTGGTTGTACTTTTCTTTAAAAAGCGGGATAAAAACTTTAATGAACTACAGATCCATTTCGCTCTAAGCCACGTATATAAGCTGTTTTCAAAAGTCGTCACGAATCGTCTAACGCGAAGACTCGATGAGTTTCAGCCACCGGAGCACGCCCGGTTTCGAGGAGGATACAGCACCATAGACTATGAGAAGGCTTTTGACTCTATAGAGACCTGGTCTGTTCTGGAGTTTGCAGCGATGTCAAGTCGACTGGCGATACATCCAAGAGCATGGCTTTATGAAAACGCCATAATGACCGTCCTAACTCAGGACCGGCAAACTGAACACATCGCACTGCGTCGAGGAGTCACGCATTGCACGACGTGTTCAAGACGCTGAACTGGAGTGGACGCCGTATAAACATCAACGGCGAATACATCTCACACTTGAGATTTGCAGATGACATCGTCATACTGGCTGTATCGCAGAACTTGCAGCAAATGCTGGAGGGCCTAGTTGATTCTTCTGTACGCATTGGTCTACAGATGAACATGGACAAAACAAAGGTAATGTTCAACGATCACGCAACTCCGGACCGATACAATGATGGTGCCCTCAAGTTTGTTCGAGAATACGTTTACCTCGGGCAAACTCTGCAGTTTGGTAAGAACAAACTTGAGAAGGAGGCTAACAGGAGAATTCAGCTGGGCTGGGCAGCATTTGGGAAGCTTCGTCGAGTCTTCTCGTCACGTATTCCGCAGAGCCTAAAGACTAAAGTCTTCAACCAGTGCGTCCTGCCTGTTATGACCTACGGAGCCGAAACGTGGACACTTACGGTACGGCGGGTCCATAAATTTAAAGTCGCTTACCGACCTATGGAACAAGCTATGCTTGGAGTATCTCCGAGGGATACAATCCAGAATAAGGTGATTCGGCAGAGAACCAAAATAGTCGACATAGCTCATAGGATTAGCAAGCGACAATGGGCCAGCCACATTAGCCGTAGAACCACGGGTAGACGTGTTCTAGAGTGAAGTCCGCGAATCGGCAAATGTAAGGTAGGACACCCTCAGGCTAGATGGAGCCAGGGCCGTAGCTAGAGGGGGGGGCATTGTGGGGCAATGCCCTACCTTAAAATCACAATGCCCTACCTTAAAAATACCAAAAACGAAGAGAACCTATTAGAATTGGATTGCATGTTTATAGTTTTAGATAAAAAAATGTAGCAATAGGTATCTAAACTTTTCCGAACATACCATCGTTTGGGACATTCATTTCTTATTATAATAATTATTTTCTCTGTGTATAGATGGCATTTGAAGCGCCATCACATGAAACAATGGGTCTATTTAATTATAATATGCCAATGCATAGAAAAATTTCAACCGTCTTGTTCGCTTGTTCTTCATCATTGAGGATTTAATAGCTGTCCTTAAATCCATGCTCATGTTCTGTCACAGAAATTATTTGTTTATGAATAGCTATTGAATGTACATCACTGACCTAGAGGTGATGTTGATTGATTTCGTAGCCCGTGCTTCAGAGCAGATCAATTAGGATATACTTAGTCACAAAAATGAAGGGATATAAAAAAAAAAACATATTTTTGGGTGATTTTCAACAAGCTGTAACTCTGAGGAAAATGATCGTACAGCAAAAAATTAAAAGTACATTGTAGCACCATGTATCTAGTTTTCAGATACGGCCATGTTTTTTTTTAAATCATGTTTGGGTCTGGAGAAATAACAAAGAAATAACCAAAAAAAAAAATTTCCAAATTTTTTCTCGTCTTAAAAAAGGTCTACGGGTTTCAATTTTTTTTTTTCCATTGTTTCAATCAAAAGTTCTATTAGGAAATTTAAAGCTAATATACAAGTTTAAACGTGATTAAAAACTTGCCTACTAAAATTACGTCAAGCGCTGATTAATTTGACAGGACTAAACTAAAATTTATCTTCTGTCCTTTCCTTAATGAAATAGAAAGAAAAAGATGCACTGAACTTAAATTTAGTTTAGTTTGTGAGTAAGGGAATCCGACCATTGTTTCAGTTTTACGAGGCTTACACAATTCTATAACTTCTGCATATAAATTCTGGAATCTCCCAATATACTTGTATATACACCAACACACCTAAAACTTCAACTTCATCAATGCTCTTCTATCATTACTGCTCTCCCTTGCAACTGTCCTCTTCTTGAACATACTTCTTCTATTAGATACCTCGGAATTCAAATCGACAACCACCTAACATTTAAGCAACATATATCCAAAATTTCTGGCAGGATAAGAAAACTTATTCACACCATGCGAAAGCTACGAGACTGTCTACCGATAGACACACTACAACAAGTTTACCTAGCGCTCTGCCAATCAATAATTCAGTATTGCATCAGCGTGTGGGGTAGTGCTGGAAAGACCTACTTGATTGAAGCTGAAAGAGCACAGAGAGCGCTGCTAAAAGTAACTTTCAAGAAGCCCTACCGGTTTTCTACCGATTTACTCTATCGCGAAACGAGAGTTCTCAGAGTCCGCCAGCTTTTCATTCTTTCTGCCTGCATCAAAACGCACAAAAACATTAAAAGCAGGCCAGACTACAGATCAATCCTAAGTAAAAGAAATTATAGAATCCCAACACCTGATAACACCTCATTGCTAGCTAGACGCTCCCCAGCCTACTCTCTCATAAATACGTACAATAAAGTCTGCAAACTCTGCGATATTAAAAATACTACCGCATTCAAATGCGAAATTATTGTAAAGAAAATGTTGCATAACACCGGCTACGATGACTCGGAACAATTAATATAACGACCCTGACCTGACACTGAATCCAAAGTACACACTATCACACACACACACACACATATACACCACATACACACACATACACATATATACCACATGCACACACACCACACAAACTTTACACATACGCATAGCCCTACCGAAAATCACCTCTCTAGTTTCCACTCTGGAATTCGTATCCTGAGCCCCAAGATACAGACTAACTGTCTAGTTTGGGGCTCACTGGTAAATATAAACTGTAACAAGCTGTAGGTAATATTTAAGCTACTCATGTCGTCTCAACTTGATATTAACCTATGTTTGCTTATTGTATTACCTGGACAATAAATATTTTTCTATTTCTATTTTTCTATTTCTATTAATTCTGACTCACTACTTGACACTTTCCCTTTTTGTATATCACTCGTAATTTGAGCTTCATAATGAGAATATTTCATAAAAATATCATTTGCCTCAGATAATTTCATAGTCAATATATTTCCTGTTCTACAATCTGGACCAATTTTAATTAGATAAACTCTTATTTCTTTAATGACACTACACGAATTTTCTAACTTAGTTGCCATAACTTGCCATAATAAAAGCGGAATCTTCTCTTGCATACATGTTTCTATCATACTTAGATTAAAGTTCATTAAAAAATATAATTGTCATCATCACACCGAGCCTTGTTGAATATTAACTGTTGACCGCACTAGAGCGCACTTGTATTTTCTAGTATAGCACTGCACAAACACAAATAATTTTTCTCACGTCACACTATTCCGTCGTCCACGCCTACGGCCAGTTTTGGAAGTCTGCGAAGAAACGACCGTCGCCTAGAATGATGGTGAATCTGCTGGTCAATCCACTGAAGGTGACATCTTCTATAAATTCTGTAGATGGCATAGACTGACGCCAGCGTTACCAAAGTGAGGATTAGCAGCAAGATTATATTTGTAACTCCAATATGTGTCTTCAACTCTTCTATTGAAGCCTGGTTGTTGCCTCCAGCGGCGGTCTGGGCAAGGATCACCTCCTCCTTTGACATCAAAGGAGGACCCTACGCAGCTATCCAACTTAACAGGTTCAATAAAAACTTGAAAGATTCGTCGCTAGATGGCATTAGTCTTCTTTTGTTGAATCAACGCATGTCACCCCCCTCCCGCCGAAACAAATGAATACACAAATATCACAATTTTTGAGTTGTCTTACTTTAGATCTAGGTGTGCGATATATGGGCAATGGTATTTTATATAAATCAAATTACAGCCATCGCGCTTTAGCAGGGTCGCCATGTAAGGCGGAAACTCGAGGAGATATTGAAAGACCGAGAGCTGAATCAATACTGTCTTTATTATTGTAACGAGTAAACAATTATATGGATTACATTTATATTAAATAAGGCTGGTTACACACTATAAGGTTGATTACACACTACAAAACACCTATATCTAATTTACGTTGGTAAGTTTTCTTTTACGAATGGCTGAGGGCCGGTTGTTTGAGAAATGCCCGGACCGATTTAAAGCCCCAGTCCGGCCCGGCCCGGGCCAATCCACCCGGGGAGTTAGTTTGTTAGGTAATAGGTTGTTGGCATGCTCCTTATAAGGCTAAACGCTTTTATCTCGCCACTATGACGGACGCTAAACAACTAGCGTTCCTCAGAGAGGTCCTATGACCCTATTATCATCGCCAAATATGGCATGAAGCCCGCGGAGCTTAAACAACCTTCGTCTTCGACCCAGGGCTCAGTCGCTGACTTCCGAAGAATTGTTATTGTATAATGTGACTTTATCAAAGCCCATTGTAAAGGTGTGTACAGACCTGGGCGAATGCGACGCTCGCGAGCTGATTGTGAACTGAACGCGTGCATTTCATGTTTATACGTTGCGTCTGCGCTGGCTGCGCTCTGCTCGCGCGCAAGCTACGAGCAGTTCGCAAGCGAGTCGCGAGCGGCGCATGAATTTCATGTTCGTCGCTGCCCCTGTGGCGGCCGCGCGCCGCTCGCGTGCAAGCTACGCGCAGTTCGCAAGCAGCTCGCGGTGTGCGTAGTCCCAGCGGAAATGTGTCGAATTTCTTAATTTCAGTTTAGCAGATATTTAGTGTATGACGTCGTGTTATTGTCTATGGTAAATAAAAATTTGTGCATCCAACCATTGCGGAGATATTCAACAAAAACTGTTTCCGCTGGGACTACGTATTCCTAGCGGCACTTTTTTTCCTATGGACGTACAAGAAAAAAAATACATACAATAATTAGTGTGTAACGAGAGGTAAATGTGTATGTTAAAATGAAATTTGTGTGTCTTATATTTGTCAAGATATTCAAGTTGCCGCTGCGCTGACGTTTGGCTATTTGATGAAAATCATATAAAACGGTTTAGCACACAGTTGTAATTTTTTACGCAGGTTGCTTTGAATTTGTGTGTAATGTGTGTGAAAACAGAATTTGAAAAAAACCTACCGTTCAGAAGATATACACGTAAAAGTAAAATAAGGTTATTAGGTCCAAGTACTTAAAATAGGAACTCTAGAACCTAACTCATCTCGTTTATTTATATCTTGTAAGGGTCTACAATGTCCTGCCAAGTTTCATTCATGTGCTCTTAGTAATTAATGAGCAGTGGCATAATTTACTACGACTGGAACACTATATTTTATGACATCCGATTGTAGGACTTTTTAAAGGAAAAGCAAAATGAAACTTATTCCAATATTTAGTGTATTAATGCAACTATTCACATGTAAAATTTCAGCTCATTACACTGAATGATTAAAGAGATATAATAAAAATAACAGAACAAGAGCAAAACATCGATAAACCGACCAAGTTTGAATGGCTACATAAAAGCGGCCGTGCAGTATAAAGAGCTAACGTTCTAAAATTTCCAGTGTTTTACAGTTATTGGATCGGTACAGGTGTGCACACAATTCTTGAAGAAGTAACTACATACTTAATAACTTTCGTGATATAAATAGTAGGTAATTTGTTTTTTTTAGACTTACGAAATTATTACAATAATAATTGCATAATAATATGTATTAACAAATGCATTTATTTGTCAGAATATTACGAAAAAATTGTTACAGTAGGTAGTTATTATGTCCTTAATATTCTGCTGCTTCCAGCGCACAAACATTTTGATTAAAATTTGATTAAATAGAAATACTAATAATAATAAGAAAAAAAAACATTAACACCAGTAGTCATTTTACCACCAGTAGTAATTTTTTTTTTGTTGCTGTAAAAGCTCGAACGAGAAGACCAACTCCCGAAAACTTACTAGTAAACCTAAAATTTTCACCTTTATGGGGTTTTACAGTAGGCAATATATTTGTTATTCATATTTAATACAAAAACTGATTTTTTATATCAATTAAAAATTTTGTTTTTTTTTTATTTTTGTTGGAGTTGGGAGCGGCAAGCGGGGAAGATGAGAATATAATGAATACGCTTCAGCTTAATATTTTATATTACAATACCAAACCGACATTTGCTTTTTACATAGTTATTGAATTAGGAATCAACACACCATGGTAACCATAGGGTTGCTCACAAACACTTACATTAGGGAAGTGCTACATAATCGATTTGATTCGATTCAACACTCCTTCTCACTCCTAATGTATTCCCATACTGGTTCTTAAATGTGCAAGTCTTGGACCTGTTAATCCTTTCGTCAATAGATCCGCCTCCATATCTTCTGTAGGTTGATATTGGACTTCGACGAGTCCTTCTTTGATGCAGTCTCTGATATAATGCACTTTAAGGTCTATATGCTTCGACTTCGAAGATACTATTGGATTTTGACACAGCTTTATTGCTGCTTGATTATCATTCAATATTAGTATCTTTTCTTGTTTTATATTTATTTCATTGAACAATGCTCGTAGATACGCTGCTTCTTTAACAGCTTCTGTAAGAGCAACATATTCGGCTTCTGCTGTGGATAGCGCAATGTTTCTTTGTTTTCTACATCCCCAGCTGATAGGAGCTCCAGCAAATTTAAAACAATATCCGGAAAAGGACTTTCTGTCTATCTTACATGAACCCCAATCAGCATCAGCCATGTCATATAGTTTATTTCCGGTCTTCTTGAAATTTAAACCGATATCTTTTGTACCCTTCAGATACCTTAGAACACGTTTCGCACTTTTGAAATGCGTTTCATCAAAACAGTCATTAAATTGCGATAAGTAGCTTACAGCAAATGCAATATCTGGCCTTGTAGCTACAGCTAAAAACATTAAAGTGCCAATCAAGTTTTTGTAAGGCAAGTCTACTATTTCTTTCTTGTTTGACTCTAGTGCAATGCCTGGTTCTATTGGTGTAGTAGTAGACTTGCATTCTTCCATTTTAAATGTTCTCAAGGCTTCGTCTATTTTCTTTGTTTGCTTAATAATAATTTCCTTGTTTTTGTATGATACTTCTATGCCAAGTATACATTTTGGTTTTCCCAGATCTTTCATTTCAAACTTTTGACTTAGCATTTCTTTTATTTCTTTCAACTTCTTTTGACATGAGCAGGCAAGTAATATGTCATCGACATATATTCCAATAATGGCACGCACTCCTCCTTCTGTGTATGTGTATACACAGGGCTCTGCTTTTGTTGCCTGAAAGCCAATATTTATTAATTCTGTGTCCAGTTTGATATACCATTGTCTCCCTGCCTGCTTAAGTCCATAAAGAGCCTTTAATAATAAAAAGACTTTTTCTCCTTCTATGCTTTTTAGATCTGTTAAAACCTCTTTTGCTTTATTGTAGACGGTTAGATCATCAGACTCAAACTCAGCAACTAGTATCTCTCTTACATATCTCTCTATGTAATTAGGCAATTTCATATAAATTCTTTCTTCAATATTTCCATTTAAGTATGCTGTGACTACATCCATTTGATTCAAATGCAGGCCTTCTTCAACAGCAATACCAAATATACTTCTTATAGAACTTAGTTTTGCAACGGGTGCGTAAGTTTCGTTATAATCAACACCCGGACGCTGCGTGAAACCTTTAGCCACTAGTCGTGCTTTGTTTGTAACTTTGTTTTCTGGGCTCACTTTTCTTTTTAAGATCATCTTGTAGTCTATGATTTTCATACCTTTCTCTTTCTTTACGATTTTCCACGTACCATTTTTAATGTGTGATCTAATTTCAGATCGGATAGCATCACTCCAGTCTTCAGTTTGATCATTCTTTTCAAACGAGTAAGCTATTTCTGATGACAACTGACATTCTTCTGAAACTCCCATATCATAATCCTTCATCCAAGTAGGCTGTTTTATATCTCTTTTCGGCCTTTCTCTAGTCATTGTTTCAGGTGCGTCAACATAAGCTTCTTGTTCTTCATCTGATGATGCTTCATCAAAATCGGTGTCTGGTATGATATTTGGTGTAGACTCTGTACTTGTGTTTTCTTTAGATGTCTCCAATTTATCTGAGACTTTTTCTTTATTGTTGTTTATTTCTATGTTTACTTCAGTGCTCAGATTTTTCTTTTGTTTTATTTGTTTAGTTTGTTTTTCTTTCTCAGGTATTTGTCCCAATTCTTCAACAAAATTGTCATAGTTTTCTTCTGCTTCATAAAACATTTTGTTTATGATTTTAACATCCCTGCTGATTATTACAGAATTCTTTTCAGGAACGTAAATTCGGAATCCTTTTGCGTTTTTAGCATAACCCATAAATACACCGGGTGTAGCTTTTGCTGATAGTTTTCGCTTTCTTCTTTTCGGAAGTACAAAAGCTTTGCTTCCGAAAATATGAAGGTGATTTCCTGATGGAGTTCGTCCGACCCATTTCTTGAATGGTGTTTCTCCTTTCAGTGCTTTGGATGGACTTCTATTTATTAAATAGTTGGCAGTATATACTGCTTCTGCCCACAATTGCTTTGGTGTATTTGCTTCTATCATTAAGCATCTGGCTTTATCCATCAGGGACCTGTTTTTGCGCTCGCTGATTCCGTTTTGTTGCGGAGTATAAGGTGTACTTAACCTTCTTTGGATTCCATGTAGTTTCAGATAATCGTCAAATATTTTATTTACGTATTCCCTTCCGTTATCTGATTGCAAATTCTTTATCTTTAAGTCAGTAAAATTTTCCACCTTACTTTTAAATTCCTTAAATTTTTCAAATACTTCGCTTTTCTGTGCGATAAAATATATGCAACAGTACCTGGTATAATCATCAATGAACGTTACGTAATACTTTGATCCAGCTATAGACTCATATTCCAATGGACCACATACATCACTATGGATTATTTGCAATGGTTCAGTAGTGTATATTTCCTCATGACGCGGGAATGGCAATCTTGACAGTTTTCCTTTTATACAGGTTTCACAATTATCAAGTTTTCCTTCACCTACATCAAGTCCATACATCAATTCTTCTTTTGCCATCCTTACCAAATCTCTTTCATTGATATGGCCTAGTTTTCGATGCCACTGCATGATTTTGCTATCATTTCCAGTTGTGCGTGTATATTTTGCGGTCTCATTTGATTCATCAAATTCGAGGTAGTATAAATCGTTACTCTTCTTTGCTGTCAGTATTATTGTTCCATTATTTTCCATTATATATGCCTTTTCTTTTTCAAAAATAACTTTATTTCCTCTTTCAGTTATTTTACTAACTGACAATAGGTTGGTTGTCAACTCAGGAATAAACAATGTGTCGTTTAAATTAAATTTTTCTTTTTCTTTGAACACTGTCACTTTTCCTTTTCCTTCAATCGTTGCATAATGTTTATTTGAGGCCAGCTTCAAATTTCCTGACGCTGACTCCATGCTTTTAAATAAGAGGCTTTCACCACAAAAGTGCGATGTACAACCGCTATCAAGACACCACGTGTTTTTATTAGTAACCTCTTTTCCTGTGTTTAGGCATACATTGAAATTTTTCTCAGGTGTTTTCTCATACTTTTTCTTGGGAGCATTATTCTTTTGACTCCAGCACGCCTGAGTGGTATGGCCTTTCTTTTTACACTTTTGGCAATATTTTCCTTTCTTTGTGAAAAAGGCTTCTTCATTTTCTTTACTACAGTCAATATGTTTTCGTGACTCACTCTCTTCAACGATTTTTATTTTCAGTTCTTCGGGAGACGGTAAGGTGTCACGAGTTTCCACTGCTATACGGAAATTCTCATACGCAGCTGGAAGGCTGTAAAGCATCATTATGCTAAGTAGATCGGGATGCAAGCTAACGCCCATATCCGCTAGCTTGTCCACGATGTCAATAAAATTATTTAAATGTTCACGGACGTCATCTTTACCAGCCTTTTTTAATATCAGCTGTTTTAGCAAATTTGCTTTCCGAGCAGGGCCTTTGCTTTGGTAAATTCCTTTTAATTTAAGCCATAGCTCGTTGGATGTCTTGCATCCCCGCACTTGTTTAAGTTCTGACGGTGAGATGATCAGTAATAACTCTGATCGAGCAAGCAAGTCATTTTCAAGGAACTTACTTTTTGCGGTTTCCTCTTTTGGCTCGGTGATTGATCCACTGGCGTATCCCCACAGTCCATTTTTAATTAGAACTGCTTCAGCCTGTACGCTCCACGTATCATAATTTTCTTTGGAGAGAGCTTCAATACGGTATGAGGCAGTGGCGCTCATTTTTCCTTGTAACCACGCTCTGCTACCATTTGTTGGAGTTGGGAGCGGCAAGCGGGGAAGATGAGAATATAATGAATACGCTTCAGCTTAATATTTTATATTACAATACCAAACCGACATTTGCTTTTTACATAGTTATTGAATTAGGAATCAACACACCATGGTAACCATAGGGTTGCTCACAAACACTTACATTAGGGAAGTGCTACATAATCGATTTGATTCGATTCAACAATTTTGATTAGTCATTAACTAATAAATACTAATACACAGAATAGGTCGAAGTGGCGGTGCTTGGGGGAGGCCTATGTCCAGCAGTGGACGTCTTTCGGCTGAAATGATGATGATGATGATAATAAATACTATTAAGATTACAAAGCAGTTGTTTTATTTTCTGCTAAACTATTGTGTACGCAACTGTACGAAACTATTAAACACGATGACGATACTATACTGGAAATTTAAAACGTTAGCTCTTTAAACTACACGGCCGCTTTTATGTAGCCATTCAAACTTGGTCGGTTTATTGATGTTTTGCTCTTGTTCTGTTATTTTTATTATATCTCTTTAATCATTCAGTGTAATGAGCTGAAATTTTACATGTGAATAGTTGCATTAATACACTAAATATTGGAATAAGTTGCATTTTGCTTTTCCTTTAAAAAGTCCTACAATCGGATGTCATAAAATATAGTGTTCCAGTCGTAGTAAATTATGCCACTGCTCATTAATTACTAAGAGCACATGAATGAAACTTGGAAGGACATTGTAGACCCTTACAAGATATAAATAAACGAGATGAGTTAGGTTCTAGAGTTCCTATTTTAAGTACTTGGACCTAATAACCTTATTTTACTTTTACGTGTATATCTTCTGAACGGTAGGTTTTTTTCAAATTCTGTTTTCACACACATTACACACAAATTCAAAGCAACCTGCGTAAAAAATTACAACTGTGTGCTAAACCGTTTTATATGATTTTCATCAAATAGCCAAACGTCAGCGCAGCGGCAACTTGAATATCTTGACAAATATAAGACACACAAATTTCATTTTAACATACACATTTACCTCTCGTTACACACTAATTATTGTATGTATTTTTTTTCTTGTACGTCCATAGGAAAAAAAAAGTGCCGCTAGGAATACGTAGTCCCAGCGGAAACAGTTTTTGTTGAATATGTCCGCAATGGTTGGATGCACAAAGGAGAATGCCAAGGTTTCCTACAAGGCTCGGCCAGAACCGACAAAGATGATCAATATTTCATAAAAAAGGTAAATGATTATAGAATTTGACTGTATAATTAGTTTTCTATTAGAAGTACACCAACAAAAGTTATAGTTCTTTAAAGTTGACCACTTAATACTTTTGATTTTAACAATACCATGAAATAAACAAATGATTAATTCAGTTAATGACTTTTAGCACATTATCCTTGCATCATATATGATATATTTATAGTAAGAATATACGTATAACATACCTACATGATTTTAGAATACTTAGGTATTAGGAAAAAACCACATAAATACTTTTTACAAATGACACGCGGGAGAAGTGAGAGGTGAAACTTTTTGACAATGACAAAAGTTGTTTTACGTCAAGTGTTGCCAGCACTATAATAACATTATTAGGAATAAACAATTCTAAACGGTATCGATAATCGAATTGAATTATTTTTAATTATTATATAACTATAAAATGTATAGTAAAAAATGATAAACTCTATTTATTATTATAAGAATTACTAGGTACGACGTAAGTACTTAAATACTTACGTAGCTTCATATTGATATTATTGTAATCGGTTTGCAAGTGTAATTCTGTATCGATATTATTTTATTTTGGTATTGGCAACATTTTTAATTGAAGTTGTAGCCATGAAATGTGTTGATAAATTGAATAACTATTTAAAATTACTTTTCAACGGTGTGCTTCTACAGATTTTATTTATATTGTATAATTCTTACTATTTTATAGTATGAATTATCATTATTATAGAAAGTCTGTCGGACGCTACATGATTCGAGCCGATATTTGGCATTGTCCTTTGTATTTACCATACACAATTACACGACGTCATACACTAAATATCTGCTAAACTGAAATTAAGAAATTCGACACTTTTCCGCTGGGACTACGCACACCAGCTCGCGAGCGGCTCAATCACTAGGTCTGAGAAAACCACGGATATCGAGGGATATGCCTTGGGGGCGTGGCACGTGCCGCCTCGATACTATCAATTGATAGTGGTGATGGGCGTGTTAATAGCTTACACCGTTTACGAGATTGTTTTTAGGACTAACCTCAATTTGAATTAAGAATATAAGTAATGGCGGGAGCCTAAAATTTCCACATTTGATGAATCCTCGTGAAACCAATATAAAGGAATTAAAAATCGCAACGTACCAACATACCTTAACAATCCAGAGATCCAGTCCGACCCAAGCAGATGACTCCTTTTTGTGTTCGTAATGGTGTGGGTATGCTGCCGGCCGGCTAGCTCAATCTTGATAAATCCACCGGTAGAATGGTTCAAATTCCAAAAAATCAACACTGCACTATAAGTTCTCAATGAAGCACGGATGTAGGTCTATTTATTTTACGAATATCTTCAAGGTTTCACCATAAATGGAATTTTTAAAGACGGAGTTGAAACGCTCACATATTCGGAGCGCTGCGGCGTACAGAGAAGTCTCATTTTTTCCCTCGCTAACGCCATCTATCGGCAATGTTGCGAGAATACTCAAGAACGTTTCGATACTTGGGCGCAGGGCTTTGAATAACGTTAAAAATTTGGTATCGTTACTTTCATCAGACGAAGATAACGTTATTAGTAGAGGTCACGTTATGCTTGGTAACGATACTTGGCATACGTTTACCGGTAACTGAGTACCGTTAAATTTTTATTTATTTTCTTTCATCTCTTTCTTTCGTCTACATTAATTAAGTTGCATTTGCATCGTTTGATTGGCGATGTTGCCGTAGAGCGCCGCCGCCCATGGCGTGCCGCTTAGGTTGCGCGGGTTGACAACAACGCATTAAGTAACGATAAAAGTATCGATACTAGTAACGTTAATTGTAACATAAAAGTACGTAAAAGTATCGTTACCCGTATTACCGTTAATAAATTAACTTTATGAACATAACGTTACTTAACGATACTTATAGTGTGAATTTGGTAACGTTACCAAGCCCTGCTTGGGCGTTGCGATACCAAATATTGGTGCGGGGATTCATCAACTGAGAAACTAAAATATTTAATTTGAAATGATAAACTATTATGTTCTATGTGAGAATCCTAAATTATTGTTAGTTAATTATTTTTTTATATTGGTAAAAGCATTGACGCTTCACCAGATAGTATGTTCGAGCGGCGGCAGTACGCTTCATTCAGTCGCTTTGCAACTGCGTACAGTGCACTATTGATGCGTAAAAAGCCAAAATGCCGAGTTGTACAGTAATTATTTGTAAAAATAGACCAAATACCATCAATCTGAAGACAAATGGCGTGTCTTACCACCGGTAAATTAACAATTAAGTCACTGTTTTATATTTTAAATCAATTTTTAAATGATTTACTAACTTACGTGCGGAGCGACACGAACTAACCCGAACTAGCCCGAATCTTCCCGAACGAAACGAACGTTTTCGACTTATGCGTGCGGCTGATTTTATCGATATGCGTATTATTGCAGTTGAATATTTTTTTACAGAACTCAATGGATATCCTCGTATTACTTGTATAGTAAAACAGTTAAATTACTTATTAATTTAATGTTGTTTGAACCAAATTAAAACATTATAATTCCAATACAGTTACTCGTGAAGTGTGTGTGTTACTTAAAGTAATATTATGCCTAAAGATTTTCACAAATTAACAGTTTTTAATTTATTGTACAATATGATAAGTAATATGATAAATAAATATTATATTTCATCCAATTATTTATATTTGGTAAAAAAATTACAATAATTTGTTTTCGATAAACAAAAATATTTTTTTTTTTTAAATTTGCTATTTGGTGGTTTCCTAAGGTGGCCCACCTTACGAAACCACCATATAGCAAATTAAAAACTATTAATAATATTGCGCAATATTATTGACCGAGTAAGATTAATATTGCTCCTTAAATTCGTCCTCGTCTAAAGCTGAAAACCTTTTGCATAGTTGTGTGCCCGGATGTAGTCGCTTATTTAGTTTCGAACATGTAACGCCTCGTGATGTGGTTAATATTTTTAACACACTTAAGTCTAAAAACACTGGTGATTACTGGGGCATCTCCATTAAACTGTTAAGTAATATAATAGATATCGTAGCCCCCTATCTAGCTGTTACTTTTAATAAATGTGTTGATTTAGGATCTTTTCCTGACCTCATGAAGAGTAGTAAAGTCATACCATTATTTAAAACAGGTAATAAAAATAACGTTGGTAATTTCAGACCCATTTCTATCTTACCTGCATTTAGTAAAATATTTGAAAAGTTAATACTCAAGCAATTGCTAAGACATTTTAATTTAAATAGCCTCCTTCATAATGAGCAATATGGCTTTACAAAGGGTCGTTCGACAACAGATGCGGGTGTTGCTCTGCTGAAACACATTTTCAATGCCTGGGAGAACTCGCAAAATGCTATTGGAGTTTTCTGTGATCTCTCCAAGGCTTTTGATTGCGTTCACCATGACACACTTTTGCGTAAACTACGTCATTACGGTGTTCAAAACGAAGCTCTCAATGTCATAAGTTCTTATTTGCAAAATAGGCACCAATGTGTAGATGTCAATGGAGTCAAATCTTCCGGGCTACTAGTTCAGTTAGGTGTACCTCAAGGCTCAATACTGGGTCCATTCTTATTCTTAGTGTATATTAACAACTTACCATTCTATTTAAAGAATTTCTGTGACATTGTACTATTTGCTGATGATACCTCAGTTATCTTTAAAGTAGACAGGAATAGAAAAGATTTTGATGACGTGAATAGTGCGCTCTCAATGGTTACGGATTGGTTTACCACAAATAACCTAGTTCTTAATGCTAAGAAAACAAAATGTATAAAGTTCGCTTTACCGAATGTTAGGCATCTGGGACCCAACGTCGTCTTAGATAATGAGGTGCTTGAAACTGTAGACTCGGCAGTTTTTCTAGGCATAACAGTAGACGCGAAACTACAGTGGGGCCCACATATTTCAAGCCTAGCCGGGAGGCTCAGTTCGGCTACCTACGCCGTCAGGAAAGTTAGACAATACACGGACGTTGATACAGCTCGATTAGTCTATTTTAGTTATTTTCATAGCGTTATGTCCTACGGCATTCTGCTGTGGGGCAAAGCCGCGGACATTCAAAATATTTTTGTTCTTCAAAAACGAGCTGTTCGAGCTATATACCAACTAGGTACTAGAGTTTCTCTGAGAGATTTGTTTAAAGATATTGGTATTCTTACGGTGGCATCACAATTCATCGTCGCCAACATCTTATATATTAAGCAAAATATACATCTGTACACTAAGAACAGTGATATTCATAATATTAATACTAGAAATAAGGACAAGCTACGTGCTCCCTTTCACCGGCTTCATAAGGTTCATAATTCATTTGTTGGTCTTGGTATTACCTTTTTCAACAAGCTTCCCTCTGCTTTCATAGATTTGCAGTTTAATGAGTTTAAAGCTAAAGTAAAATCCAACCTTTGTTCAAAGGCATACTATTCTATCAACGACTTCTTAAACGATAAGAATAGTTGGTCGCTGTAATTAACTCAATGTTTATGTTCTTTCAACCAGAATCAGAATTAGCTTTCCTCATCGTTGTGTATGTAAGCGGGCACGCCCTTTATACCCGGAGGCTCTTATTTAGGTTTTAAGTTCTATTTACGATTTTATTATTTCAGCTTGAGTTTAGTTTTTTAATGTTTTGTTCGTATATTGGCGTGTGCTAGCTGACATATGACGCATAATTTGATGTGTGTTTTGTTTTGTTTTATACTATTAATTACTTACATAATACTGTATAGAATCAAGTTCTTCTAACTTAACAGACAGCTGTGCTGCTGGGGAGTTTGTTCCGCCACTTCTTCTTCCCAGCTAAAGCACTAGGAAGTGTCGAAGGGTGGGCGTTTTTGGGGGACTGTCTCATGTAACTTGACGTTCAAAAAGTGCTGACTCTCAGCCTAGTTTGAATAATCATTTATTCAAACTAGGCTGAGAGTCAGCACTTTTTGACCTTTTGATTTGATTTGATTTGATTGAAGATCATCATCATCAGCCTATATTGTTCCCACTGCTGGGTCACAGGCCTGCTCTCGGTGAGAGGAAGTGGGCCATCATCCACCACGAGAGTCCTGTGAGGGTTGGCAGATGTCACATGTCTTCGAATTTTTGGTTCTAAGACATGCCGGTTTCCTCACGCTGTTTTCCTTCACCGTTATTGAGAGCAGTGGTAATGAAATTATTTACACAAAGTAAAGCGCCTGCTTCAGTTCGAACCCATGATCTACAACTTGTAAGTCGAGGTTGATACCATTGGGCCACCACTGCTCTGAAAAATAATAATAAATATTGAAGATTGCGATGGTAAAATATTGTTGAAAATAAAAATATATTTTGCGCAACATTATTGTATTGATCACTAAATCGCAAGCCCATCTTAGTCAACCATGAGGCCGACCATCTAAGGTTCGAAGTTTAAATTAGAAAATTCGCGGTCCGTCGCTATTTTGTCAAATCTTTGTCTATAATACTGACGGTTTCACATTTTATTTTATTTCTATACAAATGTGTTAAAAATGTCGTGTAACTTGCGTGAACATTGTATTATTACGCTCTCGGCTCCAATCCGGCCTCAGACGTAGTAACAAACTTAGCCCACATAGATATAACATAACGTATTATATTAAAATATTCTTAGTAATATTTTTTTTTAAGATTAAGTAATATATTATTTATTTATACAGCATGATATGTAACAGAGAGCGTTCCCTTTAACCGATAATACAACATTTTAAAAACATATTCCCATTTTATTTTAGTAAAAGTAAACTATATTTTGATAGATATATAAAAAAAAATATTTAAATAAAATTAAACGAAGTTACTAAAATACAATAATGTGCTAAAATTAAATATCGATAAAAATAATCGACCACCGCTTTCGACTCCCTAATTGCATGTGATATATACATGTAATTATTATGTGTCTAATATTTAATTGTTGAATTTACTAAATGATTTTTATAACAAACTTATTTTTCTTAAATCAAACACTGATTTGACTCAACTGTCAATTTTGAATCATAGTTGTTTGTTAACGGGTATAAAAGGCCGGAGCCACAGTGAAATAGTCAGTTGCTTGACAGATGTTCAGTTGGTTAGTTCTAGTGCTGTTGTTGTGTGGAAAGGATCGACCAGATGTCATGTAAGTTAAGTAATTGATATTATATCCTAATTATTGCCTATTATGACAATATTGTTGTACTGTTAATATTGTTGCCATTCCTAGATAGTTATTATTGTGGATTATGTTGATATTATTCCGAGTTCTCTTGGACACTGGTCCAAGAGATAGTATTAATGTATTTAAGACTAGCTTTTGCCCGCGGCTACGCCCGCGTGGATGTCGGAAATTAATGCAAGAGGACGTATAACCGCGATAAGAATGTGTTATTCCAGGTTATATAGGTAATATAGACTCTGTGTGCTATTTTCGATCCAGATCCATTCAGCCATTTTTGTGTGATTGAGAAACAACAACCCAATCATACATATTTTCACATTTATAATATTATTTGCCCGCGGCTTCGCCCGCGTGGATGTCGGAAATTAATGCAAGAGGACGTACTACCGCGATAAGAATGTGTTATTCCAGGTTATATAGGTAATATAGACTCTGTGTGCTATTTTCGATCCAGATCCATTCAGCCATTTTTGCGTGATTGAGAAACAAACACCCAATCATACATATTTTCACATATATATAATATTATTAGTAGTAGGATTATAACTCATATTACTTAGGATTCATAGTTTATGAGAACATCATGTGTGTTGGTGTTTTTAAAATAAAAGTAATAGTATTCAGAGTAAGAAGACTGTGACATAGGGCATGGTTTAGTTGAATATAAGTCTTCCTGGTTTTTCTTAACGCTCCTATTTTACCTATACAGACACTCAATCATTTACCAGACACCGAACATAATTATAGGAATAGTACTTTTGCCAGTGGCTTGGCCCGTATAGCTGTCGGAAAATATCACCCGGGAACCTACTACCGGGATAAAGTAGGTATCCTATCTGTTACATATCCATGATATATCTTTGTGCCAAATTCGATCTAAATCCGTTTGGCCGTCTTTGCATCATTGAGAAACAAACATCCAAAAATCTAAACATCTAAGCAATTTCGCGGTCTCTTACTTGAAATAATACTATTAGGTTTATTTTGAGTATAATGAACACACATGATATTCGCAATTACTTTGAAGCCAAAGTAATATGAATTACAATCCTACTTATCCTGTACTACCCGGCCCCTGCCAACGCGCTCTGCGCCCACTTTTTAAATCACTAATATCTTCTAAGCAAAGAGAATATAACCACTAGAGAGCGTATAGGCCGATTTCTGCTTAGCACACGACTCACCACTGCGGGCCGGGGGACGAGGAAGAACGTGCGGCTGCAATTGGTCAATTCAAGGTCAAGTTGCGTAGGTATGCCCATCGTAGGGCTGCTCTACTTCATTAAGGGAAAATAGTCGATATCGATAAAATGGATTTTAAAATTGTGATAAATTCTCAATTAAAATCAAAGAAATCATATTTAATCAAAATCAATCACTAATAAAATGAAAACTAGAGAATCCAAGAACAAAACTTTCGCCACTATCATATTCGACGAAATAGCAATCAGAAACGGTGTCGAATATCATCCCCAAGGCAGAAGGTACTATGGCCACGGTAGTTTTGGCGCCAGTTTACAAACGGATTGTCAAGACGAAGCTAAAGAAGCCACAGTATTTCAATTGAATAAAATTTTTCATTCATTTTAATTAAAATTTTCGATAAAGACTTTCAGCTATTAAAGGAAACAGCACTGATTTTTACGATAAAAATACAAAGTGAAAGTAAGGGATAGATGCATTAGAATTGTCTAATGAAAGAACGAGACTTTTCCAAAAGACATCAACGCGGGACTCACACAGTGTGCTGGTTTACCCAACCACCATTTTAAATAGACCCCTACGGTGGATCATAATCTGATTAAATCACAATAATTTTTCGTAGGTACTGTTTATTTACTGATGAAAAGTTATGCGATCATTTTTGTAACTAGAAGTCTTGGAATGTTTCCCACACCACTTCACCGCGCATGAAGGTATTTTGATGCGTTATAATTGCAGATTTAGTTATATTATTTGCAATAATTTAGCGTGCACAGAGGTCTAACAATTGGTCACAACTAAAATGGCTACTTGAACCGCAGCCTATGCATAGGCGACAAAATACTAATAGTTTTCGAGCGTCGGGGCACTGTATGCGCAGTCAAGTGGTTATATAGTCTTTGCTTCTAAGATATTCATTTAAATTACATGCTGTAAAGGGCCATATTGATCTATATTAAATGCACAATGTATTTAAAGTACTTAATTGGATAAGGATTAATGTTGTATTGCTTAAAATCGCTTCGTAAATAAGCCCTTATTTCTCGTAAAAAGTAAAAGATAAAAAATGGTTATTGTGGGTTATCCCTAAGAGATAGACATATACCATTGAGGACATTTTTGTAGGCCTTTTTAAGGTGTACAATACTGTAGTACATTATTTTGATCTATTTCGTAGGATTCAGCCAGGGTTTTACGAATTTTGAGACGTATGTCAGCGTAGTTTTCGAAGATAGTTATTTTTTTCTAAAATAAAAGAATCTTTCTAAAATAAAAATAGCCTAAGTTACTCCTTGTTACATCAGCTATCTGCCAGTGAAAGTCCCGTCAAAATCGGTCCAGCCATTTCCGAGAGCGGGAACGAACAGACAGACAGACAGACAAAAATTGTAAAAAATGTTGTTTTGGTATATGTATCGTGTATGTATACATCCATATAAACTTAGTAAAAAGTGGTTATCTTAATATTAAAAACAGACACTCCAATTTTATTTATTTGTATAGATAATGATAATGTATGGCAATGTAAGAAATGTGTTGATATAATACTTCAGTACTGTTTCCATGGAGTTTCTTGTCCTTCTTCTCCATGAAACCTAGTTTTGGAACGGACGACTAGCTTTCTGATTAATACTGACAAGACTACTTGAAATTTATGTATAGTCTCGTCTTTCTGTGCTTTCCATATTGAAACCCATCATTCTGACATTCAAAGCTTGATCATTGCTATATATATACAGTTATAGTCATATACTGCTTAATACAACACATGCGTGTGCATTGGATGTTCACAAATAGCAAGTGTTTACAAGTGAATTCACCGCCCATTATATGTATGTGTGCTATTAGAAATTGATTAAGTGTGGCTGCTTTCTTTTTGGTGTGCATGTTTAAATTTTAAGTGTGTGTCGTCAGTACACTATTTGTTAATGTTGTAATTTTTTGGGTGGGAGATAAGCGGCGACACTAAGATTCCTTACTATTCCATATCTCTGGATATCTATGGGAGAAACACTTGGGCCGACATCTTCGGAAGAAAATTCACAGCTGAGGCTCATAGATCAAACGCTAAAGAAGCTATGTGCGCACGAGCTGCACGCGCGCCCCTCTCGAGCCTTGCCGGAGTAGCACTAGAGTGGCGCACGGTAGGCTGAAAATCGCCTTTCATAGACATAGAGGCTAGACTTTTGAAGGGTCCTTTTTTGGCTAGAAATGGATTCTGCTGATCATTACTATTCTACAAAATTTCGTGTGGGGCAATTGAATGTACAAATGACGGAGTTATAATTTTTTAAAGAAAAATTTGTATGGGGCTGACATGAAACATTAGGGCTTAGGCTATCTCTGGAATCATAAGGTTCGCCCTTATATCCTTGCACACCATTATAGTATATGATATAGTACCATTTATTTGTAATTTTTTGACATTCTTCATGTTGCGCCACCATATGTGCTTTTTTTAAATCCTCAAAATTAAAAAAGAATGTTTTAATTTTGATGACTTATTTTTATGGTTAAATGCTTTAAATATGAGTATGCTAAATCTAGTTCACAATTAAAAAAAAAATGATTTGATTTGATTTGATTTGAAGACAGTCTAAGAAATCACAAAAGTTAATTTCACTAAATTGAAATGACATGATAATTATAAATTACCTTTTGAATGTAATCTCTAATGTTCAAGTCCGCATTAGCTAATGACCTGGTTATCACCTCATATGTGTAAATGCTTATGTACATAAAAGTATATATGAATTAACACTAATGAATACTAATTAATGCCCCATACGAAATTTAGTAGTAATAGTAATGATCAGCAGAATCAATTTCTAGCTAAAAAAAAGGACCCATCAAAATTTGAGTCTCTATGTCTATGAAAGGCGATTTTCAGCCTACCGTGCGGCGCACCAAACGTAGGCTGAAACCGCCCGCGAGTAGTACGCGCGCAGTTCTTAAGCGGCTCGCGAGTGGCGCATTCGGTAGGTCTGGACACACCTTTAGACGGAACAGATGGTGCTGATATCTCTTTGAGGCACGCGTGGAACACAATGCGCCGTCGACCCGAGGTTGGTTCTTATCCCCAAAGCTCGCGCCTACGGTGGCCGGGAGTCTGCAATGAACACCCGACGCCCGGGGCGTCTCCTCCTGCGATGGCTAGAGACGTGAGGGCGCAGAGACTGCATCTCCCTCACGCGCCCTACCTCCTCCTTTGGAAGCATTACTGCTTCGCAGAAGGAGGTGACGACTTCCCATGCCCTCTCGCTCCGTACCATGGCTCGCACCAGGGCCGAACGCGAGAGGTCGCCGCCATCGGTCGCCTCCACGAGGACACGGCAGTGCAGAGCCAAGCAAGGCACACCTCCACCGTATGCTCCACCTTGTCCTCCAGACGATCAACGCAATGCACCCGGGCGTTTCCTCCCGCTTTATCTTGAACAGGAACTCCCCAAAGCACCCATGCCCGGTGAGGACATGCGTTAGGCGGAAGGTGAGGACGCCGTGACGCCTCTCTATCCACTCCTCAAAGAGGGGACTTACCACCGCAATTGTGGTGTGCCCAGCACTGGGTTGCGACAATCGTACCCGCCATGTCGCCATAAGATCACACCGGAGCTCTGTCCGCCGTGCCGCGATTTGTCGCGGCAGCGGAGTTTCACCCCGGCGTATCGCCTCCTCGCACCACTCCCACATATGCGCGAGGACCTTTGCCTCCAGATCCCATGGCGGCACTTCGGCAAGGAGGCTCGCCACCCCGCAGGAGATCGTGTGGTATCCCTGGACTAGCCGGATGGCCATGACCCTCTGGGACGCACTCAACCAGCGGCTGACGCATGACTGCGTTTATTCTACCGTGCGGTAGAATAAACTCACCGAATGGCAGTGCCCGCTAGTTCGAAAATGATATTGACAGACAGTTTAAAGAAGTCAGAAGACGACGTAAAAAAAGGCATTTTGATTATGAAGGGGAAGATGAAGCTCATGAATTGAATGCGTAAGAGATTACTAGACTGGCCTGTTAGTCTAGTGGTTAGTGACCCTGACTGCAAAGACTGAGGTCGTGGGTTCGATTCCCACCCAGGACAAATATTTGTGTGATGAGCACAATCATTTGTTCTGTGTCTGGGTGTAATTTATCTATAATATGTATGTATTTAGAAATATATAAATTTATTTATCAATTGTCTGGTTACCATAGTACAGGCTCTGCCTAGTTTGGGATCAGATAACAGTGTGTTGGTTGTCAAATCAAATCATTTATTCGTAAACATAGGTAACAATTATACTTATACAAGATCTTAAGGATTAGGTAGTGCGCTATGTTCTGCCAATTGACATACAAATTATTAAGAAAAAAAATATAAGTTATGAGGGAGGTTATCTAACGGGAACACGGAGAACGGAAACCACCTTTCTAGTTTTAATGTTTATTGGAAGTTATAACAAACACAATAGTTCACACACACATATACTTAAACATTGATTGGGAACGAAAACCCTAAGTAATATCGTCTTCGCGTAACAATAATGGCGGGCGGCACGGCGTGGGCGCATGGCGACATGCGCGTCAACGCGGTAAGCGTGCGGGCGGTGGACTGGCGTTCCGTCACATGCTAGTTGGACGCAATAGTCCAGCGAGGGAAAGAGACAGCTATTCGTCTCTGTACCGAGGTGGCAAGCAACCGCGGGTCGCCCGCATCGGGCGCGATTGTGATTGGTTTGCTATATACTCCCCCTCCAGTCCTGGAGAACGCCCTCGATCCTGGACTGGTACATTAACAACAGCATTAGCTGGACGTCCGCGCTTCCGTTTTGGAATAACGGGTTTCGGTAAGGAGTCGTAGCTACCTCGGTAACGTGTAAGGTCTTCGGAATGATATTTCCCTATATCTAAATTTGGTTCTTCTGTGTTCGCGATGGTGTACGTTGTTGGACTTACCTTCTTACTGATCTGCTAAGGGCCATCTCGGCGTGGGAAGAACTTAGAAGTGAGGTCTTTTGACCCTTTGCTCAATAAATGAGATTTAAGCATGACTAAATCACCTACCTTGAAGGCGTCAGATGGTCGGCGTGAAGCGTCGGCGTACTGCTTTGTCCTGTCCTGCTGGGTCTCGACGCGTTCTCGAACAGCTGACAGTGAATGCAAGAAGTTTTCAAGGTAAGGAGTCACTTGTGGGACAAAGTTTTCCTTGAACTTGATGGCACGAAGGTCGTGAACGACCTCTGTGGGTGACCGCATCTCTCTGCCAAAAGTCAAATAAGCCGGTGACTTGCCTGTTGTGCGACATTTCGCGCTATTGAGGGCGAAACGGATCACTGGCAACTTCTTGGGCCATGAGGTGTGGTCATCAGCCACGAGGTGGGCCAGCATAGCTTTAAGGTCGCGGTTTTTTCGCTCTGCAGGATTAGCTTGTGGATGATACAACGGAACAAAATTTTGTTTGATGTCTAGGGTTGACATACATTGTCGCATCGCTGCGGAAACGAACTGGACACCGTTGTCCGAAATAATCCTGCGAGGTAGACCGAATCGCATAAAATATTCCTCGATGAGGATATGAGCGCAGGCTTCCGCTGTCGCTTCTTTTAGAGCAAACAGCTCTGTCCATCGGGTAGCAGTGTCTTCAATGAGAAAAATCCACCGCTCCCCCTGGTCTCCTTCCGGAAGTGGGCCGAACAGGTCCATGACCAACACTTCGTTCCGCTGGCTCATGACAGGTGTCTGGTAGTAGTCCTGGGGGTTTGGCGTTGTTGGCCGTATATCGCTGGCAGTGGATGCAGGCTAAGACATAATCGATGATTATTCTCCGCATCCCTGTAAAATAATACAGCTGTGCTACCTTCTGGTAGGTTCTATCGATACCTGGGTGGCCAGCTGTTTGAAAGTCATGTAACTCCTTCAAAATAGCGGCAACTTGATCAGCAGATACGACTAACTGAGGGGATTCACTCTCGGAGTCCGGATTGAATCGGTACAGGACTCCTTGATCCATGAGGTAACCCCTTTCTAACCATCGTTTAGTTGCAAGATCATCAGGTCCTTCTAGTTCCTTAATGATCTTGTCAACTTCAGGGTCCGAAGTCTGTTCCAGGCGAAGCTGACTAGGTGTCTTTGCGGGAAGATCACAGATGACGGTGCAAATATCGCAACTATCGCTTGTATCGCTGGAGCATATCGGTCTACTCAGCGTGTCTGCTACGACATTCGCCTTCCCTGGAGTATATTCAAATTGAATATCAAATGATTGGAGCTTCAGAGCCCAACGGACTAATCTGCCTGCTGGTGATTTAAGTGATAGCAACCAGCGTAGAGGCTGATGATCACTTCCAATCACAACTGGTTGACCGTCTAGGTAAGGCCGAAAACGCTCCACCGCCCACACTACAGCGAGTGCTTCACGCTCCGTGGTGGAGTAGTTGCGTTCTGCTGCGTAGAGGAGTCGGCTGGCATACTCAATTGGCCTCTCCTGATTGCCATCGCCCTGCAATAAAACTGCGCCCAAGGCGTAGTTACTTGCGTCAGTACGCAGAATGAAAGGACGACTGAAATCGGCTTGCACCAGAATTGGAGCTGTGGTCAGTAGACCTTTCAGTTCATTAAATGCTTGGGTCTGTTCTGAGCCCCAAGACCATACTTGACTTTTTCTAGTCAGGCGTGTCAATGGTTCCGCAACTTTTGAGAAGTTGGGTATGAATTTTCTGAACCACGAACAAGTTTGTAAGAAGGTTCTTAGGTGCTTTAGATTTCCTGGTACCTTCATCTCGAGTACAGCACTCACCTTCCCTGGGTCGGTGGAAACACCATTTTGTGTAATAACGTGGCCGAGATATTTAACACTTTCTCGAGCAAAAGCGCACTTCTCCCTATTCACATGGAGGTTAAACTCGGCCAGACGTTTAAAAACTGCCTCGAGGTCTTGCAGATGCTGTTGGTACCCCTGAGATATTACCAACAGATCGTCTAAATAAGCTAATAAAGTAACATCTTGTAACACAGAGCAGGATCGGAGACGATCGATGAGACGCTGAAAGGTAGCTGGCGCGTTGCGGAGACCAAACGGCATTCTTTTAAAACGGTAAGTACCTAAAGGACAGACAAAAGCTGTTTTGTCTCTATCAGCTTCCCTTACCTTAACCTGCCAATATGAAGATCGAAGGTCTAGCGTACTCATGTAGCAGTCCCCCAAGCATACTGCACATCTCTGTACTCGAGCGCCTTATGGATCAGCTGTACCAAACGTGCCGTCAGTGCACTGCGCGTCTAATATAATAACGCCTTCAGGGTGCTGATGCGGCTGCCACGTTACTGCAGTGCGTCAGAGATGTTTGCAAAAGCCCGAGTCGACAGCTTCTCAGCTGTCGTACGGAAAAAAAGTGCGTCTCTGATCGCCAGATTGCGTGGCAGTGGCAACAGTCTCCTGAAGGTGACAGCAGACAGGCCTGATGAGAGCCCCATAGTGGGACATCTCATCAAAACAACATTGTCTGTTGCTACATTGTTGCTAACACCTTTTAACTATTTTTGTTTTTGTCAGTGTGGACCTTTTGTTGTCTAATGAATAAATAATAATAATAAGTGGCCCGACCCCCGACTGTCAAGTTGACGGTCAAAAAAATTTTTTGTCCGTGCATTTATTTTCTAGAATTTTTAAACGTAAATGATTTTACAATGTTTTGATAAGTATACCACCATAAAATCATTCAAAAACACAAATGGCAACATATAACAACAATATGCAATAGAATCATGCGAATATTACGACTAGAAAACGATTGAAAGTGCGATGCTGACGCGAAGTCGGGCCCGACTTGCCAAAACCACACAATCAACATCTTCGGGTTCGTCGCTCAGCTCCGCCTCGCAGTTGCCGGATCCTGCTCCAGACGTGAGTCCAGTGATACCGGCTGCTGCAGTTGCGTCGAGCTCGAGCGACGAATACTTCTCGCCGCCGACGACACCACCACCACTACGTCGGAGTGGAAGAGGCCGACCACCGGCCAGCTTGGGACTCCGAGGCCGGCTCCCGCTCTCGGTGGAAGTGTGCAGCGCATGAAGTGGACACAAGCTGTCAATGAAAATGTCATGCGCGCATACTATGGGGCTACAGAGGGGGGAACTAACTTGACTGCGTACCGTGGTTGGATGCTCTCTCTGTTCCAGGTGCTTGAGCCCGCTGTCAACGTATCATCGCAACGACTGTCGGATCAGGTACGGGTCATCCAGCGTAACCATATGCTGGATGCCACCATACTTGATCGACTTTGCATCGAATCACGGAATAGCCATGTTACGCCTGCTTCGCCACGTCGCGGTACAACTGCAAAATTTACCCAGTGTTTCACCGCGACCCAACTGCGTTGGTGAAGAGGATGATGACGGGGCTATGTCCGTGAGTACCCAATGCAATGCACGATTGAGGAGCGCTTTGGATGATGCTTTCCGGGAGTATCGTTCTACTCCGCCTGAACTTAGACCACGTTTACCTCGTTTGCCCATGCACAAGAAAAACAAAGCGCTGGTGTGTGCTATAGACTCACAGCTGTCAACATGTTTTGACAGCAGTAAAGACCTCGCAGACACCCACTCGTACTGTGCAGCTGTAGCGGCTTGTCGTGTAGCTCGTGTTAAGTTTCCCAACAGTGACAGAGCTACTCGACCAAAACCAGCCATACCAGCTTGGCAGTGCAGGATTGAGCGTCGTATCGATGAGGCTAGAGCACTCATCGGTAAACTAATCTGCTTCAGGGAGGGCAATACTCGCCCTCGAGTGATGCGCTTTGTGAAGCGGGCGTTCTCCGGGACTAATGTTAGTCCTCGAGATTATTTGCCCCGCATCACAGAGCGCATCGACTTCCTGAAGCAAAAGATCTGTGCATGGGCAAACCGTATTCGTCGGTACCGGCGGAGGGTGGAGCGGTACACCCAGAATCACACATTTCAAAGCGATGAAGGTGGGTTTACAGAGCTTGGGAGCGACCGGACCAAGGTGTGGCTGACACGCCCCTTCCGGATGATGACGCCATGTCTTCGTTCTGGCAAAATATCTGGTCGGTGCCTGTCAATCACACCGAAGGTGACTGGACTAGGGAGATCGAGCGGACGTGCGGGCAAATATCAGAAATGGGGGCAATTACCATCAGCCCCCAAGATGTTGCTTGTGCAGTCCGTCCGTTGCCTAACTGGAAATCTCCAGGGCCGGATGGACTGCACAACTATTGGATTAAGTGGTTCCAAAAGTCGCACGCTCGCTTGGCATCTCAGTTCCAGTCAGCTTTAGAGTCAGGGTCGCTGCCCCAGTTCTTAACAACAGGGATAACCCACCTGCTCCATAAATCAGGTAGTACCGCGGAACCCAAAAATTATGGACCGATCACTTGTCTACCGACGGTCTATAAAGTTCTTACCATTCCATATCCATTTTGAGAGCCAAATTTTACAAACATATAGACACAAACTCTATCTTGTCTGTCTCTCAAAATGGATGTAGAAACGGGTCCCGCGGTACTAAGGAGCTGCTCCTAATCGATATGACCATTAGTCAACAGGTTCGTCGTTCCCGAAGGGATCTGTTGACATGCTGGATAGACTATAAGAAGGCCTATGACTCGGTGCCACATACCTGGCTCAAGAGGGTGCTGGAGTTGTACAAAGTAGATACAACGATGCGCACCTTCTTGATATCATGTATGGGGCAGTGGAGGACAGTCCTTCGCTATCCAGGATGTCGAAATATCCAGAGGAACAGCGAACCGATAAGGATTGAGCGAGGTATATTCCAGGGCGATAGTTTGAGTCCACTTTGGTTCTGCCTAGCCATGAATCCTCTTAGCACACTGCTGGAGGATTCAGGTATAGGTTATCGATTGAGGAGAGGTGGTCAGGTGATATCTCACCTCCTCTACATGGATGACCTAAAACTCTGTGCCCCCAATAATTTGCAACTGATGGAGCTACTGAAAGTAACTGAAACCCTCAGTAGCGCCATCAGGATGGAATTTGGTGTGGACAAATGTGCGGTCATGCATGTAAAGCGAGGGGAGATTGTGGAATCCGTGGGAACCCAACTCTCGGATTGCATACACCTAAGATCCCTTTCCTCAATCGACACATAACTACAAGTATTTGGGTATGTTGGAAGCGTTAGGCATCAAAAATGCTGACATGAAACAATCGTTGAGGGACCGCTTCTTTGACCGCCTGAATAAAGTATTAAAAAGTCTTTTATCAGGCGGAAACAAGGTGCACGCCTTCAACGGTTGGGTCATGCCGGTTTTGATGTACTCTTTCGGCATACTCAAATGGACTCAGACGGAACTTGACGCCCTGGATAGACGGGTCCGCACACTGCTGACCGCAAATCGAATGCATCACCCACGGTCATAGGTGATGAGACTGTATATCCCGCGGAAGTGCGGAGGTCGAGGTTTTTTGAATGCTAAGACCCTGCACAACCGTGAGGTATGCAGTCTCAGGGAATACTTCCTAGAAGCCGACGCGGCGACGTGGGGATGCACCGAGATGTGGTCTCAGTGGACAAGAGCCTCACCCCGCTCTCCTTGGCTATCGAGAACTGGCGCAAACCTAAAGTATTAGATACTAATGACCGCATGGAGGTATGGCAAAGCAAGGAGCTTCACGGGCGCTTTTACCGGGTCCTATATGGATCCGATGTAGACCTCTTAGCGTTCGTATCCTGGTTACGTTTCGGAGACCTATTTGGAGAAACCGAAGGTTTTGTCTTTGCGATTATGGACGAAGTTATGATGACAAATAACTACCAACCGGAAATATATTGTGAAGGATGGCACGGTTGACATCTGTCGGGCATGCCACCGTCCGGGTGAATCAATCCGACACATTATTTCTGGCTGTTCTTGTTTGGCTAACGGAGACTACTTGCATAGACACAACCTTGTAGCCAGGATCATCCACCAGCAACTTGCTCTGAAATACGGCCTTGTGGAATCAGAAGTACCATATTATAGGTATGTGCCCGACCCAGATCTCGAAAATGGCAATATCACGTTGTATTGGGATCGATCTATCATCACTGATAGGACTATTGTTGCCAATAAGCCGGATATAGTGGTGATAGATCGATTAGAGCGTCGCACAATGATTGTTGATATAGCAGTCCCGCATGACGAGAACCTCGTGAAAGCTGAAAAAGATAAACAGATGAAGTATCTTGACTTGGCTCGCGAGGTTGTCGACATGTGGGATGTGGATACGGCAGTCATTGTGCCAATAGTCGTTACGGCCAATGGCATAATAGCCAAGAGCCTCGATCAACATCTCAGGAGGCTCTCGTTAGGCAGCTGGATCAAGGGCCTGATCCAGAAAGCAGTCATTCTGGACACGGCGCGTATTGTTAGGAGGTTCCTCTCTCAGCAGCCCTGACCACCGGTAGCTTGGACCCTGTTCCCGATACCGGTGGGCTACTATTTTTTATATTTTTAAATGTTTTCTTATACCTATCTATTTATATTTTAATATTAAAAAATGTAATTAATATGTATTTAAATGTAATAAAGGAAATAATAATAATAATAAAATTATTAAAACATATTTGAGGAATTCGATGATGACACAAGATCGGCTTTCGGCAATTGCTATTCTTTCAATCGAAAATGAAGTAAGTAGTTCATTAGATTATTGTGCTTTAATCAAAGATTTTAGTCTTAGGAAAAGCCGCAAACATTAATTTTAAAATGTATCATCTCTGTATTTGTTAATTTTATAAATCTTTCAATGTAAAATATTTTAAAAACTCAAATTTTATTTATTTGTGTAACTTTAGCATTTCTCGTCAAACATGACAAATACCTAAAACAAACAAGCAGAACTACTTTCGTATCACATACTTTTCACGAAGGACAAAGGGCCTCGCAATGACCTGTCGCCCGGAGCCTCGCAATGGGTAAGGCCACCGCTGATGACCAGTGTTTAACTGCTCTCAAATGACGATGTTTATCTTGTATTAAAGTTTTTTTTTTGTTTTTACAATCTTCTTTGACATCTACTCATTTTTGACATTATATACCTACAATTCTAATTTAGGTAGGTATAGGGTCAAGTGGGGGACAGTGTAACAAAAAAAGCATTTTGAATTTTAGAAAAAAAAAAACCTTCATTATATCGTCTTCTTATAATTTACCATAAAATCGGCAGTCTTTAACCTTCATATTAGGCTTGATATAATATCGAATTAATACTTAGAAACTAATTATTTTTTTAGTTTTCTGAGATCACAAATTTGTTATAGTGTACCCCAGGGGTGGGGTACAGTTTAACAGCCATAGGGGTACAGTATAACAAGATGAAATACACTATAACAGTAGACTAAACATACATCATACGAAATAAAATATGTGTGTAAAGGTCCAAACACTGATACATCAAGCGGCTGTAGGTAATCTGTGGCTGGAATGAGGCGGAATGGTAAGCAAAGTCATGTCGTTTTCTTTAGCTAATTTCAAAGCCTCCGGAGCTAAGTGGCTGTCATGATTATCAAGTATAAAAAGCGATGGATTATCTTTTGAGTTTCTTCTTTAGCTTATCGTCTTTACAAAATGCTTTATAACCTCAGGAAACAACTTGAAAGGTCATCCAGCCCGTAGTTTGCGCTAAACCCAATGTGCTGGTAGGTGCTCCCTTCAAAGTGTATGATTTGAAATTAACCGCGTAATTTGGTGTCAATCGCAGATATGCAGCTTCCTCGGCTGAATAGGCCTTTTTTCTTAACATAACGATATAAAGTACTGTAATTCACGTTCATTCTGTCGGCTGCTTTTCTCAAAGGTACTCCCTTTTCAACCAGCTCAACGGCTTCTTTCATATCATTAGCATTGTGTAGGGCGATTCGCGTCTTCCTTTTCAGATTTCGAACCGTTTTCGTTGTAGCAAGTGTTGCAAAGGACTCGAGTCTTAAAAACTACTCGAGGCTTAAAATGAACTCGAGTCTTGTAGCTCATCATTCGAATAAACTCGAAAAACTGGTCAGATTTTTTTGTACGCAAGGTTACATCATAACCACTAATTTGAATTTATTGCCTTCTTTCGAGTCTTTTCGAATGATGGTACAAGGTACAAGTTTCATCTTCATGCTCCGAGTTTTTTTTTTAAGACTCGGGTTAAGTTCATGACTCGAGTCCTTTGTAAGACTCGAGCCCTTTTTAAGGCTCGAGTCCTTTTTAAGACTTGAGTCCTTTTTAAGACTCGAGTACTTATCTTTAGACTCCGAGCCTTTTGAGCACACCGAGTCTTGCATAATTGAGTCGAGTCTTTAAAATTAAGACTCGAAGACTCGAATCCTCTGCAACTCTAGATGTAACACACCTAAAAAACAAAGTAATATTCAAAGGGACACACTCTAACATGTTACACTGTACCCCACACCATATTGTTTCAAACAAAAATTTGTTAAAATTTCTAGATTAAAAATTGCAATAAACTTTGTTTACTATTTAAACACCAACTAATCGAAGATTAAGAGGAACATATATTTACTCACCAGAACTTATTACTTTTCCAATAAGAACAAAACTTCACTCTCTAAATTTTGTACAATTTTTTTACGAAAAACGTACATTCGAGCATTCTTCCGTACATCCAGCGATTTGTCGTCCGATGACAGCTATTTAAGATACCAGCGCATGAGACTGACAAAACACGTAAAGAGACACCATTGATAAATTAGAAAAGGATGGAGTTAATCTTGATGTTATACTGTCCCCCACTTGACCCTACTCTATAATTTTGGTTGTCATGGCAATAGTGACATTTAGTTTAAATAGTGTATTGTCTTGTCTTACTTAAGAAATACTATTCTTTTTGTAGATTATTTAATACTTTGTGAATGTGAGAACGTTGCAGGCCTTGTAGTCTGTAGGCAATTTTGCATTTGATTGAGTACCTGGTACTTTTTTGACAGTCCTATACTGTTCTCCCATACCTATTAATACTGTAATTTAAAACTATTGTAAAAGCCAATTATTTTTAAAAGAGTAACCGTGGAGTTTCTTGCCGGCTCTTCTCCATAGGAATCAACTATTTGGAACCGTGCACCTAGCTTCTGACGTTACATAAGTGCCCATGTTGGTTTATATGAAATAAAAATATTTTTGATTTGATTTGACAACTTTTCAAAATACAAAAAAAAAGGTAAATCGTAAGGTATGATTAAAGATCATCACTAAAATAATGATTACTATAATCAGTGGCCACTATATTATCGATATCACCCCAGTATTTAAATAGTTATTAACAAATACTTTCTTCGGACAAAAATAAAAACAAATTGTACAATTTTACACGGCCTTACCCTTAACTAAAACTTTATTGTACATATTTTTCTGTTCATACTATAATTATGGTGTTTATTTATAAATATTTCATACACTTATAGACATTTTAACATTAAAAATGTGTCTTTAAACAGTCAATAATCATTACTTAACTTTAAACAACATTTATAGTGAAGGGATGTGTACACCAGGACAGGGTTTCAGATGAGGGAAGGATAGAAAATATGCTGTAGCGTTATTATGTTAATTTATATTTGTAAGAAGGAAAAATAATCAATAATAAGAGATTGCAGAATGTGATAAGGCCGCCCATTGTATGTTTTTTGTGTTAAATGTTCTTGTTGTTATGTATTTTCTGGTGTATAATAAAGCTTCTAGAAATAAATAACTAAATAATAACTGCTTAGATGTTACTGCTATATGCTCAAGCAGATCATACATTACAAGCAAAGAAATATGTGGAGAGCCTGGTACAGCCCAATTTATACTTTATGGGGGTATTTAGTGCACTACTTGCTGTGCAGTACCTCACCCCTCCCTGACACAGGCATTTGTTACTCCACAGCAATTAGAATTATGTTCTGGGCCACCATAAAGTTTGAATCGGGCTATACCTTTATATAAAATAAGAGACAATATAAGAGTAGTACTTAATAGTGAATAGGTACATACTGTATGCACTCATGACCATGTGTCACATTATTAATTAACAAACAGACACAAGTCACAAGAGTAATGTAACATTAGACATATATGTATTCGTTGATTCATATATAACATATTAGTTGAATGTATTACCTTGAGTTATATAAATATACTACTTCATCAAATTAAAATATCTACATACAGTGCTTTTACAATGAAGAAAAGCTTGAAAGCAATCAGTATGGGTTACACAAATTTTAAAAAGTTTAATAACTATCCTAGATTAACCACTAGCAACCAGAACATTAGACTTAGCAGGCTGCTCCGGTGCTACTTCAGCAGGGGGGCGGTCCACACGCTGCAAGCGGATGTCGTGACACTCTATGTATTCATTAATCTCTCGACCTTTTTTAGTGAGTTGTTCTTCCAAAGCTTTGAGAGCTTTAGGCAACTGTTCACTATTATTCTCTAGCTCAGGCAAAACTTCTGCCACCGTGCGTTCAACTAACACACCACCCACCATTCGAAAACATTTACGAGTTTTATCGACTCCTCGGAGGGTTTCTATTACTATTCTGAAACATAAACAAGTCGTTAAAAATCAGCAGCACGACAACAAGCAAAGTCTAATCATTGTAGCGTGTATGATAGTCATCTGTGGGGACATTACTTATGCTCGTTGAGATCCATTTCTAACTCAGATATCTTATTTGCGAGTTGTCGCTGTTCACCTCGAAGAGCTTGAAAGCCGGAGAAAATCTCCTCGCTAGATTTCGCTTTAGGGTTTTTGGCAGCTGGTTTTTGAGTCATTGTTTGAAGTATATTACACAAGTATTCTTCCACAAAGAAACGGCAGATAAATTAAGCGAATGTAATCAATTTATTGTAAAAAGTTGACCATTTGTTCCATTCATTTGACAGATGGCACTTATGGCAGCAGTGTTGCCAGGTCCTTTTTTTGTTTTACCCCAAGTCTGATCTCATTTTACCCTAGATTTACAGTTAAATGAAAAAAAATACCCTAAATTTTTTGATTCGCGTTCCTTCACTGTCGAAAACATTTACGCCATTTTACTCAGTAATCACAGTATCGTGCGTACACGCCAAGCGAGCAGGATACAAAGTACTTTGCGATAGTCTTGTGTAGTTAGCGAACGAACTAGGTCGTGCGCTCTCATAGATGAACTACGCGAATTAGTTCCCTCATTCTCCGATCCGCAGTTCGTTAGTTCGTCAGTTCGTGACCGAATGAGCGAGGATGGCGTCAACCGAACTAATACACGAAACAAAATACAAAAAGTTTTTTATATTCACTAAACTAGTTATTTATTGCAACAATAAACTTTGGTATTATTTACAATCATGATCATTTTATAAATTATCATTCAGAGGTTTTTGCTGTTTTTAAAGTCCAAAAATTGTAGGTAAAAGTAGAACATTCCATAATCTTGTCGCATGCAGTAGGAGCAAAATCAAAACGAGCGAACGATCGAACGATCTGCCTCTCTTTGATTCGAGCTGGGAGCTGACGAACTAGAAGAGCGAACTAGTTCGGTAAGGAGCGGTGAACTAAACTGAGCGATCTCAGTCGCGAACTACTATGCCCAAGACTACTTTGCGAACAATGCGAGCGGGCAGCGGGGCAGGGTTGGTATGTAGTAATTTAAATGTGTGTTCATAAAATCTGTGAAGTGAATCATGTTTAAATTTACCCTAAAATTACCCTCACCGAGTTTTTACCCTAAACATTACCCTGCTGATTAAACTTAACCCTAAATCTAGGGTAAATTACCCTAAGTTGGCACCACTGTATGGCAGATGGAATTTTAGGTTAGGATTAGGAAGTTAACAAACCTTTGTCTGTGGTGTTAAAAAGAAGTACCACAGAATACAAAATCGCTCTAAAAAGAATGTTTGAGGAAAATATCCTCATGAGCCGTGGTCGTTTCCTACTTTAGCTTTACCACTTTGTCATAAAGCTTATAATCGTATTGTTTAGGTGATTAGGTGGCATGCAAGATGAATGTATTATTTAGGTGGCATACGACCACGTGTTTTAGATGAGAATATTTTCTCGTTTCATACTTTAGAGGCCTTCTACACGGTCGGGACCAACCGCCGACCATCGTATCCTTGGTCGGGTTGATATAAAAATGGACAGTGTAGAAGTTGGTTGACCCGACCGATATTTGGTTGATATCAACGGCCTTGGTCGCGAGCGCATCCCTCGCGACAGGCTGCGTCCGTGGTCGGCCCCAACCGTCTGGAACGCTGTCGCCCGACGCGAGCGCTTCAATGTGCGCTTGTTACAAGTGAACCAACAACCGTGAATGAATGAGAAAATGAGACAAGTTGAGTCAACCACCGACCGTGTAGAACGAATACAAAAAATGGTTGACCCGACCAAGGATACGATGGTCGGCGGTTGGTCCCGACCGTGTAGAAGGCCTCTTATAGAGCGTGATTCCCTTTGCCTGTCCCAAAGAGGGACGAAAACGTAGACAGAGAATCGAGACAGAGAATCTCGATTCTCTGTCTACGGACGAAAAGAACCAAAAAAAAAAAAAAAAAGGTCTATGGTTAGAGAATAAGGGCGCTTGTACACGGTAAGAAAATTTACCGTGTCTGCGGTAGACAGACAAATTCTTCGTGTACACGACAAGAATTTTGTCTGTTCTACACACGAAAACTTTTCGTGTCTTCCGCAGACAAGACTAATCGGAACGTGTACACGACACGATTTTTTTCGTGCAGTCGTCAGTCGGGCGTAGGGCGCGCAAGTAATAACAAGTCTAATAATCATTTTCGTATATTTATAAAAATATTAACTACAAAACAAAAAAGAATGATAATTGCATATTATTAATTAATTAATTAATATAATTAATTGATTTTTATTTTGCTTCAACGTGTAAATTTCAACTTTGGCTATAGCTTAATGATCCTATATATAGTATATACCTAATAATCTATATTTTTGCAAATTCAAAAAAAAAGTAATATGTTGTAGGTACTTACCATATTCATTTTTTTTTGACATTTGTCATTTCGTTGAAGTCTTTATTTAATATAATAAATATTTCTCGCCATGCTTCGTATGTGTCTTTTATATCTTTAGATTATCTCTAAAGTTGTGTCCCACAATACCGGTCGTCCCTCTAGTAAAGTTATAAGTAACTCATCAGCCATTTTGTACTCTACGCTGCATTACATGTCCACACCAAACGCACAACAAATACTACCTGGCTGGCTGAACCCTACTACTCCGCCCCCCACCGCTCCGCAACAACGTTCGCCGCGTCGTGTCTTGCGCAGACAAGATTTTTTTTCGTGCACCGCTGCGAGTAGTGTACACAGTTATTGGTGCCGATTCCCTTATTCACAAACTAAACTAAATTTAAGTTCAGTGCATCTTTTTCTTTCTCTTTCATTAAGGAAAGGACAGAAGATAAATTTTGGTTTAGTCCTGTCAAATTAATCAGCGCTTGACGTAAATTGACGTAATTTTAGTAGGCAAGTTTTTAATCACGTCTAAACTTGTATGGAGCGCTGATTAATTTGACAGGACTAAACTAAAATTTTCTTTTGTCCTCTTCTTAATGAAATACAAAGAAGAAGATGTACTGAACTTAAATTTAGTTTAGTTTGTGAACAAGGGAATCGGCACCACTTTCTAGTTACGACACGAATTCTTGCGTAGGCCTGGCGTATTTTCTTACCGTGTATAAGCGCCCTAATCTGTCAAGGGAATGGCAATGCACGCCGTGAGCGATATTTTCCAACTCGGAAGGCACCCTTCGGTAGACAGCCTGTTAGGGTCAACTCACACCGAAAGAGCGGCGAAGGGCAGCGAAGCGGAGCGCAGTTTCAGTGTCATATGAATTTTAACTTTATTTTCATTACCATAATACTTATTATCGCATGAGAAACTCGAACGAGTCGCGCGGATGCCCGTGGCGGCACCGCGGGAATTCCGGCGAATTCCATAAACGGAGCCGTGCGACTGCGCGGGTCACGGCGGCGGCGCTTCGCTGCCCTTCGCCGCTCTTTCGGTGTGAGTTGACCCTTAAGCTTCAAGTGAAATGGAAATGACATCAGTGTTGCCAGGTCTCCTGTTTTCACAGGAGATATACTGCTTTCAGGCTATGTCTACTGTTCTACTGATTTTGCAAGAGAATCTACTGGATTTTATGAGTTTACTCCTGGCTACATCAATATTTGCCTGATTTTCAAATAGTTTCAACAAAATAGCATACTGTTTGGAAGCGTAAGCCAAGCTGTGTTACGAAACCTTAATTACTTGTTTCCTGAACGAAACGCAATACTTCAAACGTTTGTACTTCTGTCAAATGTAGGACCTAGAAGTTTCTGCGCCTCTGCGGACTCCAGTGGACTATCAAAGCTTTTATTGGATTAGAATAAAGTATGTTGATGTTGGATGTTTTTTTTTTTCAATGTATGTTCGGCCATAACTCCGTCATATACTAGACGGATTTGCAAAATTCTTTTTTTGTTCGAAAGAGGCTTCTTCCGAAATGGTCCCATTTAAATTTCATATAAATCTGATGATGAGTTCCGGAGACAGACACCGGAACTCTTTAAAAAATGACAGTAAATCAACCGCGATTTCTCCTATGCATTGTTTGTTTGAAATTAGTGCAAGGTAGATATCATAACTAAAAATTTTAAAATAAAACCTTTTTACAAATAAAAAACAACCGACTAAGGAAGTCGATTGTTTTTTCTTTGTAAAAAAACACTACAAAGTGAAAAATAACTTTAATTTCGGAAGTCGGTGGCAAAAACCTTAAATACAAATCTTAGGACACCGACTGCCGAAATTAAAGTAATTTTTCACTTAGTAGTGTTTTTAAGGATGTCGGTTGTTTTTTTTTTTTTTTGTAAAAAAGTTTTTTTGCGTAAATAAGAACTTTCACAGTACACAAAAAAAAAAAAACAATTAGAGCGTTTAAGTGTCAAAAATCATAGAGCTATATGAGGGATAATGAAGAATTAAATCATGACTGAAATGACATGCAGGGATATAGGTGAGTATAAATGTGTTTTCTTTCATTCTGTGACAAAACTTAAATCTACTGTTTTTTTTTTCAATCTCCTGATTTTTTGGGTACATTTCTTCTGTTTTTTTCAGATTTGACCTGGCAACACTGAATGACATTGACAGACATGACCGATGACAGCACAAAGTTTATCAAAGTTATTGGTTGAAAACAAAAACGAAATACTGAATTGTTGCGTACATTTTAGCTGTGTAGGTCTGAGTAACACTGTGTTGTGTTTTATGTATTCCAGAAGCTAAGTTATTTTAAAAACAATAGTACGTTCGATTTGATAGTAACGGCATCTAAATCTGACACTCAGATTTGTCTTCACAGTATCATTTGTGATTGGAACTCCGACAAGCAAAACTAGGGAATAAAGCTTCCTAAACACACCGTCGGGTACTAACAATATGAAGTACGAAGAGACAGCACTGCAACGTGAATGGGAGAACAGTAAGGAGCAGCCTTGTGCCGACGTGGTGAGCTAGCGCTGCCCCTTTCTTAGGACGTGATTCACCCACACTATGTGGCTATCGATAATCTACGTCTATATACCATTTTATGGTATTCTGTTTAAAATTTATATTATGTGTATAAAAGGAGAAAGCGACTTATTTACTGAGACTAACAATGAAACAATAAAAAACAATGGAAAAATAATAAAATTTGGCGCAATACTTTTCCATTTCTGTATACCTTAGCACTAATGACGGGTTTCGAGAAAAGCTATCTCTATACTAATTATGCTTCAGTACGGCCTGGTAACTAGTAGCCATAATGGAACATTTAGTATTGCTACAACATTTTTAAGTGGCTTTATTAGATTATAATATTGGTGTTTCACTTTATGGCACATCAAATTAAAATAAAAAATGGAATCTTTTATTTATTTGGGAAATGACTAACAATTGTACAATGTGTGTTACAATAAAATATGGTATGACATGTATAAATGTACAAATCTTTATTTGTCATAAACATATGTACAGATGTCAGCATGTTAAGCTACTAAAATCTGTCAAATTTCTTTAATAGGTTTTCAACTTTAGCTTTAGGGTTCAAGATTGATTGGGGAAATTTGACTATTTCGGGTAGCTTGATGTGCTGGCATCTGTACATATTGTTCTGGTAATACAAATGTGATGCATGCCCATTGTATTGTATTGTCCTACCTGTCACCCATTTAGAAACACAATAGGTCATCTGATAAATGGTTTTGTGTCAATATGTAGGTTTATTCAAATACTAACTTTTCAAAAATATTTTAAAAACTAAACAAACTTGAGGTTTCCATTCCAAAACTCTGAAAAGAAACAGATACAAACTCAGCAGACACGGTCTGTTCTTAAGCCCAGGCATAATTTTGTCTAGATTAGTGTCTGAGATGGATTCTTGAGGGAAGAACCAAACATATTTTAGTGGATCTGTTTTGTTTGTACACACATTTGTCAGTAAGTGTTTAGATCAACTCAAAATTTCACAACTTGACAGATAGGTAATACAAAAGAAAGGACATTTGGGTATACCACATAAAGTATTCAAAATACCAGACCATCATTAAAACTTACTGAAAAACAATAAAATTTCCCACATAGACCTCACGGTTACCTATAATAAGTTGGAAAAATATTTGACCAAATTTTATTTCACCCAAAATTTTTCAACTATTTTCGTTTCGTATTTTTTTACTTCATCGAAGTTATGTCTGCCACTGTGTCAGTTGACCTATTATCAATTCGACTTTTTTCGTTACTCCGACGTTTCATTTGCTCAAATAAGTTTTTACCGAAGTTACACATTGCTGAAATAACATTTAGAGACATGACATTTCACTTCCTTGAGAGGGAGGGGCTTTTCTTGATGAATTCTTTCTTTAAGAAACAGCCCCAAAGGAAGTGGACGTGGCGAAGCCCCGACACTGTGATGAAAAATGAGATAGACTTCATCATAATGGACAAAAAGCAAATATTTAGATATGTCTCGGTGATCAACAGGTTCAAAACCGGCAGTGATCACAGACTTGTTCGAGGCTCTTTGAATATCAACTACAAGCTCGAGCGAACTCGTTTGATGAAGTCTAGGCTCCGTCCAAATATGCTCCAAACTATGCTAGGATCTGAAGCATTCCAGATAGACCTGGAAAACCGATTTGCTGCCGTGGAAACCACAAATGACTTCGACCAGGCGCTCGACCAAATGGTGGAAAGCCTCAGGGAGGAAGGCACGTGATTTTGCAAAATGCGGCGTACGGGTAAGAAGTCCAAACTATCGGAAGAAACTCTGGAACTAATGACGGAACGACGTGAAAACCCACCTGTCACTTCGTCAGAACAACGGGCAATGAATAAAATTATTAGGACGTTGGTACGACGCGACCTCCGATGCTCCAACACACGCTCTATAGAACTAGCCATTCATCATCATCATTTCAGCCGAAAGACGTCCACTGCTGGACATAGGCCTCCCCCAAGCACCGCCACTTCGACCTATTCTGTGCTTCTCGGATCCAACGTATTCCTGCGGCCTTCACCAGGTCATCGGTCCATCTTGTGGGAGGCCTTCCAACGCGCTGTCTTCCAGTACGCGGTCGCCACTCCAGAACCTTCCGACCCCATCGGCCATCCGTTCTGCGAGCAATGTTCCCTGCCCACTGCCACTTAAGTTTGGCAATTCTTCGGGCTATATCGGTTACCTTGGTTTTCCTACGGATCTCTTCATTTCTGATTCGATCGCGTAGGGAAACTCCAAAAGCATAGCCCTCTCCATTGCTCTTTGGGTGACTTTGAGCCTTCTTATGAGGCCCATTGTGAGCGACCACGTCTCAGTGCCATATGTCATCACTGGCAACACACACTGGTCAAAGACTTTTGTCTTGAGACACTGCGGTATTTGGGACGAGAAGATATTGCGTAGCTTCCCGAACGCTGCCCAGCCGAGTCGGATTCGACGATTGACCTCTTCCTCGAAGTTGGATCTACCTAACTGGACAGTCTGTCCTAGGTACACGTATTCGTCCACAACTTCGAGTGTAGCGCCTCCGATCTTCATTGGAGTGGGTATCACACGAGCATTGGACATGACCTTTGTCTTGTCCATGTTCATCCTAAGACCCACTCTTTCGGAAGCTCTACTGAGATCATCGAGCATTGTACTGAGGTCCTCCATAGTCTCAGCAAGGTGAGTGATGTACTCGCCATTGATGTTGATGCCAGCCCCTTTCCAGTCCAGAACCTTGAAGACATCCTCCAGTGCAGCGGTGAACAGTTTCGGAGAGATTACGTCTCCCTGTCTCACCCCTCGCTGCAGAAGGATAGGTTTCGAGGCTTTGTCCTGGAGCCGGACTGACATAGTGGCGTTTTCATACAAACACTTCAGCACCTCGATGTACCGATAGTCAATCTGGCACCGTTGAAGAGACTGCAGTACAGCCCAGGTTTCGATCGAATCGAAGGCTTTTTCGTAGTCCACAAACGCTAAGCAGAGAGGCAGGTTATACTCTTTGGTCTTCTGTATAACCTGCCGCAGCGTATGTATGTGGTCTACGGTGCTAAAGCCTTTACGGAATCCGGCTTGTTCGGGAGGCTGGAAGTCGTCAAACCTGCGCGCGAGACGATTCGTGATGACTCTTGAAAACAGCTTGTAGACATGGCTCAGAAGTGAGATGGGCCTATAATTCTTAAGCAGGGTATTGTCACCCTTCTTAAAGAAAAGTACCACCACACCTCTGTTCCATGCCTGTGGCGTTTTGCCCTCGAGTATGACGGAATCAAACAGCTTCTGAAGGGCCTTTAGAACGGGTTTTCCGCCGGCCTTCAGGAGTTCGGCTGTAATTCCGTCATCACCCGGCGCCTTGTTGTTTTTAAGCTCCTTCAGAGCCATCCTAATCTCGTACAAGCTGACGTCCGGGATATCTTCAGTGTAGTGTCGAGTCAACCTAGCTCTCGGGTCGTTAGCTAGATTCATAACGGGGTTTTGGGGGACGTGTATAACTGTCCGTAGAACCTCTCAATCTCCTTAAACAGCTCAGGTTTGGCGGACACGATTCTGCCATCGTCGGTCTTCAGTTTCGCAAGCTGACTCTGCCCAATAGACAGATCTCTTGCAAAGACTTTGGAGCCCTTGTTTCGCTCTATCGCGTCTTTAATACCGTTCCGTATTAAAGAGGCGAAGGTCGCTTTTCAAGGACTTAGAGATCCGTCTATTGAGTTGCCGGTACTCGAGTGCAGCTTCTGAAGACTGCAGGATCATTCCGCGCCTTTGTTCCATGAGCTGTAATGTTGGATCTGAGAGTTTCTTTTTTCTATTTGTACGGCGGGTCTTGAAGAACTTAGACCCGACCGTATGGACAGTTTCCACAAACCCATCGTTATAATCGTCCACGGAGCGCCCTAGGCACTCAAAACGATTCTGGAGTTCGAGCTGAAAGCTCTCGGGGTTATGAAGTTGGATCGGTGCTGGTCGGAGTGTTGACTTCATCAGCCGAGATCTTTCCAGCTTGATATTGATATTCAATGTGCCTCTTACCATGCGGTGATCACTCCCGGTTTTCACCGCGTTGATCACAGAGACATCATTGAATATTTGCTTCTTCGTCGACATAATGAAGTCAATCTCATTTTTAGTTGCACCGTCGGGACTCTGCCAGGTCCACTTCCTGTGCTCACGTTTTCTGAAGAAGGAATTCATCATAAAGAGGTCTTCCTTCTCCATAAAACTAGCCATTAGGTGACCCCGGTGGTTCCGACGTCCAACTCCAAATTGCCCCACTCTCAACTCATCATCGCTTCGTTTGCCCAGTTTCGCGTTGAAGTCCCCCATAACAACTGTGAAGTGAGTTTTGGAACCATGCATGGCTCTAGAGATATCCTCATACATGGTTTCCACCTCATCGTCGGGGTGTGTCGAGGTCGGGGCGTACACCTGTATGACCTTCAGCGAATACCTTGCGGATATTCTGAGTATAAGGAACGCCACCCTGGTCGACACACTCTCGATCTTCACAACGTTGCTCACAAGGGACTTATGGACGATGAACCCGACACCACCTTGAAACTGCTGGTCGCCCTCCCGGAAATAGAGCAGGTTTCCGGAATTCAGGATTATCGAGTCCTCCCCCTCTCTTCGGACTTCAGATAACCCTACTATACCCCATCGTAACCTGCTCAATTCTTCCTCGAGCTCGGCGATCTTCTCGTCGGTCCGGAGTGTACGCGTGTTGAATGTTGCCAGGTCCAGTTGTCGGTGATTGTGGTAGCTGGATCTGTTCCGGGGATTCTTAGCACCCCTTGCCTCACCGTGACCTTGACCGCTACCATAGCCAAGGGTAGGTGGGCCGCCGGGAACTAGGGGCCGTTTTTTGTATGTGCTTGTCATTATTTGGGGGGGGGTTTGCCATAATCGCCACTCTTGGCAGGCGGGTTGGCGATCGCAGTATGGTACTCTACAATGCATAGAGAACGCTGCTGCCCATTCTCTAGTATGTCCCTTAGTCGCCTCTTACGACACCCATGGGAAGAAATGGGGTGATGCTATTCTTTACGTCCGGCACCTACACGGACGAATAGAACTAGCGATTGAGCAAAATTGGGGCTCGAAAGTGTTCGCTCAATCACTTGGGAGAAGCCACCTGACGAAGTTGACCAAATCTAGTGGGAATGTCGTCGTTTCGAAGCCGGAGATCCTTTCGGAAGTAGAAAACTTCTACCGCCAATTGTACGCCTCACACGCATCGCGACCTGATCCCGAAAATGAGGATTCTAGAGCCACCTTAACCCGCCATTTTACGGAAGATCTGCCATAAGTCAGCCAAGACGAAATCGAGGCGGCTCTTAAACAGCTTAAAAATGGAAAAGCCCCTGGTGAGGACGGGATCACGATCGAGCTCCTCATACCGGGAGGAAGTCCTCTGCTGAAAGAGCTTCGGGAGGTCTTTAACTCTGTCCTGTTCTCTGGGAGAACTCCAGATGCGTGGCGAAGGAGCGTAGCGATTCTCTTCTTTAAAAAGGGCGATAAGACCCTTTTAAAGAATTACTGACCCATTTTGCTCCTAAGCCACGTATATAAGTTGTTTTCAAGAGTCGTCACGAATCGTCTAGCGCGAAGACTCGACGAGTTTCAGCCACCGGAGCCGGATTCGAGGAGGATACAGCACCATAGACCACATTCAAACAGTGCGGCAGATTATACAGAAGTCTGAGGAGTATAATCGGCTCCTGTGCCTTGCGTTTGTGGACTATGAGAAGGCTTTTGATTCTATCGAGACCTGGTCTGTTTTGGAGTCTCTGCAGCGATGCCATGTCGACTGGCGATACATCCAAGTGCTGAGATGTCTGTATGAAAACGCGACAATGACCGTCCAAACTCAGGACCGACGAACTGAACAAATCCCCCTGCGTTGAGGGGTGAGACAAGGGGACGTAATTTCCCCGAAATTATTCTCTAACGCATTGGAGGATGTGTATAAGACGCTGAGCTGGGAAGGATGCGGCATTAACATTAACGGCGAGTACATCTCCCACTTGAGATTTGCAGATGACATCCTCATACTGGCTGAATCGTTGCAAGACTTGCAGCAGATGCTGGACTTGATTCTTCTGTACGCATTGGTCTCTGGATGAAGTTGGATAAAACTCAGATTATGTTCAACGACCACGTTACTCCGGGACCAATTGCTGTAAACGGCAGTACTCTCAAGGTTGTTCGAGAATACGTTTACCTCGGGCAAACTTTGCAGTTTGGTAAGAACAACTTTGAGAAGGAGGCTAACAGAAGAGTTCAGCTGGGCTGGGCAGCATTTGGGAAGCTTCGTCGAGTTTTCTTGTCGCGTATTCCGCAGAGCCTAAAGACTAAAGTCTTCAATCAGTGCGTCCTGCCTGTTATGATTTACGGAGCTGAAACGTGGACACTCACGTTTCGGCTGGTCCATAAATTCAAGGTCGCTCAGCGAGCTATGGAACAAGCTATGCTTGAAGTCTCTCTGAGGGACAAAATCCGGAATGAAGTGATCCGGCAAAGAACTAAAGTTGTCGACATAGCTCCCAGAATTAGCAAGCTGAAGTGGCAATGGGTCGGCCATATAAGCCGTAGAACCGATAACCGTTGGGGTAGACGTGTTCTTGAGTGGAGACCACGAATTGGCAAACGTAAGGTAGGACGCCCTCAGGCTAGGTGGAGCGACGATCTTCGCAGGGTGGCTGGTAGCAGCTGGATGAGAGTTGCTGAAAATCGAGCACAGTGGCGTGAAATTGGAGAGGCCTATGTCCAGCAGTGGACTGCTATAGGCTGATGATGATGATGATGAAATAACATTTGTTCGAAGTATTATGTTTCCGAACATTCATTATACCACTGATCAGATTAACCTACTCTTTTGTTTAATTAATTAATTATTTAAATGTCATCATCATCAGCCTATAATGTTCCCACTGCTGGGACACCGGCCTCCTCTCGGTGAGAGGGAGTGGGCCATAATCCACCACGCGGGCCCAGTGCGGGTTGGCAGATGTCACATGTCTTCGAATTTTTGGTTCTAAGACATGCCGGTTTCCTCACGATGTTTTCCTTCACCGTTTTGAGAGCAGTGGCGATGAAATAATTTACACAAAGTAATGCGCCTGCTTGGGTTTGAACTCACGACCTACTACTCGTAAGTCGCGGCCGTTACCACTGGGCCACCACTGCTCCAATTTAAATGTAATGACACTTAATAAAACAGTTGATTATGAACAAAAGTGTTTTTGAAGGGTAAGAAGCATACAAACAAGGATGCTTGCTGCAAGCATGCAGCGTGCGAACACGCATGCAACATGCAAGCAGACATGCAACAAGCATTGTTTCTGTCACGGCTCCGGCGCTGCGGGGTTTGGGCGGCCCCACGCGAGCCTATCGTCACAGATGGTTTCAACGCTCCACGCCTACGCGGGCTTAAATTACACTCTAGGGGTAGGGCAGACAAGACTGCGGAAAGTCTTACAGCGATTCGTTTCTCACAAAAATTTTTAGCAAAATATAATAGACTTTTTATGACACTACGTATATTTAAATTTAATATTGAAAACGCTTCCAAGTAACCGGCTATCCAAATAATATTCCATAAAACGTTCTTTCATTGTGGTGAAAATATGGAAAATACATCATTTGGCAAATGAAAAAAGTCCAAAAGAGGATTCGGCCAATAGCAAAAAGTTATTATGTAAATCGGCGAAACATAGTTCGATCAAATAATACCGATGACACATGATACTTCGATGATATAAAAATATGGCAAATGATGCTTATAGCAAAAAAGACGTCGATCAATAGTTTTAAGTAAAATAAAATTCGAACAAAAAATATTCAGTAAAGTAATCGGTTCCCAGTCCTCAGGTTTAGAACTTGCGAAGGCTATAATATAATTCGTATATGAGAACTTGCCAAGTCAGACCTTAGATACATATATTATCGTAAGTTATAAGAAGAAATGATATTTTATGTAGTTATAAATCAGGACTGACCATTGAACTTGGCACCAATTTAGATCTCACTTCTTTTGTCGTTGAAGTCAACAACCAAGGCATATATCATCCTGTCAGGGTCGCGAGATTGTTCGAAAGAGATACCGTGACCCTGGCACATGGGCAACTGAAGGAACACGGGTGGGTTTTAGTCAGTAAAAGTCTGACACGCCCTCCCGCTCCGCCCAGAGCGGGAGAAGTCATTTGATGATATCCCATCCAAAAAAAGAAAAAAAACGCATATATCATAATATTGAACTTGGCTCTCATTTCACATTTATGTTTTTGGTGGTAAAAGTATCCTGAGTATGTCTTATCCCTCGTCCTGTTCTACTTATGTGCAAAATTTTCCCCAAATCGGTTCAGCAACACGTAACAGCAGCAACAAAATCTAACAGACAGACAAAAAGGGATACTTTCGCACTTATAATGTTAAGATATTAAGTATGGATTAGGTTCACTTACTTCATTTAAGTAAGAATATCGATTTTGACTAAATAATAGTTTAATTACTGGAATTCCAATGAAAAAAGTGGGTGTGGCAGGGCGGCGACGATGTGACGCCATCCGATGCGGCACTCGGCGCGCTTCTGGAGGACGCTGAGCCCGCCGACGCCGACGCCGAGCGGCGCGTGCGGCGCCTCGGCAGCCGCCTCGCGCGCCTCGACGCGCTCAACGTGGCCGGCATGCTGGCCGCCGCCACCGAGAGCGGGGGCGCCGGCGCCGCGCTCGCCCAGCGCCTCGAGGCCGGCCTGGGCGCCGGCGCCGCGCTGGCGCAGCGGCTGCGGCGCTACGACGAGCTGGCCCGCGCCGCGCCCGCTGCGCCGCACGCGCGCTCCGACGCCGCGCGCGCCGATGCCAACGCGCGGCTCTTGCTGGCCGAGCTCGGCGACATATACAGCTGGCTAGACGCGCCGCCGCTGCGTGACTTGGACTCGCTGGCCGAGGTGTCGCTGACGTCGACGGAGGGCCGCGCGCGTGCGCTGGCGGCGGGCGAGGCCCTGCGCGCCGCACTGCGCGCCGAGGTGGCGGCGCCCGCGTCGCGCCGCCGCCTGGCCGCCGTGCGAGAGCGTCTGCGCCGCCTCACCCGCGCGCGTGATCAGGTGAGGCGCGACTAATACAGAGCTCACATGAAACTTGATACCTTCCGCGTACAGTAGGCTTCTCTTATTACTTATACAAGAAGCTCGTCGTAAGATTCAGTAACTAGGCATCGTAACTATACATGATGGTTCTCGGCATGGTATAACGAATGTTCCGCAGCTGGCGGCGGCGCTGGCGCGGCACCTCAACAACGCACTCATACACCTCGGCAACGAGGCGGCGCACGAGTCGCGCGCGCACCGCCACCACGCCGAGCTGCTGCCCTACGCGCCCTTCATGCGCTGGTTGAAGGACATGGACGAGAAGGCGTTCGACGCGCTGGTCAAGGTACGTGTAGTGCGGCGTGCGGCTGTGCGCCTGGCAGGCGACTGACCCCGGTGTGTGCAGGTGTACGTGGGCACGTGGGCGCGCGTGCACGAGCGCGAGCTGCGCGGCGCCTGCGAGCTGGCGCGCGCGGCGCTGGGCGGCGCGCCGCCCGACCGCGCCGACGAGCCGCTCGACACCGTGAGTGAAGCGCCATTACGGCTACACTAACCCACACATAATTATGTTTCTGTCACCGGTCAACTTGACGCTCCGTCTGTCGGCAGGTGCTGAGTCTGGTGGAAAGCTTGTGCAATGCCGAGCAAGACTTCTGCGCTCAATTCTTCTTTTTGGACATTGACGTCAAGGTAACATCTCGATTCGCGTTAATATCTTGCGGAGTTAGGTAGTCGCGACGTGCTAAGAATCCTAGAAGTATCATTTCAGGGTGAAGGCGGGGACGGCGAGCGGAGCGAGGGTGGCGAGCGGGGAGAGGCGCGGCGCGCGGGGGGCGAGACGCGGCGCTTCATGTGCGAGCTGTTCCCGTCGCTGGAGAGCGACCTGGTGGCGCTGGTGGCGCACGTGGAGCGGCACGACCCCTAGTACGTACCGGCGGCGCGGCCGGCGGGCGGCACGCTCCCGCGGCCACTATACGAGAGCGTCTCTGTGCAGCGGAGCCATGCGCGCGCTGGCGTGCGTGGGGCGGCGCGTGCTGGGCGCGGCGGAGGGCGCGGGCGGCGCGGGGGGCGCGGGGGGCGCGGGCGAGGCGCGGTGGGCGCGCGCGGCACTGGCGGGGGTGGCGGTGGCGGCCAAGCGCGGCGCGGACCGCAGCGTGGCCGAGCGGCTGGCCGCTCTACCCGATGCCGTCAAGCAGGTGTGCCGACTATATCGTTCCTTGTAAGAAAGTTGAAAGTTGAATGAGAGGACATATGCCCGGTTTCTGAGGTCCTCTGGCAACTGCAGATTGAATAAACTACGGGAGTTCCTGTCCCACAGGCGGCCAAGAAGCCAAAATGCGGTCTGCTGAGCTTCCTGCAGGAGCTGGAGGCGCTGAGTGCCGCGTGCGAGCGCATCTTCGTGTCGAGCGGGCGGCGCGCGGACCTGGACCGCTGGTACGTGGCGCTGGCCGGCGCCATGATGCATGCTGTGCAGCACGCCGAGCACCCGCGCACGCCGCGCGCCGTGCTGCACATGGGTGAGTGAGCCAGTGTGTGTGCTGCACATGGGTGAGTGAGCCAGTGTGTGTGCTGCACATGGGTGAGTGAGCCAGTGTGTGTGCTGCACATGGGTGAGTGAGCCAGTGTGTGTGCTGCACATGGGTGAGTGAGCCAGTGTGTGTGCTGCACATGGGTGAGTGAGCCAGTGTGTGTGCTGCACATGGGTGAGTGAGCCAGTGTGTGTGCTGCACATGGGTGAGTGAGCCAGTGTGTGTGCTGCACATGGGTGAGTGAGCCAGTGTGTGTGCTGCACATGGGTGAGTGAGCCAGTGTGTGTGCTGCACATGGGTGAGTGAGCCAGTGTGTGTGCTGCACATGGGTGAGTGAGCCAGTGTGTGTGCTGGACCGCACACACACGGGGCGTGGTCTGCTCAGGTTTAGAGAACATGGTGTCTCTAATGAGATCTAAATGCGAACTGGCTTACATTTATTACTTGCGTTCGATGAAATTATGCCTCAAGCTAAATCTAAATTAATTAGTAACAACATTAGATAGTATTTCTAACTTCTTGACAAAATTAGTATGCACATGAAAGCTGTGTGGCAGATAATTAATAAAGAAACTGGAACCACAAAACAGCGAGATCAGAATTAATTGACTCTAAAAGGACATGACTAAATTGAAGTATGTGTAAGTGGTACCTAGCAATATGTAAAGCTGAATAGTTGAATATTTGTATTTCATATAAAAACTGTTTCAGGAACTTTTCATATCTTTACAATCATAAAAATAAAACCGCTATCGTGTAACTCTTACGTCAATAGGTTATAGAAATTGCAAACAAATGACATTACTATGAACTTTTACGTCTCATCTGGTTTATATTAATAACTAGCTGTGCCCGCGACTTCGTCCGCGTGGAATAGTGACTTTTCGGGCAGCATATTTTGAATTACATATACCGTCGTTTGGGTAGCTAAAAATTTACTTTACAGTAATGCTTCTCTGTATACGATATTTGACGTATAGCCGTCGGGGATGAAAGCATACAGGCTCCTAGGATTGCTAACCCGTGACAGAGCCACATACAACTGACCGTGCGAGAAACAGCTGATACTTAGATCTACACCCACAACTTTCAGCGTCTGACTTGTTGCGTTGGGCTTTATTAATTGTCATCGCAAAACATAGGCTGACTGGAAACTGGACTCGTTTAAAACTAAATGGAAAATTGTTTGGCATGAGAAGAATCCGAGGAATGAAAACACTTTCACCTTTTCCAAACCCTGTTAAAATCTCTGCTTCTATCAGATTTCGTTGTAAATTGGTCACTTTTAACCTGGTGCCATTGCAAAGTTTTGGGGGGCTTAAATTTCTGAGAAGCATTATGGGTACGCCTACTTTTAATTTTATTTTATGTGCTGGTAGTCCAGGAGCATTGAGGGATTCTAAAAATTCCACCGGGTAGCTTGTAGATTCTCCTTCTTTCATGAGTCTGTTAATGGAGATATACTCAACATAATCCCCCGGAACATAGCTCAACAGCGTTTATTGTTGCTGCTTGGTCGTTTCGTGGCGTGAAAATAGCTCTTTCGCAAAGCCAGGAATTTTCGCAAGTTGGTATTTGCGTTGCGTTTCCATACACAGATGATATGAGGTCTCGCATTGATGAAACTCTGTTGCATAGGTTTTCATTAACCTTTTGAGCGCCACGACAAAAAAGCAAAATCGTGCCCTCAGCGCCAAGCTATAAATTCATCCTTTAATACCTACAAAATAGTAGTGAGTTCGAAATTATATCGATAAAGAACTAACTATTAATTTTAAACATATAGTATGTTTTTAATAAAAGGTTACTATACCAGAAATATATAATAAAGGAGTTTTATTTCATCCCGCTTTGTCTTTTATGACAGAAATGATACGATATGTGTCACAGTTTCGGCGTTAAATTCACATTTCAAAACAATTTTCATGATTCCTGAATCATTCAACTTCAATATCAAAAGTTTTATTTATTTATTGTTGAAAAATTTAGAGAAATTAAACATAACGTACGTTAACGTCGAAGTCGATATTCTTGTTATATTGATTGCGAGCTACATCACTACGTGTCATGATATGATGACTGAGGCGCTGAGGGCACTATGTTTTTCGAACTTTATAATTGGTGTTAGTTTTTGCCATCTTATGATAATATGGATGAAATATAAAGAAAGAAGCTCAACTAATATAAATTAGGATGTGTCAAGGAACATAATTAGCAAAAAAAAAAAAAAAACAATGTTGTTTTATGAGTTTTATTTACGTTTAAAAGTCTGTCACGGTATCGTGACCGTGGCGTGCTGGGTACGTTTTGGTTTGTCATCTATACATGACTCTGGCGGTCAAAAGGTTAAGAACAACTTTTCCTTGTTCCTGCGGATACACACCGTTACCAATCTTAAGTAGCAAATCTGAAAATTCTTAAGCATTTTCGTTGCTTCCAATTTGCGCACGCATATTTAATGTCAAATGCAAAGGAATAATGTAATGCCACAGTCGAGAACTCTTTAGGCGGCACTAACTTCATCACCCCTTGTTCCACGTGGTATTACAGGGAGAGTCTGACGAAAATCGCCACAAAAAAGCATAGTAATGCCACCCATGGGTTGATCATTTTGCTTGACGTCACGCAACGTTCTGTCTACTGCTTCTACTGTTTTTCGAGTGGCCATTGTGGACTCATCCCATATAATAAGGCTACAATCACGAAGAACCTTAGCTTTATCACTGTTTCTTGAAATATTACAAACAGGGCTTTCTGTGCGGTCTAAATCGATCGGAATTTTGAACATTGTATGAGCAGTTTTCCCACCTCGCAACAATTTCATTTCATTTATTCATTAACAATTTTTAAACTGTGTCTGAATGTTTTACAATAAAGAAATCACATACAAGCTAAAACCAATGCGCAACTAAGATCCATAACATTAAAAAACAATAATATATATATGATCCAGTTGTCACACATATATCACAAATTATATAAAACAACTGGATCGCAAAGTGATTATGAGATGTTTTCTTGCTTTCGAACTCGTGTCAAATTAAAGATAGCTTCAACCTATGAAATCTACCAAAATAGACTACAGAAGAACTTACAAGGAGATCCAAAATCGAGGCGTCGGGTGCGGCGCGCGTTCATGTCGACCGCCTCAGCGCGCGAGACCTGCGCTCGGCGCTCCTGCGTCTCAAACCCAAACGCTCTGTAGGTCCTGACGGCATACCACCTTACATTGTCAAAGATTGTCGTATGGTTTTTGAGGAGCCCTTGTTACATATTTTCAACTTGTGTTTGCGGGAGGGTCACTACCCGGATGAGTGGAAGATAACCCGCGTTATCCCGGTCCCTAAAGGGGGTGCAGGTACTGACGTGAGTGGATACCGACCGGTGGCAGTGCTGTCGGCGTTCGCTAAGGTATTTGAATCTGCGTTGCATAAAAGTATTTATACTCAAGTGAGCTCGCAACTGTCAGACGCTCAACACGGCTTTCGGCCGGGTCACAGTACGGGAGGTAACTTGTTGTCATTTGTTACCTACCTGTCGCCAGTCATTGACGCTGGAGGGCAGGTGGATGTGGCATATTTCGACTTCCGAAAAGCTTTTGACACCGTGGATAACGATGTACTTTTGCGCAAACTCTCTGCGCTGGGATTCACACCTCACTTGCTTAAGTTCTTTGCAAGTTACCTTGGCGAGCGCCGACAGTACGGTGAGTTTGCGGGACATGAATCCAGACCTTATTTCACGTTCTCCGGGGTAAGTCAAGGGAGTAATATTGGACCTCTGGAATTCATTCTAGTCATTAATGATCTTCCAACGGTCGTGAAAGAGGCGAAGTGTCTACTGTTTGCAGATGACCTCAAACTATTTGTAAAGGTGGAGGACACGGCAGACTGTAATCGGCTCCAGTCTGACATTGATAATGTAGTCCAATGGAGCAAATCAAACAAGCTGCATTTTAATATTGAAAAGTGTTGTGTGATGAGCTACAGCCGCGCGCGGGCGCCGTTACAGAACCAGTACGAGATGGACAGCGCAGTCATACCGCGCGTCTCTCATGTACGAGACCTGGGCGTACAGATGGTGTCTGAGCTGACGTTCCGCAAACATATTGTTGAGATTTGCGGCAGGGCTTTCAGAAATCTCGGTTTCATCTTGAGACAATGTAAGGATTTTACCGATAAGTCTGCGGTTAAAGTCTTGTTTAATGCACTAGTGAGGAGTTATTTAGAAACATGTGCAATCATTTGGAATCCGCATGAAGGCAAATACATCCTCATGTTGGAAAAAATACAGAACAAGTTTACTAGATTTCTTTACCGAAAACAGTATGGGGTTTATCCCTTTTATCCCCTGATGTACCCGAGTCTGTTCGTCCTGGGCATGGTCGGATACACCAGGCTGGCAGTAAGGAGGGACGTCGCGCTGGTTAAGTACGTGGCTCGCGTACTGCTAGGGTTGCTGCACCGCCCGGAGGTGCTGGCAGCGCTGCGACTGCGCGCGCCGGACGGGTGCGTCATGGCGCGCCGCCGCCCCGCTCTGTTAGACGTGCCTGTGGCTAGGACTAATTTACTCAAGTTTGCCCCTTTGTCACGAGCTGCACGTATGATAAACGTTATAACGGTATCGGAGGATATATTTGGGCAAAACCTGCTGAAATTCATACAAAAGGCACAAATGCTAATCGAGGGCGGTCTTAGTACCTAGTTATTAAGTTTTATGTATAAGTAATATATGTGTTTATATAATAAGTCATATGTTAGTACTTTCTGGTGTTTTTGGTAATTTAATTTGTTTGTCTTGCTTATAACATCACCTTGGTAAGCTGTTATGGTGTTATAAATGTCATTAAAATAAATAAATAAATAAAATAAAAATATAATAATAAGCTTAACATGTATGGGATAAGGGGAAATATACTTAGTCTCATTAATTCATATTTAAGTGACCGTAAACAATATACGGAAATCTCTAGAATTTGCACAAACACTAGACGTGAGAAGAAATACATATCCGAAGCAAGATTTATCAGACATGGTGTCCCCCAGGGTGGAGTTCTTAGCTCACTTTTATTCTTGCTATACATAAATGACCTACCATACCACATTGAACACCCAATGGTCTTATTCGCGGACGATAGCACCGCACTTATTAAATGTACAGACATAGGTAACTACGAACAGGACATAAATAATACGCTAAAAGACATAATAAATTGGCTCGACGACAATAATTTAGTAATTAACTTGCAAAAAACAAACATAATGCATTTTTATCAACGCACGGCAGTGCCTAATGTAAGAATAAAATATAATAATTGTGACATAGACCAAGTACAAGTGGCAAAATTCTTAGGTATACTGATAGATAGTCAGCTGACGTGGAAACCTCAAGCAGAAGAAGTTTGTAAAAAATTGAGCGTATCCGCGTATGTCTTATACAATCTAGCGAAAAAGGTAAACATCACCACAACAGTAACTGCATACCATGGGCTAGTCGCGTCCATTTTAAGATACGGTATAATTTTTTGGGGAAACTGTGCTCAAAGAGAACAAATCTTCAAAGCCCAAAAACGCTGCTTAAGGGCAATATTTCATATGAAAATGACAGATAGTTGCGTACCTGTGTTTAAGTCCCTCAAACTACTGACTTTCCCGGCTATGTATATTTTAGAAGTTGCAATGTTCGTTAAATGTAACATAAATCTTTTCACTGCAGTTTCGAAAGATAGAAAGAGACCTATAAGAAGTCAGTATAAATATCTACTACATGTTGAGAGTTGTAATACTGCTTTACAAAAAAAAAGTGTTATTAGTATGGGCCCAATAATATATAATAAAATCCCCGACTTAATTAAAAATGACACAATTCAAAACTTTAAAAAGAAACTGACAGCACTGTTAATTGAGAAATGCTATTATTCTGTGAATGACTATCTTAATGATACTGACCTTTGTACTAAATAATATATTTTTTTTTGACATACCTAGCTAATATTGACATTGTAATTTATGATTATTATTCCAATTGTATTGCAGCTTTTTGAGTTAATTAATTATTATATGAATTTACCATGCCGAATATGTATTAACTGACTTATAAGATAATAATATTAATTTTTGATGTGTATTAATAATGTTGCATGCCTAATGTAAGGTAGATTGTACAAGGATCACCCATATTTTTTTGTCACATCTTAATTACTGTACCTGCAATCTATGCAAATAAAATTTTACTTTACTTTACTTTACTTATAAAATAATACTAATAGTCTAAGCATGTCAGTTCAAGAACATATTTAAATAAAATAAAATCTAATAAAAATGTCAACAAACTTCAATAAATAATCTAAACATGTCATAGCAATCTTCATATAAATAATGTAAAAATGTCTCAAACCACTGTAAATCAAACTAATTCGATACATGTATTAACAAACTTCAACAAAAACTATAATATAAAGTAAAACGAATCGTACCCAAAATTAATTACAATAGTCTAATATACACCCAAATTAATTTAAGTAATATAAAAATTTCATAATCATAATAATATTCAAATAATCTAAAAATGTCATAACCAAATGAAATTAAATATTCTATACATGTCATCACAATGTGGCTGCTATGCCTGATGAAGCGACAGCAAGCGCCATTTTACCTTGGCTTCGTACCTTCGCCAAAATAACTTTCGTAAGAAATGTTTTACCCGTTCCACCGGGTGCATTTACAAATAACATTTCTCCCAAAGTACTATCAACGCTGCGGCTCACCCGATCAAATATCAAACGCTGTTCATCAGTTAGCGTCGAGACATCAGTTTGTAAAATTTCGGCCAGGTTAATTGGATCATAGTTGGTTTCCATCGCGTAATCTCTATTAATACGTTCACCGTCAAATGATGCCTCCGGCATGCCATATTGAGAAATAGGATTACCCCCAATAGGTGTAACTATATCTTGAACAACCAACAAACAACGATTCAATTGACTTTCACGTAATCTCTCCTCAATTAGGTTGTTATCATTTTTTTTTTTTTTTTTTTTTTTTTTTTTTTTTTTTTTTTTTTTTTTTTTTTTTGGATGGGAAATCATCAAATGACTTCTCCCGCTCTGGGCGGAGTGGGAGGGCGTGTCAGACTTTTACTGACTAAAACCCACCCGTGTTCCTTCAGTTGCCCATGTGCCAGAGTCACGGTATCTCTTTCGAACAATCTCGTGACCCTGGCAGAGGTTGTTATCATTAAGTTGTAGGTACGTGCCTAAAAAAATCCTCAGCCAATTTGTTCTGATACTTATACCACAACTGTGCAGCGTCAGAAAGTCCACAAAACACCAGCATGACTGCAAACAAATGTCGGAACCGATGAGGACTTTCGCTAATACTTGCTTCTGACAAAGCATCATCCCAATGTTGATCCCCATCCAGCAAGTGACGTGCCCGGCAAGCGGCTTGGTATGTAGGGTGTACGATATTGTCAACCTTTCGGAGATCGGCAAAAGAAGTAGGCCCTCGGACAACGTGCAGCAGTAGGCGCAGGTAAAAGCATTCGGAGTTATTTAGATGAACCGTATAAACCCTACCAATGACATGATCTTTAAAAAATACCTGGTTCACCTACTACAGCTGTTCCACGTCTTCTGCGGTTAAAAATACCCTGTTGTTTATTATAGGTATAATACGATGGAACTTCGTTGTATAAGAGTGTCTTAGCAAATGCGTCTGTTCGCCGTGATTCTTTAAATTGACATAACTTTTTTATTTATGAACCGATTGACATGAAATAAACACTAAATGTTAAGTGAAGCTTACTACAATATATTAGTGAAAACCGCATCTAAATCGAATAAGCCGTTTCTGATATTAGCGTGCACAAACACACACAAACAGACAAACCGACAAACAGACAAAAAAAAATTAATTACAATTTCGGGTTCGGCATCGATATAATAACAACCCCTGCTACTTTTTTAATATATTTCCATTGTACAGACACCACTTTTCTACAATTTTATTATATGTACCGATTGTATTTTTGACTAGCGACCCTTTCCAATGCGCACGGTGGTACTTGAGTAAATATCTACAAAGAGGTAATTGCATCAAAAACGTTATACAAAACGTTTTCTACAATCTGCGCGAAAACGACCCCCGCTCGTTTGTATTTAAGTACATATTATACCCTTCTAAAAACTAAACTTAAAATTCTTAGCCCGAGTTGAAACAAAGACAGTTTTCACAGAAAATATAAATAAGTGGCTGAAATTATGCGCATGTTTGACAATAAGGATGAATATTAACTGACCCAAACAAGTGTAGAATTTTTGTATTTGAGGTAGGTAAACAATGACACGGTGGAGCATACGGTGGAGGTGTGCCCTGCCTGGGCGGAGCACCGCCGTGTCCTCGTGGAGGCGATCGGCGGCGGCGACCTCTCGCGTCCGGCCCTGGTGCGAGCCATGGTACGGAGCGAGAGGGCATGGGAAGCCGTCACCTCCTTCTGCGAAGCAGTAATGCTCGTGAAGGAGGAGGCGGAGCGCGTGAGGGAGTGGCAGTCTCTGCGCCCTCACGTCCCTAGCCGCCGCAGGAGGAGACGCCCCGGGCGTCGGGAGTCGATTGCGGACTCCCGGCCACCGTAGGCGCGAGCTTGCGGGCGTCGAGCAATGGGTAGCTCGCCGCCCGGTAAGGACCAAGCTCGGGTCGACGGCGCGTAGTGTTCCACGCGCGCCTCAAAGAGATGTCAGCAGCAGTGAAGGGGTCTGCTAGGACCGGTGCCTGCCGGGGTCGCGTGATTGTTCAAAAGAGATACCGTGGCCCCGGCACTGGGCAACTGAAGGAACACGGGTGGGTTTTAGTCAGTAAAAGTCTGACACGCCCTCCCGCTCCGCCCAGAGCGGGAGAAGTCATTTGATGATTTCCCATCCAAAAAAAAAAAAAAAAAAAAAAAAAAAAAAGGTAGGTAAACAATTCTGCTAGGTATTATACATAACTTAAATCTAACTAATCTAAGTCCCCCTGGTGCGTTTTTCTGTCAGTCTATCTCAAGTGTGCTCAACTTTTTTAACAGTCGGGCCAAACGGTCGATTTAGAAATTTTCGGCGGGCCACTAACGATTCCTATTTTAGTTACTTTTGGGACTTGTGCAAAATTTAGTAAACAAAGGTATTATGTTATTAGTATACAAAAACAAAGGTATTATGAAATTTAATAGAAGTTTAAGAAAAAAAGGATAAAACACAGAGCATCAAGCGATACAGTAGACATCACATTGATCATATCATTAGATGCAATCAGTATGATTTCTGACAATGTTTCTGTTGTAATTGATTTATGTTAGGCGTCACGTCAGATTTTGATAGTAACAACAAGTCACAAATATGTAGCTTAGTTAGAGAAGGGCGGCATTTATTTTTTTATAATTGAGAGTTGAGAAAACCTTCTAACAAACACATGTTGATCCAAAACTGCTTAAGAAATGCAGGGCTAGGTCCAGAAATCTGCAAAATTTTCTGAAGAATTTTGTGGTTTCGAGGATACTTTTTCGGCAAAAAGGTTTTTTTAGCGAAAAATGATTTTGCAGTTCATTATTTCGGTCAAACTGATCATGAAAGGATTTACAAAAAATTGAATATTTTGTTTTTTGCTTTCAAAGTCCTGAAGTCTGGTGTCAAATGACTGTAATAAGCATCTAATTTTAGTTTCGTACTTGGAACAATTGACATTCGTGATATTAAGCTTCCCTTTCAAATGATTGAGTGTGAAGAAATGGTCAATATTGCCTGCGGCTAAAATAATTAAAAACAGATTTAATTTGGCTTTGAATCCACTTATCAAATTAAACATAATCGGAAGTGAACAATCTTAGCCTTGTAATTTAAGATTCAAAACATTGAGATAGTTCGTAACGTCAACAAGAAAGGTGAGATCGCTCAACCAGGATGTATTCTTCAGTAAATCAGTTTCAAGATGTAACGCTCCTTTTTCATGTAATATTCCGCAGCACGCAAAGCTTTGTCAGCGGTGTTTAAAACTTGCATGCGCGGCCTATTTAAAATTCGTCTTCACTTCGTGGCCCGCGGGCCTGCGGTTGAGCAGCCTTGGTTTAGACGCACACCAGTTTACAACAGTTCTTGCTTCGTCAAATAAGTGGAAAGATCTAAATGTTAGACTAGTTAATGTTAGACTTTTGTCATTGCTTTAAAGAAATTTGAATGATTTTAATATAGCCTGATAGACAAAGAATCAGAGCTTCTAAGAAGCCTTACAATAGCTTTAATTTGTTTGTAATATTTAGCATAATACGAGCATACGCTGCTTCTAGCCGTGTACCCCACCTCGTTATGACGAGCTCGGGTGGCAATGGCAGGCTCAGAAAATATTCCTTTAGTTTTACTCTATTAGAAGCCTTTATTATTTTGTAACTTTTGAAATTAACGTATCAACCTCGGTATATTATGTCCGTATTTGTTCTGCAACGCGATTAAGAGCGTGTGCTAATTCAATTCAATTTATTAATGAACAATTTTCATTGTGTTTGAAATCTATACAAATAAATAAAATTGGAGTGTCTGTTTTTAATATTAAGATAACCACTTTTTACTAAGTGTATATGCATGTATACACGGTACATATACCAAAACAACATTTTTTACACTTTTTGTCTCCCCCCTGGCGAAGCGTGGCGATTATGGCAACCCCAATTAGTGGAGGCCTATGTCCAGCAGTGGACGTCAATCGGCTGAATCACCTTTCATCAGTTTTGTGAAGGTATTGTCATTGTTACTGAAGAACGTATCAGGGTCATGCAAATTATTGCGTGTAATACTTTGAAGCCTAAATCCAAAAAAAATATCCGTGATCACTGTATTACGGGATCCCGGAATACCGGTATTGAAAGCCCTACTTTACATACAAAGAACGCCAGAACATATGTATCTTGAGCCAAGGCAACCTGATGGTAGATTGAAAATTGCAAAACCAGTTATTAAAACATGGCGCAACAAACTTTGCTTGCTGAAACAGTGCTCACGTAGACGGCGGCGTTGAGTACTCTGACCAGGAGAGGGAGCACGAAGGGCTTCCTCATGACACCACTCATTCAGTGATTGCGATATTCCTTTGAAAATTATTTAGGTGGACCTTTGTACCTGTAGGGGCCATCTTACCTTCTTTTCTCCTACCAATGTGTCTTTCTATATTCATACGTTATTTCTGAGTTAAATATCTAAATATCTAATATCTTAGGACAACCAACACACCGTTATCTGATCCCAAACTAGGCAGAGCCTGTACTATGGTAACCAGACAACTGATAAACATACTTATATATTTCTAAATACATACATATTATAGATAAATTACATCCAGACACAGAACAAATGATTGTGCTCATCACACAAAGATTTGTCCTGGGTGGGAATCGAACCCACGACCTCAGTCTTAGCAGTCAGGGTCACTAACCACTAGACTAACAGGCCAGTTGTTTTTGGATATTACTAATATCGGTGAAGGAAAACATCGTCAGGAAACTTGGACTTATAGGTAGTTGACTAGCTTTTGGATGTCTGAAATTAGCCCACGGGAACGTGCTATGGGGACAGAAAGTGGCCTAGTTCGCCAGGATGCCATCTACATATCACATTGCTAGCTAGCGTGGTGATCAATGCTAAATTGTGCCTTCTCTGTTTGAGAAGAGGCCTGTGCCTTCAGTGAGACAGTAAAAAGCTACCATAAACCATAACCTCATTTAGGACGTTAATTAAAACATTTTGAAAAAACCGGCATGTGTTAGACTCAACGATTCGGATACATGTGCCATCTATCAACCCGCAGTGGTATCGCGTGCTAGATTACTGCCCGCTCCTTCACACAGAGAGGAGGCCTGTGTCCCAGCAGTGGGAACGATATAGGCTGATTATGTGTAACCATACACATCATATATTTTTAGTTTAATGTTGAATTTTATGTTTAAGTGTGTGTGTGTTTTTTGTTTGTTGTTTAAGTATATAAAGATAGTTTAATTAAAATCCTCTTGGAATACTGTAAGATGTTGAACTTATTGGGTGAGAGTCAAAATGGCGGGTGTACCATAGCGAATTAAATTATACCAATTACCAAACAAATGTACCTCAGAAGTACTAATTTGTACCTAGCTCTAAAAAATCCGTACCACCATCAGAACAAAATTATTTCGGAATCAAGGTATGTACACCCGCTATATTGAAATCAAGATGGCGGGTGTTCTATAATATTTTATCGTTTAACCATTACTCATAAAATAGAATTACACCAAAAAATTGTACCCAAAAAGTACCTCAAGTAAAAAGAAACACACTTCATCAGTGATTGTTTTATTTCTCAGGATTTACCTGAGAAATTAAACAACCGCCCAACAAACAAAAATTGCTCTTGTAGTGGCTTATATTGCCAAAAATAATATTCTTATAGGAGCCGCATTATCGCTAATAAGGGTGCGTTTGGGCACAAATTATAAAGACAATAACCTTATACCTCCCTTTTAATTGCTTTATTGTCCGCTTTTTTTCCTTATACGTGTTTTACTATAGTTCGATACAAGGGAGTTAAATTCATTGCGGCAAATCAAAGGCTCTTAAAAAGCCATAGGCCCTTATAGCCGTCTGTTTATGATTCTGCAATAAGTCTTTTTCTTAGTGATTTACATTTTCGTAAAAGTTTCGCGAATAAAGAGAAACGTCAACCATTTTATTAAAAAGTGAATGGTAAGTTATTATTTTATGTAGTTTATTTACCTGATTTATGTGCTCGTTTATAGGGAAAATTGTATGGGAATTCAAATGCATGATAAAATGTGGTACGCAGTGTCTTATAGTATCAACCCGCCCTTGAATTTTAGCTGTTTTTGTGCTACAAACGTTATTAATTATTTAGTCATGTTATAAACAGTGCTATTATGAGAGTAAAACGATTCGCACATCGTCTACAAGGAATCTATGAGAGTGAAGACTTTATAATGGCATCATTTCCTGTTTATGCTATCGCCATTTTACATATCGTTAGGGTTCCTTTCTCACGAACAAAATCCTGTACCTAGCTAGTCTTGTTCCCATATGTATAAAATTTATGTTTCACTATGGTTGGGTTGGCTGGAAGAGATCTCTTTATAGGGATAAGCTTGCTTTTGTGCACTAGTTTTAAGTTTGAAATTTAATTATAATTGTAAGTACACAAAAAAAAAATATAATTATAAATATAATATGTTTGTCCGCAGATATTGCATTGGTTTCAGTGATGCATATTACTACTTTATTTGTTTTGAGCAACGTACGCGCATCCAATGGCATTTTGTTTGGCATTACATGATGTAATATTTTTAATAGGTCACTTAAAGCGATATGGGAAATGTTGAATTTCACTGCCCATTCTCTGATATCACTACGAATATCAATATTCTTCAACTCTTCATTTAAAAATATGTCTATATCAATATCGCTACAATTATATTCTTCTTCACTGGTTTTCTTTTCATTCTTATTTTCTATAAAAAAATCCTCTGCGGAACCACTGGCTGATTCGTTAGTATCTGCTTGGTCATTTTGTAGTATCATAGGAGTAGAGGTGTTGGTTGTAATGTTCAAAACCATGTTTTCGTAGACTTTTTTTTTACTTTTCTTCTGTAACCACCGCTCCTTTTTAACTTCTTCCAGTCTTTTGAATCCATTTTTAAAATGTAAATTCCCCTCCGTAATAAATTCACACAATCTGCTGTACTTCAAAATGGCGAATCTAGTTATGTAAAACATTTTAACGTGACCATATAGAGAATAATATCTTTATAATCACTGTATAAGGGAATACGGATTGCTTTCATCCTTGTAAATATCACATAAAATGTTAAAATTTGTTTGTTGGATAGACCTCTTATCAAATGCTCCTATAAGTTAAAAAGCATCATAATTACCTTGTGCATTACTTTTCTAAGAATAATTGACCATATTAAAAGCCTTTATATGACTTTGAATATTATATGGCTAAAAAGCAATGTAACTAGCCTCTATAAGAAGAACACATTTTGAACCCTTATTGTAGCCATATTAATTGTATTTATTAACGTTTACCCAGCCAAATTATAAGAATAAAGGTAATATTAGCCAAATCTTCTAATAATGTGCTACTATAAGGAACATTGACATAATAAATGCTCTTTTATAACAAGTATAAGAGTTTAGACCTTATAGACTTAATTTTATAAGCTTAGTTTGTTTGTTGGGCGTTCTCGTTTACTTAAGTTTATTATTATTATGATTAAATAATATTGATCTAGGTACATACAGGCTGTAAAAAGACACATCACATAGCCCGCGGCTTCGCCCACATTGATGTCGAAAAATTCACTATTTCAATCCCCCATTTCACCCTCTTAGGGATGAAATTTCAGAAAACCCTTTCTTAGTGGATACTTACTCTTCACAAAGAAGACACCCTCCAAATTTCATGTCTCTAAGACCAGCGGTATAGGCTGTGCGTTGGTATATGAGTCAGTCACTCTGGACTTTGAATATTATATATCGCACCTACGCCTACGGTGCAACAATATCACTTATGCAATTTTTTTCAAAATTGATCTGAGTATGACAAAAAGTAGCTAATGTACCCCTTTATTAAATGTTCGCTTTAAATTTAATATGAAGTTCAAAGTTGTAGTTTAAAATATTACCAGTTAATTTTTTTAGTCAATACATTATAATAGGATGTCGAACTTTTAAACGCTTCTCCTGCAATATTACATTATTTGCATAAGTGACGTTGCTGCACAGTAGGTGCGATATATAGACTAACTTCTGTCCGCGATTTCGTCCGCGTCAAATTTTTGCTCCCGTAACCCTTCCCGTCGCATTGAAATGCCTGCCAGTTATCGTCCATTTTTCGTTGCCGCTCCGCTCCCTTTGATCGTAGCGTGATGTTATATAGCCTATAACCTTTCTCAATAAATAGGCTACCCAACACAAAAATAACTTTTCAATTCGGACCAGTAGTTTCGGAGCCTATTCCATACAAACAAACGATCAAATCTTTCCTCTTAATGATATTATTATTGCGACTATAAATTGAGATGTAAGCTATCTTATCTTTCAAGTTGGATCTCATCATCAACTACACACGGTGTGCAAATTTTATTTATATCGGCGAAGTAGTTTAGGACTCCACCGCAGACAAAAAACGTGACGCGTTATTCATATTATATTAAGATGGTTAAACGATAAAATATTATAGAACACCCGCCGAAATAATTTCGTTCTGAAGGAGGTACAGATTTTTTAGAGCTAGGTACAAAATAGTATGTTTTAGGTACATTTTTTTGGTAATTGGTATAATTTAATTCGCTAAGGTTCACCCGCCTTGTTTTATTTCTCAAGAACTATCCCACTGATCAAGTGTGTGTTTCTTTTTACTTGAGCTACTTTTTAGGTACAATTTTTTGGTGTAATTATATTTTATGAGTAATGGATAAATAATAAAATATTACAGAACAGCCGCCATCTTGATGTCAATATGGCGGGTGTACCTTAATTTCGAAATAATTTCGTTCTGAAGGAGGTACAGATTTTTTAGAGCTAGATACAAAATCGTACGTTTTAGGTACATTTTTTTGGTAATTGGTATAATTTGATTCGCTATGGTACACCCGCCATTTTGACTCTCACCTTATTGGAGTGAATAAATAAATATATATTATGGTCGACGGCTAGCTACTTACAAATATAATCAAACGTGGACTGTTTGTTGATTCGTAAAACTTCAAAATCTGTTGAAATCAGCGCTGCTCCAACATATACGATTGCCAAGTGCTGTCCCTCAGAGAACTACCACCGCCTGCACGGCGTGCTGTCGGCGCTGCGCGTGGCGGCGCTGGAGGCGCTGCGGCGCGAGTGCCGCGCGCGCTACTCGGACGCGCTGCGCGCCTACGTCACGCAGTACTTCGGGCGGCCGCTCGAGAAGCTCACGCAGTTCTTCGAGGTGAGCGAGCGCTGTGTGCCTGTGTGAGTGTGTGAGTGTGTGGCCACGTACTGACGGGCTTTTGTTCGTAAAATTCTTCATATTTTGTAACAGTTGTAATACAAATCATGTAACTTGGTTAAAAAAGGTTTTTTTTTCTATTCAATTATAGCTCCTTTTCTATTTTGTAACCGTGAGAACGTTAGGGGCTTTGTAAACTCATGCATGCATCGGTTTGTTGACCATTTCCTACTTTTTAAGTACCTGTACTTGTTTACAGGACAACACTGTCCATCTATACATACCTATTAACACTCATTTGAAAACATTTCAAAACTTTATTAATCTACTATACAAATAAATACAATTGGAGTGTCTGTTTTGAATATTAAGATAACCACTTTTTACTAAGTGTATATGGATGTATACACGATACATATACCAAAACAACATTTTTTACAATTTTAGTCTGTCTGTTTGTTCCGGCTAGTCTCTGAAATGGCTGGACCGATTTTGACGGTACTTTCACTGGCAGATAGTTGATGTAACAAGGAGTAACTTAGGCTACTTTTATTTTAGAAAAAATAAATAATAGTTTAAAAAACTAAAACACGCTGAATTTTGAGACGTATGTCAGCGTAGTTCGTGACGTATATCAGCGTAGTTTTCAAAGACAGTTTTTATGAAAAACTTTTTGTTAAGTACCACGCGGACGAAGTCCCGGGTAGCAGCTATTACCTATAATATAACCTGAATTAACACATCTTACCGCGGTAGTACGTCCTCCTTCGTTAATTTCCGATATCCACGCGGGTGAAGCCGCGGGCAGAAGCTAGTTTTAAATAAAAGAGTAATCGTGGAGTGCCTTGCCGAGTTGTCTCTATAGGAAACGACCGAAGCGAACCGTGCACCTAGCTGCTGACGTTTCATAAGTGCCCATGATTGTAGGTTTACCTGAAATAAAATGATTTCAATTTGGGCGGCTTGTGTGCAGGGCGTGTCGGAGGCGGTGGCGCAGGGCGTGCGAGAGGATGAAGTGTGCTACCGCGCCGCCTTCAGCAAGCACGAGCTGCGCCGCGTGCTGGCCATGTACCCCGCGCAGGAAGGTATACCAGCACTACTGTACCACTGTACCAGGCGTGCGTGAGCACGAGCTGTGCTACCGCGCCGCCTTCAGCAAGCACGAGCTGCGCCGCGTGCTGGCCATGTACCCCGCGCAGGAAGGTATACCAGCACTACTGTACCACTGTACCAGGCGTGCGTGAGCACGAGCTGTGCTACCGCGCCGCCTTCAGCAAGCACGAGCTGCGCCGCGTGCTGGCCATGTACCCCGCGCAGGAAGGTATACCAGCACTACTGTACCACTGTACCAGGCGTGCGTGAGCACGAGCTGTGCTACCGCGCCGCCTTCAGCAAGCACGAGCTGCGCCGCGTGCTGGCCATGTACCCCGCGCAGGAAGGTATACCAGCACTACTGTACCACTGTACCAGGCGTGCGTGAGCACGAGCTGTGCTACCGCGCCGCCTTCAGCAAGCACGAGCTGCGCCGCGTGCTGGCCATGTACCCCGCGCAGGAAGGTATACCAGCACTACTGTACCACTGTACCAGGCGTGCGCGACGCCGCTGCGTTTGTTTCTACTATACTGTCCAATTCCCACCAGAAAGACATAGTTCAACATTTTTAGACAAAAATCCAAGTTCACAATTATGTCTCATTCAGTAATTAACGATCTATAAGGTCTCATAACAGCTACCAATTGCTCGTGAGAGCTGAAAATTTAAATCAGTTTAGTCAGTCGACACGCAAGTCTTTAATATTTTCCCCACAGATAAGCAACATACCAGTTCGCTTATATCAGTCTAGCTAATAACCTCGATAGATAACACACCTCCATACTCTTGATGTTGTGACCGATTCACTTAGACTATCGTAATCAGTTTATTGGAGAAATGCTATTTACGATAGGCCACTCAGAAAGTATTGCGAAAAAAGGTTTTTTGTATGAGAGACTGGCCAGTTATAAACTACATATTATAAAAATTTTGATTATTTATAAGTAAAATAAGTACGTTCCAATTTCAAAATTTCCCTCCACATTTTTTGCGAGCTAATTAAATTATCATATCTCATTGGAAAATGGATTTGCGCCGGGAACATTTTCGCGCTATGATTTTTTACGATTTCAAGTGTCGCCTGAAACCGGACGAATCATACGATACACTTCAAATTGCATTCATGAATGAAGGTCCTTCCAAGACATCTATGTATCGTTGGTATAACGAATTCAAACGTAGTCGACTAACTTTGGGGGATGAAGAAATAAAGTGGTCGCCCTTTGACGGCTGTTACGGAGGAAAACGTACTAGCTGTGAAAAATGTAATCCAAGACAATAGGCGAATTAGGTATCAGGAGATTCAACACATACTGCAGATTGGATCGGGAAGCCTTCACGAGATTCTATATGTGCATCTTCGCGTGAGGAGGATAGTTTCACGCTGGGTGCTGCACAACCTTACCGATGTTCAGAAGCAGGCCCGGGTGGAATGGTGCCGTGATATGATAAACAAATTCGAAGCAGGCTCGTCTCGGCGTGTTTACGACATTTTTACAGGTGATGAGTCCTGGATTTATCAATACGATTCAGAAACGAAGCGTCAGTCGACGGTTTGGGTGTTTCAAAACGAGTCAACGCCTACCAAAGTGAAACGATCTAGAAGCGGGGGGAAGATTTTGATCGCGAGCTTTTTCAATTTGACTGGCTACTTGGTGTCAATCCCTTTACGGAAGCAAAGCAGCATCAATGCCGAATGGTATACTACCAAATTCTTGGCAGAAGTTTTCACTGTTGTTAGCAACAAGCGACCAAACACAGGGCTCCGCGGGCTACTGCTCCACCACGACAACGCGCCCACGCACACCGCGCTCAAAACGAGGAACTTCTTGGACAGCACGCCGGTCAAACTTCTGGGTCACCCTCGTTACAGCCCTGACCTAGCACCCTGTGACTTCTTTTTATTCCCAAAAATTAAAAATCAGCTCAAAGGAATACAATTTTCGATGCGCTGTCAGCGTTCGAGCAGGCTGTAAACGGTGTGTCTGTGGCGGACTGGAAAAAGTGTTTCGAAAACTGGTTCAGACGCATGAAACTTTGCATAGTGAAGAGTATTTTGAAAAGATTTAATAAAAAAATATTTACCTATAGAACATTTCTTATTATTTTCGCGAAACTTTCTGAGTGTCCCACGTATTTATTAACGAACGACTGATCCTCCATCACGCGCTAATGAGCGAGTGGGGCATTAATAACAAAATTCGTGACTTGATCACAGCGCGCAGTCCCCTGGAGCATTCACGTTAATCTCATCTACTGCACGAGTTTTATTGAATTTTCTCCCCCACACCTAGTACCAAGTAAATAGAACCATTCCCGCTATGTCGATACACAAAACAAAAGACACTTGTTTTACGAAGTTACATCAAGACGTCGTCTGGTAGAGCGAGCTGAAGGATGAGCGAATTACTTTGCCGTTTCTAGAGCTCCGTCCCAAAGTGGTAAAAAGAAAAATATATATATACGCGTCGAATTGATAACCTCCTCCGTTTTTTTTCGTCGGTTAAAAAGGAACTGTTATGGTGCGACTCACACCTGGTTTCTGAATTGGGAATTTGAGAACGTCCTGATTTGTACTTAAGTATAACTCAAAAAAAAATTCAGAAAGGGAATTTCATGATAACCCTGGTCCGCCATTATGATGCGTCATAATGACGAGTCCATGCTACTCCAAAACTACGTCGAATTCCATCATTCTGATCCAACCAGTATTTAGTACCTCCAAAATCAATAGTGGCAATATGACTATTTTTTTTTTTTTAATTTTCAAAAATATATATTTTTGTTTAATTTGTTCATGTATAAAAATAACAAAATAATATATTAACTTAACCAAAACTATACACAAACTAAAATAAAACGTCGAAAAATTCATCCTCATCGCTGTCGACCGGCAATGTACCCAAGAGACTGGCGACATTACCACGCTGTATAGCAATGCTTAGCCGCTGGCCAAAATAAAACCAGCCCTTGGGTCACGAGAAGTGTCAACCAGCTGTTTGGATATTCTTTAAAGAGACCTAATAAATTAATTCTAAAAGAAATTCTGCCATCTTCATAGCCTCGTGAAATTGTGCCCAATAAACGTCGCTCTAAAGAAACGGTATGTTAAACGAAATTATGCGGGGATTTAAGTTTGCCAAAGGCAATATCTATACTAATGTTACGAGCTGGCGTTCGGGATAAATTAATTGAAACCAATATTACCGAAACACACAAAACAGTTTACAGCTTGGCAAAAAAGAGTCTGGAAAAAATGAGGGCGCCTGTTTAGCAGGTATGGCCACCCTGTATACTAGGACTAAAAGTGATAAGATACTTGTTGTTTTAATCAACAAACACGAGATCCCGGAAATGCTCAACAGTCAAGATTTCAAGACTTGATAGGCACACAGGCGTAGATTGCGCATTATTTCGCTAGAATAACCTTTTATCTAAGAGATGCGAGTGCCATCATAATAACATACTACACAATAAACGAATACTTACATGACAAAAACATTATTTGTACACATACAGACACCACACATAGCTAAATATTAGTATAGGATATATAACTGATCTCAATTTGATAAATGATGTACCTAATTAATATTTAATGACATAATTATTTTTTAAATTGTTAATTGTTATTAATTTATGCTTTTATTTGATTTTAATTTTATTTTTTGAATTATTAGTTGTACTAATACTTCCCTGGTGATGAATATTATTTTATTATCATCGGAATGCTTACATTTTGGAGAATTCCAACAAAGACCACTAGAAGTGATTAACTATTGAATTCAAGTTTTCCTTTACCTAGCCTCCAGTACGTCCTGCAAAATATTGCTATAACTTCTTTCACACAGCGATTTGAAACAAATTGCCATAGAAGTTATTGCTCTGTATGAAAATGCCTATCTATTGACGTATATGCGGTTGTTATTGGTCGTGGGGACCATTTTGTCCAATCCTCCTTTAACAATAAAATGGCTTGAAACTTATAATACCGATAAAACTTAGTATTAGAAAGGAAAAACAATGACTGGCATTGACTAAAATATACATTTCTTGGATAAATACCTGTCATGTCAGCAGTTCTTTCGAAAACAGTGTCAATCGGAGACAAAATTTGTTCCGCTTCAGATTCCGTCAAATATCTTACGAGAACTTGGTATATGGCAGCTCACACCACTACTCCTTATTGTTTTATTCATTTTTTATATGTACAAAAGTATTTTAATAAGAAATAAGTGAAATAGAACTGGGAACATAACACAATGACAGAGAAGCTACTTGTTGTTGATAAACAAAGCAGTGTTGCCACAAAAAATATATTTTAGTTCCAACTATCACCACGACAGACTCTTTTTTGCCAAGCTGTAATTAGATAAACACAAATATCGCAATAATCGAAACATCAAACAGAATCACTTGTTTCGCTTGTACTGTATCGCTGGAATCGTATTCGATCGCTTCCGTAATCGAACTGCCCGTTAGCCCGACAATCCGCTATTCATATCCCGAGCAGAACATTCGCGAACATTCGACACTGTGCCACAGTTCCAGGTAGCGTAGAAGCTTCCAGTCCTTACGAGAGCCAACTGTTTACTGTTTAATCCCGCTATTCGACAATAGATGGCGGTGGTCTCTCCGTACAGTACTTCCGGTAGTCCGTGTAGTACTTACTACTTGATAACAGATGGCGTTAGCGTGTCGTTTCTAGTAGTTTCGAACACTTCCCTATCCTTAGATGACGTTTCTAGACTTTTCGATTGACGTAACATTGCCCCTTTCTGAGATGGAGTTAGCGTGATGTTTCTAGAGGTCTACGTAACACTAACATTATAAAGCTGAAGAGTTTGTTTGGTTGAACGCGGTAATCTCAGGAACTACTGGTCCGAATTGAAAAATCTTTTTGTGTTAGTGTTAGTCAGTTGAGCAAAAATTTGACGCGGATAAAGTCGCGGGCAGAAGCTAGTGCCAAATAAAATCGTGCCATCTTAAAAGCATGCCATTGTAAATTCGGACACATGAAAATTCGGCCAAACAATATTAATTCATTTTTATGCCTTAAAAATATTCCTTAAAAGAAGATTCTGCCAAGTGTGTTATACTAAATAAATTTCGGGGCATCAAGATTCTGCCAGATAGAGGGAACCTGCATGAGTAGACTCGTATTGTGTTGAGCTACGTTCTTCGCAGGGTGGCAGGATCGTGTGTCTAGGAATAGAGAGCTATAGGCTGAGGACGACTATATGTTGGCAGTGCGCAAGTCACTGCACCGGCTGTACCGCACCGTGGAGAAGCACCTGAGTGAGGAAGGCGGCCTGCTGCAGGTTGTGTGGCGCGCCATGCAGGAGGAGTTCATCGCGCAGCACGTGGCGCTGCAGGTGAGTGCGCGTGTGTGTGTGTGTGTGTGCAGGCGCGCGCAGGGCGCCGCGGCACTGTGTCACTGACGTGTGTGTGTGTGTGTGTGCAGGCGCGCGCAGGGCGCCGCGGCACTGTGTCACTGACGTGTGTGTGTGTGTGTGTGCAGGCGCGCGCAGGGCGCCGCGGCACTGTGTCACTGACGTGTGTGTGTGTGTGTGTGCAGGCGCGCGCAGGGCGCCGCGGCACTGTGTCACTGACGTGTGTGTGTGTGTGTGTGTGCAGGCGCGCGCAGGGCGCCGCGGCACTGTGTCACTGACGTGTGTGTGTGTGTGTGCAGGCGCGCGCAGGGCGCTGCGGCACTGTGTCACTGACGTGTGTGTGTGTGCAGGCGCGCGCAGGGCGCCGCACAGTGGGCCCATACTGAAAATTAGTGGACTTAGGCAAAAAAGTTACCATATCGATGCGATTTTTTTTTTATATGACGTGTTATTATTATAACACGTCACATAAATGAAGAAATTTTATAAGAATAAAAGTTGTCAGGAATATTTTCCTGACAACTTTTATTCTTATAAAATTTCTTCAAAACTTGATAGTTTGTCTCGAAAAAAATTTATTAGATTTTTTTGTATGGAGCGAATCACGTTTAATTTTTTTTCTTCAATTGTACTAATATGTTGGGTGTGTGGCGTGAGTATATGATAGCTAGGGTCATTCTCTATCCACGAAAAAAAAATCAGCGCCGGCCATCTGCGGCAGCGCGAGTAATCATTCGGTAAAAAAAAAATAATTTGGAAGAATTTTTTTGTCATTTAAAATAAATTCAAAGCATATTTTTTGTCTCATTTGGATGTTTTCACCTTCTTTTTAGTTAAATAATTAGTTTTAATAGCGCATACGTACTTAGAACTAGTAATTCTGGCAGAGATTTAGTTATTATATAATATAAATATATATGACTCATTTGTTTGCGCATAACTAATGAGTCATCGAAAAATGCTCGTCTCTGATTGGCTGTGTTATTTTTTAACTGCACGTTATCTATTGTTGAATAAATATATCGTAATGTTTCAGGTTATACTAATTTTGTTAATGATAGGTGAAATAATTTAAATTTGTACGGGCAAGTCGTTGATAATTATCTACATAATCAACTGTATGTATATTATTATAGTATAAGTTATCGTACGTATGATCAAAATGAAACTGTGAAGTAATTGTAGCCCTGAAAAGGGCTGTTTGTCATATTCCTAACCCTGATGGGCTTTTGTGGGAATAATTTAGAGCCGAATCACATTATTTCTTGTTCCAGAAGTGCTAGTGGGTCCGGCAAATTTTCGGACTCTGCTATGAGGCATTCTTCTTCCTCCATAATTTCACTGTCACAGGGAGGCTCAGTAGTCTGTAACAACTGAGTTGCTTCAGGCAACAACTCATTATGAACCTGTTTCATTATTTTAGGCCTTATGTAGGATATGTGGGGATCAGAGCTTATTAGAAGTCCATGGAGGATGCCTTCGTTTGTTGCTATTCTCCCCGTTTTCCGAGTGTGCCTCTCCCTGACGTTTCTGAAGTCCTTATTACGGGCTTCCGAAGCTTCTTCAGATAAGGTACCTAAAACGAATAAGTACATACATTTTAATTTCAAAACGCAATCGAGTCAAATAATACATCAAACTATATTTATTTTTTACTTACCGATTGGCAAAACACCAAAGTGGTTACAGATGTCTGCACCGTGCATTAGAAGTTTATGTACACTAACTGGCATGTAGTACCACGAATAGTGTTACACGTACACATCAGCTGTTTCTCTACAGTATCTTCTAAATTTTTCACAGTCAATGTTTTTGCCTGATGATATGGCTTGTAGAATAACGGATAATCTGAAAATCAGATTTTCGTCAATTCCCGTTATTTTGGAAGATCTTTTGTAATCTTGGAAAAAGCGCCTCGCTGTATTCCCGTCGTTTGTAGTTCCAAAACCCTAAAATGGGAAAACAATACTGTAATATACAATACATAGAGATATAATTCACAAACAACATAAAGAGAGCGAAAATTAAATACATACCTGTTTGACTATATCAATCAGCATTCCAGTTTGCTCACGAAACTCTTGCTGTGTGGTATTTTTTTTAGCTTGTTTCAAAGCCTTATGTTCGCCGCGAGCAGTCCATCGTTGAAAATCCAGATTATAAGATATATGGAGAAGACATTCCATACACCGAATCTTCATATGCAGTGAAGAAATTCCTTTTTTGTAAATTTCTTCACGAAGTGGTTTAGAAGTCAAAGCGTCTAAATTATTCATCTCACTCGGTTTTGCCAAGCAAATGGGACACGTTGCATATGATGGTACTCCAGCAATAATATTGGCCACTTTTCCATCAATCATGGTCATATGCAATTCATGTGATACAATAATATTTCCACACTGTGTAGATATTCGTTCATCAATTTGTTTTTTCATCTCAGACTCTTCAGACTTTATAAAGTCAGCTGTCTCCGAAGTGAAAGTGAACTTCACTGGTCGACAGTACAGAGTTGAGCAAGGTGTGGGGTTCTCCCAAACTAGATTTTCATTCCCAGATGATGGCCTAGTAGACACTAGCCGAAGAGGGACGATGCTTATCATGACTACTGATGAATCATCGAACTCTGTAGCTGTGTTTGACGTTTTCTGTTTATAGTTACTCTGCGACGAAGAACCATCAAGTCCCCATTTCCAGGTCAACTTGAGTTCTCCATTTTGAGACCTATCAACAGTATTTATATCAAGTAATATCCTCTCCACAGTGTGGTCCAATAGCGCTTGCAATTTAATGTGAGCTCCGTTTTCGGTAATCTCCATACTCTCTTGTGGTGGGTAACATCTTTTCTTGGCATTTACAAGCTTTGGATAAGATGGAAAGGCAGCACAGTTTTCTTCTTTCAGAAATTGTCGAAGAGCTAAGTACTTCCATTTCGAGAGCGCAACTGATGTATAAAGAGCTAAACACTTATCTTCAGAGACAGTACTTAAGCTCTGCTTTTTGAATAGTCTCTCTTCTACTTCGGATAGCGCATCTGGATTACTGGAAAGGTATTCGACCACTTTTGCCAGATTCGTTTTGCCGTTGTCTTTCAATTTTGTTATGTACCAGCGCTGCAACTCTTCCTCGGAATTTTCTTCTACTATGGAAGTAGAACGTCTTTTCTTTTGCTTATTACTTAACTCTTCGAACGGTTTTCTGTGCTCCTTTTCTGTAGATGTTCCCGCTTCCGCAGTACATACTGAAAGAGTAGGAACATGGCAATCTATATCCACAAGCTCAGATAAGGCTGCGTCCGAAAAGCCCATCACACTTCTCAGATCAACACTGTCACAAACAGGCCAGTTGATGTTTTTTTCCAACCACTTGCGATTAATTACACGATTCATAAAAGTTTTTGATTTCTACTTGACTCTATCCACTTTTTATTTAAATTTACACAAAAAAGTCGACAGAACTCCTTGATTCGGTTCTTGTCTTCTTCAGAAACTTCGGTAGTCAAGACAGAAATGATACTTTCATACAGAAACATATGATTTTTCAGATCACCGCCACTTCTTAATTTCACAAAAAGATCTAGGTTGGTACAAAATCCAGCCATAGTTCTAATGTAAATATAAAAATACAAGTATTTCACTGTGTTCACAAACAAGCGACAAGAGCGAAACTAGATGGACTTAATGAATGTATATTAATATTTATAGTTAGTGTTAATTACTCAAGTAGTGGACATAACAGTGAGTGAAAATTATTCAGCCAATCAGAGACGAGCATTTTTCGATGACTCATTAGTTATGCGCTTAGCCGAGTGCACAAACAAATGAGTCATCAATCACAATGCAGGTGCTACCGATAACATGCAATAATAACTAAATCTCTACCAGAATTACTAGTTATAAGTACGTATGCGCTATTAAAACTATTTATTTAACTAAAAAGAAGGTGAAAACAGCCAAATGAGACAAAAAATATGCTTTGAATTTATTTTAAATGACAAATGACAAAACGCCGCAGATGGCCGGCGCTGATTTTTTTTTCATGGATAGAAAATGACCCTAGCTATCATATACTCACGCCACACACTCAACACATTAGTACAATTGAAGAAAAAAAATTAAACGTGATTCGCTCCATACAAAAAAATCTAATAAATTTTTTTCAAGACAAACTATCAACTTTAGAAGAAATTTTATGAGAATAAAAGTTGTCAGGAATAATATAACACGTCATATAAAAAAAAAAAAAAATTGCACTCCGGGAGTGCCGGCAGAAGTGAAAACTTGATTATTAACGTTGAGCATGTTTGATATTTTGGAATGGTTAGGGAATAATTTGTTGTTCAATTTCCATATTTTAAGCACTTTATATTCACGAATTTTACGAATACACAACAATGTGATCACTACACAGACGGTCGAGCCATCAGCTGTCACCATCCATGGATGCGCGTGGCACGCTGTAACATAGACGAACATTCGCGCAAGCGCCCTGCGCCGCCTAAACGAAACAGTAGGCCCAGGCATACATTTTCGCCGCGCCGTAGAGAGGGGATAGCTGTCTACTCTCCATCCGTCCTACGCTTTTTCGATCAGGTCACGTGTCCTGACGCGAGTTTAAGATTTTATACCCATTACAGAAAAAGTGCTCAACGCCGCTAAAGAAGTTTTCACTTCAAAAATCGCACCGATATAGGAACTTTGTTGCCTAAGTCCACTAATTTTCAGTATGGGCCCACTGTGCGCCGCGGCACTGTGTCACTGATGTGTGTGTGTGTGTGTGTGCAGGCGCGCGCAGGGCGCCGCGGCACTGTGTCACTGACGTGTGTGTGTGTGTGCAGGCGCGCGCAGGGCGCCGCGGCACTGTGTCACTGACGTGTGTGTGTGTGTGCAGGCGCGCGCAGGGCGCCGCGGCACTGTGTCACTGACGTGTGTGTGTGTGTGCAGGCGCGCGCAGGGCGCCGCGGCACTGTGTCACTGACGTGTGTGTGTGTGTGCAGGCGCGCGCAGGGCGCCGCGGCACTGTGTCACTGACGTGTGTGTGTGTGTGCAGGCGCGCGCAGGGCGCCGCGGCACTGTGTCACTGACGTGTGTGTGTGTGTGCAGGCGCGCGCAGGGCGCCGCGGCACTGTGTCACTGACGTGTGTGTGTGTGTGTGCAGGCGCGCATCGCGGCGTGCTACCCGGCGGCGGGGCTGGCGCTGCCGCTGACCACGCAGCACATCCTCGACGCCTTCTCCGACATCGCGCGCGAGCACTAACCGCGCCGCACTCTACGCTCTGCGACGACTCCTTTGTTTCGTAGCAGTAAGGGTGGGTGCGATGTACCGACGCGTACCTACGTAAGTAGGGTATCTATCTATGCAACCTACTGCGACCTAGAGTCCATTCAGCCAGAAATGTTTGATGTTGAGGCCTTATCAGGAACAACTAATATTGTAAGAAGTAGTATTTATTATAATATTGTAAATAGTTAAGGTAATTATTTAATACCTAGATACTTCAGTAATGTAACTAGATAGTATGCTGTTAACATTTGTATATTTTGATAGTATTATAAAATTGGTTATACTCATCCTTACAGTTTATTTTTCACTCTTAACACCTTACAAATTTTATATAAGGGGGCGACTATTAATTACGTGAGGGGAGGGAGGGGGTCTTCGAAGTGTGACGTTGTGTTACAAGGGGGTGGGAGGAGTCCTAAATTTCGAGTCCTGTTAAGTAAAACACGAACTTTGAACCATTAAAGAAAAACTCAAAAACATTTGCAACTCTGTCTGTAGAGATAAAAGTTTCAAATTGTTTAGTCGGCCACTCGCTCTACTAGTTTTACGCGCCGACCGCCTAATTGCCCTTTGATAAATGCCGCTAAATGCATCGTGCCTAGCGGATAGTTTCTATTTCATTTAACAATTGAGGAGGTGTGGAACAAAAGGTGTCATTTACGTATTTTGCTCAATTAGGTTTTTTTTTTAATCGGCTCAAAATGTTAAATTCTATCTGTAACTCCCAAGATTTTGTTAAAAAAATTACTAGTTTCATAGAAAAATCGATCTGAACTGCTGCTTCCGGAACAAAAAGTTACATTTTTATTCAATCACAGTGACTTGACTTCAAAAAGTGACATATTCTTAAGAAATACGTTTGAAGAGTCTTTAGTTGGTTCAAACCGGGTACAGTACCGGACAATGCTGTGTGATTTTGTATAAGAGCGTATAGGAAAATCGCAACCTTCAAAAAATTGAACAGCATTTATGTCCGATAGAGTACTGAGAAAGAATTGAGACACTATCAAAGGTGCTAAAAAGAAGGATGTTGAAAGTTTATTAAAAAGCAGTTTGGAGAAGACTGGAAAATGAGCTTTCATTAAAATGGTATTGTGTTATTTTGTATGAAAGTAATGTCGGTGAAAATGACAATGAAGATAATGAAAATCGTTGTGAGTGGTTGGAACCTGATTGTGGAGAATTACATGTATAAGAAATAAAAATATTTTGTGTGAATCTATTTTATACGCTTTATATTAGCTTCACTTGTATGTTTGTTTGTAACCGACTCCTTATAGCGCGATTTTGACCCACTTTAAACGACCAGATTTAATTCAAACTTTGCACACCTGTCAAGGACCGATGATAATGAAATAATTTCATAAAGGACAATGCTCATGGATGTATGGAATCCCGTACCAAGCTGCATCAAAATCAAACTTTGTTTTTATATACTACATTGATTACATTAACTCCTACAAAAGTTCTTTTTGAAAAATAAACCCAGTTTTCGGAGTTATTTTATAAAATCAATATAACCTAAAAACTAGGTCTATTTTGTTCGACGCTACCAACAACGTATTTTATATACCTATTTAGGCACGTTATGACGGACATTATTGCTCTGAAAGCAGCGTAATCCACTTATATTAGTAGGGAAGAATTACGCGAGAATTAGTGAGCTGGTAATATGGGTAACATATCATTGGACGCCACTGCGATCACACTCCCACACCAACACTAGTACCATTATCAGCAGTCTATAATGTTCATACTGCTGGGACACAGGCCTCCTCTCAAACTCACGACGTACTTACTACTCGTAAGTCGCGGCCGCTACCACTGGCCCACCACTGCTCACCAATACCAATTAAACTTAACATTATCATAAATAAGGGAGACCAGTCAGACTGATAGGTAAATGATAGAAAAATGAAACAAACAAGTCCATTTGGGTTTTTATTAGGGATCAAAGTCAAAAATATTTATTTAAAATACTTTTACATAAATCACTGAACATATTTCTGAAAAAAATCATCTGAATCTATTGCCAGCGCAGTTACGTCACTATACCGTACCCAGCTCAAATACCACACTCATCATTATATGAGCACAGCAGCCCACTGTTCGCTTACCGACGAGGCAGCTGCAGCAATAACCTACTATGGTTTCTAATGTATTGGGCACAGCAACATCTCTGCTAATCAATAAATACATGTGATAAGTATGACTGTTGACATGTCTTGATTTAATCCTACCTCTTAAGATGTAAAGCCCTAAAAGCCTAAAGCCCTAAAATCAAAGGTACATATCTTCATCGATAGAATTATTTACCTCAACTGAATAAATACCAGTCCAACATATGTGTTCCCCATAATAAGATCTAGCCTGTTTGAATTGGTAGGTCCCAAGAGCTAACCATTTTAAATCAGTTGTTGTCAATCATGGAAAGCTATCTAAATGTTGAGCTATCTATCTATGTCATGGATTTGATCTAACTTGAGCAGGGTGTAGGTTATGTTGTGGAAGAGGTGGCGGCTCAGGATTATTGAGATCTCCACATGGTCCAGCATCAGGCAGATCTAGGCGAATGGAGTCGTCCAGATCATGACGTTGAACTTCTCTTGTAGCTTACCTTCAGCAAGCAGCACATACTCTTCCCAATCTTGATATCTATAAAAATAACATGATTAAATATGTAATACAAAACATTTCATAATGGGTTATAGATTGATAAAAGTATGTATTGTAATATGAAGTAACTAGGAATACATGATAATGATCAGGCAGTAATTGTGTCAAAATAGATGATACTATCTAATATTTACATTATTTATTTGTGAAACCTTCACTTATCAGGACTCAATATTTTAAACACATCTAATAATAATATTATCACTATCATCTATAGAAAACTGGAGAAAAGAAGAGCAGTAATATAAGTTGAATTAGGTTTCTTTTTTTATGTTGCAACATAAATAAAAATATTTACCAAATGCAGCGGGACATTTCTAACTAGGTACTTGAAGGTAGGGGGTGCGAAGAATCCCCGGGTTACGAATAGCCGCCAAACCCAACTGACTTTGGCTACGTACAACGGACGCACGTTACGGCTCGACAAACACCTAGTGCAGCTAGAAGAAGAGCTCGGAAAGATAAAGTGGCACATTCTTGGGTTGAGTGAAGTCCGAAGAGAGGGGGAGGACACCATAACCCTTGAATCAGGCCACCTTCTTTATTTCCGAGAGGGAGACCAGCTATCCCAGGGCGGAGTCGGGTTCCTGGTAAACAAATCCCTTTGTGACAACGTTGTGGAAGTCTCCAGTGTCTCGAATAGGGTAGCGTACCTCGTAGTTCAGCTAACCAAGAGGTATAGCCTCAAGGTTGTCCAGGTATACGCACCGACCTCGGCACACTCGGATGACGAAGTTGAGGAAATGTACGAGCACATTTCCAAGGCCTTGCATTCCACCACTAAGGCCCACTACAATGTTGTTATGGGGGATTTTAACGCTAAAGTGGGAGTACAGAATTGCAGTGAATCGGTAGTAGAATCTTACGGGTTTGGCAGCTGAAATCATAGGGGGCAAATGCTTGTCAACTTCCTTGAGAAGGAGGGGCTTTTCTTGATGAATTCCTTCTTCAAGAAACAGCCCCAAAGGAAGTGGACGTGGCGAAGCCCCGACACTATGACAAAAAATGAGATAGACTTCATCATAACGGATAGGAAGCATATATTCAGAGATGTCTCAGTGATCAATAGGTTCAATACCGGCAGTGATCACAGACTTGTCCGAGGCTCTCTGAATATTAATTTCAAGCTCGAGCGAACTCGTTTGATGAAGTCTAGGCTCCGACCAAGTATGCTCCAAACTATGTTAGGATCTGAAGCGTTCCAGTTAGACCTGGAGAACCGATTCGCTGCCATGGAAACCACAAATGACGTCGGCCAGGCCCTCGACCAAATGGTGGGAATCCTCAGGGAAGAAGGTGTGAGGTTTTGCAAAATGCGGCGTACGGGCGGGAAGTCCAAACTTTCGAAGGAGACTCTGGAGCTTATGACAGAACGACGTGAAAACCCACCTGTCACTTCGTCAGAACATCGGGCACTCAACAATAAGATAAGATCATTGGTACGACGCGACCTCCGACGCTCTAATACACGCTTCGTAGAGAAAGCGATTGAGCAAAATCGGGGGTCGAAAGTGTTCGTCCAACCACTTGGGAGGAGCCACCTGACGAAGTTGACTACATCTAGTGAGGATATCGTCGTTTCGAAGCCGGAGATCCTTTCGGAAGTCGAAAACTTCTACGGCCGTTTGTACGCATCGCATGCATCTCGACCTGATCCCGAAAATGAGGATTCTAGAGCCACCTTAACCCGCCACTTCACAGAAGACCTGCCAGAAGTCAGCCAAGACGAAATCGAGGCGGCTCTCAAACAACTTAAAAATGGAAAAGCCCCTGGTGAGGACGGGATTACGACCGAGCTCCTGAAAGCGGGAGGAAGTCCTGTACTGAAAGAGCTTCGGGAGCTCTTCAACTCTGTCCTGTTCTCTGGGAGAACTCCAGAAGCGTGGCGAAGGAGTGTGGTCGTACTTTTCTTTAAAAAGGGAGACAAAACCCTTTTAAAGAACTACAGACCCATTTCGCTCCTAAGCCACGTATATAAGCTGTTTTCTAGAGTCGTCTCAAATCGTCTAGCGCGGAGACTCGACGAGTTTAAACCACCGGAGCAGGCTGGGTTTCGTGGAGGATACAGCACCATAGACCACATCCACACAGTGCGGCAGATTATACAGAAGTCCGAGGAGTATAGTCGGCCGCTGTGTCTTGCGTTTGTGGACTATGAGAAGGCTTTTGATTCTATCGAGACCTGGTCTGTTTTGGAGTCTTTGCAGCGATGCCAAGTCGACTGGCGATACATCCAAGTGCTGAGATGTCTTTATGAAAACGCCTCAATGACCGTCCAAACTCAGGACCGGCAAACTGAACACATCGCCCTGCGTCGAGGAGTGAGACAAGGGGACGTAATCTCCCCAAAATTGTTCACTAACGCACTGGAGGATGTGTTCAAGACGCTAAACTGGAGAGGACGCGGAATCAACATCAACGGCGAGTACATCTCACACTTGAGATTTGCAGACGATATCGTCATACTGGCGGAATCGCTGCAGGACTTGCAGCAGATGCTGGACGGCCTAGTTGATTCTTCTATACGCATTGGTCTCCGGATGAACTTGGACAAAACACAGGTTATGTTCAACGATCACGCAACTCCGGGACCGATTGCGGTCAATGGCGGCGCTCTCAAGGTTGTTCGAGAATACGTTTACCTGGGGCAAACTCTGCAGTTTGGTAAGAACAACCTTGAGAAGGAGGCTAACAGGAGAATTCAGCTGGGCTGGGCAGCATTTGGGAAGCTTCGTCGAGTCTTCTCGTCGCGTATTCCACAGAGCCTAAAGACGAAAGTCTTCAACCAGTGCGTCCTACCTGTTATGACCTACGGAGCCGAAACGTGGACACTCACGGTACGGCTGGTCCACAAATTTAAAGTCGCTCAGCGAGCTATGGAACGAGCTATGCTTGGAGTATCTCTGAGGGACAGAATCCGGAATGAGGTGATCCGGCAGAGAACCAAAGTTGTCGACATAGCTCATAGGATTAGCAAGCTGAAGTGGCAATGGGCCGGCCACATTAGCCGTCGAACCGATGACCGTTGGGGTAGACGTGTTCTTGAGTGGAGACCGCGAATCGGCAAACGTAAAGTAGGACGCCCTCAGGCTAGGTGGAGCGACGATCTTCGCAGGGTGGCTAGTAGCAGCTGGATGAGAGTTGCCGAAAATCGAGCTAAATGGCGTGCAATTGGGGAGGCCTATGTCCAGCAGTGGACTGCTATAGGCTGATGATGATTTCTAACTAAAATGTTTCTCTCTTGTCGGTCTTGTCTCACAGGATCTGTTCTAGTTCTAGCAGGCAAAGATAAACTGCCTTCATTGACTGTGTTTGCTCAATCTTGAAGCAGTGTCAAACACTCTGTACAAAGCACACATTCTGAAGACACCTGCAATTAAAACAATGAGTGAAAAAGTGTGATTTTACCCTATAAGACGTTATCTATCTTCTGTAACATATTCAAAGAAATTACACCTACAAGTAATCAAGAGTAAAGCGTTATTTGGCCTCAATTCGTTTTTTTTCGTTATTTGTTTGTTGGATATTCCCTGTGCGAGTCTAAATATGATTTGTTTTCATTCTTTAAACATGTTTTGTAAGCTGGTACAGTCATTAAAAGATTAGTCAGGAAATAGGTGCCTGACATTCATAAATAATTATATAGGTTAAGTTTTAGTATGCCAGCAGTAAATTTAAGGGGTGAAGACGGGTGGGAAGGGAGGGGGGGGAGGTGTAGAGCCTCCCCTGTGAAGGAAAAGTTGCGCAACCCCCCCGTTTTTGAGAAATATTTTTTTATATATTCTAACCTCACTTTCGAATTTTCGTATATCGACATCGATTTAAAGGCCAGAAAAGGTGTGGGATTGACGAATAAAACGAATGACTCACCCTTTGCATCAGTTTAAGGATTTTCAAGGCTTAAAATATAAATAATCACATCCTAATTACACATAAACCATGTCGGGTTTGGGCCGGGAGTGTACGACTAAACACCGACAGACTTTTCGCCGATAGGGCTTATCAACGTAATCTAGTCGTTTCTGGCACTCGCCGGCCGCTGCCGCGGCACCGCTCGCTTCGCTCGCTCGGCTCGTGCATGGAAGGTCACAGTTTTAACCTAACCTAACCTAACCTCCCCAAACCATGTCGTTTCTGGCACTCGCCGGCCGCTGCCGCGGCACCGCTCGCTCCGCTCGCTCGGCTCGTGCATGGAAGGTCACAGTTTTAACCTAACCTAACCTCCCCAAACCATGTCGTTTCTGACTCGTGGGCTGGCAAACTAAAACTAAGCCATTATATATTCAAAGAGTAAAATAAGATCTGCTTACCTGAGTAGGATTTATCCAAGACTGCAACAAGTTAATCATTGGAGTAGACGCTTGTACTAATGATTAGTGGGTCGGTTTCTGGGTATCAAAAACGAGCAATTGATACATCGTCGGTTTTGCCGGGTGACTGATGATGTCAATCGGTCTACTCGAGATATTTGCACAATGAAATACTCACAAAAAAGTACATAAAATACAAACAAATTCTACTTTTCAAAAAACAATTCAATAATTATTATTCAATGTCAACTCCCAAAAACACATCGCTAAAGCAAACCACAGAGTACATTATACGCAAAATGTCAGACTCAGATGCACAGATAACTAATCGATTCTGTTGCATTTACATCTTTTTTACCGGCTGTTAAGGGCTAATTAACCAAAGATCAATAATGATAATCTTTTAAATAGAGATTTTATTCTATTGTAGTTTTATTAAATTAATGTAGAATCGGCAGAATATTTTTTTTTACAGTGATAATGGCACTTTTAAAAATTAAGGTTGTGTTAATCATATATCGTGTGAAGTGAAACGGAACGTCATTTATAAGGATATGAATTTACGTAAAACAATATCCATACTTTTAAACTCAAAAATAAATATCCTGTTCAAAAACAAAATCCCGGACGCGTAATTTCGTAAAAAAATATGAAACTAATTACTACAAAATTTTGGTCTTGATGCGTGAGACTTTTTGGTACCACTTTTGAGCATTCTCCTTTGTGCCATTATCCTTGCCAGGGTTACCAGGACAGCAAAAAAACTGTCTTCGAAAACTACGCTGGCATACGTCACAAACTAATTATTTGTGCCATTATCCTTGCCAGGATTGCCAGGACAGCAAAAAAAAACTGTCTTCGAAAATTACGCTGAAATACGTCTCAAAATTCTAACCACTCTAAAAAATAGAAAATAAATAATAGTTTAAAAAAACTAAAAAACACGCTTCCATTGAAAACCAAACTAAAAAGTACAAAATAATGGAAAAAAAGCGTGGGGTGCCTGATATCAATAAAAAAATACCTTAAAAAGCACGCCACGCTTTTTTTCCATTATTTTGTACTTTTTAGTTTGGTTTTCAATGGAAGCGTTTTTTTTTTTTCATATTGAATGTTCCATAACGTAACATTTTTTAGACAGTGAGTTTCAAAAGGTGATATTTCACAAAATTATTGAATCAAATAGTGACATTTACAAGCTATTGCATCAAAAGGTGTCATTTGATATGTAGTTTATTTTTTTTTTCAAAATTTCAAAACCAGCAAGATAACCTTATAATACATTAAATTGTATACAATAATTGACACATAAAAAGTTAATAAAAAATTATAAAAATTGCTTAGATCAACTTGAATATTTATTTTCTCAATTTACTCAAAAAGTTAAAAACTGTAAATGACCCCTTTTGTTCCACACCTCCTCAATTGATTTCGCGGATGAAACGTCGTCGTTCTCTTAGTTCTACTCAGGGCCGGATTTACCATAGAAGCTGAAAAAGCTGAAGCTTAGGGCGGCGAAAAATGGGGGGCGGCAAAATTGACCCAAAAAAAATTGGTAGAGACAAAAAGTAAGGCTGCGGACACGAGGTGGGGTTGCAGCGGCGGTGGGGCGGCGGCAGCTGCCACTTCCCCATTCGTGCCGCTTCACTGACAGACGAGGCGCTGGCGACCGACCGATGGCGGTATAATCATTCCACAAGCCAACCTAAATTCGCCGGAGCGATGGCGGGCAGCAGCGTCATCGCTGCGAAAGGATTGGCTTTGCGGTCACCAACCCGCTTGCCCAGCGTGGTGACTACGGGCATTAAACCTCTTCATGATAAAGAGTGTCAAAACAACGGCCCCCAGTTCCCAGTGGTCTCGCTATTCCTGGTTAAGGTAGTGGTCACGGTAACGGCGGTAGCGGCGGGATGTGAAGAATCCCCGGGTTAAGGCAGGCTACCAACGACCTTTCACGCTCTACTGCTCGGGCACTGGCTTGGGCGGAGGCACGGTTCCCTGTCGTTTCGGGGCATGGTTGCTTCAGGAAATACCTGCGTCGCGTAAACAGGGAGCCGGACGCCCGGTGTGACGATTGCGCCGACTGCTGGGAGGCCACGGCGCGGCATACGCTGGCAGAGTGTGTAGCTTGGGAGGAGCCGCGTCGTGCCCTCGTCTCAGGAGTAGGCAGTGACCTGTCGCTGGCGGCCGTGGTCGAGTCGATGGTCGGCAGCGAGGAGTCCTGGGACGAGGTGGTATCCTTCTGCGAAACAGTCATGTCGCAGAAGGAGGCTGCGGAAAGGGAGCGGGAGGTATCTTCCGCACACCCAGCTCGCAGCAGGCGTACCGGGCGTTGACGGAGGGCGGACAACGCCTTCTTCCAGCCCCCCTAAATGGGTCCAGGGGTGATGAATCTGGGGACATCCGTCGCCCCTTATTCCTTAGGATCCGTGATGGTGGAATACATAGTGTTCCACGTGCGCCTTTCTGTGATGTACTGGGGGGGGGGGGGGAGTTTAACACCTCACTCCCCCCTAACATGAGAAGGCCCGCAGAGCGGGCCGGCACCAGTCGGGGATCCCGTGGTCCCCGACGCAGGTGTAGGATGGAACACCGGGGTGGTTTTAGTCACTAAGACCCCTCCGCCCACCCCAGGGCGGAGGACATCCATGGTGATTTCCATCCCAAGATCAAAAAAAGCCTACCAACGACGACTACATCTAACTACGTACAATGGACGTTCGATGAGGCTGGACTATCACCTTGCCGAACTTGAAGTAGAGTTAGGTCGCATTAACTGGCATATACTGGGGTTATCGGAAGTCCGAAGAAAGAGGGAGGACACAATAACCTTGGAGTCAAGCCACCTATTCTACTTCCGCGAAGGTGATCAGCGCTCCCAGTGTCGGCTTTCTGGTCAACAAGGAACTCACTAGCAGCGTTGTGATTTTTGGTTTCAATAGTGTGTTGACACGGGTAGCGTACCTTGTAATGAAACTCAAGGACAGGTACTACCTGAAAGTGATACAGGTATATGCGCTGATTTCGACATACTCTGACAAGACAGCCGAGGCCATGTACGAAGATATTGCCAAGGTAATACACAGTACAGCAAAGGCCTACTACAACGTTGTTATGGGGGACTTCTATGACAAAGTGGGAGTACAAGAACGCGGTGAATCGAAAATCGGACCATTCGGTTTGGGGCGCAGGAATGACAGAGGGCAAATGCTGGTAAAATTCTTAGAGTCACAGGGTCTTTTCATGATGAACTCATTCTTTGAGAAGAAACCTCAGAAGAAGTGGACCTGACAAAGCCCTGATAACGTGACGGGGAACGAGATAGACTTCATCATGACGGATAAAAGCATATATTTAGTGATGTCTCCGTGAGGTTTAATACCGGAAGCGATCACAGTGTTGTACGAGGCACTTCGTGCTGAGAGAACATGATGAGGCCTACCCACCGACCTACGCAGCTCCAAGTCACTTTGGGATCCGAAAAGTTCCAACTGGAACTTCAAAATCCGTGACATCAAGGTTGCGATTGAGCAGAACCCAGGGACGAAAGTGTTCGCTCGGCAATTAGGGAGGTCCCATCTGACGAAACTGAGAACTGCGGATGACAGAATCGTGACTTCGAAGTCCGAAATACTCGAGGAAGTTGAGAACTTTTACGGGCACCTATACTCAACACGGACGGTGAAACCAACAGGGCATAGTGAAGATGACCATCGAGCCGAACTAACGCGCCACTACACGGAGAACATCCCGGATGCGAGATTAGGGCGGGCGGGGCTCCAGTCCTGAGAGAGCTTACGAATCTGTTCACCTCCGTCATTCAAGAGGGTACAACACCTGATGCGTGGAGCAGGGGTGTGGTGGTTCTGTTTTTCAAAAAAGGTGACAAAACCGAGTTGAAGAATTATCGACCCATCTCACTTCTGTGCCACGTGTACAAGCTGTTTTCGAGGTTCGTCACGAACTGTCTCGCCAGGAGATTTGACGAGTTCCAGCCACCAGAATGTATGGTGTTTGTGGACTACGAGAAAGCCTTCGACTCCATCGAAATTTGGGCAGTTCTAACTGCTCCGCGACGATGTCAAATTGACTGGCGATACATCGAGGTGATGAGGTGTTTGTATGACGCTGCAACGATGACTGTCCATGTCCAGGATACAAAAACCAGCCCCATCCAACTGTTTACAGGGGTGAGACAGGGCCATGTGATATCCCCGATACTGTTCACCAATGCGCTGGAGGACGTTTTTAAGACGCTGGACTGGACTGGACAGGGAATCAATGTGAACGGCGAGTACATCTCTCACCTTCGTTTAACCGACGAAATCCTTCATAATGGCAGCGACGCTGAAACAGTTAGACCGGATGCTGCAGCCTAAATGGAGCCTCTCGGCGGGTAGGCCTCGGCATAAATTTGGACAAGACGAAAGTCATGTACAATTCGCATGTCTTGCCGAGTCTTATCCACATCGAAGGGTCGCTTCTCGAGGTTGTGAAGGAGTATGTCTACCTAGGGCAAGTCATCCAGCTTGGTAAACACAACTTCGAGAAAGAAGCCGACAGGAGGACCCAGTTGAGTTGGGCAGCATTTGGAATGCTTCGTCAAGTCTTCTCGTCGCCTATACAGCAATGTTTGAAGACCAAGGTCTTCAACCAGTGCGACCTGCCCGTAATGACATACGGTGCCGAAACGTGGACACTGACAGTTGGGCTGGTCCAAAAATTTAAGGTCGCTCAGCGGGCTATGTTCGGAGTTTCTTTGATGGATAAGATCAGAAACGAAGTTATCCGGAAAAGAACTGGAGTTATCGACATAGATTGCAGAGTAAGTAGGATGGAGTAGCAATGGGCTGGCCATGTTTGTCGAAGGACCGATGGCCGATGGAGCAGACGAGTCCTGGAGTGGTGACCGCGTATCGGCAAGCTAAGATATACCCAAAAAGTTGTAAAAATAATCTAGAAACTAGATAATTCCCTAAAAAAAGGAATTATCTTTATTGTGAACAGTGTTTCTAATTTTAGTAGTCAGTAGGGGCGGCAAAAATTTTAAAGCTTTGGGGCGGCAAATGTGTAAATCCAGCACTGGTTCTACTATTTTTAGATTATATTGTTATTGTGATACCTACTCACGAAACAAGTTTAAAATGAATAAAAAGAGTGATTTAGGTAATCTTTACCATAAACTATATGAAGCATATAGTGCGTATTATGCTGTGGTCTCTATTTTTAACCGACTTCAAAAAAAAGGAGGTTATCAATTCGACTGTATTTTTTTATGTTTGTTACCTCATAACTTTTGACTGGCTGAACCGATTTTGATAAGATAAGATCATTTATTTGCTTAAAACATGGTATACATAGCTGTTGTTATAAAAATGAGATCATACATGTTTAGCTTACAATTAAAGCATGCAAATGTAGGTGAATAATAAAATATGAATTTAAATACATTTATGTCCAAAAAAATCCTTAATATTATAGAAATTATTTTCATTCAGCCATTCATATAATTTAATTTTAAATAATCTGCAATTTAATATTTTTAATACGTTTGGTAATTTGTTGTAAACACGTACACACATAGCCAGGCAGCTTTTATTATATTTTGCTAACCTGGGGAGCTCGTCTAGTACAAGTGTAAATGGGTCACGCCGACTTCGAGAATTTATTTCTTCTGCTGTTTTGAATAATTGTGTAAAAACTTTTAGAGGGTAAATTATTCACTAAAGTGAGCATACTAACATGTTATGACTAGCATTCTAACTACTACTACACAAGAGATTATGGGGAAACAACGTAATAAGTTTAAAAGTCTACTATTTTCCTAAATTAACAAATTTTGACGGTAAGTAATTCCATAAAATCAACTGCATGCAAATCAATGTTCACTAGATAATATAAACAACATGATACCGTTATTAACCTGTTCTGTCTTGCAGGTTATCTCCCGTGCCTTGGGCCTTTGCATCTTGGGACTTTGGAAACCTCTGAAGCAGAGGACTGAGCTCATCCATTGAAGAAACTTTATGTTTACTGCCGTCAAAAGCCTTCAGAACGATGACACCGTCCTGCGTCCAACATGACCGCATACCAAAGTGTTGACGGGCCTTCCCAAAGATGGACTGCCGGACTCTTGTCAGAAACTCCTTGACTGAGGTGGATGTTCCCTTCAACCGGGTCTTAGCTTTCCACACCACTGTTTTGTCATCGTAGCTTGAAAATCTCACCAGTATGGGCCTGTGATGTTCTGTACTGGCTACGCCAAGTCTGTGACAGACCTTTATGGAGGATGCAGAGAAGTTTTTTAGGGCCAGCTTATTGGTCACAATATCAAGGACGACTGCGGTGCTGTCTTCATTGTTAACTTCAGCAACACCTTGGAAAATCAGTGCTTTCCTTCGATGTCTGGTCTCCAATCCGTCAACCTGCTTAGCACACTCACTAATCTGAGTCCGGAGCAAACCAAGCATGCTAAAAATAAGCTCCCTGAAGGTACGGAACTCCTCAGCCACCCTCGCCACCGTGTCCTTGGCAGGCCCTGCACACTGGATTTGAGCTTCCAGGGCTTCCATCTTCCGTGTGAATTTTTCCTCAAGACACTTTTGTGCAGACAATACCTCAGCAAATTGAGACATGGTGATGTAGTATTATTACTTGTATTTAGTTAAAGTTGTGAAAGTGAAGTGACTGTAGATGATGAGCTGGCAGGTGGTGTAATTTAATGCTTGGGTCACATAAATGTGCCACAAACGTGAGTATTTGTGTTTTAGATGTTAAACACTTAAACTTGATAGAAATTAGGGTAAAAAACAGTTTATTTCTATTTTAAATAAAAATTATAAAACAAAGACACGTCTATCGTTTTTTTACACCTACCCGCGAAAAGGTATCTAGAATGACTAGCCCTATCACCTGTCTTCGGTTCCGCTAGCACCCTTTATTACTCATATTAATAGAAATATTTTTCTTGGCAACATTTCGTAAACTTTTTGACTATTCTTTAAAAATTGAACAAATTATATGTTCTAAACTAAGACCCGACTAATTCTGTGACTTGGCGAAAAATTGCAACTAATTAGCCACTGAATTTGGGAGAAAACAGATCTTACCTAGTTTATGAGATCTAAATGTAAGGGGAAAGCTGGGGAAATTATCCCCAGATCGGCCACCTAGAACCGCTTATAACTTTTAAACCAGAGGGGTAATTGCAGAACTTTTTATCGGTAGAAATTGGTTTAATATTCATAGCTAAACAACATTCATTGCGTTATTTACGTTGCTGAGCCGACAATTTATTCGAACAAATGACGCAATGGTTTAGAAATAATCTTCAATCCCATTCAAATTCAGATAAATTGTGGCAATTAGGGTGCAGTATCCGACAGATTGGTGACTGCTTCCGACTAATTTTTTGTGTTATCAAAATTCCTGAAGATGGCCATGTCAGTGTCAGTCACATGATTTCTTGTTTTCAATGGATGTTATTTTCTATTTGGGGATAACAACTTTATGATAACGTAGATTTCAGAAACACTAGTAATGTGGAAAGTTATTTTATTTTTTTCCTAAAAACATTTTGTTAACATGTTTCGAAGCTGGATCGCGAACGCAGTATGCAACGCCGAGTTAACTTGGCCACTGAATCCCCTTTGGCCCCGTATCTGGATTGCCTTGAGTATGTTGCGTTTTCTCCATACTCAGACCAACCAAGATATGGCCGATTAGAGAAATGGTAATTGTTTCTTCTACACCAGTTTGTTTTCGTAGCTAAGTGGCAAACTGAAACTTCTGTACGTAATTCTGCCATCGTACGGCCCCTGATTCTGATGAAAGTTTATACAGGTAGTTCAGATGTGATTTGTAAGTTGACATAACCAATAGTGACACCATATTTCAATTTTAAAAAGCCCTAGAAGAATACGTTAGAATACAACACTAACAATATCAATTGTAACATTTGTAACCTTTAGGTATTGCCTAATTATTTATTGTGAGCACAGAGAATCACACTTACTTTTAGTTTTATATTACATTTCTCAATATTTTAAGTGAACTGTAATGTTCTTGTTTTTTTGAGAAATAAATGTCTTTAAACCGAAGTTAATTGAAATGAAAAAGAAATGGGTAGCTATCATCTTAGGACAGAATAATGATTATTGCGCAAACTTTTTGTTGTTTTGATAAACAGTTTCAGAAAAGGTTCCTACTTTGGCAAGGACGTTGAAACACAATAATAAAACAAAATACCTACTTATATTGATTATATTAAACTATCACATTGATATTGCTCAGTTTTTGTAATTGTCAGTGTTATGAAGGAAGCTTTGACGTGAATGCTGTGCAAGTACCATGTGTCCCACACTGTGGTTTTACAAAAGCTGAACGTCTTGATGTATACATAACATTCACTGCAACATTTAGTCCAAGGACTTAGGGGGCGAGTAGTTCAGGTACACTAGTCCGGAAGTCTTAGCCTGAAACAAACAATTCATGTTTTAAAATATTTTCTACTTTTTCCCTTTTCAAATACCCCATGGATTTGTGGCTCTAAGATGTCAGTTTTGTTTACATTTTTTTTTAATAACTTCAAATTAATCTCTAGTCATGATTATAATGCTTTATGTTCATAATAAGAATAAGAAAATTTTGTATGTTCGGATGTTTGTTTCTCAAATATATAAAAACGGCCAAATGGAATATAATTAAATTTGGCACACAGATAGTTAACAACCTGTATTAACCCATAGCATAACGTTGATCCCCGAAATATGTTCCGGTGGGAAAATTTTCGTACAACACGCGGGCGAAGCCGCTGGCAAAAGCTAGTTCAGTAATTATGTCAATTATGTGTCGCGCCGACCCCAAGTAACATGGGACATGGGCAGGCAAATAATGATGATTATCGAATAACAAAAATAATATTATGTCAGTGTACGAGGACAGGCCGACAGGCCGACAGGAGCACTACATCAGAGGGTGACGGCAATTAAAGATCTGCTTACAACAACTAAGCTGCCAACGGTGAAGGCGACTCCGAACAGCAGCGCCAGGTTGTAGCGGCGCTGCTGCGCGTCGTGGTGCGCCTGCCACGAGCCGCGCGGCACGGGCAGCTCGTCCATGCTGGGCGGCTTGAAGTGCTCGTTGTGGTAGCGGCGCACTGCAACACCATGCAACAATACTTTATTTATAAAAAATAAAACAACTTATAAATCCTACTCTATCCTTTCCTATTCTATTAATATTATAAACTAGCTTTTGCCCGCAGCTTCGCTCGCGTTAAAAATAACAATAAATATAGTATTTTATGTTTTTTATAAAAAGTAACCTATGTTACTTCTAATACCTCCAAGAATATGTGTACGAAGTTTCATGATGATCGGCTAAGTAGTTTTCGCGTGAAAGCATAACAAACAAACTTACATTCACATTTATAATATTAGTAGGGATGTGAAAGTTTGTGAAGATGTATGGGTGTTTACACGCAAAAACTACCGAACGGATTTGGATAAAATTGGCACATAGATAGTTTCGAACCTGGATTAACACATAGTGGAATTTTTAACCCGGTAGTACTTCCCGCAGGGTAATTTCCGTCATCCGCCCGGGCGGAGCCGCTGGCAAAAGCGAGTTAATAACATAATCGTGACTTTTAAGCACTGTTAGGGTCAGGTTCCACATTCTGGATAAGGGCTGTCCACACCTTGCACTAATTCAACGTGTGATGAATTGTTGAGAAGTTAGGAAGTAGTGTGATGGCATGGCATACAACAGTTAATTTAATTAGATTATCCCTCAATTTTTATCTTTTGCAAGCATTATCAAGTGTTTCAACAGCACCTCTGACGACCGGACCTTGGCATGAGCCACAACACGTGCATTCGGGGGTCAGACGTATGACAATGTAGTATCAAGTTTTTGATGTTGCTTTTTTATCAATTTTTTTGATAAAGTAAATTGTAAGCGATGCAACACTTCCCTGGGCACTCTACGTCTAACAAGTTCACCGAGTCAGTTAGCAGTGCTTCTAACGACTGATTAGCATCATGACTGTGTGTGTGTTGTCTGTGTGACAGATGAGTCAGAAATAAAGTTCCTATTTTTAATTGTATTTTTATGTTAATTTTTAAAGATTGTTTAATGTTTTTTCTCACAACCTCTAAGCATGACGATAATATCACCCCGTCTGTTGTAAAGCAATAGAAACAAGCAATTCAGTTGATGACTAGCCAGAGACAAGCCTAAAACAGAGATGAATGTCATTCGTATGTTAGTGGTAGTGTTACACAATAACACGCCAGTGTTTAAGCTGGCTTAAACGGTTTGATGTGTTAGAACATTTAAATACTGCTAAAATTCTTCATGAACTATGTACATAATCGCAAGCAATGGGCGCTACTTGATCACTTCTGACTTTGGGTAGGGCTAATGCCCAAATCCTCAAACCCCTTTTATCTAAAAGTAGTAAACGATCTTCGCACATATATTGAACTTTCCACATTCTCTATATATGCTGATGATGTCCAAAGTTGCTCTTCCAGTGATACGGCCACAGTTAACATTGACAAAATTTACACTTGAAGCACTATAACAACCTCAACATAAACATTAGTAAATGTGTGGTCATGATTTACTCAAAAGCCACACAACTTATACATAACATCTACACTATGAATAATGAGCTGCTGAAACATGTTTTAACCATATGCGATTGGGGGGCACACTATGATCCATACCTTACATTTGACTGGCACATACTATACACCTGCAACAGATCCCACAAATCTTAGTTTTTGTTTTGCGACAAGCCTAAATTTTTACTGATTGTCAAGCCATAACCGTACAGTAAAACTACTTCAACCGCAGTTTGCTAGAGAATAACATTGCGACCTGGAGGCACCAACTTCAATATAAATAAATAAACAACAACTTTACTTAAAATAGCAGATAAATATGATCTTTGCTAATTTACTTATAAATTCATTAATGTTTGTTGTTGTGTCCTGAAACATTAAACTCTAGCCAAGGACACTCCTCATGGCACATATTGCCTGATTACAGAATTCAATTGCAGTGGATAGGTTATGGGATGTGCAATGCGTTCTGGGTTAAAGTTGCTTTAGCTATTCCCACTTGGACGTATAAAATACAAGTTTTGGATTCTAATTTGTTACAGGCCTGGTTTTAGAGTGAATGAGACATTCCCTCAATCTATTTCCAACAATTACCATTCCCAACTGCTTTTACCTACTGCAGGCAAATAAATCTTTAATTAAATTAATAGGTATGAAAATAATTAAATACATACTATGTACATTTTCTACAATAAGAGTGCTGTGTATGTGTGTGTCTGAATTGGTGAAATAATTTTCCTCAAAACAATATGTAGCTCTAAAGAAGTATATTTGTTACCTAAAACGTAACCTGCAGTTCCGTACTATTTCTCTCGTCTAATAACAAATTATTACCTAGATACCAAAACATAAGGAAAAATAAGTAGTCTCCCCTGTCAGAGTTAGGTTATCTCTGCAGATGTTATGTAACGTAAAACTTTAAAAAATTATACATTTAGCCACACACTAATCTGCATTAAATCGAAGGCGTTCAGAAAAACAAGAAAGCTTTATTATTTGAAACAAAAGCCTATCTGTAATAGTGCCTGCAAAAAATAATAAATATCGATCCAAGCCCAAATACAGAAATCGAATGGCGCAAATAACTTACCAGATTGCTGGAGCAGCCTGGACACAATAGGTCTTGAGACATTCATGGTTATTTAATGAAGAGTGTAATTTTCTTCAACTTGCTGAAAACTGAATCACTATCAGTCGGCACTTGACTTCACAGCACAACTATTAGTCAAGTTTAGTGTAGAAAATTCCTCGTAGAACAGGCTTGGGCAAAAATATCGATATTTTTCAATACATTATCGACATGTTTCGTCGATGTTTTTCATCGCGATTAATCGATATCTATCCTAGGGTGTCTAATTCGTATCAATTTCTTTAAAATAATTTTATTGCATTCCTGACTATAAATAAAACAAAACATTAATGTACTTTTGTCGATTTTTAGGGTTCCGCACCTCAAAAGGAAAAAGCGGAACCCTTATAGGATCACTTTGTTGTCGGTCCGTCCGTCCGTCCGTCCGTCCATCCGTCCGTCCGTCCGTCTGTCAAGACCCTTTTTCTCAGGAAGGCGTGGAGGTATCAAGTTGAAATTTATATTAAATACTCAAGTCTACTGTCCCTTGGAGCTGTGAAAAAATCAAACTTCTAAGCTAACGCAATCAAAAAATATAGCCGTTTATGCCGCAAATATCCGCAAATTTTCGAAACTCGCAAGGGAATCAAAACCTAAAGGGTACTTCCAGTCGATCTAGAATTTTGAAATTTGGTACGAAGCAACGTCTTATAGCACAGATAAAGGAAAAATTGCGAAAACCGTCAATTTTTAGTTACATCATATAATAAACAGAACAAAACGCAGACAGAAATAAAACCAAGCCAAGAAACAGAACAGAACTACGACTCGATTGTCGTGATGGGTGAACTTTTACTTATATACCTACAGGTTTGTACGGAACCCTCGGTGCGCGAGTCCGACTCGCACTTGGCCGGTTTTTTTCTGTTTGTCAGATGTTTTACATCATATGCAACTACTGTAACTGTCGCTCGTTATTTTTTCTATGATCTTACTGTATACGAATTTACGAAATTGTGTATACGTGTTCGGAGCTCAATTGCTTTTTTTTTCTATCTCATGTTTTTCAATAAAAAATTTGTCTCGTGAGTGGAATTTCTTTCAAAAAGATATCTATGAGGCAACTTTGAATGTTTTAGGAATATGTATAAATAATTATGCCAAAATGTCATATTCGATATTTTTCACTCGATAATAATCGATCGCTTTTTCACTTGCTCTTCTCTATCGTAGAATAATGGTGGAACTGAACAGTGTTGCCAACTAGGCTAAAACGAAATGTGCTAAAGTGCTAATAAAAAAATGCCAAAAATATGCAAATTTTTTAATAAAGTGCTAAAATAATATGCCAGATTAATGTAAAATTTTAATCAAAATTATTATAAAATATACAGATTAGCTGTACGTAGGATTACACCAAGTTTTGAAATAAACAGTCGATATCTTCTTGATTTTCATCAACAGTAGCTGTAGATGTGGAACGCTGAGAGTCCGAATCATAAGTCTCTTTGGTACCTATACAGCGCAGTACGTCATCTGGCACTGTATAAGAATAACAACACTTTCCTACCCTCTTCAGGCCAAATCTGACATATAAAATGGCATTTAAGGTTTTCACCGCTAAACGATTCCGAAGCTTAGTCTTTACCAGATTCATTTGACTAAAAACACGTTCAATCTCCGCGTTCGAATGAGGTAACGACAGATTGCAAGCTGCGATAAATCCGCAAAAGGGTTATTACCAGCTGCATCTTGATATTCAATGACTTCGTTCCAGAACTGTATGGTGGAAGATGTGCATTCCCATTTTATGTGTACTATGTTTACCCATTGAGATACAAGCCTATCTATTGTGGATGTATTTACTCTGAACTCTTCGGCTATTTCGACAATGGAAGGCTTGACCACTTTTAATGTTTCCTGTACAGAAAACATAGATATTTTCTGTAGCATTTTGAAATTAACAGGTAATCTCGAACGTAGTTCTTTTACAAGTTTCAATGTGAAATTAATGCATCGTTGACGTAAATTGTTTGCTACATCAGGTTGAAGATTATATTCACGTAAAGTGGACTCATAAACATATCCCATATATGGTCTAGGGTCCAAATAATCATCAATGTTTTGAGTAAAAATATCTACCCTCGCTGTAGGGTTCAGGATACGCCGACTTGTCGATTCCACTAAGCTACTCAGATCCCTGTAAAGTTTTGTTGGATCAACATCGTTGCTTTCAAATAGTTTGTTTACAACTTGAACCTCCTGTAAGATAGGTTGTAAGTACAATAAGTACAGGTGATTCACTGGATCGTTATACATGTTGTATAGAATTTCTGCCATGTGGCAGTGTTCATCCCGTCTGGCAACTTCAAACAGGAGCTTTAATTCCAACTATTGTTTTAAAATACGACTGACCGCTGGTTCAATTGATATCCATCGGGTGTTGCTCATCTGTGGAATTCTCAATGGATCGGAGCCACCGTTGATCGTTTGGTATATACTTTTGTAATAGAGTCGGCGGTTTGAAGAGTGGCTAAACCAGTTGTAGGTTTCTCGTATAAGAAAATCCACATTGCGGGGTAGAGTTTCTTCTGAAGCGTGCGACATAGCCAACCAGGCCCGGATTGGCCATACGGGCAAATCGGGCAAATGCCCGATGGGCCGGAGGCCCAGTGGGTCGGTCGGGCTGCTGGCTATACCAATCGTTTTGTTTTACAAATGGCAGAGGGCCGGTTGTTTGTGAAATGCCCGGACTGAATTAAAGCCCCAGTCCGGCCCTGTAGCCAACTGTAACGAATGACACACGCAGCGAACTAAGACCAAATTATTATTGTCAGTTGCATTTTTCAACAATGCGTGCACTCCGTTGTTAATTCCTGTCATCACTGTAGCATTATCCGTGCCGATACCGATATTTTTTTATATATCTATATTTAATACTGACAATAATCCCTTAATACCGTTGACTATGCTCTCTGCCGTGCCATTTTCAATTTCCACCAACCCTAAGAAAGTGCAAATTATCTTTTTAATGGATCTGCTGAAATATCTGATAGAGACTCCCAACATTTTACTAACAGAAATATCTGTAGATTCATCGAGTAAGAGACTGTACTCTTGGTCTTTTAAGTCCGAAACAATTTCTCTAATAAAATGCGGCGCCAAAACATTTTTTATTATGTTTGTGCATTTTGTGCGATGTACTTGTAAGCCGCCACTTTTGCTGTCTCCGAATCGATGTTTGCATAACTCCGATAAATGGTCAATAGACATAATCGCACAATGTTCGCACACGAACATAGATAATGAAGATTCTGCTTTCTGTGTGCTTAAATCTTTTTTAACAATGGGAAAATTTATGGTTTTTTGACTTTTCATTGGCTCTATTGCTTTTCTGTGCTTTACTGATATAATATGTTGCTTTAAACAATACAATTTTGCAATAATATCGCACTTGCAGTACTTACAATAGGCTTTTGTCGTATCTTTTGCAACGGGCTGCAACCACTCTTTGAAATCGGACATTTGCTCCCACTCTGACCGGTAATGTTGATTGTACTTAGGAGGCTTTACAACGACAAACAAAAAATATTAAAATTCGTTCCGTTATATCTCGAGAGACACTGCTTCCACTTTCATTTGTTTTAAATTTAGTACTTCGGTAGGTAATGATTTGATTAAAGTTATTCTTTCTCCCTCATTCCTACAGAGAAGAGTGAAGTAATTTTGTTTGTCTATGGTATCCACCTGTCAAAACGAATTTTTTTTAAAGGGGAATCCCAGTCCAAAACAAAAGAGATTGTTCGTTTCATGTTAATATTTTATTTTCATAAACAGTCGTTCGTTTCATGTTCTTTTTTTCATTTCAGTTAATATGCTAAAAAATATGCTATATGCTAAACGACAAAATAATATTTATGCTAGACAGAATGAAAATCTGCCAAATTTAGCATATAAAATGCTAAATTGGCAACGCTGGAACTGAAGTGTAAGTAGGGCGGAGGACTACTGAGGAGTCTAGTGTTGCCAATTTTTTAATAGTCGATTATTAAGTTCATTCCTAAATAATCAACTATCGAAAAATGTTATTTTAGACAACAATCAATATATTTTTTTCGTAATACGGTAGACAGAATCTATTGCAGATTTTTTCTTTATGTATATTTATTTAACTTTTAAATCTGTGGGATAGAACGTAACACGCAATCTATAGTAATCGTATAAATTTTGATAGTTCAAAAACATTAATTACGTTATTTACGTTGTTGAGTAGACACATTTTTGAACATATGAAGCAATTGATTAGCAATATCCTTCAAAATGATTCAGATTCTGATTAATAGTGAGTTGCGCAATTAGAAATGTGTTATGAAGTTGATTGAAGTTAAGGAGGAAGCTTCAGGGTAGCCCGCAAATTTCAAATTGTCTTACATTTTTTTGCAATTTGCAGGTGAATGCAAGGTTATATCTATACTAATATATAAAGCTGAAGAGTTTGTTTGTTTGTTTGATTGATTGAACGCGCTAATCCCAGGAACTACTGGTCTGAATTGAAAAATTATTTTTGTGTTGGGTAGCCTATTTATCGAGGAAGGCTACAACCAAGAGGAGCGGAGCAGTAATAAAAAATGTTGCATAAAACGGGAAAAATCGCACGGGTAGGCGATCCGACGCGACGGGAAGGGTCGGGGGCACAAGAAATTTAACGCGGACGAAGTCGCGGGCAGAAGCTAGTGTTGAATAAAATACAATTCCCTTGCGTAACAAATATGGTTGTACAACTTTTAAATTGCAAAAACGTAAGAAAATTTCAATTTCGCGGGCTACCTTGTAGTTTTCACCTTAAGCAAATACACTTCGGTTCGCTTGGTGCGACCCCGTCTCGTCTTAGGAGACTTCTGAATTTCTGATCGTTGTCAAGTGATCTGGGTGCTTACTCTTGATTTTAATTCCGATCGATTGTTATTGGAATTTTGACGTTTCGTATTCTTGAGTTCGACGCTAGCGCAAAAATGTGTGTAAATTGGGTGTCCATTTTGAAAAACTAAGTGGAATCGGGATCGGGCATTGCTGTTGTTCCAATGTTGACAGTATTGTTTTCAAGAATACCGAATCACGTGAATGCAAAATTAACATTGGAATCGTAATCGTAATCGTTTGTTTGTAACCGACTCCTTATAGCGCGATTTTGACCCACTTTAAACGACCAGATTTAATTCAAACTCTGTAGACTTATCGAGGACCGATGACAATACTATAATTTCATAAATTTGTGCCATTATCCTTGCCAGGGTTACCAGGACAGCAAAAAACTTCGAAAACTATGCTGACATACGTCACAAACTACGCTGACATACGTCACAAACTACGCTGACATACGTCTCAAAATTCTAAACACCCTAAAAAATAGAAAATAAATAATAGTTTAAAAAACTTGAAAAACACCCTTCCATAGAAAACCAAACTAAAAAGAAGAAAATAATGGAAAAAAAGCGTGGGGTGCCTGATATCAATAAAAAAATACCTTAAAAAGCACCCCACGCTTTTTTTCCATTATTTTCTACTTTTTAGTGAAGCGTGTTTTTTAGTTTTTTTAATTTGTAATAAATGTTTTGACTGTGGCGCAATTTATGATTTAACAAAGTACCTACTAAATTAATACCTTTGTTTAAATCAGGCAGCACGCAGGAACTTTTGACGAATGTCGGTGCTTTCCACCTATAGTAAAATATTTGAAAATTATAAGCTGATAAACAGACAGCATAAAGACATTTATTAAATAAACAAATTATTAACGGACGAAAAAAAACGGAGGAGGGTCTCAATTCGACGCGTATACATATATTTTTTTTAAGTATGGCCACGCTTAAGGTGTATAGTATCCTCGTTAACCTTGAGCATATGGGCGGAGCTAAGTTCCATACTCCCCGCACACACGTAATGAGTGACGGCGGCGCGCTAAACTAAAACGACGACCAAAGATTATGCAGAGACGGACGATAGTCGGTATTTTTGCCTACGGCTGTAAAAGGTACCGAATGGTGGATCAATGGCTGATACTTTAGAAAGACGCAACTATTTGATGTTTATATTGGACATATTTCTTTAAACATGCAGGTATGTGATTGATTAAAGGAAGACAACTTTTCGGGTTAGAGATATCTTTATTTCCCATAAAAAACAAATTTCACTTACATGTGAAATATTAACATAATTTAGAAAAAAAATATTGTTTTTGTAACGCACAGTTTTGGTAAGGAGACACTAAAAATTAAAAATTACAACAAAACAGAAATAGTCAATAACTGTAGGATAATCGCTAATAAATTAAACACTTTCTTTGCCTGGGCATTTTTATTTAAAAACAAACTATGTTACAGTTCACACACTAAAATATATACACAAAAAAATATTTAGAAATGCCACCACTAATAAAGCGTCCACGCGCGTCGCGCACAAACAAATCGACTCCTCTGCAAGGAGCTAGTCTATAAACACACACTGTTACAATACGTTCGTAAGTATTTACACTAACACACACGTCGCGCGTAGTCGGTCGATAGCTGGAGCGGAGCAGCGAGCGACACAGCCCTCCCGTCTGAATGCTAATGCACGACTGCAGCTCGCGCCTGCGCAGAGCCCCTCTACCCTTGACGGCTTAAAATGGGGGTATTTCTCTGCAAAATTTTGATTAATTTAGAATATTTTATTGTAAAATCGTAGTGCCTATAACCGTTTATTTTTATGTGTAAAAATATTTCCAAATAACAAAGCTGTTTAGTAGGAGTATGAAATATAAGCCAAAAAATTGGGTTGTCGTAAATATTTTTTTACAGCAAAAGTTTTAAGCCTACGAAAAAAGTGCTCTTGTAAAAATTATGTACATGAATGTATAACAAAAATATATTTTTTTCAAGTCTTCAAACCAAGTCGTTAATGAGAAGATAGGTTAATAAAGTGACCGTTTTACGGCACTAAACCGGACCAAGGCCCTTAACTTTTTACATAGTACCTAGTCCGATTGTGATAATTCTTTTTTTATTGGAAAGGGTAAACTCCGAACGTGGTCCCATATAAATTGACAACAAATGATGAATGGAAAGCAAAATCGAACCCGGTCGGAAATCAGGGCTTGATTGATTGTTCACTCACTGATTGTAATGTATGTCACGCATAGGTAGTCCGATTTTGATAATTCTTTTTTTATTGGATAGGGTATCAAAATCAAAATCAAAAGTCATTTATTCAAACGAGGCTGAGAGTCATCACTTTTTGAACGTCAAAGCTATATGAGACAGTCCCCCCAAAACGCCCGCCCTTCGACACTTCCTAGTGCTTTAGCTGGGAAGAAGAAGTGGCGGAACAAACTCCCCAGCAGCACAGCTGTCTGTTAAGTTAGAAGAACTTGATTCTATACAGTATTGTGTAAGTTATTAATATTATAAAACAAAACATACATTATTCGCCATATGTCAGCTAGCACACGCCAATATACCAACATAACATTGAAAACTAAACTCAAGCTGAAATAAATAATAAAACAAAATCGTAAACAGAACTTAAAACCTTAATAAAGCCTCCAGGCATAAAGGGCGTGCCCGCTTACATATACAACGATGCAAATGATACATATGCACAATAAATGAAATTAAAAGAAATAAAAATAAATTAACAAAAGGAGTTAAATAAATAAAAAATAAAAATAAAAAAAACAATTATATGAACTACCCATATAAACAGTCAGCAGGAAGACTAATTCTGGATTGAAAGAACATAAACATTGTCTTGAGTTGATCACAGCGACCAACTATTCTTATCGTTTAAGTAGTCGTTGATAGAATAGTATGCCTTTGAACAAAGGTTGGATTTTACTTTAGCTTTAAACTCATTAAAATGCAAATCTAGAAAAGCAGAGGGAAGCTTGTTATAAAAGGTAATACCAAGACCAACAAAAGAATTATGAACCTTATGAAGCCGGTGAAAGGGAGCACTTAGTTTATCGCTACTTCTAGTATTAATATTATGAATATCACTGTTTTTAGTGTACAAGTGTATATTTTGCCTAATATATAAGATGTTGGCGAAGATGAATTGTGATGCCACCGTAAGAATATCAATATCTTTAAACAAATCTCTCAGAGAAACTCTAGCTCCTCTCACACATAGAGCACTCATGTTCCATTCTACGTACAGTGCGATGTTTTTATTTAATTTTTATTTTTTTCTATTCTGTTGTGTAACTTGGTTTATTATTCTCAAAGGAAAATCTATAGTTAATTAGTGTAGTTTGTTTTGTATTTAAGTAATTATAATACTCATAAAGTTTAAATATTTATATTATTTTTATATTTGACTGGCCTGTTAGTTTAATGGTTAGTGACCCTGACTGCTAAGACTGAGAGCGTGGGTTCGATTCTCACCGAGGACAAATCTTTGTGTGATGAGCACGATCATTTGTTCTGTGTCTGGGTGTAATTTATCTATAATATGTATATATTTAGAAATATATAAGTATGTTTATCAGTTGTCTGGTTGCCATAGTACAGGCTCTGCCTAGTTTGGGATCAGATAACGTTGTGTTGGTTGTCCTAAGATATTATATATTAATATTATAATTTTGGTATATTTATGAATGACGTTGCTGATCTTAACGACAGCTTCTTCTCGTGCTCTTCATCTACTAGTTTTGTTAGTGCGGATAGTGTCTCCTCCTTACCTCTTACTTTGAATGATAAAATCTCTTCTCTTTTCTCCAATGACCCTAAGAATCTGCATATTGCTCATATAAATGCTCAGAGTGTTCCTGGCCACTTTTCTGAACTTCTGGCATCCTTTAGTACTGCTCACCTGGACGCGCTTTTGATATCGGAATCCTTTTTGAAGCCGTCTCTCCCCACTACTCAATATTCACTCCCCGGTTTCGTCTTGATCCGCAACGATAGGACCGACAAAGGTGGAGGAGGTATTGCTATCTATATGCGTGCTGATTTACCTTACAGGGTGGTTAGTTCATCTCCTTGAAGGTATTCTGAGTCGGCTTGAAGTTACTGTTCATCACACAAAAGTTCTGCTAGCAGTGCTTTACAGTCCTAATCTTCACATTGAGTACTTCAGTTCCCTCGATTCAACTCTCAGCGATCTTTGCCCCATGTACGAGCACGTTATTTTAATGGTTGATTTTAATTCTTGCTTGATTAAAAATGACTCTCGCTCCCTTAAGCTCCTTTCACTCTTGTCTTCTTACAATCTTCAAGTTTTGCCTCTTTCTGCAACTCACTATTTTCCTAACTGTACACCCTCTTTCCTAGACCTTATGATCGTCTCCTCTTCTAATAATGTTTCTTACCATGGTCAACTTACGGCTACTTTTTCATACCACGATCTCATTTATCTCTCATATCGCATCCGTATTCCCAAGCGTAAATCTCAGTTTTTATATCTCCGTAACTACAAAGGCATAGATCTGGAGGCTTTGCAGCGTGATGCCGCCATGCGCGATAACATCGAGGATAAGGTGAAATGTTTTAATGAAGCCGTCCTCGCCTTATTTGATCAGCATGCCCCTATCCGACGTGTCAAAGTAAAACATAACCCAGCACCATGGATAACGCAACAAATTAAAGTGCTTATGGGTCGTAGGGATAAAGCCAAGAGCAGATACAAGCGCAGACCTTCAGAACTGAATCTCTCTTATTACAAATCCTTGCGTAATCGCTGCAGTCATCTGTGTCAAGATGCTAAGAGACGCTATTTCCACGATCAACTCAATAACCGCAATTCTTCCGATGTTTGGAAATTCCTCAAATCTGTAGGCATAGGCAAGTCACCTGCTAACCAGTGTAATGTGAACCTTAATGATCTTAATAAACATTTCTCTCTCCTTCCCTTTTCTCTAGATCCGTCTGTCAAAGCTACGACACTACAGAGTCTTGCTAGTTTGCCGTTACCTCAATGTTCTCACTTTGAGCTTAGCAATGTTACTGAGGATGACGTTAAGAAATCTGTTCTTGCGATTACTTCTTCAGTAGTCGGTAATGATAAGTTGTGTTCAAGAATGATAACTCTTATCCTATCCTCGTTACTTCCTGTTCTCACTCACATATTCAATCACTCATTTACCTCTTGCTCCTTTCCGTCAGTCTGGAAACAGGCTCATATTATACCTTTACCTAAAACTAATAACCCTACTTTATTAACCCACTTTAGACCTATTTCTATTCTTCCATTTCTCTCTAAAGTTCTTGAGCACATAGTTCATAGACAAGTATCATTTTTCTTGGCGTCAAACTCGTTAATTTCCCCTTTCCAATCCGGCTTTCGCTCAGGTCACAGTACTGTAACCGCGCTTCTTAAGGTAACTGACGACATCCGCTGGGCAATGGAGAGTAAGTCCCTGACTGTTCTCGTATTGCTTGATTTTAGTAGCGCCTTTAACTCTGGATTTCGACATTTTACTAGGTATCCTCCAATCTATAAATTTCTCTTCTCCCTCCTTAGCCTGGTGCAGTTCTTATCTCCGAGGACGCTCTCAGTGTGTTCACCTGGAGGAGTCCTTCTCTGATTGGTGTTATCTCACTGAGGGTGTTCCTCAGGGTAGCGTTCTCTCTCCTCTTCTTTTTTCAATTTTCATAAACCTTGTTACTACGGTTATTTCCTCTAGTTTTCATCTTTACGCAGATGACTTGCAGCTTTACCGGAATTTTACTGTAGCTGACGCGGACTCTGCACTTGCTGCAATGAATCGTGACCTGGCTTGCATCAGTGTTTGCGCTAAGTCATTTGGTTTGCAAATTAACCCATCTAAATCTCAGGCTTTGATCATAGGCAGTAGATTCGTTCGCAATGCGGCTGATATTGCATCTCTGATGCCTTTGTATCTAGATGGTGTTCGTATTGACTATACGGAAACCGCTAAAGATCTGGGTGTAGTTATTGACTGCAATCTTTCGTGGCGTGCTCAGGTCAATGAGGTCAGTCGATAGGTACATTTCTCCATTCATTCGCTGAAATGCCTTCAAAGTCTCTCTCACTAAAATTTCTTTGGCACAAACACTTATTCAGCCGATTATAGATTATGCTGACGCGTGCTATTTGGATGCTACTGAGGAGCTATTAAACAAGCTTGAGCGCCTGCAAAACTTGTGCATTCGCTTTGTTTTCGGTCTTCGAAAGTATGACCATGTTTCTCACCTTCGCAAGGAACTCAAGTGGCTCCCAATCCGCTTTCGCAGGAACACTCGGATTTTATGTCTCCTCTTCAACCTCCTACACAACCCGTCTTACCCTTCCTATCTGCGTGAATGTTTTTCTTACGCTCGCCCTAGCGATGCACTGTGCAGATCACACCTTAGATCCCTCCTTAAATCCCAACCCCATAAAACCAGTTATTATTCCTATTCCTTCTCTGTTCATGCTGTTAGATTGTGGAACTCACTTCCGCCTAGCATTCGAGATCTAAAAACTATTTCCCTTTTGAAATGTCGAGTAAAAGAGCATTACCTTTCCTCATAATTGTGTGTATTTATATATATATTTACGTTTATTTTTATATTTTAGCTTTATGTATTTATTTAAGTATATGTTAATTTCTTGCATTATATATGTATAAGTATATTTTAGTTTAAGACTTCACATATTCATATCTTCTCTTCTTGTTTTCACACACTATTGTCTACATTTCTTTTTCATTTCTCCTTTCGCAGGTCTGCTGGAAGAAATTTCTTAAGAAATAAGCAGTACCTTTGTACTCAATTGTTTTAATATGCCTTATCACTCTGTCTTTTTACTGTGTGTAAGTAGGTACATAAATACTAATAAAATAAATAGTAGGTGCATATTTTTGAAATGAGCTTATTTAGCCCTTTCAATTAATAGATACCCAACCCGAAATCGTTAAAATTTGTTTTTTAGTTTTTGATTTCATATTATATCCTGTAGAGGGCACCATATTCAGTTTAATGTATACCTACGTAGCATATAACTAGCCGACGATCGAGAAGATACTAGCACAGTATAAAAACTTACAGTAGGACGACGCCTTTGATCTCCTTGTAAATGCCGACAACGTGTAGGCATTGTCGCAAGAGCTAGGGTTGTCTCAAGTAAACTTTTTTAAATTTATTTTAGATCAACATTATTGCCTAACAATAATTTGCATCTGAAATTTATAATACAGGAACTATTATATTAATGTGCTTCGTCTATGGTCTGACACGCAAAAATATACAATTCTAGATTGAGGTTGAGAAAAAACATATGTCACAATCCAAGATGGCGGATATTTCTCTAAATTAAATTTCATTTAGAGAAATATCTGCCATCTTGGATTTGAAAATTGATGTTATTTTCATAATCGTCACCCCAAGAAATCACAAAATTGACACGAATAACTATTTTTTTTTTTTCAAAAAATGTCCTCCGTCCTGGGTCAGGTACACTTGCACGATAGACATTTCCGCGAAAGACACTTGACCTCATTTTTATTTGTAGGGATTTCGTAAATCTTGAAAATGACACCCATGACGAAAAATTTGCAAATTGTCGTTGCGCCATCTTGGATTTTAATTTTGACCCCATAGTCGGTTTTAGCGACCTCTAAACCCATGAAAATGATACCCATGACGAAAAATTTGCAAGTTTTCGTCGGCGCCATCTTGGCCGCCGCACAATAAATAAATATCGGCTACACGTCGCGCCGCCATGTTGGCTTTCTATTAAATAAACAATATTTTATTTATTTGTTTACCTTTCATCCATGCGCGGCAATTGATGAAATCGCAATTCTTTATTAATGTAAGATGACGACTTGCAATCCTTCACAGCACACGTCGTATGCACCATTTTAATAAAATTATTTTTAATTAATTAAAACAAAAATAAAGTGACACACGATAGCCCTGAAAGTTTTATCCCGAACTACTAACACGGTAGCGTATGCAGTTCGGGAGCGCCCTTCCCCCGTCTCGCCCCTCACACCCCGCACGATTGCCCTGTCTAGACGTCTTCGTCGGACGACTGTATGATTTTTAGACTGTGATACTAGTTTACCTCATTTGTCAAATTATGATAAGTAGTTTAGAAATTATGAGGGAACAGATGAACAAATATACCTATATAAGTAGATACATACAAACATAACTATATGATACGCACATACATACCTATCGGTCAAAATGATAATCCTCCTTTTTGTTTCGCTGTAGTCGGGTAAAAATGAAACATTTTTTTCTCAAAAAGTGAGACATTGCTCTTAGTTCGGTTAAGTTTTGGGTCCGGAGTCCTGTGTTAAAACTCCCCCATATTTGATGAAGGAGTCGTCTAGTACCTACATATAACGTTGTACTTAGTGGATGCGTCGTTTACTACCAACTTAGTGGCATTGCACGTACTTAATCATTCGTTGAAGGTGTATGCGTACAATTATAATAATATCTTATTCTAGTTGGTACTGTACCCCTCCCCTCCTGACCTTTACGTGCTCATTTACAAAAAATACTCATTGCTTGTTGCCACATTAACAACGTAATGAACGCTATCAGCGCGGTGACAGCAAGCCTCGAGATTATGCGGAGGGAAACGATGCCAACGAACGACATCACGCAAGTGGGGTCAGTCGCGAGAGGCGCGGGCGGCGGAGCGCTTGCGCAACACAACTCTGTGCACCCAGCGCCGCAGCGCCGCAGCGCCAGCGCTTCTTTGTTTACTTCGTGTTTGTGTCTCGAACTCGGCGCACTACTCACTAGTCACGCGATGTGTCTCCTCGAGTCCGGGAGCAGTCTGTACGTACCGCACTGCATCGCTTGTGAGGTTCAGTAGACAAGTGCTAGTGTGTGTTTGCGATATGGAGTGGTTTAAGGGCCTGGCGGGGCGGGTGCGGCGGGAACCCGCGGGCGAGGACGACGAGACGGCGCCGGCCACTGGTGCGCCTCTGCTGGAGACGGAGCAGGAGCGGCGCGAGCGTTGGCGCAGCGTCTACGTAATCTACTTCACCATGTTCCAGATGTCACTGGGCTTCAGCATCGTGCTGACCGGCGTGTGGCCCTACCTCGACAAGGTGAGCTGCGTCGCGCGTACCTCACCACGTTAGTAGGATACCCGTCAAGGTGTTCAACTAGCCGATTTCGTTCACTCGGGGAAAGTGCGTGAGGTCACTATGTACCTACATTCTACACACCAAACTATGACGTGGTTACACCGAGCGGGCCCATTCTACGTAATATGAGGTTGTTGTCAGTGAATTAAACGTTTGGTGCCTTTGTGTAGTTGACCAAAGGGTCCAGTTAGGTATGCCCATCTGCACCTGCACTGATGCTAGACAAATCCCTATCCCGATATAGCAAACATGAAATGCATCATTTCGTTCAAATAAAAATACTGTTTCGTTACCTACGGGAAATAACAAAGGAACTATATTTTTAACCGACTTCAAAAAAAGGAGGAGGCTATCAACTCGACTGTATTTTTTTAATTTTTTTATATTTGTTACCTCATAACTTTTGACTGGGTGAACCGATTTTGATGATTCTTTTTTATTTGAAAGCTGGTGCTTCCCTAATGGTCCCATTTTAATTAGGTTTCATTCGGACAATGGGATCCACGTGAAAACTACCTATATAAGTCTTAAATTTGCATTAAGTATTTGCGCAACAAATTACCTAACGAATAACGCGAATAGATTAGTGCGGGGTATCTACCATAACTAAAAAGATAAAAATAAAACTTTTTACAAAAAAATAACAACCGACTTCCTTAAAAAAACATTACAAAGTCAAAAATAACTTTAATTTCGGAAGTCGGTGGCAAAAAAACTTTAAATACAGATCCTAAGACACCGACTTCCAAAATTAAAGTTATTTTTGACTTTGTAATGTTTTTTTTTATGGAAGTCGGATGTTATTTTTTGTAAAAAGGTTTTTTTTATGTTAATTTCCGGACTGTGCACTAACTTAACAAAAACGATTGAACAAAAGAAACGATCAAAATCAAGAAGTCATTTATTCAAACTAGGCTGACAGTCAACACTTTTTGTATGTCAATTGTCATACCCTAATTACATGACAGTTCCCCAAAACGCCCGCCCTGACGTGCTTTAGTTGGGAAGAAGTGGCGCGAGAAACTCCCCAGCAGCAAAGTTGTCTGTTCAGTTATGTAAAAAAAAAATAAGTAGGTCATTAACATTAAGAAACACAATACATTATCAGCTAGCACATGCCAATATATCAACAAAAACATTGAAAACTATGCTCAAGTAAAAATCTAGACTAATATTATAAAGAGGAAAGATTTAATTGTTTGAAATGGAGAAACTCAAAAACGACTAAACCTATTTAAAAAATAAAGTTTCACCTATGGCAAGCTACATTATTCCGGAATAACATAAGCTATAGGTACCTAACTCGCGGACGATTTCGCGGGCGAATTCAAAAGAACTTAATTCATAAGAGGCCTTTTTTCATACCATTGTGTGGGGTATCGGTTGTCTTGGTATGGTTACGTGATACGGAGGATTGAGGAAAATGTGAGGAAAGTATTGAGTATGAATTTCGATGGCTATAAGAGTAGAGGGAGACCAAAGAAACGATGGATGGACTGTGTGAATTATAATATGGATAGAAGGGGGGTGACTACTGAGTTGACGACTAACAGAGAAGTGTGGAAAAAAAGACCTGCACCCTAATTGCGAAACGCACAATTTATCAGAATCTGAATGGGATTGAAGATTATTTCTAAACCATTGCGTCATTTCTTCGAATACATTGTCGGCTCAGCAACGTAAATAACGCAATGAATGTTGTTTAACGATGAATTTTAAAGCAATTCCTACCGATAAAAAGTTCCGCAATTACCCCTCTGTTGCGCCGACCCCAAATTATGATTACAATACAATTCACAAAACATTCGCTGGTTTGAGTTCGATTAATCTTAATGAATAAGTAAACAAGTAAGTAGCTCATTAATTAGGTCACAATTGTAATGATATTACATGTCGTGGATTACTTTCCAGAAATACAGTAGGTATTTTAACTGTAAAATCCCGTAAATCAGCGAAATGGGAAATAAATCGTATCGACCTCTTACACAAAAGCTTCTAGGCATTTAAAAGGGTGTGCCTGCTTACGTATGCAACGCTGCATTATGATCGTATAGCTGTATCTTAAAGTCACAAATCATAAACTAGGTTATGCGGAGTAAAATAAACAAACAGTTAGGTACTTTATTTATTTATTTATTCATAGGAGAACCGACAGCTATAACATATGGATAACAATTGTATAAGAAACATAATACAGGTTCTCACGGGTAAAAACAGAAAAAGTAATAGAGATTTTAAGATCACTAACAAACACGATAGAAAAGATTATACAAGGTACAATAAGCACTATACAGTTTAAAAAAAAAAAGTCGCTGTTCAGCCGAGCGCGTGCAGAAGAGGTTTTGGTGGTAAATGGGTCAAATGAGAACTCTTTACAAAGAATATTAAAGTCCTTACTCGCTTGCACCATGTATGAGTTGTGACTTGTGCCTGTAGTTAGAAGAGGAAAAAGGAATGGAGATAGGTTGATTAAATTTGACCAGATCGCCTAGGGACGTCGAAACGAAGTTTATGCAGGAAATCAGGATAGTCAATTTCGTTAGATATAATTTTTAAAAGAAAAGTCGACGACGATTTATAAGTGGCTGTAAATGAAATTTCTTGCAAAGATTTATGTAATTATCAGAATGGTATGGTATACGCAGTCGAAAACATAGAAAACGATAACTTAATTATAATAACAAAACCATGGTCAGCAAGACGACCAGTCACCACAAGCAGCTCCTTCCTGTTCATGGGCGCAAATAGTAGTCATTACGATGAAAGTTAAAGTTGATTTTAAATAATTTATTATACCGAGTCATTGTTGACTTGAAGTTCTGATTACTTTGGTTGAATTTGGTAACAATAGCGTAGATAGATAGCAACAGGTAGTTTCCAAGACAAGGTAAATAGATACTTACCCAAGTGATACGCTGTGTTAATTAAAATAAATAAAGTAATATTTGTATAATAATAGATAATGACGTGAAACCAATTGTTAATACCGGTATTTTCGTACCTTTAGATTCTATACTTACTTACTTGGTAAAATTCACTTGATACATGCTGTTTGGTTTCTAGCATGAATAACATTTATATTAATACATAACACACTTAATACACATAGTAATGGTAATCTTGGCCATATAACCGGTGTCAAAAAGTAACCTCTAGAACAAAAACCCAACTACTGAAAAATCACCCTCTAAAAAAGTACGAAACAAGAAAATTTCGTCAGAAAGGCGTGATAGTATGCCACCTTTCCTATCAAAATAATATTGTAACATGAGCGATAGTATGCTTTTGGGCACAGAAACACGATCACGGCTTTCAGATGAGAAGATTTTGTCAAGACGCTTCCAACGATACCTCATTTGTCTAATTAGTAGTTTAGAAGATATGAGGTATCAGATGAACACACATACATATACCCCTCTTTTTTGCTTCGCCGTGGTCGGGTAAAAACACCTAGAGTCACTTGTCCTTTCCAGCACGCGTAGCATGACCACCGTCGAAATGGGTTTTGTCTATTCTTGGTAGAATAGAGATATAATTGTCATGCTACGCCAGCATAAAACGGTACAAATCTTTCTACAATTTTTAATTTTGTCTTTAATCTTTCTACAATCTGTAATTTTATCTATCTTCCGTCGACAAAACCCATTTCTACGGTGGTCATGCTACGCGTGCAGAGCAGAAGGTTCCGGGATGAAGAAACCTTCTGGTTGCAGAGATATTGAAAGTTTTAAAAGTTATAATAACTTTAATTTAAAGGTTTGTGAGAGTGCCGAGGGCCAGCAGTCTCATGAGCGAGCTCAATCTTTTAGCACAATCTTTTGAGTGAGTCACATTGCCTACCGTAAACAGCGAATTATTTTTGTACAATGTTATTAACATTGATGTACGGAACGCGTACATGACGGCCTTGTGATGGGTCTTTTTCTTTTTCCACCCTGTACACCAGTGGCGTGCACAGGGTTTTATGATCGGGTAGGCAGTTCAAAAAAAAAACGTCTTTCGTAATTGCTCAAGTTAGTGAAGAAAAACTCACTAGGTGGTTTAAAAGTTTGAAATGGCGATTTCCTGATAATGCTAATAAATGATTTCGGCCACCTCAAATATCTGATCCAGGTGAGTGATAGTTGAAAAAGGCCCTTCATGTGATTCGTATATGTAAATATATTTAATAGGTAAATTAAGTACAGGTAACAGCAAAAATAATAAAGTAAACAAACTCATTTATAAATGACATCTACGCGCCTATGTTTTTTAAATATGATTTTAAACCATCGACGCATACCAACTTTTTATGACGATGCATCGTCATAAAAAGTTGGTATGCGTCTTCATTCGACCAATAATTCTTTTTCCGTCGAAATCACAGAAAGATGTGTAGGTACTTGTTGTTGACTTTGTGTGTTTCTTAAATAGGTACGTAAGAATACGTTGTAATGAAAAACTTCTTCGTAATACTTCTCTCAATACGATAATTACCAAAATCTTTGAGCAAGCCGCGGGATAGTAATCATGTAATTCTGCAAATCCCGAACAATTCCACACTGTACTCGAACTACTAAACTAGCAAGGAAAAAAAAAATTAAATATGTGTAAACAACAACATAGCCGGTTTTAGTTGCTTAATTATTACTATGAAACTTACGAGTTGCATTACCTCTTTGCTGGGTTATAATTCTCATTACTCAGGTACACATTTCCATTTAGATACACTTTTTAACAAACACACATTTTCAACACAAACCTCACAATCGAACAACATTTTGAAAAAAAACAAACAAACAGCGTAGTAAGTAAAAATTAAAACAATTCAAAAAACTAATTGAAATAAGCAACAAATCTACCTAAATATTAACGTTTGTAAATGAATTAATCACAAGAAAACTCAATCAAAATAAAAACATAAAACAGCGCGCTTCACATGTACGAAATCAATATGGATCCTTTCGTAAACAAACAATTTCTAAATTTTGATAACTAAAACGTTGACAAATAAAATTGCATCATTGCGAATCGTAATGTTCCTGAGGCTACGTACATATTCAACTTGATCGCATAATACTCACAGCGCGCTGTGATAATACTCACCAATCACAGGCGTCCATGCGCCATTATTGAATGGCGCAGGGACGCCTGTGATTGGTTATCCTGCGGCAGGAATTCGCTTTATGTGTGCAATGTATAGACACGAAAATGTAGAAGAAATTACCACTACATGCGTACATTTATGAATGAAATAAAGACACGATCGTTCGCTGCCTGCTTACGTTGCGATCTGTTATGAATGCGTTGCCGTAGTAAATAGAACGGTATGAACGTTGCTATTATATTTACATTAGGCGTTTAAACTTTTTGAATGGTTTTATTACTTACTGTTAGTATAATTCTTTTATTTTTGAAATATTAGTAACTAGTCCTTATCTAGGGTCTAGACCCTAGGGTCTGCAGTGTCTTTTTGCCTATATGGACTGCACGCCACTGCTGTACACAGGTAGGTCACAAAAGGCTCTACAGTTTTGGAGTACCTAGTTTTTTTTTAATACTGAACCCATTGTAAACTTGGCCTCCCGACAATTTTCTTTATTTTGGTGAGTCGGTACCTATTTTTAGACAAAAGTGGGGTTTCCCTCAAGAAAGTAGATACGCTAATTGTGCTTTTTTATTCATTGACTGTACCTAGATTGTACTCAGTAACCAACTTGTTCTAATTTGTTATCTTTCATTGAAACCTTTGGAAGGTGTATCAAGGGCCGAAGCCAGCTCGCAGATACCAGTTACACAACTTTAAATGTAATAAGACACCTAGTGATGCTTAGCCCTGTATTCACTATGCAAATGCATCCTAGGATAACCCCCGGCTAGTGCTAGACTGTTGCAGGACACGGAAACAAACGATATTGGGCCATGACTTTGGGTGGCTATTGTGGACTAGTTACTACGAATTCCTATCATTTCATTTCTTAGCGTATCGATGGCAAAGAAAAGGCAAACATCTTGGGCCCAAAATTCAGCTGCGTGAACTCCGCTCACAGACGCAGTCATAAAATCATCAAATGCACAGATGACGGTGTATATACGTAGGATAGAAGGTGGGACATTGTCTGAAGGAAATTCTATTTCTATGTTCAGTAGGGGACGTATTTCGGCCGAATAGTAGTAGTAGTACTACGTAATACTTAGTGTTACGAACTATGGAAGGATTTGGCCCCTACCTAACCAATAATATTATACGCGTATAAAAAATCAGGGGGGCACACTCAATAAAAGGGTCCCTGAAAACGGTCGCGCGCTGGCACATAGTGAATTAGTGATGCACCTACACTACACAATCATCTTAATGAAATAGGTAGGTATCTCCTTCCTCCGACCACTTTAGTAGACAATGCGAATCGCCACTCTGCTGACCAGCAGAAGCAAGCAAACTATTATGAGAGCACTGCTGCGGTGTAATTGCGTAACACGCTAACTTAGGAATGGCTTTCATTTGATTGTTATCAACATTCATTGTGTTATGAAAGTTGTTAAGGTAACAAATTTATCAAACATATGAAGCAATGGATTAAAAAACTTCTTCAAAATGATTCGGATTGTGATTGAAAGTGTGTAGCACCCTAACTAGCGCGCTGCTCGCTGTCAGTGTTCCTTCCTGCGGCAGGACAATAAAGGCAAGCCAGATATAAGGCACAAGCACAATCAAATTAAGACTTGTCCCGTGGGGCCGTTAACTCGCTACTGCCCAACAGTCCGTCACGAGCTGTATTATGTTAGTCCCTATACATAGTAACAAGATAATTACTGAATCTATCTAAAGCACCGTGTCTACGAAAAGACCTAACAATTCAATTTTATTTATTTTTATAGAGGGTGGTAATCCCATATCCCGTAGCTACACGTAGGAAGTCCACTGAAGAAGTTGATCAGTTAGTTGATAGCTTACCATACATTTACATAGTTAATTCACATGAATCGTTAAACCCATTCATTGCGTTATTCACATTTTTGCTCAGACAAGGTTTTCGATCATATTAGGTAATGCATTAGCAATGTATTGTTGTACATATACCGTAGCCTTTTCCCATGGAGGTAGGCAGACCCTACAGAACTCCATCTCCTACGATCTTTACTTACATTTTTACCTTGTTTACGTTCATGCATCTAGCCACCTATCGTTTCTGGTAAAGTTTTACTAATAAGGTCACCATAATTAAGTCCTCCTAGGGCGTCACGTCCCGGCGTTTCCACTCACATCTGCCTTGTAAATACAATTAATTGGCCGCCCTTCACTCATTCTCTCAACAAGACCAAACCATCAAAGCATACTTTTTCAAATTTTGGAACTACATCTTCTTTTAAACCGCGCCATTGTCTTATAACATCATACCTCAGCCTATCATTCATAGTCGCACCACATATGCTTCGCAAGGAACGCATTTACTCTGCTTTCATGCTTCTTTTGCCGCATCCAACATTCAGTTCCATACATAAGCGTAGGCACCAGCATATCATTGTGATCAGCCAGTCGAGCCATTTTTGGACATCAACTGGTGGGTCTTATGCACATTTGTTACGTAATTAGAGTACAGTTCCTACTATTCAATGCAAACACTCACACACATGCTCAATCCGTCAAGCGTCATATGGGCAGAACATTCAAAAGCGGTTGTTATCTATTTTGTGAACAACTTTAACAAACCAGTTATATGACATGATAAGGGTAATAAAATATGTACTTACGTTTACAAGACATAACACAGATCAAGTGTGAAAATCATTAAAATAACCTTGTTTACATTGAAGTGACAAGCGCCAGGGTAGCCCAGGAAGTTCAAGTTTTCTTTTGTTTTTTGTCAGGCTGTATGTTGATTCCCGACAGTAAGATTTGAATTTCGCGGGCTGCTGTGCGACGCGCTTCTTAAAGAACAATTCGCACGAACTGTTCATAAAAATTGTTCTACTATAGCATGTAAGCATCGCGCTATCCCTGTTAGCGGGAGCCTTTAATTGATAGTGAATGAGTGAGTCATTAACACATTACTCATTTGTAGCTTTGATTATAGTGTTATCGTTCGTGTTGCCGGCCGTCACCGTCATCGAGTTAGCCGAGTGGAACATACGGCACAAAGCACCGCGCGGTGACCCCAACGTAATAAATGAAAACATTAGAGATCGAGAAAGCGACAGTGTTTCCGATGAGCGAGCAGTCGAGCAGTGAGCACTCCGCACTGGGGCACGGTGCAGCACGGTGCGCGGTGCTACGGTCACGGACAGTCACGATCACGACTATGAGGACGCACGCGCGCGCATCACAACATCGTGGACCGGTGTACATAATGTAGCAAGTGGAACTTCACCTGCGCCGCTCACATCATGTTGTACACATTCAGATTGAACCTGTCGGTATCTATATTTACGCTAACTCCGAACACGAAGACCCATTGTCTTAAGTTTCTCAATATACAAACTTACACATACTACAAGAATGCGATAACGTTGCAGTAGAGCGTGCTGCAGTGACGAGGTGGCGACGGTGGCCGGCCAGCGCGGCCGTGTGCGGTGGACGGCATTCTTTGACCACAGATTACTAGAAGGCTAAAAATAGTCGTTATTGAGAGGCACGAGGTCGGCGCGCCGTCCGTCGCCCGGCGAAGGGCGCCGCCACACAGACCGCTGCACGCTGTGCGCACCATTCGAAGACGTGCTCTGTGCTCGCCTACTGCGCGTATGCGGTCATAGAACTATTTCATTCATAGCCACTTATCTACCTACATAGTCCATAACTCACATACCTACCTGAAACGCTTGAACTATGAGCACTGGGCGCAGCTAGGGCCGCGGTACAACGTTCAGACGATCTCCTCGTTATGACCAACTGTAACGATATAGGTACATAGATGTATTATCTATCATATAAATATTTCAATTGAATCATACATTGGAAGAGTTAGGGTTGGCAACCGTACACTGTTTTTCACTCTAAAAATACTGTTTGTTGATTAACAAAAATAAATTTTATGAATTTACTGTTTTCATTGTTGTCAACATCTATACTAATATTATAAAGCTGAAGAGTTTGTTTGGTTGAACGCGGTAATCTCAGGAACTACTGGTTCGAAATGGAAAAAATATTTTTGTGTTGGGTTGCCTATTTATTGAGGTACTATACTGTATATGATGTAACATCACGCTACAATCAAAAGGAGGGGTGCAGCAACTAAAAATTAACGAAAATTGGCAGGCAATTCGATGCGATGGGAGGGGTCAGGGGAGCAAAAATTTGACGCGTTCGAAGTCGCGGGCAGAAGCCAGTCAATAAATATGCAGCAAAAATGACCTCTGCGCTGCGACCAATAACGCCGTGGAATTGGGGAGGTTCTGGGTCAACATTGAAACAACTGTTCTAGCGATACGAACAAGAAGAAGACTGATATCCAGAGCTATTTATACTATAATATAATATATATCTACTAATACATATTATAACGGTGTAAGGTTGAACGTGCTAATCTCAGGCTGGTTCGAATTCAAAAATTCTTATTTTTAGGGTTCCGCACCTCAAAAGGAAAAACCGGAACCCTTATAGGATCACTTTGTTGTCCGTCCGTCAGTCCGTCCGTCCGTCTGTCAAGACCCTTTTTCTCAGGAACACGTAGAGGTATCAAGCTGAAATTTATATCAAATACTCAAGTCTACTGTCCCTTAGAGCTGTGAAAAAATCAAACTTCTAAGCTAACGCAATCAAAAGATATAGCCGTTTATGCCGCAAATTTCCGCATTTTTTCGAAACTCGCAAGGGAATCAAAACCTAAAGGGTACTTCCAGTCGATCTAGAATTTTGAAATTTGGTATGAAGCAACGTCTTATAGCACAGATAAAGTAAAAATTGCGAAAACCGTAAATTTTTAGTTACATCATATAATAAAATATTTTTAATAATTTTAAACTTACTACCCCTTTCCTCATGAACGCGTCGAGGTATTAAACACTACAGGTTTAAAATACGGAACCCTCGGTGCGCGAGTCCGACTCGCACTTGGCCAGTTTTTTTTTAATGTTAGATAACAAGACCACCTATTCATCGAGAAGGCTATAGGCTACATAACATCACGCTACGACTAATAGGAGCGGAGCATCAATGAAAAATGTTGCAAAAACGGGGAAAACTTATACCATTTGAGAGCTTCCGTTGCGTGCGGTGCGTAAACAGTTAATCATGTAGGTATGACGGAATTGTTCCTCTTAAAAAGTTCAAAAAAAGTCCTCGATAGCATATATACTGGTCTGTTAGTCTCGTGGTTAGTGACCCTGACTGCTAAGACTGAGGTCGTTGGTTTGATTCCCACCCAGGACAAATCTTTGTGTGATGAGCACGATCATTTGTTCTGTGTCTGGGTGTAATTTATCTATACTTAATATGTATGTATTTAGAAATATTTAAGTATGTTTATCAGTTGTCTGGTTGCCATAGTACAGGCTCTGCCTAGTTTGGGATCAGATAACGGTTTCTAAGATATTTATATTTTATGTCTATCTTTTAAGGTTGGCTCACTATAACACTTTTAATTGTAATCAAATCTAAATATTATAAAGCTGAGGAGTTTGTTTAGTTGAACGCACTAATCTCAGGACTTACGTTTAGTGTTGCATATCAAAGAAGGCTATAAACATCACGCTAAGACCCTTAGGAGCCGAGTATATGAGTACTTATACGAACTTGAAGACTTCGCACGGGCAGGCGATTCGATACGACGGGATGGGTCGGGGGCAGGCGCGGTCGCAGCCCAAGATTTAGGGGGGGGGGGGGGGGGGGGGGTCACCATGAGTGCCGAGGAATATTTTAGGAAGGTATACCTAGCGGGCCAAGCGAGCTCGAAAATTTTAACAACCCGCCTCGTACAGGCTAGGTTTTGTTTTATATTTTATGGGTTAAGTAAGTAGAGTTACAAGTGTATTTATTTAAAACGGTTGTGTATCATTGAGGCTCTCAACAGCTTGGATGCTTTGGGGGGGGGGTCATGACCCCTAGGACCCCTCCCCTCGGACCGCGCCTGGTCGGGGGAGCAAGAAATTAGACGCGTATGAAGTCGCGGGCAGAAGCTAGTAACTAAATAAAATATGTAATCCTCTGAGAACATCGTGCACCACCTGGCTATGGGCGCGCCCAGTCAGCTGGTCTCAACTTCACGAAGTTACTGTTAATGACTCGATTTCTCGGGACATAATAAATAGATAATTGTTAGAAGAATACCTTTATGATACTAACTAGTATTATAGCTTTTTAGTACATAAGTACTCCTTTTTAATGGTTTACTTTAAATCATTATTAGGGTATTCAAAACAACTAACTATTTACACTAGGAAATAAATTTATTCAGTAACTAGGTATATAAATAAATACATACATACAAAAACTCAAATCAAATCAAAATATATTTTTTCATACAAACTTACATAGGCATTTATGAAACGTCAGAAACTAGGTGCACGGACCTTGTTGATTCTATGGAGAAGAGCCGGCAAGAATGTCCATGGTTACTCTTTTAAAATAATTGTTTTTTACAATGGTTTCAAATTGAATTGTTAATAGGTATGGGAGGACAGTGATCAGGGGGAAGATTAGGAGCAAAATAGATAGAGATGTGAGTAATACTTGTACAATAAGTTGGCAACCCTAGGCAGATCTCAAAACCATCGCTTGATATTGAACTGAATCACCCTTTTTATAAAATACGTAAACAAAATAAGTCACGTCTGATGATTCACTTCTCAATAAAGACTCCTACTCTACCTACTGTCTCACAGTATGTAGAACAGCCTTTGAGCCAATCAAATAGTGTTAAGTCAAGTGTGACTGTGTGGTGGATGTGTCAGTCGAAGCCAGGTTAGCGTTATATTCGTAGCCATCCTAGGCCTAATGGCTATTCAAATGATGGCTCTAACATTGATCTCAAAATTGTTTGTACCGATATGACTTGCGCAGATACTCCCTCTATTTTATATAAAAGTAACTGAAATATGATAGTTGTCATGTTACAGCTGGAGCCAGGTGCACAGAAGGAGGTCCTGGGGTTGGCGGTAGGCGCCAACCCGCTGGGGCAGCTGGTGTTCTCGCCGCTGCTGGGGCTGTGGGCCAACCGTGCAGGCTCGGCGCGGGCACCGCTGCTGGCCACGCTAGCGCTGTTCGTGCTGGCCAGCGTGCTGTACGCCGAGTTGCACCTCACGCGCCCCTACGCCAAGTACTGGATGGTGTTCGCGAGGTTCCTCGTCGGAGTCAGCTCAGGTGAGCGACCTTCTTTACTTTTAATGTTTACGCATTTAAATGGCAAATTTCTGTCCCCACCCATTAATAATATGATCATCGTAACCTATGACGATATTCGTTCATTCGATTCGATTTCATTTGTAGTTCGTATAACACACAATTGGTTTTATTAATCCTAAATACATGTCTTGCTGGATTACATGACTGAATGAGTAAGCGTATGCTTGCAGCGAACATAGCGGTGGCGCGGTCGTACCTGTCGTCGGCGACGCTGGTGAGCGAGCGCACGCGCGCCGTGGCCGTGGTGTCGCTGGCGCAAGTGCTGGGATTCGTAGTGGGCCCTGCGCTGCAGGCGGCCGCTGCGCCGCTGGGTCCTGGCGGGCCCTACGCACCGCCTGGGGATCTGTCGTCGCCGCTGCGCCTGGACATGTACACGGCAGCCGGCTGGATCAACGCCGTGCTCGGCTTTATCAACTTCCTGCTATTTCTGCCGTGGTGCTTCAAGGAGAGGAAGATCGCTGCCAGAGAAGCTATGATAGCGCAAGGCACGGATAATGGTGCGTACTGCTTTTGTTTGGGGCATCGACCAGTAATTCTAATAATATCCACACGTATAATAGTATTATATTATTCAATCTATCAATCAAGTGAACGTATTGCGGTCCACTGCTGGACATAAGCCTCTCCCAAGCTGCGCCACAAGACTCTGTCCTGTGCTTTTCGCATCCTCCGGCTCCAGCGACTCCATGTTAACATAAATATGTATATTGCAGAAAAAGAAGCCCTAAAAGCTCTGAAGCCGGACCTAGTGAGTAGCTGGACACTGGTGGCGGCGTTCTTCGTGTTGGTGTTCAACTTCGTGCTACTGGAGACGCTCGCCACGGTGCTGACCATGGATCAGTTCGCGTGGAGCAAGCGCCAGGCGCTGGAGTACATGGGCGCGCTCATGAGCGCGGGCGCCGTGCTCGCCTGCCTCACCTTCGCCGCTATCGGCCCACTCACCAGGATCTTCGAGGAGCGGTATGACTATGTCTTTATACTGTATTGAACTGTCTTCTTTGCGTGTAGAATTATCGATAGCGTTTACGTCGAATCAGCCTAGAATTTAGCTGAGTTAAGCATATACAAGAATCTATTAGTTCCTGTAATGAAGGGTAGGAATATTGCACGCCGTACAAATGTGTGCATGGCTAGAATGGCCACTGATTCTCTCTCTGCTTGAGCAGGTTGTCCTTACTTTCCTCCCACGAGTATCTCTGTAGCAGCACTCCACCTTATCCTTGGGGTAGGCCCGTAGGGGACTAGTGTTATAGCTTAAGCAGTAGAGTTCATTATTTAAATATTTATAACCATGTATATATTTTATAACCGTATCATGTGTCGCTGGAATGACGACTTAGATGCATTTACGGGGATTGGCTGGAGTAACAGTAAGAAAATATTTAAAAAAAAAAAACTTCCACAGTTCCTAGATGTAAGAGGTTTTGAATATGTGGAACATCAGTTAAATCTATTAAAAATACAGTAGCAACAGTAGCTCAGGACTGTCGATGGTGTAACGCTTTGGTAAATAGACCTCCAAGGACCCGGCGCGGCATACGCGGCGTACGCTTGGGAGGAGCCGTGCCGTGCTCTCGTTCCTGAAGTAGGCAGTGACTTATCTCTGCCGGCTATGGTCGAGTCGATGGTCGGAAGCGAGGAGTCCTCGGACGCGGTGGTATCCTTCTGCGAAACAGAAGTGTCACAAAAGGAGGCTGCGGAAAGGGAGCAAGAGATCTCTTCTGCTCACCCTGCCCGCAGCAGGCGCGCCGGGCGTCGGCGGACGGCAGATGACGCTCTCTTCCAGCCCCCCTAAATAGGCTGGCCCCATTTGACGTTAGACCAACGGGCGACGGTTTTGGAGATAATCGTCGCCCCGCATCCTTTAGGACCGGGAGATGGCGGCGCGTAGTATTCCACTGCCACTCTAAGCTGTAAGTTTCAAGACCTCACGTGAGGTGGCCCGCAGAGGCGAACCAGCACCAGCCGGTGATCGCAGAAGTCGCATTAGATCCCGTGATCCCCGATGTAGGTGTGGGAGGGAATACCGAGGTGCTTATAGTCAGTAAGAGTCTGACAAACCCCTCAGCCCATCCCAGGCCGGAGAACACCCACTCCGAAATAGAAACAAAAAGGTAGGCCCCCAGCAGTGGTCGTCCTTCCTGATGATAATCTAAGTGGTGCGGTGGTCTCGTTGCAGGGCTCTGCTGCTGTGGGGCGGCTTCCTGCTGACGGGGCTGGCGTCGGTGCTGTGCATCCCGTGGGGCCCCGGGCCCCCGCCGCTGGCGCCCGCCAACGCGACTGAGGCCGGCGGCGGCTGCCCGCAGGCCAGCCAGCCGTGGTGCGCCGAGTCACGCGGCCTCACGCTGCCACAGTTCCTGGCCGGCTACGCCTGCGTGTCCGTGGGCTACTCACTCGGCGTCACACTTATACAGACCATATTCTCCAAGGTGCTGGGACCTAGGCCGCAGGTGAGTCACTGACACGTTTCGGCTTTTTTTACTATTCGTTTTAATGAATATTATCATTCAGTACTCAAAATATTGATAGATGCTATAAATAATAGCTGTTTACTAAATGCATATTAAAGTAGTATATACGCCACATACATACGACATGTTTTTTGTTGTCTGTATGTGTCTGTCAGTCTGTTTGTTCGGGTTAATCTCCGAAACGGCTGGACTAATTTTGACGGGACTTTCATTGGCACCGATAACAGTGTAACCGATCGATCCCGAGGGGTAATTTACAACATCCACGTGGGCAAAAGCTAGTTGCAAATAAATAATGCATTGCATTGTCGGTCAGGGCGTGTGGATGGGCGTGCTGACGGGCGCGGGCTGCCTGTCGCGCGCGCTGGGCCCGGTGTTCGTGTCGGCGGTGTACGCGCGGCGCGGCCCGGTGGCCACGTTCGGCAGCACGGCGGCGCTCACGCTGGCGGCGCTGGCGGCGCTGCGCCTGGTGTACGCGCGCCTGCAGCCGCACCCGCTCGCGCCCCGCGCGCCCCCCGCGCCCCCCGCGCGCCCCGCGCCCGCACACGAGCTGCGCCCGCTCAAGCAGCCCGACAACACGTGACGTCACGCCGCGCCGCTCGCACGCTAGCTCCGCGGTGACACTCGGGTGTGCTGGTGTGACAGGTGTGAGAGTGTGCGTAACGAAGCCGAGACTCACTTGTTCTTCCCGTTATTGCGATCAGTTATTTTTTGCATCATACCTGGGAACCTGTTACGGAGATATTGAAGGTCAAACGTCCAATTTTTTAAACATATTTTTATTATTTGTAGCTCAGTGTCAAGCTGTATATTTGAAAAAAATATGATTTGCGACCTTAATAAATATGGCGCCACATAATGATAATAAATACAAAACTCTTTCTCTCGCATACGGACGGGCTTTAGTTTTATAGTTGTTGATTAGTATCAGGTTCCCAGAGCGACCTGTGTTTTGCTCACTCGAACTACGAACCCAGAGATGTCCGTAGTTCCTACTGCACAGTATTAACATCGCAGTGATTGCACACGAGCCTCCGATGACGTAGATAATGTACGATGTATGGAGATAGGCTTAGAATAGTTATCATAATAAGTATATAGTCGTTGTGATAAGCTAGTGTTGGTTATAGTAATCTTAAGACTGAGTCTAGATAACGTCTAAGGTAATAGGTACATTACAAATAAACCACAAGGGTATACAGGGTGTATTGTAGTTTTTGTGTATTATACAGGATGTAGAGACGAGTGTGTTGTGTTCCTCGTACATCCGATGCGATGTTAACTAACTTAACCCGTACCGTTTTAACACTCTGGATATATACAGGATGTGGCGTAAGTAGTGGTCCACCGTTCAGGATTCGATGAACCAGATAATTAACTATAACAATTAAAAAATTTAAATATTTTTACCCAAAGGTTCCGAAAATATTTCATTTTTGTCTTTTATTTACGAAATTTCTACCTTTTATTACATATTTGTTTGTAGTTTAGAAGAAAAAGTTGGTTCTTCTCTAATTTTAACCCCAATTTTTTACACACCACCAAGTTCGATAGCAATTTTTGTAAAAAAAAAATTGGGTAGAAATGGCTAAAATTTTTAATTGTTATAGTTAATTATCTGGTTTATCGAATCCTGAACGGTGGACCATTACTTACGCCACATCCTGTATATGTATTGCAAACTGTTGATAAACATGTTGCCGCGCGTTTGGCGGTGTAATCAAGTAAGGACTAACGCTGCTATAGTATTGCCACATATACTAACGGCTGTGTACACATCATCGACACACAACGTGCCCTCCTAGTGTCGTAGATAGAAAGTGCTCAATTTCGAACGGTATACTTCATAAGCATAATGTTAATGATTGATGTAAATATCATTTAGTGTACTATCTTGTATTGAATATTTTGTATGTATTTTATTTTTGCTATAGATTTTTTGACTTCGAATTAGGTTTATAAAATGAAAAACGATTTTTTTTTGTTTGCAGTGAGTTAACGTGATTGTGAACATGTATTATTGTCATGCGATGTGTTTCTTCTAATGATGACTAAATGTTTATTCGAAGATGGGAAAGGATTAAAGTTTGTTATGGAAGTTGTTTTCTATATTTAACCTACCTACAGCAAGGCAAGTAAGTATTTAAACACTTGATTAATATACTTAGATATGTACAAAAAAACCAAGAATATTTCTATATACAGTCACTAAAACATATAGGTAAGAAACCAGGGTCGTCGGAAATACGTATGTAGTTGAAGTTTAGTAAGAAGCTAATTTATCAAATTTTTTTGTTTTTTTGTTTTTATGGTCTGGAATATAATATCTTACAATATATACATAATTTAAAATCTAAGTAAAAAATATGTACATGTATATACAATATAAAAATAAATAATCATAAAGCATCAAAATATTCGTCTGCATCGTTGTCAACAGGAAACGTGCCCAAAAGGCTGGCAGCATTGCCACGTTGTATGGCAATGCTGATTCTTTGACCAAAAAATAGGCCAGCCCTCTGGTCACGTGAAGAGTCGACTAGCCGCTTGGCAATGTCTCGGAATACTACGTGAGCACCCGAACCCCATGGCCCTAGAGTTTCAACCCCAAACGGCTCGAATATATAATTTCCAATTAGGTTAGAATATTTGCGCCGTTTGAGGTTTTCAGCACCTGCAGCAGCCGCTCCAGCACAGCCCGCCGTGCTGAGAAGATGGGATGGCGCAAGGGTGTCGACACATGTTGCGTCCCACACCAAAGGCCGACCTAGCTTCCAAGGCATTATGGTCATTCCGTCAGGTCTCTTCCCATCGTCGCGTGCCAAGCCATTCGGCTCTAGAACAGCTGGCACCCCGGCGGTGACAAGAGCACGACGGATGATGTCATTGATGCTGGCGTGCCGTGCTATCCGGCCTGCGCTCCTACTGCAGGATAGGCCATGGTGTCCGAGGCAGTCGACACCTTCACCGCATTGGCAGCGATGCAAAGCCACGCAAGGAGCGCCCAGACGCAGGCATGTAGCAATCTGGAAGGTGGTGTCACTCAGCATAGTACCTATGTTGGGTGACGGTAGTGCCTGAAGCCAGAGGCCCGACTCCCACTCGCCCACAGCCAGAAGGCGGGCACGCTCAGCAGTATTGGTGGACGTATTTATAAGATTATTCCGTACCAACCTGCAGAGCGGCTCATCCCACTGTCTCTGGGAAGATGGGTTCACGGGCCGATCTGTATCCGGGCAAGTCATTTTCCAGGCATTCACTGCATCTGTGAAGCACGGCACTTCAGAGTCAACCAGGGACGGAGCTAAAATTTTCCCGATCAACTCTTCAGTGCTATGGACAGAGGATAGGAATGCCTCAAATTAAATTTAATTCAAAAACATCATCGGTTTCTTACGAAACTTCGACTATATCCGACGACCTTGGTAACATATCTTTTAGTGACCGTACCTCTCATGTGCAACGATTCCACACTAACCTTGCGCCAAGCGCACACTGCGGCTGCAATGGGCCGCAGTACAACACATCCACATGTATACAAAAAAATGGCCAAGTGCGAGTCGGACTCGCGCACCGAGGGTTCCGAACAAACCTGCAGGTATTCACGGTTTATGCATAAGGTTTATGTTTATGAAATTAAAGGTTTTTTTTTGAAATTTTTATATTTGAGTTGACTGAATGAAAGGTAAATTGTGGTTTACGATTTATGACGTATTAAAAAAAACTAATTACTAGATCTCGTTCAAACCAATTTTCGCTGGAAGTTTATGTACATCATATATTTTTTTTTAGTTTTATCATTCCCTTATTTTAGAAGTTACGGGGGGGGGGGGGGGGGCACAGTTTACTACTTTGGAAGTGTCTCTCGCGCAAACTATTCAGTTTAGAAAAAAATGATATTAGAAACCTCAATATCATTTTTGAAGACCTATCCATAGATACCCCACACGTATGGGTTTGATGAAAAAAACATTTTTGAGTTTCAGTTCTAAGTATGGGGAACCCCAAAATTTATTGTTTTTTTTCTATTTTCGTGTGAAAATCTTAATGCGGTTCACAGAATACATCTACTTACCAAGTTTCAACAGCATAGCTCTTATAGTTTCGGAAAAAAGTGGCTGTGACATACGCGGACAGACAGACAGACATGACGAATCTATAAGGGTTCCGTTTTTTGCCAATTGGCAACGGAACCCTAAAAAGTAATGCAAGAAGATTTTTGCAATGCGTTGCGTTAAGGCGCGGCGCGGCCAAACAAGTCGAAAACAATTTGATTTAAATTATCTTCATAACAGTTAGAAATAGGTCTGACAGTAGGGTTGCCAGATGGGAAGACTAAAAAATATCTGGGCACAATTTAATCTTCTGGACAAAAATTATTGCAACAATACCAAATATTTTTTTTAAACATTTTTGAAGCCTTGGCTTGGCTTGGAAGCTAGGCTTGCATTTTTCAAAAAATATGCCCTTTTGTGAACATTTGACATGGCCTTGTCTTTTTTCCAAAGACGACGACTTTCTAGTCGTCGTCTCGGAAAAATCAGACCTCACCCCGCACCGCAGCGAGCGCGTTCTGCTCAACCAATGGGGGCGAGATAAGTTTTTTTACGCACGGAATTTAAAATTCCTGACTAAATGAATACAAGAAACTGGTGGTCGGTATCCGTCAGAATGGCGGGTGTATGACTTCCAAAAAAATCAAAAATGAACTATATAAATGTACGTAAAATGTACGTTTTTGTACTAAAATAAGTATAAATGTACGTGTCTGTATGCGAAGCAAACATCATTTTAAAGTAATCCGCCATCCTGACGTCAGGTTGGCGGGTGCATTTTAATTCAATTAACTTTTTTCAAATTTGACAATAGGAATTAAATGTACGTCAATTGTACATATAGGAACACTATTTAAAACCTTCTTAAATGTTATACAAGCTCTGATATTGTAAAACGCACGTGAGCCGCCACCCTGACGCCAGAATGGCGGGTTGATTCTAAACCAATCAAACTATTTTGATAAACCAAATAACAAATAAATGTACGTCTTATGTTCTTGTCAGATAGTAAAACAAAACTCGAATAAATAGTTCACAGCGTGATTTAATCAATTTTATAACATTTGACCATAAATAATACAGTGGGCAATCAACATTTCTGGACTTCTATTTAATCCTGGCTTCAGATCATCATAGCACATCCATATACCATCACCCCTATATGAATGCGCTTTATAGTGCCCTATTGCATCATAATCAGAAATTAAGCTTGAAGGTACGTATTCAAGCACTCCTATAATATAATAAGTATTATTATAGTTGAGTGTTATTTCTAACGGAATATTGTCAATACGGACAAATGCCGATTGACTATATTCAAAAAGTATAATGTTTTGGGGTATGTATTCAAAGGTTCGCATGCCTTTACAGCCATTTCGATTGCAAATGACCAAATTGCTGTCGCCCCATAACATGGATTCAGCTGCCTTATTTATTTGGGAAATCTCTTTTGTTGGGTCAATTGAAAGAAATGTCATTTTTCTTCGAACATTGTTGGTCACACAAGTCTCACTTGTACAGGTTTCTATCCTCTCGGCACTCCAGATAATATCAGCAAAGAGCCTTTCAAAAACGTATGTCACGCTACATTCACAATGTATTGTCCTTGTTTCTCCTAATAAATTTGTTCTAAAATAATTCTTTACAACTTGAGCACGAACATTGTAAAGATCGTCGACAGAATTACTTTCATCAAACATACTTTTTATAAATAGACAAATCTCATTTTTACTATGGAGCACTTTGGTATTAAACGCAAATCCATCAACGCAAGCTTTTGCAATCAAGTAACAAGCGGAATCAAATGCGCATGTGTTTGTTACATTGATATTAATTGAAGAAGACTGTGAAAGAATGCCATTAAGTAGTATTGGAATATTTTTAAATGCTTTCTGCTTGTCATCGGTTTCTGTTTCTTTCCGATTTTCCATGTCATTTTCAATTTTATTTAACTTATCTTCCTCGTTCTTTAAATATTCCGTTAAAGTATTTTTATTTCTTATTTCTGACTTACGTCTCTTTCCTTGTAATGCCTTAAATGGTCGTTTTCGTTTTTTTCCTAAGCCTTTCCAATTTTCGATTAATGACGGTTTTTCGACAAAAGTAGATTCGTTCTTGAAGTCTTCTATTATTGATTTTTGCTTACCCAGCATGACAGTTTTACGTGGTTTGTTTTTAATTATTTTTGGTAGTTTTTCTTTCACTAATGCTGTTTTTATTTCTCCTTCTATAAATTGTGTGTGTTTTAAAATAAATTCATCAACTCTCAGACGATGACTCTTAGTTGTTATGTTGCAAAGATACCTTTTTATGTTTCGAAAATTACTTTCAACATTAGATGATGAAGGTCTTTTATTTTCGGAACAATACACTGGTACCATAATGTTAGACCAAAGAGGCAGTTGGCTAACTAATCTTGTTAATGTCGATAAAAGAGATGGCATAAAATATAAATTATCATGATTGTTGATATCTTCGATCTCAGATAACGTGACAATTAATTGTTCTTTTTCTATTAAAGATGTGTACCATTCCGGGATATTAGTCAATTTTTTTTCAGATGATTTATCAAATTCTTTTGTAATTCTCGCAAATATTGAATCATTGGTTTTATCTTTCATTGCGTTTAAGTCTTTATTTTCTTCTGTTTTATGTTCATCTACATTATAATCTCCTGTTTGTTTGATTAGAATTTTTTTAAGTTTTAATATTGATTTTGCACACCTTGATCCATGACAATCATTTTTGTTCAACATTATAGTTACAATGTCTGCAATGACTTCCTTCACAGTATCGTAATCTTCAAGGGACATAATGTGTAGATAGCATCGACAATAAAACGATTTTACTCTTACGTCAATGTTTTTAAAACAGTTTAAGTTGCATATTATTTTAACAAAGTGGCTTACATCAAGACGAATATATGTTTCATTTGGAGTTTGAGCCCGTTCCTCCAATTTATTAAATGATTGTATTATATACATTTTTGTAGAATCGCAATTAGTGAATGCTTTTACTACTGCTCCTATCAAAGCTGCCGAATCATCCAATATTACTTCATTAGGATTTTTTTTGTCTTTAATCCAAGTTTTTATCCATTTCGTAATAGTATCCATGTTATGACTATCAGATAACATCTGAGTAATAGGAACGCTTCGTCCATTGTTCTTATCATACATCATAGCATTATAAAAAAAAATGTGATTTGTCATAAACATTTTATTTGAAGGGCCAACCCCTTTGAACAAACTACCAGTAGCGTCAAAAGCCATAATGACTCTATCGGAAGAATTGTGATAGTTTTTGTAGTGTATTTCCTGAGTTGATGACCAATAATAAATGTAAAATGGATACAGGGATATTTGTCGAATTATATCATTATATGGACGTATATTTGTCATCATCCAAATGGCCAAAACAGGGTTTTGATGATAATATTGACTTTTATTATATTCGTACTTTATTTGCCTTAAACAGCCAGTTGTCGGCAAATGACTAGGTTCGAAATCTCCGGCATTCATCGTAGCATTAGCAAGCTTATTACGAACGACGATTGAAGATTCCTGTTTCAAATCTTCACAAATTTCTTTTCGTTTTAAAGGAGACAATTTTACCTTTTTTTTAGAATTGTGCTGAAATTTTTTATCATAATTCACAATGTTACCGTGACAAACAGCAATTTTTTCCGTTGGCCACATAATTACAATATTCAATTTTGCGGTGCATTGAGTACATGCGCCGTAGCAAGTTATTCGCTCTTGATATTTTACCGAATGAGTTTTAAAAGTCCAACTACATGGTATCTTAGTTTTTGACCAAACCTCTTCACGGAGTAAATGTGCCCATTCGTGTTTTGCCAACACATACTTGTTTTGATATGAAGACGATGGCTTATTTCTAACTATGGTTTTTGCTATTGGTCGTATTTTTTCCCATTTGTATATGTCTAAGCAAAATGTAAACTCAATACTTTCTGAGGTCTGATCCTCAATTTCTTCGAATTCAGTGTCCGATTCAGTTTGAACTTCCGATTCATTTGTTTTGTGTTCACAATTATCAAAAGACGACTGACTTATTGATTCTTCTAAATCAGATTCGTCACAAAGAGAAAAGTTACGATAATTTCTCTTTAGCGATAAATACAATGCCTTTGCTGACATCTTACCTTGTAACTCTTTACTGATTGTTGAATAAATTTCATCAACTGACGGCGGCAAATCACTTTCATGTTTAAAAAAATGTTTGTATTTCTTAAATATGTTTTTTTGTTCTTCTAATGATATTAAACTCTTTTTTCCTCGCTTCATTTCGAATAATATTTAAAGTATTCACTAGCACTGTATTAGCTTCAGACAGTTTCAATCACATTTGACACTGCGCTTGGGTAACAAATTGCTAAAAAATCTCACCTACCTTCGAAAAAGTTAAATCTCAAAACCTCTAACTAAAAGATAAATTGTTTTTTCGTACCACTTGCTCAAAAAAGTGACATTCTATGCCACAAAAAGCGAACATAACAATAGTCATTTTTAATCTGTTAAAAACAGGGAAAGAAAATTGCACTGAATTTCATTCATCCTCTAGGGGGAGAATGTGATTTAAATTTGGAATACTTACCGAAATTTATACTGAACTACATCTGTGTTTACACCATTGAGTTTGTATATAAAGCATTATATATCTTTTTGAAAAAGGAATACGCATTTATTATGCAGTTATGATTATTAAATAAAATTACGAAAACCGACGAGGCCGTATGAGCTTGATTCCTTTGCTTTTCCGACAAAAAAATTTTAGTCTAGGAATTTGCCGCGTTTTTGTTTTCTTGAAATACATAAACGTTATTTTAATTTATTTTTAATTGTCATTATTTTTAATAAATGCTTATCTCATATTATTATTGTATTAATTTTTTCGCAAATGGTACGAAAAGTAGAGTATTTTCCTCGGTTGTCTTAGTCTTGGGTGAACTTAAATCCCTCGCTACACTCAGGACTCATCTTAAAACCCTCGCTTCGCTCGTGATTTAAGTTTTTAACACCCTCGCTACGCTCGGGAGTAAACTTCGAGTCCTTCGTTACGGTCGCGATTTAAATCGTCACCCGCGACAGAAGACACTGCTTTATCCCCTGGTTAATAATCTACTATTGTTCAGAATAATGACACAAACTAAGTCAGTGTCACTAATAGATTCGTAGCTTATAGGTACTGCTTATGAGGAAAATGTGTAATTACTTTAGCTTGATAGGTAGCTTAAAAACCTTATTTATGTTACTACGTTTTTCCTTACGAAAATATAAAAAAATACGCTTGTTAATGTATAGATGAGAGAGGGTTTCTGATGATAAAGTCCAGTCAGTTGCGTCCAAATAGAAGCTTTCATATTTCCAGCCGCACACTGTTACAAGCTATTTGATGATAATGATGTTAATGTATATCAAAGTTACAAGAAATGCATACAGAATACACATATTCAACAACAACTTTCCAAAGACACGTATTCGGAGTTGGGACAACATCATAGCAAATCATTTGAGGCAGCTATATCCATGTGTTATGGGGCGACAGCAATTTGGTCATATGCAGTCGAAATGGCTGTAAAGGCATGCGAACGTTTGAATACATACCCCAAATATAATACTTTTTTAATATAGTCAATCGGCATTTATTTGTATTGACAAGATTCCGTTAGAAATAACATTCAACGGTAATAAATAATAATTCTTATTATATTATAGGAGTGCTTGAATATATGTATCTTCAAGCTTAATTTCTAGGGGTGATGGTATATGGATGTGCTATGATGATCTGAAGCCAGGATTAAATAGAAGTCCAGAAATGTTGATTGCTCACTGTATTCTTTATGGTCAAATGTTATAAAATTGATTAAATCACGCTGTGAACTATTTAATCGAGTTTTGTTTTACTATCTGACAAGAACATAAGACGTACATTTATTTGTTATTTGGTTTATCAAAATAGTTTGATTGGTTTAGAATCAACCCGCCATTCTGGCGTCAGGGTGGCGGCTCACGTGCGTTTTACAATATCAGAGCTTGTATAACATTTAAGAAGGTTTTAAATAGTGTTCCTATATGTACAATTGACGTACATTTAATTCCTATTGTCAAATTTGAAAAAAGTTAATTGAATTAAAATGCACCCGCCAACCTGACGTCAGGATGGCGGATTACTTTAAAATGATGTTTGCTTCGCATACAGACACGTACATTTATACTTATTTTAGTACAAAAACGTACATTTTACGTACATTTATATAGTTCATTTTTGATTTTTTTGGAAGTCATACACCCGCCATTCTGACGGATACGGTGGTCGGCATGGGTGGTCGGTACCTACATTTTGTTTTTTGTCGGCACTCGGGTCGTCCGCAATCTGACATGCGTGCGTTAAATACGGACGGAACACCGGTCTGTACGTTTATTCTTCTCAACCCAGGAGACAAAACATTTACAATTATGTTTATAACTCGTTTATTGATTGCCGGTAAGTACACATTATCACAGTTTGTACAGTTTAATTAAAAGTAAGTCATCATCAGCCTACAGCAGTCCAGTGCTGGACAAAGGCCTCTCCTGTTACTCGCTATTCAGCTCGATTCTCGGCAACTCTCATCCAGCTGCTATCAGTCATCTTGCGAAGGTTGTCGCTCCACCTAGCCTGAGGGCGTCCTCCCTTAAGGTCACGTCTACCCCAACGGTCATCGCTTCTACGGGTACTTCAGCTTTCTAATTCTGTGAACTTCCGGATTCTTTCCCTCAGAAAGATTCCAAGCATAGTTCGTTCCATAGCTGGCTGAGTGACCTTGAATTTATGGACCAGCCGTACCGTGAGTGGCCACTTTTCGGCTCCGTAGGTCATTACTGGCAGGACACACTGGTTGAAGACTTTAGGCTTTAGGCTGTGCGGAATACGAGAATAGAAGATTCGACGAAGCTCCCCAAACACTGCCCAGCCCAACTGAATTCTTCTGTTAGCCTCCTTCCTCAAAATTGTTCAACTCTCTTAGCAAACTGCAAAGTTTGCCCAAGGTATATGTATTTTCGAACAACTTTGAGAGCACCACCATTGACAGCAACCGGCCCTGGAATAACGTGATCGTTGAACAAAACCTGATATTTGTCCAAGTTCATCCGGAGAATATTGTGTACTGAAGAATCTACAAGGTCGTCCAGGATCTGCTGCAAGTCATGCTTCTATTCAGTCAGTAAAAGTTATATATAGGTACTAGAAAATAATAATTAAAAGAACCAGTTCCTTGTAAGTTTCAATAATAAAGGTATTACGTATGCATAGCGACAGTATAAATGTGGACAGTACAGAAACTACGAACTCCATGTTCGCCCCGACCTTTGCTCGAGCCAGCTCACGCCGCTGAGCCTGTAGCTCGAGCCAGCCCTCGCCGCTGAGCCTGTAGCTTTAAATTCGCCCCTAAATAATCATCATTCCGATCGAGTCCGTCCCTTGCTGTGCTCTACCAGCGATCCCTAAGCAGAGGTGCATCCCACAGGGGGTGCCATTAGCGTCGCTCTAGTTTGAAGTTTTTTAGCCCTGGCTGGAGGCCCTAATTTATTAAGGTAGCCACAAGCAAGTCCGGTTAAGCAGCCGACAACCGCATAGGACCAAACCGATGTCATTAAAAAGAAAAGGAAATGAAACCACAAACAAACGTTCAAAACGGCGCACTCACTTAGATGCGCGATCTACAAGGTCCCAAAGCGTCAGTCGTGGACACGCGGTGCACTCAGTCAAGGGGGCCATGTTGACACGTGTACATTACACCTTTATCTCAAACGCGACGGACCGCCGCGATAATATTACCTATACAGTTGAATTCGTAACCCTCAAGCAACGGTTATTTATCGTACTAATCGGATGATGCATTAAACGACCGGATAATTGAATCTTTTGTTATTATGTATGTCGGAGGAGTTTGCATGTAATGCACAATATAATTTTTTTACATTTTAATTACTTTAAAAAAATCCTAATTTAATTTATTTGATTACTTAAATTTTCTTGTAATTTAAAAACCTTACTAATTTAATAAAAGTCATGAATATTGTTATTTACATGACGACCAATCAGAGCAGAGCGCGGGCCTCGAGCGGGGTCGAGGCGCCATCTTGATTTTCAAGGGAGGTTGATGGTTTTTGGATAGCGACTGATGGAGTTGGATCGTAGAGTGTAAAAATATAAGATTGAAGTAAGATCGGTGCCCTGAACCCGCTGCTCCGTCTTAACTGTTAATTTTTATTTCACAATAGTGTGTAGTGGTAAAGTATTGTTTAATCTAAATTAAAGTAGTGTGAAACAGTGATTATTGTGTTTTGTGCTCGCATTTTACCCTAATGACGCCCACTAAGGCCGCAACCCCTAATGACCATATCAACGAGATTAATGCTTCTCTGACATCTTTGATTATAATATATAATCAAAGTCCGACATGTATATTAATATTATTGCAATTCTTGTTATGAAATAAGTTAGTATAAAATTTTATTAATTTTTATTTACAAGACACGTGGGCAGAAGTCCAGTTTCCTTCTTCAATTTTAGCAGCCACCACCTTGAATTTACATTTTAACTATTGAAGAAAGTTGCTTAACATGTATGAAAGGTTTTTTGATGATTTCTACCAGTGAACTCTTTCTGTATGAGTCGTTATAGTACTTCGTGCCAAAAAACAGTTTTCTTTTTTATGAAAACTAAGAGAGACAACCCTAACACTCCAATGGAGCGTCAGTTATTATTTCGACAATTGGGCCTAGTTTCCACACTGTTCACATTTATATTGTGGCATAGCATAGCTCCCCTCTTCCCCACCATTACTGCAGGTTCGAGTCCTTAACCTAATGTAACGTCACTATGAGATCAGTCACACAACAGAAAATACAAATAACTATTTTCCGACGTGCTACAAGTGAGACATTGTTGGACGTGCTGCACCCTGGTGTCTCCGAATCAGCGGCCAGCAGGCCAGGCCGGGAGCGACGTGATTTCCTATGCTATCATCTGTTATTGGCCCTCGTCGTGAGTAGTAAGCAGTCCCCAAGCTGTCGCTGGGCACAGCTGCCACGAGCTACTGGTGAGCGAGCAGCAGCAGGTGGCGGGTCACGTGTCGGCGGAGAGCACGCGGGGCGCGCGCGCGGGCGGCGGGCCCAGCTGCAGCGCGGGCTCGGCGGCGCGCAGGCGCTCGGCGTCCTGCACGCGCTGCGGCAGGCGCGAGGCGCGCGTCTCGGGCACGCACAGCACTGCCAGCGCTGCCGTGCCGCTGCACACGCCGTACAGCAGCGCTTGCACGTACATGTTCTAACACAAATGTATAATGAGGAACACTGCCTGTCTTATGTGACGAACTCACGATTACTCATATGCTAGACTGAAGGGGTATGCGGGTAGGTAGCCCGCTAAATTCATTTCTTTTTAAAGTTTTTTGTAATTATCAATAATGTATTTTTGGAATTATAGTCATTCAATTCATCAATAAATCTCTCTAATTTACTTACTAACTAAGAGAGTTGTATTGATAATTTCAATAGTTATAATTCGTGTCATGTCTACTAGTTTGTCAAACGTGATTCGGTCGCGAGACATCACCTTATATGTACTGACCTGCAAATGAATAAAACGTTAGAAATTTGAATTTGCAGGCTACCCTGGTGCTTTCGCCTTAAGCACATATTCAGAGTGTCGTGATGATGTGTCGCACACACTGACCAGTAGTGGCGTCTGCGGCGCCAGCACGGAGCCCACGCGGCCGATGAGCGAGCAGGCGGCCAGCGCCGAGCTGCGCGCGAACGTGGGGTACAGCTCGGCCGTGAACACGTACAGCGAGTTGAACGCGAACGTGATGGCCAGCTTGCCCACGAAGAACAGCCCCAGAGACGTGTTGTCATGGTCTGGGCACAACGGAATGGTGGCTTTAAACATAACTTTAGACATTAGAAAGAATTACATTATCTTGCTAGGACTAGAGAATGATGATTAAGAGAAATCCTTCTCTTGTTCATTTCACTAGCTGTTGCCCGCGGCTTCGCCCGCGTGGAATGTACGACATTATCCCACGGGAACGTGCTACCGAGATAAAAATTAATCCAGGTTATACACTATTTTTGTGTGCCATATTACATCCAAATCCGCGTGATTAAGTAACATACATCCAAACATCTACACCCTTAAGCATACAAACTGTCTCATTTATAATATTATTAAAGGGCTTATGTTTAACTTACCACCAGATATAGTAACATATAACAGACAAAAATAGTAAATGATCACCAAAATTAAAACCCGCATTTTAATGTAAAATTATAACCAAAGTTTTAACATCTCGCTATCCTATTTAAGCAAAATGACTCCAAATAAATCATTGTTAATCCAAAAGTAGTAAATGATCACCAAAATTAAACCAGCGTTTCAATGTAAAATTTTAACCAAACTTTTTACATCTTGCTATCCTATTTAAGTAAATTGACTCCAAAAAAATCATTGTTAACCCAAAAATTTGTTAATTAACACCAAATTATTAAGAGTGAGCTCGACAAATGGATGTGCGAATAACATTTGAGCGACAAAACTGTATTGCGACTGACATAGTTCGAATGCACGCTTACGTACGGCACACTGAATCAAGTCGCTTCTAGCATTCGCTGGCCGCTGCCGCGGCACCGCTCGCTTCGCTCGCTCGGCTCGTGCGTAGGAGGTCACAGTTTTAACCTAACCTAACCTAGTGTACTATGTGAGCTCGAGTGTGTCGCACAAGCGTGCATTCGTACATTCATTTGTCGAGCTCACGTAGTACACCCAATTATTAAGATTTGGTGATCATTTACTAAATTTGGTGGTCGAATACAATTTAAAGTGGAGTCGTGACTAAAATAGCTGGTGCTATTGTATTTTTAGACTTTATTTTTCTGGTGTTAAGTAGATATTTTTGGTTACAAAACTAAGGGTATCAAAGCATTTTATGGTGGTCATTATATTTATCCCCTTATTAAAGTGGGATTTGGGGCTGGCACAACATGTATATGTTACCGGCCAAACCGGTATTTCAGGACAAACTAGTTTTGCCTAGGCTAAACCAGTTCTTCCTATACGCGATAGGATTAACTAGTATAGCCTAGTCCAAACTAATTTGTCCTAAGCCCGATAGGATAAACCAGTTTAGGCTAGTCCAAACTAAATTTTCCTAAGCCCGATAGGATAGACCAGTTTCGGCTAGATCAAACTAGTTGATCCTGATATAAATACGCACACTCTAGGATAAACTGGTATGGCCTAGTCTAAACAGAATCAAACTGTTTTAGAGGTAGCAGATGAAAACCAAGGCTCTGAAATATCGTTAAGGACTGCAGCTACGAAACATTCCGTTGGATCAGGCCAAGGGTTTGTGAGATGCAGCTGCAACAAAAACTGGTCCACAAACAGATGCCAGTGCAAGAAGGGAATGATACTCTGCAATTCTAAGTGCCACCAAAGTAAACCATGTCAAAATAAATAACAATTTTAATAATTAAGATTATTGCTTCTATAAAAAAAAAACTTATTATTTGTTATAGTATGATTATTTGTATTACCATAACTTTTAACGACGAGGACGAATCATTATGGTTTTGATAAAAATGATTATTTTTCCAATTACGGAGTATTTTATTCAGTTTATCTATTTATTTTGACTTTCTAGTTATACTATAATGTTTAGACTAGGCTATATCAGTTTATCCTAGAGTGTGCGTATTTATATCAGGACCAACTAGTTTGGCCTAGCCTAAACTGGTCTATCCTATCGAGCTTAGGAAAAATTAGTTTGGACTAGCTTAAACTGGTTTATACTATCGGGCTTAGGACAAATTAGTTTGGACTAGGCTATACTAGTTAATCCTATCGCGTATAGGAAGAACTGGTTTATCCTAGGCAAAACTAGTTTGTCCTGAAATCGGGTTTGGCCGGTAACATATACAATGCGAGATGCATGGTTGCGACCAGTCGGCACCGACCTTCGCATTTTCGAAACATAATATACAGTTCTACGTTATGGATTCCAAAGTAAATCAGATTTCTGAGATTGCAAAGCATATAAAACATAACAAGGTTTCCTCGCCGCTAGAGTTTATGTAATCAGCAACTTGAAGATAAAGCAAGTTTCGTTCAAGCAATAGTTCTGCTATACTTCTCTATTAGTCCTCATCTCGGTAGTCAGCCCCTAAAACTATTATATCATCTTGCACAGTGCATACAGTTCATCCTTCGTTTCTTTGGTTACCTACTATTATTATAGCCAAATCATGAAAGCTGGGTCAACCTATGGGAATAACTGACAAGAGTACCGAACTGCTAGATTCAAAGACTTAGTGGGGCTCATACCTACTTAGTTGAGTTGCGATCATGATTTTATTTTTTATCGGACTAAGAGACTCCAAAGACTCGCCAAATCGTAAAATTTACAAGGATGACCCACTTGTCCTGTTATTCCAATAATAATTAATCATTATATTAATCCTTACTTATGAAGAACGGTGACACACAAGCGACCCCGCAAAGTAGGAATGCAATGAAGATGCACAACTTGCGTCCGATGCGCTCCAGCGCCATCATGATGAGCACGGAGGCGGCGATCTCCATGGACATGTTGAGCGCGAAGTTGACGTGCTTGTTGCCGGACAGCGCCACGGAGTTGATGGTGAGGCCGTAGTACACGAAGGTGGTGGCGGCCCAGCACCAGCCGCACACCGCCAGGCGCCACATGAGCACGCGCGAGCGCACCACGCTCAGCCACGGGCTCTGCCGAGGCTGCTCCGCCTCCGCCTTCGTGTCGTCCTTCAGCTTGCTCATCAGCTGCTCGTTCACGATTATCTGCAATTATTTGCCTCACTGCAACATTAGCTCGACAGTTCCGCTATGTCAACAATACCTGCACCTCGTTCTAATCGATCCACCACCACTATATAAGTTTTCTTGTTCCTGTTAGTGATGATCCATCATCACTAACAGGAACAAGAAACCGATCGATCCCATTACAATGTTATATTTCCATTTTCGAGAACTGGGTCGGGCACATACCTGTAGTACGGCACTTCCGATTCCACAAGGCTGTATTTCAGAGCAGGTGGCTGATGGATAATCCTGGCTACAAGGTTGTGTCTACATAAGTAGTCTAGTTTCGTTAGCTAGACGATAACGTCGGAGATAATGTGCCTTACCTGTTATTATTATTGTTGTAATGTTTAGGTTTTTTTCCAAAAGGAATTTATGATTAACAGAAATGTTATGAAAAGCACGATCAACCGTTGGTCCTGCGCGTGATCTCTCTCCAGTCGTGTATGATTGCCGTCCTCGGACTATCAGACTGACGGAAGAGTAAGTGCGTCTGTGTCTGCGCACATTCTTGTACACTATTATTATCTCCCGCGTAGATAGCAAGTCTTCGCTGAGATTGGTTGCCCAAGCCGAAATTATAAATCCGAATCGGTCACCTTGTTCCAACGAGCAGCCTTCCGTATGACGGCGGCGGTCCCGTCCGCGTCGCCCTGCGCGTGCAGCCAGCGTGGGCTCTCGTCCAGCAGCAGCCAGTACAGCGGCAGCAGCAGCGCTAGCGAGTGGATGGTCCACAGCAGGTGGCGCCAGTAGGGCACGCCCCACGCCACCCACGCAAACAGCACGCCGCCCACGCCGTACGCGATGCCCGTGGCGCATGCGAACACTGCGCGCAGCGACGGGTGCGCGATTTCGACCACTATGCACAAACGACACCTGTGTAGCAACTTTCAGCAGTTATACAGTACAGTTACAGAGTAAAGTCAACTCGACTGACCATAAATTACCTTCTATTGTATTCAGTGGCTCCAAGTACAAGGATAGGCTACCACGAATGTGGTGTCGTGATAGACATGGCTCAGGCAGAGAGAGACCACGTTTTATATTTGTGGCCGTTCTAACGCATTACGTATTTAAACAATCTGTAATGATGGACTGTTAAAAGAGAGAAATCCGCGAAATAAAAGAAACTCAGAAAGCCTGATGTTGTAAGTTGATTGCTTGCGGTGGCGGCGGCCACACACATTTGATCGTCTTCATCTTTTAACTACGTTATGAACTCGTCGCAAGATGGTTAAAACATAATATTATACATATATATATATAACAGGAGGTAACTATGATCTTACTAATTCATTCCGATCCAGCCGAGGTCCATACCCCACAGGGGGTGCCCTTAGCGAGTAGTCGCTCTAACTTTAAGTTTTCAAGCCCTGGCTAGAGACCAGAATTTATTAAGATAGCCACAAGTACGGTTAAGCAGCCGACAACCTCAAAGGTTGACCTGCGAGAAGTCATTCGCAAGAAAAAGAATCTTACTCATAAGGTATCCGGCGCTGTTGAAGCCGTAGCCGAGCGCCGCCTCCAGGAACTCCACGGCGAGGTACATCTGGTAGTTAATGGAGAAAGCCTTGAGGATGCCCATCACGCCCGCGAACGCCGAAAATATGCAGAAAGCAGTGCGCCGACCGTACCTGATAACACGTAGTTGTAAACCGTTGCAATAATAAACAATAGTTTATAAACTAAAAAAGCTTTAATTGAAAAACAAACTAAAAAAGTAGAAAATAATGGAAAAAAGCGTGGGGTGGTGTACTTTTTTCTGTTACTCATTTTCTATTTTTTGGCGGGAACAAGTTTATGCAATGATTGTATTGTCATGAGTCCTTGATACGTGTGCAACGTATCAAATTAATCCGACGTTCTGAAGGGGGTGACAATCACTCAAAGATTTTGTTACATAGATATAGATACATATATCAAGGTAATTAAAGCGTGTTAAAAAAGAGTATGGCTGTAGAAATGTTATTTATGTTTTTAAAAACACATAAATAACATTTCTGTTAATCAAAAACATAATTCTCTGGAGGTGCTCCGCCTCTTGTGTTACATAAGAGTAAGCAACCCATATTTCGCGGCAACATGACATGTGTTGTATTTAGTCATTACTTAAGTAAACGCAATGCGACACAGTGTTATGGGTTGGATGGGATAACTAGAAGCAGAATAGAAACACAATCTATAGTTTTAGCAATATGTATCTACTAAGTTTGAGGTGCAATATTGCATTGTCATTATTAAAAAGGGCACAACTAGCATTTTGTAAATATTTAGAAAATCGATGTTAAAATATTTTTTGAATTATGTTAAAAAAAACACGACTAAACTATGTTTTTTGAAATTGTGTAAATTTAAATATGTAGTTGCATTTATACAGTACATATAAGACTATAGCAATATTTTTTTTATTATTTTTAGTGCATATAATAAATAATCAGCTTATTTTTTTTCAACTAAACATAAAAAAATTACATAGAAAGAGCAATATTACGGTTAAAAGGCATATACAACCAAATGCGCCTTTTCAGTGTAAAATTTTAAAATGTTACAATGAAAAGACACATTTATTCAATTGTGCCTTTTCGCGGTATGTTATTAAAATAGATACATAATATAGTAAAATATTAGAATAAATTTCTAATATTTATATTTTATACTTCTTGATAAATAAAAACAATCTTATTGTGCACTTTCTTATTATCCTGCAGTGGGACGTGTAAATAACCTTGACCCCCCACTTCATCTCCGTTCTGAGATGTTTAGTAGTAAAGGCATAACCGCCAGTGTGCCTTTTTTTCATAAAAAATTAAGGCGTAGGGTAAATAATAAAGACAGAACTGCCAGTTGTGACTTTTCTTCTTCATTAATTGCTAAGGTGTTGGTATAAAAAAGATAAGCACAATTGCCACATAAGCCTTTTATATTTGACGTAAGACAATTACGCCTTTTCAATTAAATATATTAAAAATATAAAGGTGAAATAAAAGTCATATCTCACAATGCGCCCTTTTCCTGGTTAAAACTTAAAAACATGTTGCAGTTGTGCCCTTTAAGCTTATGCTATCTCTGTTAATTTTGTTGCTAATAATCACAAAAAAAATTGCCGATAGACCGTTTTTTTCCTGATTCCGGATATACAGGGTGTCCCAAAAATCAACGTCAAGCCGAAAACGGTTGATAGGCCAGGTGGTGACAGTTATCAGAAAAATAATAAAAAAAAAACTAAGTTAAGCATTTTTTTTTCAGTACAGTCAAAGTTGGGCGATGTAATAATTTTTAGTACATGGTGAAGCAAAAAAGTGATGTTTTCTTTAAAACTGAGGTAGTTGTGTTTTAATTTTGGACTTTAGTTTACAGAAGGGTTATTCAGGGTTACATCACTCACAAAAAAAAATTACAATAATTTGAAAAGTATTTAACTTAGATTTTTTTTTATTATTTTTCTGATAACAGTCACCACCTGGCCTACCAACCGTTTTCGGCTTGATGTTGATTTTTGGGACAGCCTGTATATACAGGATCAGTTTTTATCCAGTGCGCTAACTGTAACCATGAATTCAGCATATCATTCTAAACAGCGTAGAAAATTTTCGTAGGTTATACAAAAAAAAAAAATCTGCTGTTCCATACATTTTGACCCCGTAGGTATTCTGCCGCGCTAACAGTAAGGGCAGCAAGTCGATTTTTTTCAAAAATGAGTTAAGTACGTATCCTGGATCGCCACGTAATGCTCTATAAACTGGTCTTACTCCCGTTTTTCTATATTCACTGGAACCTAAAAATATCATTAAGCATAACAGCAGTAAGTCAATGAAATGATTTTCTTCACTTAGCATAAAAGCAGGAAATATACTTACTTCACGGTAATTAGTGTACCTCCGACATTTTTATTCTATTTTGCTAATAATAAAAACAGTAAGTGAATACTGTTGTGTAAATGAGCGTAATCAAAAACTTTTTAGTATTGGATACTTAGAATATCAGCAGTAATCACACTTACTGTAAGTACAACTGTTCAAAAATCTTAGAATATGTATAACACTTTTGTGATTTTATAATAATGTGTCTTTGATCTCAAATTGTGTTCACATGATTTAGTTTTAAAGTATTTTTAACCGACTTCAAAAAGGAGGAGGTTATCAATTCGGATGTTTATATGTTTTTTTTTTATTTTTTTTATGTATGTTCGGCCATAACTCCGTCGTATATAGACGGATTTGCAAAATTCTTTTTTTGTTCGAAAGGGGTTTATTCCGAAATGGTCCCATATAATTTACATATAGATCTGATGATGAGTTCGGGAGACAGACACCAGAACTCTTTAAAAAATGACAGCAAATCAACCGCGATTTCTGCTATCGCATAAATAAGCATTGTTAATTTGGAATTAGTGCAGGGTGAATACCACAACTAAAAATTTAAAAATAAAAACTTTTTTACAAAAAAAAACAACCGACTTCCTTAAAAACACTACAAAGTGAAAAATAACTTTAATTTCGGAAGTCGGTGGCAAAAAACCATAAATACAGATCCTAAGACACCGACTTCCGAAATTAAAGTTATTTTTCACTTTGTAGTGTTTTTAAGGAAGTCGGTTGTTTTTTTTTTGTAAAAAAGTTTTTATGTAATAAATAATTAATGCTAACTCTCTGCATTTAAAATAATGCTAATATATTAGCTAGTTTTGGTACTTTTTTCTTGAATTATTAACATAAAACTCCATAGGAGTATTTGTAGTTGCAGATTTTATTACAAGACTGATTATAATATTTCAGGAATAGGTACAGGAGTAGGTACCTATTGGCTAAGGCTAAGTATTGTTTAAAATAGTCTAAGTTTATTGTGTCTGTAATTTTGATAAGAAATTTTGAACAATTAAAGTTTTGATTGTTGTAATTAAACATATTCTTTTATTTATTACTCATTGCTACCATTTCAACAAGTACAAACACACATTAACTCAGTCCGTTTCACTTCATATTAAACAAAAATAATAAATAAATAGATTTAGGTATAAAATATAGTAAGTTACTTACAAAAAACAAAACAAAAATGCTTTAGAAATTAAACGGTATTAACTTTAATTACATACTTTCAGAGCCTTGTACGAAAAAACCTGTACGTAATTCACTACATTTCAAGGTATGCATAGATTTCTCAATAAATGATCTTTTAAATGATATATAATCAATCATACTATTTTGCTGACATCTTATCTTTTTTTGACCCCAAGAACTCCATTCAAGCTACATATTGAAAAAATCAGACCTACTAAAACTTGTAAGTTAAAGTAGAAGTAAGTAAAAATTTAATCGATAACTTTGATCGCCATTTTCTCAACTTTGAAATTTCCGACTTACTGCTCTTACCCTTAGCACGGCAGTATTGCATTTTTCTATGAAACAGCTGATATTTCGTTGTAAAACCGATGAAATTTTCTGTGCAAGGGGGTCTAGAATGATATGTTAAATTCATGGTTACAATTTACGCACGCTCGGAAACTCTCGGACTTATGAGGGAAAGACGAGAGTTGCCATCCACGCAGCCGTCTTCGTCCGATAAGAGGACCTTAAACCTAAAAATTAGAAAGCTGACACGACGTGACCTTCGGTGCTCCAACACCCGTGACATCAAGGTTGCGATTGAGCAGAACCGAGGGTCGAAAGTGTTCGCTCGGCAATTAGGGAGGTCCCATCTGACGAAACTAAGAACTGCGGATGGCAGAATCGTGACTTCAAAGTCCGAGATACTCGAGGAGGTTGAGAACTTCTACGGTCACCTTTACTCAACGCGGACGGTGAAACCAGCGGGACATAGTGAAGATGACCATCGAGCTGAATTAACGCGCCACTATACGGAGGACATCCCGGATGTCGACCAATGCGAGATTAGGGCGGCTCTCGAGCAGCTTAAGAACAATAAGACACCTGGGGATGACGGAATAACGACAGAGCTCCTTAAAGCGGGAGGGGCACCAGTCCTGAGAGAGCTCGCAAGTCTCTTCACTTCCGTCATCCTAGAGGGTACAACACCTGAAGCGTGGAGCAGGGGTGTGGTGGTTCTGTTCTTCAAAAAAGGTGACAAAACCTTGCTGAAGAATTATAGACCCATCTCACTCCTGAGCCACGTGTACAAACTGTTTTCGAGGGTCGTCATGAACCGTCTCGCCAGGAGACTTGACGAGTTCCAGCCACCAGAACAAGCCGGTTTTCGAAAAGGCTTCAGCACCGTAGACCACATCCATACTGTTCGGCAAATTGTACAGAAGACCGAGGAGTACAATCAGCCGCTGTGTATGGCATTTGTGGACTACGAGAAAGCCTTCGACTCTATCGAAATTTGGGCAGTTCTGGCCTCTCTGCAACGATGTCGAATTGACTGGAGATACATCGAGGTGATGAGGTGCTTGTATGACGCTGCAACGATGACTGTCCAGATCCAGGATACGAAAACCAGCCCAATCCAACTGCTCAGGGGGGTGAGACAGGGGGATGTGATATCCCCGAAACTGTTCACCAATGCGCTGGAGGACGTATTTAAGACGCTGGACTGGACTGGACAGGGAATCAGTGTGAACGGCGAGTACATCTCACACCTTCGTTTTGCCGACGACATCGTCATAATGGCAGAGACGCTGGAACAGTTAGACCAGATGCTGCATAGCCTAAATGGAGCCTCACGGCGGGTAGGCCTCGGCATGAACTTGGACAAGACGAAAGTCATGTACAATTCGCACGTCTTGCCGAGTCCAATCCGCATCGAAGGGTCGCTTCTCGAGGTTGTGACGGAGTATGTCTACCTTGGGCAAGTCATACAGCTTGGTAGACACAACTTCGAGAAAGAAGCCGACAGGAGGATCCAGTTGGGTTGGGCAGCGTTTGGAAAACTTCGTCAAGTCTTCTCGTCGCCGATACCGCAATGTTTGAAGACCAAGGTCTTCAACCAGTGCGTCCTGCCCGTCATGACATACGCTGCCGAAACGTGGACACTGACGGTTGGGCTGATCCACAAATTTAAGGTCGCTCAGCGCGCTATGGAGCGGGCTATGCTCGGAGTTTCTTTGATGGATAAGATCAGAAACGATGTTATCCGGAAAAGAACTGGAGTTACCGACATAGCTTGGAGGGTCAGCAGGCTGAAGTGGCAGTGGGCTGGCCATGTTTGTCGAAGGACCGATGGCCGATGGAGCAGACGAGTCCTGGAGTGGAGACCGCGTATTGGCAAGCGTAGTGTGGGACGCCCCCCAGCTAGATGGACCGACGACCTCAAAAAGGTGGCTGGGACAGACTGGATGCGGAAGGCGGAGGATAGGGTGTTGTGGCGCACCATGGGAGAGGCCTATGTCCAGCAGTGGACTGCGATAGGCTGATTTGAATTTACGCACTGGATAAAAACTTATCCTGTATAACTCAATTTCATGAAAAATGTAAGTTGTGCCCTTTTTAATTAAAACGGCAGAATAATAGATAGTGGATGTGTTACGTGTCTGAGACGTATCCGGTGAGGATGAGCGCGAAGGGCAGCGCCACGTTGCGCACCGTGCCCACCATGGTGCGCATCCACTCGCGGCACCCCAGGTTGAACTGAAACACATACACACACACACACGTTAGGAACGCACGCTTAAGGTGTCTTCACACAGCGGGCGGGGGGCGGCGCGGCGGGACGGGACGGCGACGCGACGCTCAGTAGTTGTAATGTACTAGATATTATAGACGACTTCACACAGAGCGCTCGGCGCGACGGTAACCGTCGCGCCACGCCGCCGCCGGCGCCGCCGCCGCGCTGCGCCGAGTCGGAATACAACTCAGAGGCGGCGGGGCGCGGGCGGCAAATTGTTTTTTACATACTTATCGAAAGATCTCGTCATTCCGATGAATAATTGTTATTTTTAACCGACTTCAAAATAAAACTTTTTGCCGCCACCGACTTCCGAAATTAAAGTTATTTTTTTTCTCTAAAACTGATAGTTCGCCCGGAAAAAAAATATTTTAGATTTTTTTTATGGAATGAAACAGGAACTGCTAATTATAAATGTTTTAATGTTCTATCTATGATATTATTAATGAAGAAGTACTTTTGACTTACTTTTTTATTCATTTTTCCGAACCTCATAATTCTTGAACGGGCTACTACAAGCGCGCGCTGATAGCGTAGAATTATAGCCAGCAAGTAAAAGAATAATAATATAGTAGTTTGAAAGCCTGGTCTTACAGGACATGGCCAAATTTAAGCAGTTTCTGTTTCAATTCTTACAAAAATATGTAAACTATTGTTTACTCGTATTATTATACTAAAAAATATTTTGCTACTTGTAATGACAATTATTAATCGGAATGACGAGATCTTTCGATAAGTGTTTAAAAAAAATGCAATTTCTAAAAAATTACGAATGTCTCTCATATAGCAGTATCGATCCACTGTGGACCGCTTTGTGTAGTTGTGTTGTATGGTTTACGTATGTAGTAGTTACACAGCAAGCGGGCACCGGTTTAGTACGGCCTACGGCGCGGCGCAAGCGCCCAACGAGGATGGATCTGTGCCATTTTTTCCCGCGTCTCAGTTTTCGGGTGTTCGTATCGTGAACGCAAAAATATGTTACGACTACAACATTTTGCTACTCTTCAAAGTTTTTTTTTGTTAAAGCGTTTCGTTTGTAAAGTTTCGTTTATTATCAAGTAAAGTATTATTTTAATTGATTGTAGAATCATATTATATTTTTGTTTTAATTGTTTAGCGCCCCATTGGCGTAAGGGTCATTTATACCATTGTGGCAAAAAAAAGGGAAAATAAACATTCTGCAGCCGTACAATAATTGCGTATTGCCAGAAATCATAGACCCTAGAAAGGCAAGATCTATGCCTTTACGATAAATATTTATTTAACGAAGTGTAATTCAAATCTTGACAATAATGTTTTTGTTTTATTTTTATTTTTTTATTTAATACTTTACATAAAATAAATTTGTATTTTTTATTAGTCTAGAAAGCTTTATTAGACTGGATAAATAAAAATAAGTATTTTCATAAATCTCTAAATACCGCATTATAATTCTAACAGCTGAAGATTGTTTAGCCCGTCTCGATACTCGCGTTACACTGCTTGTATTGTATATGTGTGGATAGCTACGCACACATACACAAGGCTGCCTTCTTTTACCTAAACTCGTGCGTTCAAATGTGAAATGGCTCTTAAAAATCATTATCTATGTATATAAAATTCAAAGTCCTGAGTGACTGACTGACTGACTGATATATCAACGCAAAGCCTAAAGCGCTGGTCCTAGAGATACGAAATTTGGAGGGTGTGTTCTTTGTGAAGAGTAGGTATCCACTAAGAAAGGGTTTTTAGAATTTCCATTCCTAAGAGGGTGAATTGGGGGGTTGAATTTTCACGCGGGCGAAGCCGCTGGCGGAAGCTAGTATATTATAATTTTCAAAGCATTAATCACTCAATTTTAAGTGAAAAAAATTGTTAGATACTTCATTAAAAAAATAAGAGCAAGAGCGTTTCCACGTCTGAATCGCTCAACATTTTTTCGATGAATGAATCGCGGCGCGGCGCCGGCGCGGGCGGCGGGACGGGACGTGATCGCGCCCGCAGTGTGAAGGCACCCGCCGCGCCAACGCCGCGCCGCCGCCGCCGCCGCTCCGCCACGTCGCGTGACGTCACGCCCCGCCCGCTGTGTGAATAGACCTTAAGCCTCGCGCATGTTAGAGCCGCGACGAGCTCAACGCATTTTCGTGCTAAAAATTGCGGTACGGCCCGCCTGTGCTAGCTCATATTTTTAGGAATTTAGGAAAAATATCGTGAGGCCATAGAAACGACGGATGGATTAGAAAGATGATAGGCTACAAAGCTGGTGACTAATGGGACGACGATGGCTTAATATAGGTATGGAAGAAGAAAGCATCCTCCACCGACTAAATAAATTGCACACAGATGGAAGTGCGCTAGAAATTAGTTAATTTATATTATAAGAAGAATCATAGCCTACCTCAGCGAAGATAGTGTCCATGTTCTCGTAGACGAAGGTGTCGCAGGCGATGGTTTGGTTTTGGTGGAAGGCGACGCGGTCGCAGCCGGCGCCGAACCCGTCCAGCGGCGCGTACCGCTCGCAAGCGGCGGCCGGCAGCAGCGCCGACGCCGCCGGGTTCTCAAACTTCACGTGATCGCCCTCGCACTCCGGCACCACGCACCTGCCCGTTATTCGTCATCACTGGTTATGATTGTAAGGTAAACAACACCAGCACGCGTAGCATGTCCGCCATAGAAACGGAATTGTCGACGGAAGAGAATACAAAATGATAGATTGTATCGTAAAAAAAATGTGTAGAACTAAAGAGAAGAGATGTTTCTATTTTTCAGTCGACAAGAGTACGATGTCAAGTATGATGAGATGACTATTTCTCTCTACTATTGATGAGATAGAAACATTTTTACAGAATTAAAATACATAAGGAACTTTTTTTGTTCTTGGTAGAATAGATGTAGAATTGGTCATGCTACGCTGGCTGCTGGATAAAACAATGGATTGTAAAGAGATAGGTTATTGGTGACGAGAAACATTAGCGAAGTCATCGAGTTGTCGTTGATATATGAGTAGTGCCGTAGTGCCATAAACTGGAGAGCTATCAAAATAAACTAAATAGCAAATTACTCTACTTGACTTAAGGCTTCTTTAAAGAGGCACGACGCGAATCTCGTAGAACAATTTCTATGAAAACTTCATGGAAATTGTTTTACAAAAGTCGGTTCGCGCTTGTCTGCGGAAGCCTTTACAGTGACGTTTCTAATGAACTGTACCTACATTCTTTGTTTGCCATGTCATTGTACAAACATTTAAATAAACATTTATTCCTAAGCGCATGTGTTTCCTTCATCATCATAGTACTCTCAGTGAATAAGTCATCAGATTAGATCACAGTAAAGCATGTCATCAAAATATTAAAGATCTGTTCCTAACTATTTGAATACAGGTTTGTAGAGAAGCTAAGTGTTTTAATGTAAAATGTGTAATTAAAAATTAAACAAAAACCAAAGTAGTATAAAAATGTCAAACTAAACATGACTTGAGGAATTATAAACAAGGACACTGCTAGAGATAAAAGTGTAGTACACTTAGTGTAGTGACAGTCTTAATGTTATCAAAATAAGAATTAAAAAGATTTAGAAGTTGCCACAAGTTTAAAGAGACCACAGCCTCTGAGTTTGATTCGACATTTCTACTTAGGGATCAGTCAGATAGAAAATGTCGGCGCTATTTAGTTTTAAAATATTGATCAACAAAATATTGATGTGTAAACGTGACTACAACGATCTACTTTTTTTGTGGGTGGTAAATCATCAAATGACGTCTCCCGCTCTGGGTGGAGCGGGAGGGCGTGTCAGACTTTTACTGACTAAAACCCACCCGTGTTCCTTCAGTTGCCTATATGTCAGGGCCACGGTACTCTTTCGAACTAATTACCTCCTACTGCGTAGGTATCAGCCTAGCTTACTTTAGTATACTATGGTACCACCTGGTAGTACCAGGTAAACTACTAGCTAGAAATCATTCATTGTTTATTGTTGTCATAACTAAAAATACCTACCTATGTATAACTTATACTTAGATGTTTTATCTTAAGTGTAAGAATACTTCAGATAAAACATCTTAGTTACACACTACTTACATGAAGACATGTAAGTAGTGTGTAACGTAGTACGTAGGTACGTCACAGTAACGCTGGACATGACACGCCGGACTTGTGCATGGATGTACGTAATGTATACGTAGATGAAGCCTGGGCCCCGGCCGCTGGTATCAGAGGAGTAATTTGACAGTTGAACAATATTCATTGCGTTATTTACGTTGCTGAGCAACAAATATTTCGAACATATGCAGCAATAGATTAGCAATATCTTTCAAAATGATTTAGATGCTGATTGATAGTGCGTTACACACTATCATTGCATTCATTATCGTGTCTCGCGAGACACTACTGTTTCACTTTCACTCATTTAAACTGGAGGGGATCATGACTAATTTTAGATATGAAACGAAAACTTGATGAACTGGCCTTCAGCGGAGGCAACAATTAATTCAAATTAAAATGCTATGTACATATACATTTCCCCATTTCCCCATTTCTTCCCGTGGGTGTCGTAAAAGGCGACTAAGAGGCTTACTAGAGAATGGGCAGCAGCGTTCTCTATGCATTTTACCACCATACTGCAATCGCCAACCCGCCTGCCAAGCGTGGCGTTTATGGCAAAGCCCCCCAAATTGGGGGAGGCCTAAGTCCAGCAGTGGACGCCTCGTGGCTGAAATGATGATGATGATGAATGATGTACATATACATAGTTAAATAAATAGATCCGTGATTCCTGTGACTTGTGAAGTGAACATGACTGCATGAAGGCTTTCGCAACAAGATGCGGTGCGCCAGCGCGACGCGACTCTCGTAGAATAATTTCTATGAAAACTTCATGAAAATTGTTGTACAAGAATCACGCCCACGCATTTTCGCGCAGGTGCGCGCTGTTATCGACAGCAAGCGTTGTTCCATTCAGCCGATAGGTAGCCTATATAGGCTACAGGCGCGGGCGTGCTTGTCGTTAATGCAATTGCGCGGAACGTTCGCTATTGACTACATTGTGAGCACAGTTTATTCAGCGTTCGTGTATAAAGACCGTTTTCAACTAAACCAAAGTCCGCAAAACTTTTACCATGCTACGAGGAAAACTGGTCAGAACTGACCTGGTGACTCCGTCGTCCACCGTAGCTGGATGAACGACGCATCGTTTCGAGCTTCTGCTCGCCACACGCCTGTGCTTGGGCACTTCATATAGTCCACATCTCGGTTGCTATAAGGTGCCGATCGATACATGTCTTTGAAGATTCGCCATGTTATATAGTTTTGTAAGGTATTTAGTATACGCCAAGTAATTTAATGTTATTCATGTGAAGAGACGTGTAGCATTTTGTTTGTTTTATTGTAACCGAGGCTAAAGATATTGCACGGTGATTGTTATCAAACAATCTATCGATAAGATACGGTGGCGGCGAGCGATGCTGCCACAGACAATACATCTCCACAGGCTCGCCAGGTGCACAGCGAATAGCGCTCGGTGAGAGTATCACAACCATGTTACGAAACACGATTAATTATTATGATTACATTACCTATTACGTGATTAGTTTCCGTTTTAAATTGTTTCTCATACACGATGTTTGGTTCAGTCTTCCTGGACTGAACACACTCACTCTTTCACTCACATGAAAATATTGTCGGCCATGTAGCGGCTTCCAATGTTGATCTATTGGAATATCTCAGATTGGTTGTTGGGTCTAGCAAAGTATCTAATCTACCCGTATTATTAAATTATGTTTGGGTGGTTCTTGAACCCAGGCTATGGATCCTGCAACTGTATCGGAGTAGATAATGTCTACCTAATGTGTGAGTTCGACTGTTTGTTGTGTTGCAGCCCCACAGGCTTGCGCGCTAGTGTGCAAGAATGTATTCTAGAATAGACGTTCGGTAGTGTAGCAAATTTTTTCATTTTGAATATATTAAGATAAGACAATAACATTTTGAGCTCAGCTCAGAGATATTTGCTCAGTACTATATACATATGGTACTATATACATATATAATTCTTAGTTCAATTACATAATCAATGTTATTGTGATTACTTTGTTAGGTTTGCTTATTCATTAATGAGAGCGAGACGAGAGATTGCTTAAATATTTTTGAGAATTTTGTTTCTAGTTTATTGATAATAAGATAATCCTTGATAAGTCACCAGAATAGTGGTCAGACATTCTGTAAATCATATCAATACGATAAAGAACATTATTCAAGTAGACAAAGGTTCATGATAGAGTACTCACCGGAAAGGCACCTGGTCGGCGACGAAGATGTAGTTGAGCGAATACATGCAGGCGAGCAGGTTGGGGATGCAGAGCATGATGAGCATGTACCCCTGGTAGAAGCCGAAGGGTCCGAGCTGCGCCAGCGCCGCCTCCAGCGAGTCGCCGGCGTCGTCCGGCGCCTGCTTGCTGGCGGCGCGGCGCGCGGCGCTGCTGCTTCTTGTCTGCCTCTGCACCATTGCGCGTCAGCTCGCGAGCCCGACTGGCGCGCTGTGCGGCGCGGCTCCGCCGTGTCGTCACTGATAACACTTGAGATACGCACCGCCTGCGCCCGCGGCTTTCTTCAGCGTGCTCGTGACCACGTAGCGATGCTGGGCACCTGCAGCTGTATCCAATAGATGATTGCCTGCGATAATAGAGACAGCTGGCGAGCTTCGCAAAAATGATAAATTAAATGTAACGGCGAAGCTCGCCGGCATTGTGTATTGCTGTTGTGTCTCTTGCTATGTATCATTTTAATGTTAACAATTTTGTTGGCGTAAAATAACGACTAAATAAAGCAGTTACAAAGATTTGACACCTGATAGATTCCTGACTGAGCTAGCTGATAATGACATATCCTGTCAATAAAATCCAAAAATTTGCCATAATAAGAATAAGAGGTAGGTTATAGAACCTACTTCTTATTCTTACTATGGCAAATTGGAGTTAAAGAATTAAAGCCTTTTTGTAAAAAGAGTATGTGAGTTTCCTAGGAGTTATCTATACCACCCTGAATTCCCATGGCGTCTAAAATTTCTCTTGTGTTTTTCCTGCCGACGAACTGTTACGCAGTTTGGCAGGTTTATCAAATGTAACACTAGTTTGGTCAAATTAAATGTCTTTTTATTTTTTTATTGCGACTACAATTGAGCTCCTTCACTACCTAGTTTTCACGTACCAAATTAGGGATCATCACTCAACTCACATCGCTATTTCGACCTACATATACAAAAATTATGAAAATATTAGGCACTTATCTAATTCTGATAAAAACGTCACATAGACATTCACGAAGCTGTTGAACGCATTCGCTACAGATATAGCTAGCATGGACACAATACCCCTATTAGTATTAATCTGTACCTACCTATTAATGAAGATAACTTATATCTACACATTACATCCGAGTAATTCGAGTTGATAAGATACCTCAGGATGTAGATTACGTGATCATTAACTGTGAACACTTCAAGGAATGCAGCTGTCAGCTGTGTGAAAGATATGCGTAGATACGTGTATATATTATCTACTTTATACAATAATAATAATGTTTATAATTATTGCGAGTATGTGTAGTAGATATGTATGCACAGTTCCTGATAGCACAGCAGACTAGGGAATAATTTTGACGCAATCACTTTCAACTACTCGGCAGGCACGTTACCAACGGTCTGCTCTTGAGACACTGGTGCTTTTTTCTCAATAAAACGAAGGGAATGTTTACAGTTCCAGTATATCTCCTATTCGGTTTGTCACAACATTTTAAATCTTCTGGGGTTTGTATGCAGCCAACCTAGGCCGACGCTGGAGTCACGCCAATATTGACTTGCTATTGGGAACCTCAAAGAATCGACGATGGCCAAGCATAGTGTTCCAACTTCCAAGCTCACAGTTCAAGTTCACAGCGAGGTTACCCCGGGCAAGATAAACTATTAGAAACCTTATGCCCAGCTCTTTCTATCTCTTCTGAGAGATGTTTGTCCGAGCCAACCTTATCAAGCCAAAGTTGGTTGAAGTTACAAGACGGAGTTATTATTATTCCCTTTATTCATTTTTAAAACTTATAAATTATATTTTTAAATAGGTATTAGAATATAAAATAAAAATATAAAAAATTGTAGCCCACCGGTATCGGGAACAGGGTCCAAGCTACCGGCGGTCAGGGCTCCAGAGAGAGGAACCTCCTGACAATGCGAGCCGTGTCCAGAAGTACCGCTTTATGAATCAAGCCCTTGACCCAACTGCTTAACAAGAGCCCCTTCAGGTGTTGGTCGAGGCTCTTGGCTATCAACCCATTGGCTGTAATGACTATCGGCACAATGATTGCTGAGTCCACATCCCACATGTCGACAACCTCGCGAGCCAAGTCAAGATACTTGATCTGTTTATCTTTCTCAGCTTTCACGAGGTTCTCGTCATACGGGACCGTAATGTCAACAATCATTGTGCGCCGTTCTAGCCGATCCACCACCACTATATCAGGCTTATTGGCAACAACAGTCCTGTCAGTGATGATGGATCGATCCCAGTACAATGTGATATGGCCATTTTCAAGAACTGGGTCGGGCACATACCTGTAGTACGGCACTTCTGATTCCACAAGGCTGTATTTCAGAGCAAGTTGCTGGTGGATAATCCTGGCTACAAGATTGTGTCTATGCAAGTACTCCTCGTTAGCTAGATGAGAACACCCAGAGATAATGTGTCTAATTGATTCTCCCGGACGGTGGCATGCCCGACAGATGTCCACCGTACCATCTTTCACAATAAATCTCCGGTAATTATTCGTCATCATAACTTCGTCCATAATTGCACAGACAAAACCTTCGGTTTCCCCAAAGAGATCACCGAAACGCAGCCAGGCTACGGACGCTAGAAAATCTACGTCGGGTCCGTGTAGGGCCCGGAAATAGCGTCCGTGAAGCTCCTTACTCTGCCATACTTCCAAGCGGTCATTAGTGTCAAGTACTACAGGCTTGCGCCAGTTCTCGTTAGCCAACGAGAGCGGGGTGAAGCCCTTGTCCACCGCGACTACATCTCGATGCATCCCCACGTTGGCTTCCAGGAAATATTCCCTGAGACTGCATATCTCGCGATTGTGGAGAGTCTTAGCGTTTAAAAAGCCTCGACCTCCACACTTTCGCGGGATATACAGCCTCATAACCAATGATCGTGGGTGATGCATTCGATATGCAGTCAGCAGCGTACGGACCCTCCTATCTAGGGCGTCGAGTTCGGTTTGAGTCCATTTGAGTATGCCGAAAGAGTACATCAAAACCGGCATGACCCAACCGTTGAAGGCGCGCACCTTGTTTCCGCCTGATAGAAGACTATTAAATACTTTCTTCAGGCGGCCAAAGAAGCGCTCCTTCAACGTTTGCTTCATGTCAGTAACATTGATTCCCAACGCTTCCGACATACCCAAATACTTATAGGTTTCGGATGTGGAGAGGGTTCGAAGGTTTATGGAATCTGAGAGTTGGGTTCCCTCGGATTTCACAATCCCCCGTCGCTTTACATGCATGACCGCACATTTGTCAGTTACCTTCAGTAGTTCCATCAGTTGCAAATTGGTGTGGGCAAAGAGTTTAAGATCATCCATATACAGGAGGTGAGATATAACCTGACCACCTCTCCTCAGCCGATAGCCTATACCTGAATCCTCAAGCAGTGTGCTCAGAGGATTCAGAGCTAGGCAGAACCAAAGCGGACTCAAACTATCGCCCTGAAATATGCCTCGCTCGATCCTTATCGGTTCGCTATTCCTTTGGATATTTCGACATCCTGGATAGCGAAGGACCGTCCTCCACTGCCCCATACATGAAATCAGGAAGGTGCGCAGAGTTGCATCGACTTTATACAACTCCAGCACCCTCATGAGCCATGTATGTGGCACCGAGTCATAGGCCTTCTTATAATCTATCCAACATGTCGACAGATTCTTTCGGGAACGACGAACCTGTTGGCTAATGGCCATATCAATGAGGAGCAACTCCTTAGTACCGCGGGACCCGTTCTTACATCCATTTTGAGAGACAGACATGATGGAGTTAGTGTCTATATGATTGTAAATTTTAGCTCTCAAAGTGGATGTGAGGACTTTATAGACCGTCGGTAATCACGTGATCGGCCTATAATTTTTGGGTTCCGCGGTACTACCTGATTTATGGAGCAGGTGGGTAACTCCTGTTGTAAGGAACTGGGGTAGCGAACCAGACTCCAAAGCAGTCTGGTACTGAGCCGCCAAGCGAGCGTGCGATCTTACAAACCATTTTATCCAGAAGTTGTGCAGCCCGTCCGGCCCTGGATACTTCCAGTTGGGCAACGGACGGACTGCACGAGCTACATCTTGGGGGCAGACAGGAATAGCCCCCATTTCTGGTATAAGATCACAGGTTCGCTCGACTTCCCTAGTCCAATCACCTTCGTTGTGACTGACAGGCACCGACCAGATACTGCGCCAAAAGGAACGCATAGCGTCATTATCCGGCAGATGCGTGTCAGCCACACCTTGGATCGGTCGCTCCCAAGCCCTATAAACCCACCTTTCATCCCTCTGGAAGGTGCGATTCTGAGTGTATCGGTCCACTCGCCGCTTATACCTACGAATACGGCTTGCCCATGCATACACTTTTTGCTTCAGGAAGTCTATGCGCTCTGTGACACGGGACATATAATCTGAGGGCTGGTATCAGTCCCTGAGAACGCCCGTCTCACAAAGCGTATCACTCTAGAGCGAGTTTTGCCCTCCCTGAAGCAGATTTATTATTATTAGCCGTTGCTGTCCCACTGCTGGGCGAACGCCTCCCTACTCTCTTTCCACGTCTCTCTGTCCAGAGCTGCCAAGGACCAGTCTTTATTAAAAGAGTCCAGCTCATCCCGCCATCTCCTTCTGGGCCTGCCGGGATGTCTCTTGCCATTAAGCGGACATTTACAAGACGGATTGGATCAAACATTTTTAACGATCGTTAAGTAATTTTGTCATTGGTAAGGGGAAGTTTGAAAGAATAATATAGACGATCGTTTACAAATGTTTTTTTTAGAATATCACTCTTTAGGTAAATGGTATGCAACCTAAACAGTGAAAGAAATGAAGCTATGTGCACGTTCCAGTTTCCTATAGACAATAACCGACAAGAAACTCCACGGCTACTCTTTTAATGTTTTCCAATAACAATGAGAAAAAATAACTTTTTACAAAAAAATAACAACCACCTTCCTTAAAAAAAAAAAAAAACTGGCCAAGTGCGAGTCGGACTCGCGCACCGAGGGTTCCGTACAAACCTGCAGGTATTCACGGTTTATGCATAAGGTTTATGTTTATGAAATTAAATGTTTTTTTTTTTTAATTTTTATATTTGAGTTGACTGAATGTAAATTGTGATTTACGATTTATGACGTATTAAAAAAAAAAACTACTTACTAGATCTCGTTCAAACCAATTTTCGGTGGAAGTTTACATGGTAATGTACATCATATATTTTTTTTTGTGTTATCATTCCCTTATTTTAGAAGTTACGGGGGGTCAAGACTGCCAGGCTGGTCAAGACTGTTAATATGTAAAGGCTTGGTACGGTAAGGATAGACAGCTTTTTGAAATATTCCCGACGGACGGAACTCGATTTGGGGGATGCAAACTATCGTTCTGATCGCCCTCTTTTGCAGCACAAAAGCCCTATCAGAGTTATACCTGTAGCTATTTCCCCATAGTTGAATACTGTATTTCAGTCTTGACTCCACCAATGCATAATAAACTGATTTTAAAATATTTACATTATGTTCATCTCGTAGGCTCCTGAGCATAACATGCTGATGATATTGATCCGTCTATGGCTTTTAGTTCGTTTTTCCAATTTAATATGGAATTAACATGAACTCCTAAAAATTTGACTGAGTCTACGACTTCTATCGACTTCTATCTAACTAGTCAACAAGCTTCGGAGTGGCGCCTTCCAATTGAAACGAAACCGAAAAAACCGCGCCTAAGTTGATCAAAAGTCAAAGTCATGTTGACTGTTTACGTTGACTATCGTGTATCGCGTATATGTGTTGTGCACTAAGAATTCTTGCCGGAAGGTCAAACGGTAAATAAAGAATATTATTTGAGCGTTTTAGATGAAAAAGGCTAGAATTGTGGGAAAAAAAATCTTGGATTTTACACCACGATACTGCGCCTTCGCACAAGGCCATCATTGTGAAGGATTTTTATTTAAAAAAAAACTCAACAAATACCAACGAGCAACCAACTTATTCACCACCAGACTTATTTCTGTTCCTAAACTCAAATGACCACTTCCTGGCACTCGTTTTCATTCGGTAGAAGACATCAAGGAGAATTCGCGGTGAAAACTGAACTCGATTCCGGAAAAAGCTTTTATAAAATGTTTTGATGATTGGATTATTCCTTGGCGTGAGTGTATCGTTTCTGAAGGAGCATACTTAGAAAGTGATATAATAAATTTGAATGCATAACTAACATTTTGTGTATTATTGATCTTTTTCCGGTACTTTCTTGACAGAGTAGTATTTAATAACATTTTACAAAATATTTACCATCACAATCTATACAAGTCTGCATAGGTACATACAAATCAACTATTAAAAACTCTTACCATTTACACTTTGAAACGGAAGCACAGGCATTGTCCCAAGCACCTAATAGTTCCTCCTCAGTTACTAATTTTTGAGCTTTTAAATATTTTTTTATGAAAGGAAAGAGTCCAAAATCACACGGTGCGAGCTCCGGGCTATAGGGAGGATGATACAACAGTGTAGGCCCCGGTTGAGTCAAAATCACGCGGTGCGAGCTCCGGGCTATAGGGAGGATGATACAACAGTGTAGGCCCCGGTTGAGTCAAAATCACACGGTGCGAGATCCGGGCTATAGGGAGGATGATACAACAGTGTAGGCCCCGGTTGAGTCAAAAACTCCTGAGTAAGGCTTGCTCGATGTGCCGGCGAGTTGTCGTGATGAAAATGCCTGTAACTGAGCCGTGACTTTAGTAAAAATCACTTCAGCTCATTTATAACTTGAGGTAAACAAGTGCCTTTGTACCAGGTAGCGGTGACAGTCTTTTGTGAATCCAACACCACTCTTTTATAAGATCGTTTTTAGCAAAGAAAACTACGATCATTCTCTTTTTACACGCTTTATATTAGCTTCACTTGTATGTATGTTTGTTTGTAACCGACTCCTTATAGCGCGATTTTAACCCACTTTAAAAGACCAGCCGGCGTAGCATGACCAATTCTATATCTATTCTACCAAGAACAAAAAAAGTTTCTTATGTATTTTAATTCTGTAAAAATGTTTCTATCTCATCACTAGTAAAGAGAAATAGTCTTCATACTTGACATCGTACTCTTGTCGACTGAAGAATTTTCTACGATACAATCTATCATTTTGTCTCCTCTTCCCCCGACAAATTCCGTTTCTATGGCGATCATGCTACGCGTGCAGATTTCATTTAAACTCTGTAGACTTATCCAGGACCGATGACAATACTATAATTTCATAAATTTGTACCAGTACCCTTGCCAGGGTTACCAGGACAGCAAAAAAAACTGTCTTCGAAACTACGCTGACATACGTCACAAACTACGCTGACATACGTCTCAAAATTTGAAACACCTTAAAAAATAGAAAATAAATAATAGTTAAAAAAAAACAAAAAAACACGCGTCCATAGAAAACCAAACTAAAAAGTATAAAATAATGGAAAAAAAAGCGTGGGGTGCTTCTTAAGGTATTTTTTTATTCGAGATTTAGGTACTGGGAACATCGAATAAATATAACCACATTTCGTCGCTTGTGACGATTGAACCAACATCCTTTAAACGGCAGTCATATTTCTTTATCATTTTTAGGGTTCCGTTGCCAAATGGCAAAAAACGGAACCCTTATAGATTCGCCATGTCTGTCTGTCTGTCTGTCTGTCTGTCTGTCTGTCTGTCCGAGTATGTCACAGCCACTTTTCTCCGAAACTATAAGAGCTGTGCTATTGAAACTTGGTAAGTGGATGTATTCAGTGAACCGCATTAAGATTTTCACACAAAAATAGAAAAAAAGCAATAATATTTGGGGTTCCCCATACATAGAATTGAAACTCAAAAATTTTTTTTTCATCAAACCCATACGTGTGGGGTATCTATGGATAGGTCTTCAAAAATGATATTGAGGTTTCTAATATCATTTTTTTTAAAAACAATAATATTTGGGGTTCCCCATACATAGAACTGAAACACAAAAAAAAAATTTAATCAAACCCTTACGTGTGGGGTATCTATGGATAGGTCTTTAAAAATGAAATTGAGGTTTCTAATATCATTTTTTTCTAAACTGAATAGTTTGCGCGAGAGACACTTCCAAAGTGGTAAAATGTGTGTCCCCCCCCCGTAACTTCTAAAATAAGGGAATGATAAAACTAAAAAAAATATATGATGTACATTACCATGAAAACTACCAACGAAAATTGGTTTGAACGAGATCTAGTAAGTAGTTTTTTTTTAATACGTCATAAATCGTAAACCACAATTTACCTTTCATTCAGTCAACTCAAATATAAAAATTAAAAAAAAAAACATTTAATTTCATAAACGATGATGACGAATGATGATGATGATGACCTGCAGGTTTGTACGGAACCCTCGGTGCGCGAGTCCGACTCGCACTTGGCCGGTTTTTTTTTATTTCATTGAGGGAATGAGGGATCCATTAAGAACATCATTTGCTAACGTTCAAATCTTCATGTGAAATTGAATTCAAAGTAGATGCACCAATATTGAGCATCACCTGGAGTTGTCTATATGAAATACGTCGGTCACCAGTTATTAAATTTTTAACTGCGTCAACGTTTTCTTGAGTCCTGCTCGTCACTGGGCGGCCTGATCTTTCATCATCATCTCAATTGCAACTTCCACGTTGAAATTCTTTGTACCAACGGAATACAGTAGAGACAGAAGGGCACTCATCGCCGAAAGTTTCAAACATTTCGTCGTGGCACTCTACGTACGATAATCCACGTTTGAAGTTGTAGTAGAATATCATTCGGTCGGTAATCACGGTGACTGAGACAATCCATTACACAACTTTCCACAAATCCATACTAATATTATAAATAGGAAAGTGTGTGTGTCTGTTTGTCCATCTTTCACGGCAAAACGGAGCGACGAATTGAAGGCATGGAGGGCATAAAAATGAGACATAGGCTACTTTTTGTCTCTTTGTAACCCCCCACTTCCCTAAAAAAGGGGGGGGGAGGGGTGGAATTTAACGCGAGCGAAGCCGCGAGCAAAAGCTAGTCATACAATAAACAGACTGAGCACAGCAATAAGTTGTGTTCGCCTTTGAACTTGTTACTTATTTATAAAATCAATCAAATAAAAACTTGCGAGACCTACTCTCATATTGCGAGACTTATGGAGCAACCTACGTATGTGCACGAGCTAATGTATCTGACAAAATTGGCAGTATCAAAAGACAAAAAAGTCGGGTGACTTTTTTGTCTTTTAAATATACATTAAGTTGTTTAAACTAAAGATGTAATCATTTTCATCGCACAATTTATTGTTCAGATAATTTGTAAGATGAAAATGATTACATTGGGAGTATTGAAAGACTGACTAATAATAATGGAGTCTGTGGAGTGTTCAGAGCTTCAAGAACTCTTGAGTTTTTGCCCTCGTCGTTCGTCGAGGGTCAAACTTACAGTCCATGATTTAATCATCCATGCGTAGATCATGATGTATGATAGTCCGAATGGATCGTCGCATTTCTCACCGCAATCCCAAAGACACCTTGTATCCAAATAGGTTGCGCTTGTGAAACTATAGGTTATCGATCTGAGTCATCCACTAAATAATAGGGGTTAAAGTTTGAGATATCGTCGAATGGTGTGTTTGTTGATTTTAATTGAGAATAACAATGTGTTGACTATTTCTATACGGAGGGTCTTTAAAACACGTATTAGCTATTTATGGAAACATATATTAATCGGAAAAATATTAACAAAACATAAAACCAAACGCGTTTCGCGGCTTCAGAAAAAATAATGGCGGGAAGTTCCGTCCTTCAAAGAACCAAAGACACCGAACGCTCCAAGTAGCTTCACTCGGTGTTGCCAACACGGCCCTCCTGCGCCGTGCATGTCCTCAGGCACGCCTTACACCATCAGTCTTACTTAGCTTAACAAACACGCATCTGGAAGCATATACTTTATGTTATTATCTTATTATTATAACAATAACGCTTCGGCCAATCATGATTCATAATACTAATAGAACTCCAGTTGCAGGGTTTACATCTCTGTTCCTTTAGGCTTAGGAATTCTCACTCTACTCTGCAAATAGTAATCCCATTCATGAATCTATAACTATCCCTTCTACTAGTCCTTCTATACTTAGGAGGCTTTGTGACTTATTTTGTAGTAAGTTATTCCCAATTCAAATTGTACTGGACATCAAAACAGAGTTGTCTTTAGGCTTAGACAACCTCTTTGCTACGGTCATTTTAGCTCACTCCCTTAATCCAAGACGGTGCCTGGTCCAGTTCACTCCTTTAGTCTTAGGCAGTAACTGTTTCAGCTCACCATCTCTATTCTGGCGAGTGACTATAACCACTTTTTTTTTTGTCCAGTTTCAATTGAATGTAATCAACTTAACCAGTAACTGAAAGTTTTATTCTTAAACTAGGTATGCAACGAAAATATTTTTTTTTTTTTACCTTGCCAACACGCATTTTAAATATATATATATATATTTGCACCTGCAGGTTATGCGTCAATCAACACACCAGTTATCAATTTGAATCCAAGGTTTTATGTTCTCAGCAGCGGCTACCCCATTATAGGATCTACTACTCCTTTCACTGCCCCGCATATCTTTGACTTCATATCTATCTTTATCCAGGCATTTCGTTATTTGGAATGGGCCTTTAAAAGTAGGCAGTAATTTTTTACTTCGTCCGTCATTTGTGTGGCTTTGTATTTTAATAAGAACTAAGTCTCCTTCATGATAAAGTTTAGCTTTAGTGCGACACCGGTCGAATCTTTTCTTCTGAGACTTCGCACTATTCTTTATATTTTCGTCCGCTCTTTTACGCAACTTTGTTACATCCGTACTATGCTCGGCATCATGCTCAAGGTCAGGCCCGAAGCTGTCACTATCGGTACGTAGTCTGTACCCAAACATGACCTCACATGGGACTGCCTTGATTGTTTTGTGGTATGTACTATTAATTGCTTGTTGTAATGGCGTTATGCAACTATCCCAACAATCTTCATTCAAGTCTGCACCCATAGTTTTCATGGCCTCTAGAATTGTTTTATTAAATCTTTCGGCTTGGCCGTTTGACCGCGGCATACCTGTGGCTATTGTATGCAGGCGAATATTTTTACCATTACAGAATTCTTTGAAACTTCTTGACGTAAAAGCGGAACCCGCATCCGTAACAAGTCTACGAGGGTTGCCGAATATCTTTGCTATACTTTCAAGTTCATTTATTACGTTACTACTATCCGTATTACGTACCGCCGCGATAAATACAAATTTAGTAAATGCATCTACTGCAACTAACAAATACTTGTTCTTATTTTGTGTTTCAACAAAGGGACCCAAATGATCCAGATGAATCGTGTGAAATGGTTGTGCGTATTTTGGTAGTGGATATAGTTCACCTTCGTTCGGGTTGCCTTTGTTTTTAAAGTAAACACAGTTTAAACAGTTTTTTATATATTTCTTAACTATGTGTCGCATTCGGGAAAACCAATATCGACTAGAAATTCGTTCAACTGTTTTATCGACCGAGAAATGACCGAGGTCGTCATGGTTGCATTTTATAATTTGCCAAATACATTTGTTTGGGACCACCCAACGACGACCGTGATTTGTACGTCTATATACTTTATTGCCAAGAAGTTCGTATTTGTTGAATATATCCCTATGTTTGTCTACTTCGCCCGACTCTAAACTTTGCCTTATTACGACTATCCGAGGATCTTGCATTTGAACCGAGAGCAACCAATCTGCTTCCGTTATCGACATGACAATTTCCGCTTCGGATTTTTCCCCAGACATTAACGGGTTTCTACTCAAAGCATCTACATGCTTCATACAAGAGCCCTCTCTATGAGTGATATCGAAAGAGAATTCTTGCGTAGAAAGCACCCACCGTGAAATTCGGGGAATTATGTCTTTTTTTGTTAGTGCATAACGTACTGCACTGCAGTCAGTCACTATACAGAAATTAGTCCCTAACAGATAGCGCCTAAACTTTTCCAAAGACTGGACGATAGCTAGCAACTCAAGCTCAAAAGAATGGTATTTTTTTTCATCTTTGGTAGTTTGACGGCTATAATAATGAATAGGTTTTTCACCGTTATCCGTAACCTGCATCAAAATGCCTGCAATTCCGTCTCTGCTTGCGTCAGTATATAGAATACTTTGCTTGGCAGGGTCAAATAATGTTAAAATATCGTCTGAACTTAACGTCTCTTTTAATACCGCGAAGGCGCGGTCTTGTTCAGAATTCCAAACCCAAAGATTGTCTTTTTTCAGTAATTTGGAAAGCGGGCTAGAAAGCATAGCGCAGTTTTTGATGAACTTGCGAAAATAACTGATAAGGCCAAGAAACTGACGAAGCTGGTGAATTGTTTTTGGGACCGGGAATTCCTTAACTGCCCTAACTTTATTCTCGCATGGCTTCAAACCGTCAGAGTTTACTCTATAGCCCAGGAACTCTATTTCAGACTTTAAGAAATGACACTTCTTTAGGTTAAGCGTAAGGCCATTTTCCGTAAAGATTGCCAGTACCTTCTCAAGAAGATGAAGATTTTGTTCAGCCGTCTTACTGATTATCAGAACGTCATCTAAATACAGGACAATCGCACCAAACCTCAAGTTCCCCATGACCTTGTCCATCATTTGTTGAAAGCATGATGGTGCATTGGCTAGACCGAATGGGAGTCGCAAAAATTCATAATGACCGTCCTCAGTTATAAACGCTGTCTTGTGAACAGACTCCTCTGCCATTTTAATTTGATAGTAGCCACTTTTAAGATCCAAACTTGTGAAAAAAGCACAGCCCTGTAGTCTATCTATCAAGTCTTCAATGCGTGGCATTGGATATTTATCTTTTATTGTAATTTTATTTAATGCGCGGTAATCAATGCACAAACGTTTTTCACCGTTCTTTTTATTCACAAGCAGGCACGGACTCGCATACTCGGATTTACTTTCACGGACTATACCATTCTCTAAGAGTTCGTGTACCATATTTCTTACAATTTGCCTATCTGAATGTGATGTCCTGTATGGTCTACATTGCACCGGTTTTTTATCGTGTAAAGTTATGACCATTTCATGACCTTCTACTTTTCCTAGTTGGTTTATATTCGTAGCTATGCATTGCTTATATTTACCGAATAATTTAACCAACTCATCGTGGTGAGAATCTGTATCCAACTCTAAAGATATTTCACCAACAACGTTGCAGAAGTCTTCAAAATGTTTTATGTTTTGAAACGTTAATGTTTCACCAATTCGCGAATACATTATATCAGACCGTTCTGTCACGTTGCGTCCTATCAGTACGTCGCATCCTGATAATTCATTAAGTATATATAACTCAACCTCGTCTATTTTCACGGAATCTAATTGTATGCCTACCTTCACCATCTTCGTTACGTTTTTTAAATTGTCTTTAGAAAATCCTTGCAGTGTTATAGGGGAATTCAACATAATTCTTTGGAGGCTAAATTGTTCTGCCAAATTAGATGTCATTAGGGAACAGCTACTCCCGGTGTCTATGAATGCTTCATGAACAAAACCGTTAATGCCTATTTTCTTACAGAACTTGTCTTTCGCGTTTGAAAGTTGGACGTATTTTGTTTCCTGGTTATTTGTTTGTTCAGGTTTGTCGCTGTTTGAATTCTTTTTATTAAAACAAGAAGTTTCCGAGTGGCCTTTTTTACCGCAAAATTCACATTTTACCGAACATTGAAATCGTTTGTGATTACCGCCACAATTATAGCACTCTATGGGTTTACGTAGACTTGGGGTTAGATTAGTCACGGTTGATCCGGTTGTTGTAGTTGCCGTTGATGTTTGAGGAACAGCACTTTGAACTTGACCTAGAACCTTAACATTGTCACGAGTGTTGACGTTGTTAAACGTATGTTTTACGGTTTTTGCTTTGTAAACGCGGCTGTGCAAAAATCCAGCTAAACTATCGCATGATTTAAAGTTGCTAGCCTCAACGGATGCTGTTATGTTATTATCGCCAATATTCCCTAATATTATCGAGATTACATCATTTTCAGTAAAATTTAAGCACAGACTATCAATTTTTGATTTTTGTTCAAAAAAGAAATCATAGAGCTGTTGATTTTCGACAGGTTTCCGGTCGACGATTTCCTTAAGTAGGTCAAACATGTTTCTCTTCACTCTAAATGTATTAGAAAGTTTTTCCTTCCAATCCTTCCACAGCCAACTTGTCCACATGTGATCATTACGCAATAAAGACTCGTACCAGATTTTAGCAGATCCTTTGAGCTTATTTAGTGCCTGTGTTTAAGCAGTTTAGGTTGATTTTCGTTTGAAGGGTTGGTAATTAACAGAAACAACGTCTTTTTTGCACGCTCCGTATATTGACACTAAAAAATCTATTTCTTAGAACGAGTGGACTGTATTTATATGTAATTAGATATAGCTAGGTACGTAAGCACGCATACATTCATAGGTACGCACCCAACATCTCGGAATCATTTGGACATTCCGCCCACCAAAGAACATCGTTCTTTAATCACTATACTACGTGTATAATCATAAACTAAGTTAGTACATCACATGACCTTAGTGGTCACTTTTAGATAATCTACACAAACGACGTCTAAATGGTGAGTTAAAAAAAAAAAACAAACAAAAATAACAAAATTTCTTATAGGTACAAAATAGTAGGTGCAATTACCTCAAATCAACAAACCATAACTGCACCTATGATCTCAAATAGTAAGTAATAATAACGAATACACGATAGCAAGAAAAACCTTATCATTACATCTGAGTACTTAATAAATACCATACAAAATAAGTAGTAAGTAATACTTAAGAAGTTTGACCCGCCCACCGTGATTTGGTTATAATAATTTCACTCAATGAAACAAAATCGTGGTATAAAGGGTAAAGGCATGAAAAACAATAAGTTTACACAATTTGTATAGTAGGTTAATACCTTAACTTAAAGAATGTAAAATAAAGAAAAATACAAGTAAATATGTTATTTAGTTAAAATGCAAATCTTACTAAGTGGACGCTTATATTCCCCTGTCTTACATTTAACTGTCACAACACGGGTTACGTTGTCGTGACCCGTATGTTTTTGTACGATTTTACCTAAACACCACTTAGCTGGCGGAATGTTATCTTCTTTTAAGATGACAACATCACCAATTTCTGGTTCAGCACCTTTGGTATTCCATTTATACCGCTGACTTAGACTTACAAGATATTCCTTGGACCATCTACTCCAAAAATCGTTTACAATTTTTTGGGTAAGCCTCCATCTGTCTAAACCTACCACATTGGATTTAGAATAATCCTCATCAGCTATATTAAGTAACGGTTCACCTACCAAAAAATGGCCTGGTGTCAAGGGTAGTGGGTCATTGAGATTGTCACTGAGTAAAGTTATCGGCCGCGAATTTAAACACGCCTCGACTTGTGCTAAAACTGTCGCCATTTCCTCATAGGTAAGCGTAGCATTCCCGACTACCTTACGAAGATGTGTCTTGGTACTACGAACGCCAGCCTCCCACAACCCTCCAAAATTTGGGGCGTGTGGTGGTACAAAGTGCCACGTTGTTCGCTCTAACGTAAGTAATTCCGCTATTTCCTTTGGAAGGGCCGACTTGGCACTGTTGAACATTTCTCTCATTTGTTTGTCAGCGCCAACAAAATTAGTCCCGTTATCACTATACAAATCTTGACAGTGGCCTCTTCTCGCAGTGAATCGCTTGAATGCTGCGATAAAGCCCTTAGCAGTTAAGTCAGTAACAGCTTCTAAGTGCACCGCTCGTGTTACCATACAGACAAAAAGGCATATATAGCCCTTGTATGACTTAGAACCTCTACCGGGTGAAAATCGAATATTCACCGGACCGCAATAATCTACTCCAGTAGACTTAAATGGTTTACTGGGTTGTACTCTTGCCTCTGGAAGCGAACCCATGAATGGTACCGACTTCTTCGTGGAATACCTTAAGCAAACGACGCATTCTCTAAAACATTTCTTGACACGTTCCTTTGCTCGAAGTATCCAATACTTTGTTCTCAAGAGATTCAACATAACCTGTGGTCCTCCGTGTAATGTCTTGTAATGAGCGTCGATAATTATGAGCATGGAAACATGATGTTTTGCAGGCATAATTATCGGATGTTTCGTATCCTTGCACGCATCTGCATGAGTTATGCGGCCACCTACTCTTAATATCCCCTTTTGATCTAAAAACGGACAAAGAGTTCGTAAAGAGCTCCTTTTAGCTACACATCCTCGAGTCTTTAACTGCTTGATTTCCTCAAAAAACGCGCGTTCTTGAATTAGTTTAATCATTGCCATTAAAGTATTATTTAATTCGTTTGCGGTAATAAATTTTGGTAAGTACGGTCGTTCACCTTTAGGTAACTTCAAAATCAATATTCTCCTACAGTACGATATAACTTTTAATAATCTTGATAGTGAAGAAAATCTCAACCAAACACATAGCTCGTTAATATTAGATGAAACAACTAAAGACTCGAATTTTTCCTCTTCATGTGTATCTATGACTTCTGTGTTGACCTTTTCTATGTTTTTCTCTGCCAGCCATTGAGGTCCTTTCCACCACAATTGATGGTTGTTCAATTCTCGTGGTTGTAAGCCTCGTGACGCACAATCGGCGGGATTTGCATCAGTAGAAACATGTCCCCATTGTTCATAATCTAAAATATTTAAAATTGTGGACACCCTGTTACTAACAAACGTCGCCCATCGACTTGAACCTCCTTTAAGCCAAGCTAGGACAACAGTGGAATCTGTCCAACCATATAAGTCTTTCTTGGGTATCTCCATTATCTGTGACACTTCAAAAATCAGTTTAGCAGCCAAAGTTGACCCACATAACTCTAACCGTGGAATCGAAACTTCCTTATCAATTGGCGCAACTTTGGTTTTTGCAGTGACTAAATGTACGTATACATTATTTGATTCATCAGTGACTCGTATATAAACCGCAGCTGCGTAGGCTGCTTGTGATGCGTCTGAAAACACATGCAATTCCGTTTTAGAGGCTCGCGTTACGTTTAGCCATCTTGGTATTACAAGCTTATTTAAATCAAGTAAATGATTTTTGTAAGTTAACCACTGTCTAAGCAAATCCTCTGTTAAGCAATCATCCCACTCAAGGCCTGATTTCCAAAGTCTCTGTATAAAGATTTTGGCAATAACTACCACAGGCGCAATCCAGCCTAACGGATCATATAGTCGTGCTATAACAGACAGTATTTGACGTTTCGTGACCGGCTGCTCTTTGTCGTCAGGTAAGTGGAGCACATATTCAAAATGGTCAGATTTTCGACACCAACTTACTCCGAGTACCTTAATGGAATTATTTATCTTAATTGTTGTATTTTGGTCACTATGTTGTTCTCCACTCTTGCCTATGTGTTTCATAAAGGTTTCACTGTTACTGTTCCACTTTTGGAGTTCAAATCCACCCAATTTCATAAGCTCATTCATCTCACAATGTATTTGCAATGCTTCAGTTATTGTTTCGGCGCCTGACATTAGATCATCCATATAATAGTCTAGTTTAGTTATTTTTGCTGCTAACGGGTATTTATTTTCCTCTAACTCTGCTAGTCTTTGTAAAGACTTAACCGCTAAGTATGGCGCGCATGCCGTACCAAACGTCAGCCTCAAAAGCTTATAATGTCGTATAGGATCTGACGGATTAAATCTCCATACGATTCTCTGAAAATCAGTATCTTCATCAGCAATTCGGACCATTCTATAGAATTTTGTAATATCTGCTACTAGACCTATTTTATGATTTCTCCACCTCATTAAGATATGCCTAAGATCTTGTTGTAATTTAGGTCCAACAAGAAGATCATCATTTAATGATACGTTATTGCTTCCCTTACTTGACGCGTTGAAAACAACTCTGACTTTTGAAGTATCTTTATCTTCTCTGACCACTGCATGATGAGGAAGATAGACTGCACGTGGATTCTCTCTCTCTTGCTCATTTACTTCCGTCATGTGGTTTAAACTTAAATATTCCTCAATTACTTTATTATACTCTATACTCAACTGGGGATCACGTGATAACCTTCTCTCTAAACTCTCTAACATTTTGATAGCTCTCTGCTTTGACTGACCGTACTGACATTTAGGATCATCAGTCGCAAAAGGTAACCTTACTATAAATCTTCCACTATCATCTCTAACTGTGGTTAAATCAAATAAGTCTTCACATACCTTTTCGTTTCCAGTCATCTCCTTTTGAATTATGTTAGGTTCGTTCTCCATTTCCCAAAATTTCTTAAGTAAATCATTATCTTCTAAATGTACATGCATGCTAGTCAGATTACTTGCTACAGACGAATGAGGAGCTCTTGACACTGTGCCTGAAATAATCCACCCAAAAAGTGTGTTTTGTGCAATTAAACTACCCTGAGATTGCCTAACAATACCGTCAAGTAATATATTTCCGTACACTTCCGCACCTAGCAATATGTCGATTTTACCTGGTGTTGCATAGGTGGGGTCTGCTAAAGGTAGATTATTAATTTCTACCCACTCATGAGTCGATAGATTGGCTGTGGGAAGCATAGATGTCAAAGAATGCATTACATAAGCGTTAACTTGAATACAATTTGCTGGGTTATGGCGTGATTCCACTTGAAGTGAAACTCTGTGTTTTATTCTCGAATGACCATCTCCCAGCCCCGACACAAAACCATTTACTGGTATACGTTTTAACCCAAGTTACTGAACTGTAGCCTCTGTAACTAACGAGGCTTGAGACCCTTGATCTAACAAAGCACGAATATATTGTTTACAACCTTGTGAATTAAATACCTTAACTCTAGCTGTTGCCAGGAGTACCCTAGCAGGCTGCAGCTCCTCCCTAGTAAATGTAGTAGTTATGTGGGTATCACCTCGTGCTGTGCTCGCCTTCTCGTGTTGTTCACTCGGTGCCACTGTTACCTCACTTGCTTGTTTGGTGATGTCGTTTCTCTCTCTCTCGAAATGTAGCAAAGTGTGGTGTCTTCTTCCGCATTTCTTGCAGCTCATTGATTGACGACACTTTATGACGGAATGTGTAGGTGACAGGCAGTTGAAACATAATCCTTTAGTTTGCACGAACTCTTGTCTTGCCTTCGGCGCCATAACTCCGAAACGTTTGCAATGGTAAATATAATGGTTCTCGTTACACATTGCACACTCAACATCGTTAGACTTTGGTTTGTTTTCAACTGATGTGTGGAACGTTTTTGGTTTCGGTGCGGGCTTCACTGTCTGTGTTGAACGTTGAGTTGTAGAATCTATCATTTCCAAAGATCTAAACCGGTACTCTAAATAGTCTTTCAACTGCAACCAAGTGGGCAGTCCATCGCTGGACAAAGTATTAAGATACTGTTCCCACTGTTTTATTGACTCCGCGTCCAACTTAGCGACGGTTAGATAAACAATAATTTCATCCCAGTTATCTGTTCTGATGCCTATATTCTGCAGTGACTTTAGACAAGTCGATGTGGTGTCTAGTAAATGTTTTATTGAATTAGCCGACTCAGTATTTATTTTCTTGAGTCCAATCAGGTTATTCATAATAGTATTGCAGTTGTAACGCTTGTTATTATACCTTTTTACTAGTTGTTTCCACGCCTCCTCATAATTTGCTTCAGTAGTTGCAAAGTTTCGTAAAAGATTCATAGCTTCACCCGACAAATTACTTTTCAAATAATGTAATTTTTGAACTGACGTTATGGCTTTGTTGTTGTGAATTAGTGATGAAAACATATCATAAAACGTTTGCCATTCTTCATATTTACCTCCGAATGTAGGTAGTGTGATACGTGGTAACTTAACATCACTGTAGCTGTTCTCATTATTACTAGTGGCAGAAGCGATTGGCGATTGAGAAAATGGCGATGTCAAAAATGGCTCCAACGCTTCACGTAAACTAGTTTTATATTGCACGTACAGTTCCTCAAACTGTTCGTAATAGCCCTCGGTGAAATATGCTTCCTTTTTATCTTTCGAAGCTGAAGAAATTATAACCTTATGTCCCTCTTTGAATTCGATATATTGTTGTTCAAGTACCTCCAATCTTGTTTCTAAATAAGGTCGTTTTATCCTTTCTTTCGGCGTTTTCTTATAATTTCTTTCGGCTGTCTTCAAATTGTTCATTAACTGTTCTTGTAATGTAACTAACTTCTCCATTGTATTTGTATTATTAGACGCGTCACTGTTTAACTCCCAACACGCTCACTATAAACTTATTTAGTCTCAGATAGCACTAATCGTTCAAGTCTCTCACTCACTTATTTAATCTCACGTTGTTAATTAGGCTACACTTGCATATAACTAAATAGTTCTCACTTAATACACTGAATCAGTTACCGTACTAATTTATAACTCGTTATTAAACTGTCTCAATATGCTTAAGTATCCGATCATCGGGCGAATCCTTATCTAAGGAATGCGTCCTTTTGTTCTCGCGGCTCGCTGCGAAACTCAATCGTAGGTAACACAATCCGGCTCGTTATGGACCATATGTTTAAGCAGTTTAGGTTGATTTTCGTTTGAAGGGTTGGTAATTAACAGAAACAACGTCTTTTTTGCACGCTCCGTATATTGACACTAAAAAATCTATTTCTTAGAACGAGTGGACTGTATTTATATGTAATTAGATATAGCTAGGTACGTAAGCACGCATACATTCATAGGTACGCACCCAACATCTCGGAATCATTTGGACAGCCTGATAGCGTATCATACTATCTGTCCATGAAAATGTTGATGCATAAGATTCTATCACGTTTAACCAAGAAGTAATATTATTGTTCAATGGTTCAAAATCCGGTATCATATTATGCAAAATTGTACTCACATTTCCGGTATCTTTTGCCTTAAATACCTTTATCCTTTTGCCGGGTGCCAGCGGGGGTGTTCTAGAGCCGCTACTGTTGGAACTCGTACTGCTACTGCTAGAACTCGTAATGCTGCACTTTACGTTTGGGGCGCGAAAACTTTTCTGCACACTTCTGATGTTGACTATTTCTATACGGAGGGTCTTTAAAACACGTATTAGCTATTTATGGAAACATATATTAATCGGAAAAATATTAACAAAACATAAAACCAAACGCGTTTCGCGGCTTCAGAAAAAATAATGGCGGGAAGTTCCGTCCTTCAAAGAACCAAAGACACCGAACGCTCCAAGTAGCTTCACTCGGTGTTGCCAACAAATGAGCAGCTATCGCATCTGCACCATTGTGGTCAAAACCGGTAGTCGATTAAATATTTATAAAAATTGATAAACTTTGTTTCAGACCTTGACTTCTGAAGGAGGATTGACTGACATTGACAATCAAGTAGGGCACGCATTGATTACAAATTAACAGTTTTAGGACTGACTATTTTAATAAAAAAAGAAGAGCTTGTTCTTTACCTTGATTGTTACACTTGGTCAACGTCTCAGAAAAAATGTGTCGGTATTTGTGCTAAGTTAAGTATCCTTACCTTCATGGTGTGAGATATTTTTGACGCAGTAAAAAAATGCTTCCCAGGAAGCAGTCGAATCTAGATCCCCAGAGTTCTAATGTTAATGCAGAAAATCGTGAATCCAGTTTTCCTTACATGTCACAATTCAATCCAACATTCCTTCATTTCTGTACCGATTCAAAAAGGCAGCGCGCGTTTCTACATGCGTTTTTTTGCAGATCAGTCAAAGGAGAATGCCCACGGCACTATGGACAAATGTACTCAATTCAACATTGTTGTGTCTTCATCAAATCATCTTTAAAATACTCGATGACATGTCTAAATACTACCTCAAAAGATTTAACACAAACTACAATGGCATTTTCGAGATATTTACAAAAATGAAATGACTATTTTGAGGTTATGTTCGACCAAAAATTAGTTGAAAAAAGCTATAGGGTTTACGGGTGAGTTTGGTATCTTTGAAGCATATTTGTGTAAAATCTGTAACGTTTTAGCTATGTCAGGTGGCCAGTTCCGGGTGGCCACCTGTGTCTACCTCACCAAGTCTTACTGATTTAGATTTTGCGCATTTTTAAATCACATGCCCGCGTTTCATGAAATTGCAAAGCATCGAAGAAATCATTACTAAAGTAGTCAATCGCTCAGTGTTATATATATCTAGATCCTACTCAAATCATAGATGTGGTAGGTATCATGAAATGGTCTTTGTAAGTAGAGAGGAAAGGAAAAACACACAACACCAAATACAATAAATAAAAGAATGATTATTTCTTAAACTTGTATTTTATTCTTCTAAAAATATGTTATCCAAAAACAGTGCTGGAACACTAACATTGTTATAACGGGCCCAGCTCAAATACCACACTATGCACATTACATGCACACAGCAACCTACAGTTCTTTTTCCCACAAGGCAAGAACAATAGTATCCTACTATAGCGCCTAATGTATCTCTTACATTTTCATCTTTATTTACTAAAATATAACTATAATATGTTCTACTAGACACATGCCTCGATTTTATTCTTCCTCTTACTAAATAATTATTAGTTCCCAATACTAAAGGTAATTCCTCTTCAAACGCTTCCGATACTTCAATATGGTATATGCCATTTTGTCTTATGTGTTCACCATAGTAGGATCTGGCTTGTTTAATTTGATACGAGCCTAAAGCAAATCTTTTAAGCTCCACTTGCCCAAGTTTTGGGAAGTCTCTTAATTGTGGTATATTACCATCAATAGCTGTAAATACAGCACGTCTTCTATTAATGTTTTCATTAATAATGAAATCGCCTAGGAGATTTTGTAGATGAATCCTGGTTTTAGCAATTTCTAAATACTCTGTATGTTCAGGCTTATTTTCAATCAATGGGTGGAACTTGTTAGTCAATGCACATGCAATCCTAAAATCATCCATCATGTGTGATAACGCACGATTAAAGTAATCTTGTCGTAGAAGTTTAAAATCTCTTTTTATTCGTCCATTAACAACTTCCACCACCCATCGACACATTGTGATACATCTAGATTTGTTACTTTTTAAGGTTGTCAGTTGACGTTCGCCCTCTGCCAGTGATTCTGGCATATAAGCCTTAATTCCTACAGCTTCCAGATTTGGCAATGCATCCCTAAAACCTCTGTCTAAAATGAAAACGTCATTATTTCTAAAAAATCTTCTCAGTGCACTTTGATCATTTTCTAATTCTTGATTGATAATAGTGGAGTCATTCTTTGTGGCTTTATATGGTCCTAAGCATTCTAATATAGTACCATCGCAACAAAAAATCATAAAAGGTTTTATGAGATTAGCAAACTTGTGCAAGCTGTATGTATCTTTTTGGAATTTATAATTACTGCTGTTCTGAATATATACATATGTGCCATCACAAATTACTATGGCTGGTTTAACATCTCTCGGTAAATCTGGATTCCCAAAAAGCCCCTCGGGTATTATTCTATTTCGAGCTGCCACATCTACTACTGTTGTACTACCAAAACCTAAACATAAAGGCACAAAGTCTTGTAAAAAGCAGTTTCGCGCTTTGTTCATGTACCGTTCTAATGTGCTGTGAGGCAAATTAAAAAAACTGTGATAGCCGTTCATTGCTGTCTCCAGTTCTGATTTTAGCTAAATAAATGCTTAGTGCTAGACTTGCGGACGGTACTTGACCAAAGAGGGATGGTAACATTGATAGTAGTGTCTGTAACTGTTCTACTGTAAATCCTAACCAAAAATGACACATTTTACTATCCAAATTATTGAAGTCTGTAAAATCTACCTTTCTCTCTACAGCTCTCTGCATTAGCGCCATCATATCATCCATCTGGTGACCAGTAAAATCACTGTATGAAGCCAATAATTCATCCCACAAGTTGGTATTCAAATGGAAATTGCAGATACGGGCACTCAAAGGAACATATATTTTGTAGCGCTGTATCAGTAATTCTTTCACTATTGATGGTACCAATAGATGCTCATTATTGTTGCAGTTACTGAATAAGCAATGGTTTGGTGTGGCAGCAACACGTTTATATGTTCTTGAATTGACCTTATTAACAATCCGTAATATTGGTTGACCACGGTTAACATTCTGTTCTGGCAGAGGGGTTGGCAATGGAATGTTAAAAACTGGTTCAATATATTCCTGAGATGGGTTCTGGGTAGCAGAATCTTCCAATCGGTCAGCATCGTGAGTTTCTTGCCTTTGCATTGTTCTGGTTGCAGTCATCCAGCATGCTCGGCAAACTCTTTCCAGACGTGACACCTGTAGATCAATACAATGACTTGTTTATAATTTGACCAGCCTAAACATGTACAATCACTAGTAAGATAACAGTAAATAGTGTGGAATAGTTTAGGATCCTAGTGAATTCGTACCTGAGAGGCTATAAAGAGAAGCCAACATCCTCTGTTGTTGTATAAAAATATATATATTACCTGATGAGATGGTATCCCTCGCAGTAATATGATTCTTTGTGGGCAGTCTAATGGCACTCTATGAGTTCTTGATCTCAGTATGGAAACCCCACAGCCGTAACAGACGGCCTGGTGTCCTACTGCAGGTGTCAAATGTCCTTGGAATGTGAGTGCATTTTGCAACAGTGTAAAACACTCATGACACACAGTGCCTTCGGTTAACAGCTGAAAAAAAACATATTTAAATAATTATAATTCTGTGCAACTGCAATCTTAAATGATACTAAGTACATACAATTCATATCCTCGAATACACTTAAGTGATTGAAAAATACAATCCTAGTAAATAAGTTAGTTATTACCAACACATCAGTAGAAGGTTCCTACCTATACATGTTCCAATCCGGTAACCCAACGGTGAGGTGAGGAACTAACACACAGACATGGATTGTACTTGTCTCCTCTAAGATTTGTTATATGGTACGTAAACATAAAGCGCAGTTCCTAACTAAAAAAAATCATACTACGTTAAAAACAATGTGCATTCTTACCGGTGTTGGTGAGATCCAGATTCGTAAAATGTCCATGATGTTATTCGGAATCTCCGACAACATATTGTGTCTGCGCCTAAGTGGCGTTAATCTCAAAGAGCAGTTGAGACATTGCATCACAGTAGCACTCGCCATGATCACAACTCAAAAAGTCCGGCTTTTAGTAATAAACAACACTCACGGTGCAGCGGCGTTAAAAGTATGTTTATTTTCAATGGGTTGGCAGCAGTAACAGAGGAACTAAAAGGCTCGACTCGAAGCACAACGTACCAAAACCAGCAGAAATAACAGTATTGTATTACAAAAATATGACAGACGCGCAATAAACGTCAAATAAGGTTGTACCCATACTGATGAAAGATCGATTTTCGATCGATTTCCGTAAACCAACCAGTGGTATTTCACAAATACAACTTGGCGCCGATGCCGCCGTTTACAACCACTGATATTGATAATGCCAACAACAACATGTGATTTAGAACTCTGTTATTACTTTACAATAATAGATTGAACAATCAATAAAAAATCGATATCATTTTATTTTATGTAGGTAGGTACACACATTACCCGCAAAAGAAAAAATGGACATCCCTAGTATTGACAGCCGGTAGTAAATAATGGCGTACTATAACGTCGGAAACATAAAAGCACTAATTATTGTTCAAAAAATTATCCCATTTTAAATATGAATCAAAGTCTTCTTAAATAATATATTTTTATTTTAGATATTTCATGCCGTTCAAGGTTTTGAGACACAAGTAATTTATCAAGAGTACTGTTCCCGGGCAATCTCCTTTGATACAAATGAGTTAACCGCCGAAAGGTTTTGGAGTGGCGACCACGTACTGGAGGACTTAGGTGGACCGATGACCTTGTGAAGGCCGCAGGAATCCGCTGGATGCGGATTACAAAACCAGTCGAAGTGGTGGAGCTTGAAGGAGGCCTATGTCCAGCAGTGGACGTCTGTCGGCTGAAATGATGATGATGATGAAATGAGTTAATAGGTATGGTAAAGTTAAACCATCCTGCTAATTCCTGGCTAGTTGGACTTGGATCGGCTGCCACCGTCTCCTTCAATTCAGCTTTAGGTTCACCTGTGTGAAATATGTCGGCGGTCTTCCACGTGGTTCGTTCTTCAAGTCGAAGTTTCCAATACGAAAGCGTTACAATCAAAAACGCACGGTGCGTTCATTAGCAGTCTCCTCTCCAAACGCAGTATTGATATTGCGAGCCGTTTTTGCCGCGTTAGTTCCGCCACGGAACACGTATTAAAAAAAACTTTTTACAAAAAATAACAACCGACTTCCTTAAAAAAAACACTACAAAGTCCAAAATAAGTTTAATTTCGGAATTCAGTGTCTTATGATCTGTATTTAAGGTTTTTTTTGCCACCGACTTCCGAAATTAAAGTTATTTTTATAATAATAATAATATCAGTGTAGAGCAAGTAACTGAGTTCGTATATTTGGGGAGTTTGTTTACAAGGGATGGAAAAATTGATAAAGATGTGGAAAGAAGAGTGAATGCGGGAAATAAAGTAAATGTTGCTTTACATGCGATTGTGACCAACCAGTTGATGTCCGATAAGGCTTGACTGGCTGTTCACAATGGTGTACTGGTGCCTACGCTTATGTATGGAAGTGAATGTTGGGTGTGGCAAAAGAAGCATGAAAGTAGAATAAATGCTGTGGAAATGCGTTCCTTGCGAAGCATGTGTGGTGTGACTATGAATGATAGACTGAGGAATGATGTGATAAGAGAACGGTGTGGTTTAAAAGAAGATGTAGTGACAAAAATTGAAAAATGTATGCTTAGATGGTTTGGTCATGTTGAGAGGATGAATGAAGGACGGCTCACAAAAGGTATTTACAAGGCAGATGTGAGTGGAAACACCGGGAGGGGACGCCCTAGGAGGACATATAGTGACCTTATTGGTGATGTTCTTCAGAAAGGTCAGGTGCGTAGTACTCGCAACTGGCGTGTGTGTGACCATTTGTATGAACCTAAACGAGGCAAAAGGAGTGTGTAGAGATCGTAGCAGGTGGCGTTCCGTGGTTTCTGCCTACCCCCATGGGAAAAAGGCGTGATTGTATGTATGTATGTATGTAATAATAATATCTTAGGACAACCAACACACCGTTATCTGATCCCAAACTAGGCAGAGCCTGTACTGTGGTAATCAGATAACTGATTTTTGACTTTGTAGTGTTTTTTTAAGGAAGTCGGTTGTTATTTTTTTGTAAAAAGTTTTCATTTTTATTAACTTTTTAGTTATGGTAGATACCCCGCACTAATCTAATCTCGCTATTCGTTCATTTGTCGCGCACAAATTTAAGACTTATATGGTTTTCACATGGATTCCATTGTCCGAATGAAACCAAATTAAAATAGGACCATTCGGGGAGCACCAGCTTTCAAATAGAAAAAAAAATCACCAAAATCGGTTCACCCAGTCAAAAGTTATGAGGTAACAAACATTAATAAAAGGAAAAAAATACAGACGAATTGATAACCTCCTCCTTTTTTTGAAGTCGGTTAAAAATGAGTCGGATTTTCGAAGTATTCATCTTTTCTGTCTATGCTGAGTAAATAAAAAATAACAATCGAAAATTTTAAATTGCTCATTTTTTAAAGAAAACATAGGTACTATAATAGTGTAAAAAGTTTCACTCGAATATATCACAACAAGAAGGTTTAATGTCTATTCAAAGTATATGTTACTATAAAACGGCAATTTTATACTTTAACCTCTATTATAAAAGTTTGAGATAACGTGAACGGTGTGTTTGTTGATTTTAATTGAGAATAACAATGAGCACCTCGCATCTGCATAATTGTGGACAAAACCGGTAGTCGATTAAATATTGATAAAAACTGATAAACTTTGTTTCAGGTCTTGACTTTTGAAGGAGGACTGACTTCCATTGACAATCAATTAGGGCACGCACTGATTACAAATGATCTTTGCTTCAAACGATGATGGGCAATCAAATATATTTATGATCAGGTAATGCTGATCAACATGCACAGAGGTTGGCTGAGGATGTAGTACCTATGAAGTCGACAAGACAGATAACTATGTGTTCTATTATGACGTGTTTGGGTTATTACAAGGTCCTTCTGAGCGCTGTTTATCATGATTGTCTTTGAGAGAGGCGTTGCTCGACTCGCTGCGATACAAAGACGCAAGCAAGGTTGCACGATCGTTTTAAAACTTTAGGGGTTTCAGTCGACAACGCGTTACTGTATTCCTCCCATTTTACGTAAGTGTTGGAGACAACCAAAAGAATTTATAAAAGTCTCCATTCTCGATAGGTAATCCTGGGGCGAGTTCGCAAATTTTTAGTCAACCCATAAACACCGGTAGAATTGAATACAACGCTGCTCAATGTGAGCATCCAAATATTGCATTTCCAACCACTCGGTTGGGTAATACCGAGCACGATAAATTTCATGGTCTACCAAGAAATGTAACGAACTTTCAGACTCCTTACTGTCGAATTTATTTTAATGATGATTTATCAAAACACGTTACGGTACGGTAGGTTCCAAACTAAGAAAGTAATAAACATTACGAAACAAAAAACATTACATTACATGATTTTTCATATGTTAGCTAGCACACGCCACTATAACAATAAAAACATTGAAAACTGTACTCAGGTAGAAATAAATAATAAAAACGTGAACGGAACTAAAGACAGACATAAAGGGCGTGTCCGCTTACATATGCAATGCTGCATTATGTTCATATAGCTGTAACTTGGAGTCACAAATGGTAAACAAGTACCTACCTTTGGAGAAAAAGAAATGGACAGTTAATTACTTATAATACTAATAAAACCATGGTGACCAAGACGACAAGGCACCACAAGCAGCTGTTCATGCATATAACGTAAAGATCAGCCATTACCCCTCCCGCAATCATTGAGGAAAGGAGGTAACCCTACCGTCCGCGCTACCGCAAGCAGTGACATCTAAGCACCTTGCTACCGGTTGCTCAGACAAAAATAATATGAACAGTTCTCGTGGTCTAGCGGAAGCTTGCTAACCACATATTTCAAAACAGCAAATGAATATAAATTGAATTATGCAGTCAAATAAAATAAACAAATACATTAAATGACTCATATTACCAGTCAGTCGGCAAGCCAATTCTGGCGATAGAACATAAACATTGTCTTGAGTTAATAAGTGACCAACTAGGTATTTGTTTCTGTAGCTAGTTAGCTGATAGAATTTATGCCTTTGGACAAAAGATTGAATTTACTTTAGCTTAAATGCATTACAATGCAAATCTAGCAGAGGGAAGTTTGTTATAAAATGTTGTTCCCACCAATGAATTATGAACCTTATGAAGCCGGTGAAAGGGAACACGTAGTTTTTCATTATTTCTAGTATGTATTATGAATAAACTGTTTTAATATACAAGCGTATATTTTGCCTAATATACTATAGATACATATAAGATGTTGGCGAAGATAAATTGTAATGCCACCGTAAGAAAACCAATATCTTTAAACAATTCTCTCAGAGAAACCCTAACATCTAGGTAGCTGATGAATCAACCAGACAGCTATATTTTGAATAACAGCGGCTTTGCCCCACAGCAGAATGAATTTTGGACAAAACGCTATGTAAATAACTAAAATAGACTAACTGAGCTGTACTAACGTCAGTATATTGTCTTACTTTCCTGACGGTGAAGGCGGCCGAACGGAGCCTTCTTGCTACGCTTGGGTGATCCCCATTGAAGTCGAATCGAAGGTATTATCGATGAACAATGTGTCAGATTTTGTTTCTATTTTCAAGAAGGAGTAAGAGAATTTAAGACAGTTTCATATTGTATATGTGACGTTTGATTTTCATAACTAGTCCCTGTTTACTTAACTCAAGAAATATGATCGGCAAACGAAAATGAAATGCAGTAGAACTTCTGCTTCGGGTAGGAACTTTATTGCCGTTACTTTTCGTTGTAGTTATAACTGACTAGATTATTTTATCTTATTTCTACTTCATACGAATGGGCTTCCACAGGGTGGAACTTTAGGACCATCCAAAAATATGCTAGTTGAATAAAAATAATTTGAGAGCTTAAAAATGTTGTGGATACTTTTATTGACGGACGCATGCGCAATAAAATAAGGTAATAAGTAACATAGACACGTACATTTATTTCTTTATTAAATTGGTTTCAGCGTACCTCTTGTAAAGCTTTGTCTGCACGTGTATTGGATAAGGGGAAAGTTTGGGTATTTGTTATTAATTTTTTGTTTGATCCACAATATACATCTATATATCTATATACAGGGTGCGGCGTAAGTAGTGGTCCACCGTTCAGGATTCGATGAACCAGATAATTAACTATAAGAATTAAAAATTTTAAACATTTTTACCCAAGGGTTTAAAAAAAAAATCGCTCTTGTCCTGATGGTGTGTTAAAAATTGGGGTTAAAATCAGAGAAGAACCAACTTTTTCTCCTACCGTTGGTCCTACGCCTGATCTCTCTCCGGTCGTGTCGGATTGACGTCCCATCGGACTATGAGAGTGAGTGCTCTCGTGTCTGCGCACACACTTGAGCACTATAATATCTCCCGCGCCGATGGCTTAGTCTCCGTTGAGATTGGCCGCTGTGGCCGAAATTCGGTCTGGAGGACTATATTATATCTTTCGAATAATCTCGCGACCCTGGCAGGCATCGGTCCTGGCCCTTTAGTTCTGCTGAAATCTCTTTGAGGCGCGCGTGGAACACTACGCGCCGTCGACCCAAGCCTGGTCCTTACCGGGCGGCGAGCTACCAATTGCTCGTCACCCGCAAGCTCGCGCCTACGGTGGCCGGGAGTCCGCTATTGACTTCCGATGCCCTGGGCGTCTCCTCCTGCGGCGGCTAGGGACATGAGGGCGCCGAGACTGCCACTCCCTCACGCGCCCCACCTCCTCCTTCGCGAGCATTACTGATTCGCAGAAGGAGGTGACGGCTTCCCATGCCCTCTCGCTCCGTACCATGGCTCGCACCAGGGCCGGACGCGAGAGGTCGCAAACTACGCTGACGCCGCTAGGGACGTCCCGCACGTCACAAATCTCGGACATGGCCTCCCGGAACCACTCGGTCTCGTCGTTGATGTCAGCAGGCCTGTTTGGTGGTGACACCCAGGCCTGCACGATCGAGGCTTCCAAGAGGAGCTCCCGGTCCAGCTTCTTAAGCGCCCCCCGCGGACCACACGAGGCCTGTCGGACCGGCGCGGTCGAGGTCTGGGCGGAGACGTCAAACCGGATATACCGGTGGTCGGAATACGTCTCCACCCCCTCCATTACGCGCCAGTCATTGACTCACAGTCGGGACTGGCGAACGAAATGTCCACCACTGATTCGCACCGCATCCGTACGCACGTAGGGACAGAACCCCGGTTAAGGACGACTAGGCCTGTCTCCAGAGCCCGGTCCTCCACCAACCTGATTTTTTTAACGATCAGCTGTGTACCAGTGACCGCGCCACCTGCCGGAAGCGAGGAAAACACTGAAATGTGCCACAGCCAAGCGTGGCAGGGTACAGCTAGTACCCCAACTAGCAAAATAATCCTGGATGGCGATTTTATAATGCTACGTGGACTTATAAAGGTCCGATGATGGTTTTGGTGGTTGCTACCGTGCTTTTAACAGCATAAATACATGCTGTTTTTACTCAAGTATGCTTAATCCTATAATTTATACTTATATCGGTATATTGGATCATATTTCCTGGCAAACATAGGATCAAGACTCCTATGAAAGCATGAAACAAGAGTAATTGCACTCAAGACTAATAACTCCGGTAACTCGGACTTATATGCGCCTATAAGATAACATCTGCGAACCATTTAAATCCTAATACTCCTGTAGGAGCATGTACCAGGAATATATGCACTGAGGAGCAATTACTCTTGTTATTTTTACTTATAACCTCATATAAGCTAATATTTTATGGCCAATATAAGTAAATTAAAATTAAATTATTGTAAATCATTTATGGTTTGGTTTTACATATGCTTAAAAGTAAGTGTTAAATGAATTTCATATCCATGTTTTAAAAACAATAAATCACCAAGATTACATAGCATGCAGCACTCGGTAGGATGAATTGTTCTCTATATCGATTTATCGTATGCCGTTTTAAACCTAGACATATTTATATAGGCATTCCACAGTAGTGTTATTGTCCAAGAAATATCAAAGAATCCTGGTTAAAACTCTTAAGAAGCTACTTTTGCTTGTAATGACCAGTACAGGCGAAAACACGCTTTATATAGTTTTGCAAATCCTATTGTAGGATTTGACATCAGCCATTTTGATTAGGTACAACTGTTTTGGTCAAATATTGAAAATGGATTTAAATAAGTGGAAGCGGTTTAATAAAGTGGATCTTATAAAAGAAGGTTAAAAAAAACATATAAAGAAATTTTAACCGCAGTGAGCACCGATGTTTTAAATTTAACTGGTGAAGACCGTATCGCGAATTCTAGCGAGACAAGATAATTGTAGTACTACTTTGGATAGAAGAGGTTCGGATAACGAAAGTACCAAATCTTTGAGCGATATTGAAAGCGATAATAAGAAAGAACTTTCGGATTGTAACAAAAATTTAGAACTGCGTTATTCTATTAAAAACTGGGCTTTAGACTTCAATATTCCTCATGCTGCCTTAAACTCTTTATTTAAAATTTTAAATATGAGAATAAACAATGTTTTGCCTCAAGACGCACAAACATTGCTAGATACCAATAGATAAAACCTACACATCAGTACCCGTAAATGTAAATCTCTAGTGTTAATAGAAACCACGCTGTGACAACCGGGACATATCTCCGATAACAAGAAATGTGTAACACTCCAAGGCTATTTTAAGTTGTTTAAAGATCGGAAATATTGTTGGTTAAAAATTGATCGATATCCAGGAACATCGGCATAAATTTAAATCGTCGGCAACCTGTTATATAATTAAGTTAAATAAAAACAATGTTTAAACTAATGTTTAACCTAGCACGTAGAACAAACCCTTAAAATATTCCTTTAACTTACTTATCTATATATCAATCGATTTTCATGGAAAATTGATCATTGCGGAACCCTAAACGGTAACAATGGCGAATCTTCTTTGGTTTTGAGATAACCTAATATAGAACCAATATACTTATATTGGTACTATGTCACACTTGGAAATGCTAAAAATACTTATTTTAGCACTATGTCACACTTGGAAATGCTCACCAAGAAAATGGCAGCTGCCTTCATAATATTTATTTAATATTAATTAAAATTAAAATGTAAATAAGCAAACAAGAGGCGCTTTAAATTTTTTATCAAAACCATGATAGATTTCACAGAAAATTCAAGTTCCCCTACGAATAAGCTATAAGTAAGACTAAGAACTTGACAATAATAAGTTTTCTACTATGGTTGACATGAATAGTATAAAGATGTTAAAAATATTTTTTACAGATTACAACAATGCACGATACACTCACTTCGACTGTTCACAACATAATTATGAGCTTATAGAAACATTTCTAGGCGCGTATTAATCTAATTTTTTACTATAATTTACTTATAGTGAGATTTACAGGAGTAATTGTATTGACGTAATTCAATTACAGGAGCAATAAAGGCGTATATGGCATTTCAGCGGTCTAATATAAATACGTTATAAGTAAAAGTAGACTTATAAAGTGGGCCCTTTTCGCAACTTATATGCGGATAAAAGCCTCATATAATCCTCGATAAATGATGGTTCTAGGATAGTTTAAAAACCACTTTTTGCTAGTTGGGACTGTATATAATATGCGGTCTCTCATCCATAAGATGCATTATTGATTGATACCATGTGAAAAAATGTGTGTGCGCAATTTGATTTAATTAAAACTTTAACCTTCATATCAGAGGAAATTTGGGTAATAACATGTGGCTCGCAAATAATTCAAATGATTAGTTACCACTCTCACCCCGACAAACAGACACAATGGTACTTATCTTACCAATGTGTCTGTTTGTCGAGGCTGAGAGTGACTCGAAACTGCTTATCCGAGTAAAATAAGGCCTTTACAAGGAAGTAGGAGGTAGTCAATTATGAATGTTATGGATCATTGTATCAATAAAGTGAAATGGATCTAGCAGGGTGGCGGTAAACAGAAACATTACCGCCATCTGTTACGCTAGGCACATACTAAGTACTCTGACTACTAATTCTAATACAGTCGAACACAAAGCATGTCCCTGCCCCTAGTTCCTACCGCTGCAGTACAAGCTTGATGATATAATCTGTGTCGCTCTAGTTGGGTTCGAGCCAAAATAATCTCATAAAAAACTGTCTCCTGTATCAGCAAGTGTGTATCATCACCTTCCAAATGCGTGGCCACTAAATGCGGATAACCTGAACCTGCTAATACACAATAGAGTGTTTACGTTACGCCGAGCACGTGGCGCCGGCCTGGCTTCCGTGATCGCCGGATGACTATTTCAACCTTATTTGTTAGGAGTTACGGTTTATTATTGCTCAAACCATGTTATCACAGAAAGGGTCAACTGTCAGGCGGGCTGTCTATCTCCTTTTAGCTATCAGCGGTAGTCTGAAACAGGTGATCCTGAAGGGGCCTGCGGGTGTCGCGGGTCTCGCGGGTGTCGCGGGTGTCGGCGTGGGCGTGCTCGCTCGGCTCCGCTCGCCACTACTCCACTAGCGCGCCAACCTTCCGGCTGGAGGGACGCCACATTAGCCGCTAGTTGAAGCTGGTCTAACTTGGCGTGCTTGATTCGGAGTTCAAATTCGCGATTAAATATTAGCAATAGTTGTAAAGCGTTGAGCGGGTATTTAGTAGGACCGGGCCGGAATATACGTGCGTGTGTTGCGATGTCGTCGGGGGCGTGCGCCGTCAGCGAGGAGTGGTGCTCGGGCTGGGGCCGCTGGCAGCTGCGGCTGGCGCTGCTGCTGGCGCTGCCGGTGCTGCTGACGGGCGCGTACGGCACCAACTACGTGTTCCTCGCCGCGCCCACGCCGCACAGGTAACCAAACATTACGCACACTCGAATGACTGACCTTTGATCATATAATTTGTGTGCTATGGTTGTTTTAAGTTTCTTGTAAACAAAGGGATGTAGGTACACTAATTGTTCTTAATTAGCGGTCCATATCTGTATTAGTATCTACACAGGGTGAATAGAAAAATCAAAAGCTCTACCCAAAAAAAAAAAAAAAATAAGTAATTTTGTTTGGGTTCCTGAGTGCTTACGGAATTCGATGAAGGTTTCTATAATGTGATTTTTTTATTTGCAATATTTTTGTCGAATCCTTTTTTTTAAATACAATTATCGGTGATTTTTAAACGCTTTAGTTAACACAAAGGTCTATTTTAGTACCTATGTTGAAACGCAAGGCAGCGTGCAATTAGTGTTTAATTTATTTAATAATGTCCCTAACGTGATGTAGCTAAATTCTCCGAATTAAATTAAACTAAACTGTGAGGAACCCTCTCTGCGTGTATAATGCTACACGCGTGCTTCCCGCGTGCGAGTGTTTTCATAAATTGCCGCACACTTATCGATTATTTTCATATTATGTACCTATATAGATAAATAAAGAAGTGTTGTCCGTATTTGTGCTAGCCACGCTTTCCTAACCGACATTCTCACCAATTCTCACTGCAGACAAGGTGGAAGCCGCACTGTTCATCTGTTCCGTCTGTTCTCAAACACTCAGCTGGAGCCTGCGGGGCGAGCACGGCCTACTGTGTGGCTTGAGTCACATATTATTATTATAGGTTGGGACCATAAACCGTGATAAAATGTGTGACTCAAGCCTACAGAGGCCCTGCCAGGATCACGAGATTTGTTCGAAAAATCATGATTTCCCACCCACAAAAAAAACCTGCAGAGGCAGTGGTTGCCCCGCTGGTTCTTATGAGTTGCTGACACAAGAACTTGGCTATTGTACTGTGCGTGTACTGGTCAATAATGTTACTGTTTTCATGTTAATTCGTAACGAAAGTGGCAAGTAAACCTGGGTTACCCGCGAAATTCATTTTTTTTAACTTTTTGTTTGTAGATTAGTACTTATCAAGTTTTATGTTGATCATCGAGAACATTTATTTAGATAAATATGATTCGCGGTGTCAAATATTTATTTATAGAATTCTAATAATAGAATTCATCAATACGATAAAAATAAGCAGTACCCTTGTACTCAATTGTATAACTATGCCATATCACTGTATTTTACTGTGTGTACATAAATAATAAAATAAATAATACGTTCAGAAGTTCATATGACCCTATTGAATGATTTCCTAAAATCATGATATTAGAGGTCAATTCTAACTAAAGAAGTATTGCTGATTCTAATGATTAAAATTCAGTAAAATCATATTTTTAACGGTCCCGAATCATATTTACGATTATAAACTCATGCAGAGTTTATATATATATATTTGTCTATGAAACTGCTCGTAAGTTGGTACTCCCCGGTTATTTAAGTTTATTTTACTACCTACCTCGCGGTAGATGCAAAAATTAGAGTAGAATTACTCGGGGATAAAGGAGTGTTCGTGTTGGGCGAGCTTCCAAGTCTCAAACCCTCGCTGTACTCAGGATTCTAGGAAGTCCCTCACAGCCTTAGAGACCTTCGTCAGGTCCAGGATTCAATATAGCGCCTGTGACGCTTCGTCCCATTAGTGAATAATCTAGTATAAGACATACCATGTTGTATTGGTATGCTAGAACCGGATATAGTACTGTAGTACCACAGCGCAGTATGCAGGCCTATTAGGAGCAGCCTAGGACAAAAATAATGTTGCAACGTGTAGTGTAAACGTGCCACAGACAGCTATGCGCTAACTGTGCGCTCAGCTAGCAAACGTGGTCAAAATAGATACCAGCTTTTTAAACTTGATCTACATTAAAAGATCGTATTATCGCGTGTCTCTGAGGCAAATGCAAGCTTCCACATAACTTCTTGCTGTATTGCATCTAGAGAAACCCGATTGTTCTGTATTTCTGTCCTGTTTTTAGGAAGTGTTGGTACTCTAGTTACCAACCTATATCTACTTCGTACTACCCACATCTTAGACGGCAATCAAGAGTAGTGCGGAAAAACTTCAGCGTGGAACTTTTTAATTGATTGACGATTGTCTGATGTATTTTTCCAGGTTATTATGACATAATAGGTATTTGGTGTGTTACGGTACAGCCTACTTATTTGTTTATAGCTGATTTATTTTAGATATTTATGTTCCGTATGCTGCGACAACATCTGATGCCCAGATAATGAACCAGCTTTTTTACCTAGTTGAACAAATATTTTAGAGAAGATTATCTGTATTTGCGTGATAGAGGCTTTAGGGATTCTTAGGACTACTACCTCACTAAGGTTCTCAGTAAACAAGTCAGAGGCTCTAGATGTGTGTGAAACAAAATTGTCCACAATAGAAGCAAATAAATCTCGGCTTGTAACCTTGTGCAGATGGGCAATTAAAGTAGTGAATGGTCGGTTTAAACGTGGTTTCAAGATGTTCAGAAATAAATATTTTAATGTAGCATCAAGAAACTTAATGAGAAACACTTTCCATTCGCTTATAACCGAATATTCTGATGCCCACGCAACCTGAGATAGAGCAATGCAGAGTGAGCATGCCCAACTGCACACATCAGAGTGAGCATGCCGAACTGCACACATCAGAGTGAGCATGCCGAACTGCACACATCAGAAGTGTCTAGGGATAGTGATCCAGCACGTCTTTGTTAGTAATTAAAAACCAAGTTTTTTAATTTTATTGTATTTTTGTAATTATTTGCTTTTTAATAAGTTTCGTCATTTGAAAAGGGAAATGTTTTTAAATTTCGTTTGAAAATTCAAAAGCTACAATCAAGTCGTATTCCTTTTAATCTTGCAATGGGTTTTAAGCCAAATCAGTGAAATTTCGGGTCCGTGGGTTACGCCCCCGGTGTGTTTTGCCCCCGTGGTGGAAGCCCCCGATTTCGTTTTAGTACTATAATATTTATTAGTTAAATATTTTTATCAAAAGTACAGTCAGATAGCAAAGTGTAACCTATTATAAAAAATGTCTAAGTCATGGTTCATTATTAAAATCAAAATCATAGTTTATTATTATAAATCTTTAATGTCGGTGTAACAAACGTTTGCTTATCTAATAATAGGTACTAATGGGTAATAATAGGTAATACGTAGGTACTTAATATGTAATAAAAATTAAATTAAATGTCTAATAAATAATAATAGGTATCTACGTAAATACAACTTTGATAACAAATAAAACCAAACATTAAAATAAAGCAACAATAACATGCAAAATCACAGATACGAAATTAAAAATCACAGTTTAAAATTAGGATTATTTTAAGTACTTATATACTATTTACGTACTAAGTATATAGGTAGGCATCTACTTAAATATTTAGAAGATTGGTAACAGAATGTTCAAACACTAAAATATAATAAAAACAATTAACATTTAAAATCACAGATAACAAAAGTAACAAAAGAAGAAAAACATAGTAAAAATATTAGGATGATTTGAACTTTGTAATTAAATTATGTAATTTAAGTCATTTATATGCAGTGACTATGGAGGTTACAACATTGATATAGATATAAAATTAAAATGTAGTAATTATGTAACAATAAACATGCAAAATCATTATTTTTAAGCTAAGTAAGTAGGTGATTATTTTTGCTTGACTTGCACATACGGACGGATTTGTTCCAAAAACTCCATAATTGTAATTTGTTTCTTTTCATATTTGTCTGTCAGCTTAGCAATGAGTTTGTCATTAATTATTGAAGATTTTTTCCTTTTACTTATAGGACTGTCATTTCTTCGTAATCTGAAAGTATAAGATAAAGATTATTTACTAAGAGTAAAAAAAATGAATTACTGATATATTAAGCGTTATGTAAGTAATCAGCATTTTACCTCACTTGACCTGTGCTATACGTAGAAATATCAGTTGTTATAATTTCCAAAAACGATAATAATGATGGTTTTCGGCCCAGATAGTACTGAAGCCGTTGATTCCAGGCCTCCACTAAATTTGTGGTTCTATGTCGTTCTTTATAGCAACACCACTTTGAGATCATCCCCGGAGGCTCAAGCCATTGTTCAACGAAATAATCGTTGAATTGGGTGACTTTTTCATCGGGAATACTGAAAACAAAAATTATGATATATATGACATGTCGTATATACTTAAGCATTATTTTTATTTTTGCGTACTTATAAAAACAATCTATGAGCTGTTAAAACTTTAAAATAAAATGAAAATTAAAATTACCTGTTTTCCATTACGGAAAGCCAACCATCTTCTATATCTTCTTTAGGAAGAAATGCTAGACAGGTGCACAGTTTCACATACAATGTTGTTTCTTCGTGTGCCAATAAACCTAAAGACTTCGCTTTTCTGTAAATGGCTCTTTGGAAGTGAACATTACAGCCATGTATTGTGACCGCTGGCAATACCTCTTTTATTGCCAGCATTGTAGCTAATTCAAAATCTACAGTGAATTTCATGGGGCTGAAGTCCGGCACAGCTTCTTTAATTTTTTTAAACATGACTTCATATGTACTTTTTTCTTTATTAACTAGTAGCACATAAAATATAGGCACAATATTGGTTGCTTGTGCATCACTTCCCATATCTCCATGAATGGTAAATATTTGGTAAAATGGACCTGGACAACAATCAAATGTACCATCCCCGAAGTAGTGTTGTATATTTTTGATGTGTTTTAAAGCCTGTGCTGATACGAATACTATAATTCTGTTGTCGTTCTCACAGTAATCAACTAATAGATATTTTTGAAAAATCTCAGGTATAATGACTTCAGCTGGATTACGAAACTGTGTCTTTTCTACATTTAAGGCTTTCTTTCGAGAGTTGTATAACTGTTGCTTGATATTATTGAATTTGGGTATGTATTCATCGAAGGCTGTGTCTGTGTTTTTTAACTCGGCAAATTTTGTTTCAAATTTTTGTTGTATAGAGCTCGAGAAACTCGTTTTCACTTCCTTTTTTAATTTTTCCATAACAACTCTAACTTCATTTTTCATTAAGTTAGGTTGACACTCAGCATTATGACACTTTTGGATTTGTACATTGTCACTTTCCTCACTTAATTTTATAGAACCACTACACTTGCCATGTCTTTTATTTACGCATGTCCACACACTCGATTTATTATTTTTCCTATGAAGATTATAAGCAAATCCGACATGTAGTAACGTTCTTCCACCTAGTTTATTTGAAATTATTTTGTAATTGGTTTGTGCTAAACCCCGTGAAGGACCTGGACTTGCCATTTTGAGTTAACATGACCGACTAAACTTTCTTATCAGTAACATATTGCAACTATGTGGGAAAGGGATAGAAATAGTGCCCATCGCTATGTTTGCTATTTTCACTGTCCGTCACCCTGGACTCTATTGTTTTCAACCCTATCTTTCCCTTTCTTTGACTACCTATCTCTTTCTTTTAGAATTCGATCTGGCTATTGTGTAAAACCAGTTTGGCCGGGCACGGGCGCCTCGTTTAGACAAAGTACAAAGTAATGCATCTAAAGTAAATAATTGTAATATAGTAATAAAGTGAATATCCTTGTAGCATGTTTATAGTATCCAATATTGTGTTAGTTAGAATACTTATTTAGTAAGTTTGTCTACGTATTTGGTTCCGAAACACTTTTTTCATCGTCTGTATCTAGTAAAAAATATTTTTATTTCGGCGAAATCAACTATAATAACTTAATTTAAAATCGGGGGCTTCCACCACGGGGGCAAAACACACCGGGGGCGTAACCCACGGACCCGAAATTTCTGCCATAATTCTGAGTAGAATCAATACAAAAAGACGTTATTATTAAGAGGAGACTAATTATGAAGAAAAACATCATTTGGCGGCAATCTCAGAGTTCGTTTACAATGGGCTCGTGAACACAGATATTCGGCAGATTGGCGAGTGGCGTTTTGTGTTTCTCCGAAGCATTGGCTTTGGGTTGCCTGTACGCGTTAACGGCGGAAATGAAAACCTTATAAAACGTACCTATGTTTTATTTTTTTATCACATTTGAATGTCAGGTTAAGCTACGGTGAAAAATCTAACATAAGCAAAAAATCACAATCTTGATTAACGCAAAAGCAGAGGGTACGTCGTTAATACTACACATACGAAACATTTTATTTAATCAATCTCAGTAGAAGATGCAGTTGCATTTAATTTCAATACGTCAATAGAATATATATTTTTAACAACTTGATACCTTCACACTGTTTATGTACTGTGTGTATTTAGGTCACTATGTGCTTGAGCATTCATTAAATAGACGCCGAGCTCGTTTTATAAGAATATAATTATGATGCCCATCTTATTATGGCAGCTTATTCGTGTAAATGTTACATTTTTGGTTCAAATTAGTGAAAGCTTGGAAATCACAAATTTTCCAGGCGTAGTGTTATCACATGAGACAGATTTATTTAGAGGTAGGATCAGGTCAAGACAACAGAACAATAAAGATAACTGTACATAAGTCTTAATAAAACTTGCAGGAGAGTAAATATTACTGCAGCTGCAGCTGTGTACTTCGTAGGGGAGTGAACTGTCGTAAGCTATGCTCACATGAGCACAGCTTACGACAGTTCGCTCCGACGACTATCCGCTATGACGATCATATGATGTCTTGGGCGGGATCCGCATCAAAATAACATGGTACCGCCTGCATAGTTTCTTAATCGTTAGGGAAGATGTTATAGAGTATAAACAAAAAAGAATATTCTTTCATTTCTGTACTATCACCACCTCCCTTTCAGGGTCGCGAGATGTGTTCGAAAGAGATACCGTGGCCCTGGTATATGGGCAACTGAACGAACACGGGTGGGTTTTAGTCAGTAAAAGTCTGACACGCCCTTCCGCTTCACCCAGAGCGGGAGACGTCATTGGATGATACCCCAACCAAAAAATAAAACACATGGTTACCTTTTCCGCGCTGCTGGAGCGATTATTTACAAAAGATTAACAGGTCCAATCCAATCTAGACTGTCTGGTTTATTGCCCCGCCTTGGAAGACACGCATGCACATCAGTAGTTATTGTGCAGTTTACCGACTTCAGGACGATAAAGTCCCAAGTTGTTGGAGAAAATTAGAATGTTTAGTATATAATTCATTATCCTTATCATAAATCATCTACAGGCCCTTCAGAAGCTGTTTGATTCCGTCATACTCGAGGGCAAAACGCCACAGGCATGGAACAGAGGTGTGGTGGTACTTTTCTTTAAGAAGGGTGATAATACCCTGCTTAAGAATTATAGGCCCATCTCACTTCTGAGCCATGTCTACAAGCTGTTTTCAAGAGTCATCACAAATCGTCTCGCGCGCAGGTTTGACGACTTCCAGCCTCCCGAACAAGCCGGATTCCGTAAAGGCTTTAGCACCGTATACCACATACATACGCTTCGGCAGGTTATACAGAAGACCGAAGAGTATAACCTGCCTCTCTGCTTAGCGTTTGTGGACTACGAAAAAGCCTTCGATTCGATCGAGACCTGGGCTGTACTGCAGTCTCTTCAACGGTGCCAGATTGACTATCGGTACATCGAGGTGCTGAAGTGTTTGTATGAAAACGCCACTATGTCAGTCCGGCTCCAGGACAAAGCCTCGAAACCTATCCTTCTGCAGCGAGGGGTGAGACAGGGAGACGTAATCTCTCCGAAACTGTTCACCGCTGCACTGGAGGATGTCTTCAAGGTTCTGGACTGGAAAGGGGCTGGCATCAACATCAATGACGAGTACATCACTCACCTTCGATTTGCCGACGATATAGTAGTCATGGCTGAGACTATGGAGGACCTCAGTACAATGCTCGATGACCTCAGTAGAGCTTCCAAAAGAGTGGGTCTTAGGATGAACATGGACAAGACAAAGGTCATGTCCAAAGCTCGTGTCATACCCACTCCAATGAAGATCGGAGGCGATAGGCGATTATCACACGGCACCGCGCACCGCGGCGGTAGGCGGTGAAGCGGATCTTATGTCGCATTGCCCTCTATTAAATCCGTCGATGCCTAACACACGAACACCGACCGATCGCGCGGTCAAGCGGTGCTCTCACCGCCACCGCCCCTCCGCGCTGCAATCCGCGCGGTGGGGCGGCGCCTCACACACGGGGCGCCGCATAGCCGCGCGGATCATCGTAGGTGCAGGACGTGATGGAATTTAAAAATGGATAAAACGGAGTTAAATCCAATACCGCGCGAGATACCGCTACAAAATCCGCTTTACCGCCACCGCCCGCGAACCGCCATCCGCGGCGGTGCGCGGTGCCGTGTGATAATCGCCTTACACTCGAAGTTGTGGATGAATACGTGTACCTAGGACAGACTGTCCAGTTAGGTAGATCTAACTTCGAGAAAGAGGTCAATCGTCGAATCCGACTCGGCTGAGCAGCGTTCGGGAAGCTACGCAATATCTTCTCGTCCCAAATACCGCAGTGTCTCAAGACAAAAGTCTTTGACCAGTGTGTGTTGCCAGTGATGACATATGGCACTGAGACGTGGTCGCTCACAATGGGCCTCATAAGAAGGCTCAAAGTCACCCAAAGAGCGGAAATGGAGAGGGCTATGCTTGGAGTTCCCCTAAGCGATCGAATCAGAAATGAAGAGATCCGTAGGAAAACCAAGGTAACCGACATAGCCCAAAGAATTGCTAAACTTAAGTGGCAGTGGGCAGGGCACATTGCTCGCAGAACGGATGACCGATGGGGTCGGAAGGTTCTGGAGTGGCGACCGCGTACTGGAAGACGGAGCGTTGGAAGGCCTCCCACAAGATGGACCGATGACCTGGTGAAGGCCGCAGGAATACGTTGGATGCGAGAAGCACAGAATAGGTCGAAGTGGCGGTGCTTGGGGGAGGCCTATGTCCAGCAGTGGACGTCTTTCGGCTGAAATGATGATGATGATGATGATCATAAATCATACATACATACAATCACGCCTTTTTCCCATGGGGTTAGGCAGAAACCACGGAACGCCACCTGCTACGATCTCTACACACTCCTTTTGCCTCGTTCAGGTTCATACAATTGGTCATGCACACACGCCGGTTGCGAGTACTCTGACCTTTCTGAAGAACATCACCAATGAGGTCACTATATGTCCTCCTAGGGCGTCCCCTCCCGGTGTTTCCACTCACATCTGCCTTGTAAATACCTTTTGTGAGCCGTCCTTCATTCATCCTCTCAACATGACCAAACCATCTGAGCATACTTTTTTCAATTTTTGTCACTACATCTTCTTTTAAACCACACCGTTCTCTTATCACATCATAAATCATATCATAATCTATACCTCTTTCGCAAATAATTCTTACGATAGACTCAGGCCGTTACCGTCCCATTGCTGGGCACGGCCTTCTTCTCAGAGTGCCCTTAGTTCACTACGCTTGCTTTGTATGGGTTGGCGAACACACACACACACAGACCATCGAGAACTTTATGAGACTCTTAGGGGATGATGTTTTCTCTATTACCAAATAATAGGTCTTTTACCTATGAAAATGCCGTTTTGTATGAAAAAAATTAAACGAATTTTTTTCATGTATTTCTTATTTGTATTAATCGAAATAATCACCCATGCAATCAATGCATCTTTGCCAACGCAGTGGCAGTTTATTGATGCCCTTCTTAAAAAAATCAGCTGGACGAGAGGCAACAAATTCTTCAAAGGCATTTTGTACTGCCTCTTGGGTATTGAATTTTTTTCCCGCCAAGAAGTTATCCAAATTCTGGAAAAAGTAGTAGTCTGTAGGCGCAAGGTCTGGTGAGTAGGGCGGATGACGGAGAGCTTCCAACCCCAGTTCTTGCAACTTGGAGACCGTCTGCTGTGCAGTATGAGGTCGCGCGTTGTCGTGCAGGAGCAGCGGAGACGAGCGATTGACCAATGCTGGTTGGAGATGTGCCAGCTTCTCCATCATTGAGTTAAGTTCTTCACAGTACACATCTGCAGTATTGCTCACCCCGTTTGGTAAGAAGCTGTGATGAATCACACCAGCGCTAGACCACCAAACAGTGACCATCACTTTTCTAGGGGTAAGTTTTCGTTTAGGGCATTGTTTAGATGCAGAACCAGGATCCAACCAACTTGCTGAGCGCTTGCGGTTATCAAACAGAATCTATTTTTCATCGCAGGTAACAATGCGGTTCAAAATTCCTTCATTTGTGTGTCTGTTGAGCAGTGCAAGGCACGTCTCGACGCGTACTTCGCGCTGGCGATCATTGAGTTCGTGGGGCACCCATTTGTCAAGCTTTTTTACCTTGCCAATTTGACGCAAATGGACCAATATTGTTTTGACGCTAACGTCGAAAGCTGTTGCTAATTCAGCCGTAGATTGTGTATCATCAACTTCCACAATCGCCTTTAATTCGTCATTGTCGACCAAAGTCTTCGGACGACCGCGAGGTTCATTTTTCAGGTCGAAATTTCCAGAACGGAAGCGAGCAAACCAATAATAGGTGGTGCGTTGGTTTGTAGTGTTAGCTCCGTAAACGTCGTTGATGTTGCGTGCCGCTTGTGCTGCGTTGCTGCCACGACGGTACTCATATTCCATAATTACTCGAATTCTTAACGTATCCATGATGACGAAAAAGATTGAAATGCGATGAAAATGTAACACTAATCAATAAACAAATGACTACTTTTGGAAAAAGAATTCCATGTTTTTAAAATAAAATTAATTTGAAATTAGAATTCTTAGACAAACAAAAATTATTTTGATTTGAAATGGCCAGTACTGCAGAACGGCAATTTCATAGGTAAAACCTAATAAAAATTACAAAAATAATATACCTTACGTTTATTGAACCTTTACCCTACTAACATAGTAATGTTTTCATAGTTTTCAATACGAGGCAAAGAAATCAATGCAAAGCAGGGAAATAATTCATTGGTTCACTTATTAGCCAGTTAATATTATTGTTTTATAAATTTTTCATTTGTTTTTGTAACGCTATTCTGCATAATTTTTCCTATCAGAAAAACCATACATGATATAAGTTAGTTTATTTAAATTATTTTAAACCCATTTCTTAATATGTCCAGACACAGGAACACTTCAGCCCAATTAGCATTCATGAAAAACATTTTAATAACGTACATAATTCGTTAAATAACTATTATTTTACTACAACTACCTACTATATTCTGACCGCGATTCCGCGTGAAATATCTAATAGGTAGTTGTTCCGTCCAACTCGCAACCCGTCACATATCACATCCCAGCGCCTGTTTGTATTATTTACTACGTTTTCGCTTAGCGTTCTTACTGACGTTTTTTTTACTCGGTTGTTTAGGGTCGTAGCGTGATGTTAAATAGCCTATAACTTTCCACAAGAATTGGGCAAATACACTTATCCAAATCCGCCTGACTGTTCCAGAGGTACGCAACACATAAGGAAACAAAACTCTTCAGCTTTATTATTAGTACATACCTACGTAGATTATATTTAATACCTACGTATTTAGTGCATTACATCTATACTATATAATATTATAAAGCTGAAGAGTTTGTTTGTTTGTTTGATTGAACGCGCTAATCTCAGGAACTACTGGTCCGAATTGAAAAATTATTTTTGTGTTGGGTAGCCTATTTATCGAGGAAAAGTATAAGCTATATAACATCACGCTACAATCAAGAGGAGCGGAGCAGTAAAGAAAAATGTTGTAAAAACGGGGAAAATCGCACGGGTAGGCGATTCGACGCGACGGGAAGGGTCGGGGGAACAAGAAATTTAACGCGGACGAAGTCGCGGGCAGAAGCTAGTTTAAAATAATTATAATAATAATAATAAATAATAATAAATTGTTTATTAATAAAAAGGGTCACATTTACAATAAATACGTTAAACAATTAAAATAGAGCAGATTTGCTAATTTGCCTGAACTAGGTAGAACCTGTGTTTCAGGCTACAAATGCAAAAATTCTTATAATGTAATAAATTAACAAGGTGTAGTAATAACTAAAATTAAAACTTAGGTAACAAAAGTAAAATAGCGAGGTAGTGGTTTTATTTGCAGACAACTAGTAAATCTTCTGTCTGTGCATAATCTATGGTTAAGTAGTAAATATTGAAGTATATTTTTTTTTACAGCTATAGTAGTTTAATTTATAGATACTTAGTTTTCTATTTAATCTATTGTACAGAAATGGGCCTAAAAATGTATAGAATCTTTCTACAAAGACATGTTTTGAGGTCTCATTTGTTATACATACTATATCATTCCGTCTCTTGTTAGTATTGTCAGCAGTGTAGGTAAGCATGGTGTGCTGTTTTAATACTAGCTGCATAATGAAAAGCTGCCGAACAGTCAGCACGTTGCAAGTTTTATAAAGTAGATCTGTGGGAAAAAAGAAGGGATGGAAGTTTGCTACTTTCAGAATTGCTCTTTGAGCTCTTTCAAGAGGAAGCAAATTCGTTTTTAGTGCACCGCCCCAAGAAGTGATACAGTATTGAATAATAGATTGACATAGGGCCAAATAAACTTGTGTGATTAATTTTTTGTCTGCTAATGTTCGTAATTTCTTAAATACATATATAAGTTTACGCACTCTTTTACTAAGGCTTTCAATATGAGACTATGAATCAACATATTTAATATCAATATCTGAGAGGTTGCGTATTTCTGATACGTCTTGATATTATTATGAGAGTGATTAGTATTATTAGGAAAGAAGAAAGAACGTAAATGCGTTTATTTGCGGTAATACGCTCGCCGGGCCGCGCCGCCACCACATCCCGCTACGCATTTCATGCACTCTTGCGCATGTCATGCTGCGTAGCTTGCGGGTATTAGTCGTAACTTGTGTAATAGGTATAATAACTTGGTAATAAAGTAGTGATCATGTGTTCCGTGCGTGGGAGCACGCACACGTGTCACGCTGCGTCTGCGCCTCTTGCGCCGCGAGCTGTGAGCGCTGCCACCGCTGGCGACGCGACATTATCGCTGGGGATCACTAAATGTAAAGGTAATCATTAATAAATAAATAATTTCCAATAAAATTAATTAAGATTCAGAAATTTTAAGTCGTGTGTGGATTATCGCGGCGCGTGTTATTGCTGTCAATAATAACTTCTCAATGATCGTTGTTCGTTCACCTTGATACGTCGCGTGATGTACAGGAGCGCTGTGCTGTTATCACCGCGTCCGGTCTCGAGATCAATAACATATTATAAAGATAAACTTTCACTTAATATTGTCTTTTATTTGTAGATAACTGTGTAAGCCAAGAGTTGTTACTTATACAATTCTGATAGTGCAAACAAACAAACAAGTATGGGTGTCCTAACAATAAGGTCAGTATCGCGCTAGATAAGCCAAAGGCGATGACCGACTTATAAAAAACATTGATTTCCTAATCAATTTAGTAGTTATCTTGTTTAGTTTATCATTGAAGACACCACATACTACAGTACCTAATTATCATATCTGTTGGTAGTCGTGGTCGGGAGGTGTCAGGCCGCAGGCACAGGACATGACCCTCGGGGCACTGGGCACTGGGCACGGGGCATGGGGTGTCAGTACGTAAGCCCACGTAGTTAACGGACGTCGCAAAAATCGCAGCGGGATTTTTATCCCACTGGATTTTAAACGCATTGCTCAGCACCGAGAGTTGAAACACTAACGCTTTGTTTTGACGCAGCGTTGAGACTCACTGGTGCTACCATAATATCCGTGGGTGCTACACTCCGTGCTGGATTTTCGTAAATAAAAAACCTGTGCGCGAAAAAAATCTGCCGCGATTTTTGCGACGTCCGTGAGTACGTCGACTAAGACCCGGTGAGCATTCACACAACACAGCAATATTTATAAAGGCAAGTTCCTGTTACCATACATTAAAATAGTTATCAGTAAGTACCACTATAGGTACCAGTAGGTACCACTGTCCGCCTCCCTGCGGTCACACACACACTGACGTACAATACAACCTCCTTAGATTCACCACAAACATTGTTAAGGTGAATGATATAACCAGCCCGCGAAATTCTAATTTTCTCACGTTTTTTGCAATTTGCAGGCCAGTGCTAGGTTGTATGTTGATTAAAATATTATTCGCGCCTGTAAGACATATGTAGTTACAGAATTATAATCGTCAAAATCATCAATACAACGCTCTAAGTTCATAAAACTGTAGGAATTACTTTTTCTCTTTTTTTTTTTTTTTTTTTTTTTTTTTTTGTTCTTAGGCCTTTATGAACTTGAAGCAGTAATGCTCGTGAAGGAGGAGGCGGAGCGCGTGAGGGAGTGGCAGTCTCTGCGCCCTCACGTCCCTAGCCGCCGCAGGAGGAGACGCCCCGGGCGTCGGGAGTCGATTGCGGACTCCCGGCCACCGTAGGCGCGAGCTTGCGGGCGTCGAGCAATGGGTAGCTCGCCGCCCGGTAAGGACCAAGCTCGGGTCGACGGCGCGTAGTGTTCCACGCGCGCCTCAAAGAGATGTCAGCAGCAGTGAAGGGGTCTGCTAGGACCGGTGCCTGCCGGGGTCGCGTGATTGTTCAAAAGAGATACCGTGGCCCCGGCACTGGGCAACTGAAGGAACACGGGTGGGTTTTAGTCAGTAAAAGTCTGACACGCCCTCCCGCTCCGCCCAGAGCGGGAGAAGTCATTTGATGATTTCCCATCCAAAAAAAAAAAAAAAAAAAAAAGGCCTTTATGAACTTGGAGGGTCTTACAGTCGCGAATAATATTTTAATCAACATACATACGTAAGAAATTTTGAACTTCGCGGGCTGCTTTGGAGCATTCACCTTAACATTAATTGTTATTTAGATTTTTTTTAACAGATAAGTACTTGTACGTTATAATTATAACTTCCTCTAAATCTCCGAATGTGTACTTTATAAACAAAGGATGTAGTTCAATATCCCGTTTTGGTCCCACTAGTTGTTTCTTTTAGGTTAAAAGTAGGTACTTCGATGTGCTAAAGTGTTGGAGCTTTCAGGTTTCACTAGTCCGGCTAGTCGCTAGTAGGTGGGTAAAGCACAGTTTGTACATATAAGCAGTCTAGGCGGCAGTTGTAATAGGCCGCGTCCATTCAATGCCTGATACTAATAAATATGTAAATCAGTTGGTGTGTCACGTAGTAGGCACTGAAGTAGTGATGTATGGTAATGGGGCTGCATTGACCCGCGCTCGCCAAACACGCGTTATTCAAATCAATGAGTTGTTTGGAAACGTTCACAGTGGATCTAGCTGTTCTGTTCCTTATTAGATCATATTTGTGGTCGTTAGCATAACGATTGATGACAAAAATACCAGTTTCAATATTTATGTTTTTGAGCTCTAAGCAGGAATTTAATTAGGTAGTACATTACTATACTAATTATCATAAATTGTGACATAATAAAAATATAAAGATTGTAAACATATTATGTTTCTAAACTAGTTGTTCCCGCGTCTTCTCCCGCGAGGTTGTCAGAAATTATCCCACAGGAACTTGCTTCCGGGCTAAAAAGCCTATTTTACTTCTTATAACATCGACTATCTACCATTGAGCCTCGTAAAATTCAACAAAGCTGTTTCAGAGATTAGTCGGAACAAACAGACAGACAGATTAAAAATAAAAGTTACTTTGTAATACCTACGAGCCGTTTATACTTTTAGGAATATGTATTTAGTAAACAGGTGTAATTTTGTCATCAGAAACACACATTTCATGTTTATTATTTACCTAAATGTAAAAGTACTTAAATTCAGTAAAGTTAGAAAATATAAAATATTTTATTGTCCAGGTAATACAGAAAGCAAACATAGGTGTTAACCTTAAGTTTAGACGACATGAGTAGCTTAAATATTACCTACAGCTAATTACAGTATATTATTTATTTAACACTTTAAGCACATAAATGTACAGAGGCGAGTGAACCCCAAACTAGAAAATAATATGTATGTAGGTATGTATGTACACTGTTCTTCTTAGAAACTCACAGCGGACGGGCGCTGGCTGGCTAGCACAGCTAGTTTAAAATAATTAAACTAAATAATAATTATTAATAGAGTCCGCAAAGTTAGGCTAAAGGCCAAGAGGTCAAGGCATCGCGCATGATCTACATGACATTTGCGGCATGTGTGCGCGCTGACACCCAGAACACGCTACCGCATCACAGCCGAACATTGTGCCGTGGACAAAGCTCGCTTGATGCTGCTGCTGTTTGAACCGCAACTGGGCTGCTGACCGCTGCTCATACAAGGCGCCTCAGTGTGCACACTGTGCCGCTCTGTGCTACTGCTAACCTAACTGATGTAGCTACTATCTCGACGCACGCGGCTGTTCGCTGGCTGACATGTTGTACAAGTATGCTCCACACGTGCCCGGTGCCCGCCTCCAGCTACTGACTCAAGTCACTGGCGTACAGCGGTACATTCTAGTGGAAGATATTTTCATCAAACTTTGAAGAAAATCTCATCTCAAGCTTCAAACTATGTGTCCTCTCCACTCTGCAAGCACCGAAAACCAACGTAACGACTTGTTTACGAAGACCATTCTACACAAACAAATATATTTTTTGTCACATAACTAAAATTGTAGCCATTTAACTTTTTGCTACCTTTACTTACTGATACGCGTTGGATTGCCTATTATGTGATTCAATAATAGAATACTAGAATTATCCGTCAATTACTTTTTGTTCTCTTCTATCCAGTGTCGACAAAAACATGACCGTGAACTGAGCAAATCCAATTTCTCATTTCAATGGGAATGTAAGTTAAGCGCCGTTTGTTTTTTCTTGTTGTGTGGAATTTTCTCAGTCGGCCCATTCCCTTGGCCGTGACTATTGTTTACATAGAATGGGTAAAGAGTGGTTCGCGTAAAAAGTGTAACGGCTTCCAGCACGCACGCTCCGCTGTCAGCGCCCGCTCGTGTCGTGGATGCGGTGCGCGCGTCACAGGCGGCGCGGGTCGCCTTTGCGTACGAACTCATTCTATTCTATTTGGGTGCGCAACTGAATGTCTGCGGTGGTTTCGAGCACGATAACAGTTCATGGTACACATTTTATACGGAAGTAACAGATTCGCCCGAGTCGCTGAGTATCGGCGAACAAATAGATTAGTAAGCCAAGTGTAACTGACCCTCTAACGATTCACTGAACAGCGTGCGAATCCACTTAAAAAGAATACCTAATGTATATAATGATCAAGTAATTAAGGGCACGCTCATTAATGAACATGAGACGGAAGTAATTAAGAAAAATCGTTTATCCTAATCCCTGTGGTATTAAATCCTAATGCGATGATCGAATGGTACAGATGAGAACAGATGTGCCTAAAAATAGTAAGTAGGTACCAATTATTGTTTCAAAGCTCTCAAAGGGTTGTTTAAGTGTCCATTAGGTACTGATTCTGTTTTATTAATGAATATAACTCACTAATATTATTATTATCATTTACTATAGTTAATTATAGCTAGGTAACCTAAGTAGGCATACCTACTACAGCTACACGTACTACATATTTATATGGTACTTAATTTTTTTCTGTTTTTGGCCAGTTAGTTATCCTTCGAGCGGACATTGTGACGAACCAAAGTTAGTCAGGTGCCTAATTAACGAGACAGGTCTATAGGTCTATCAGGTCCCTGCTGCCAGAAAAGAAACCAGACCATGGACAAATAAAATATGGTCACGACATTCGTAGTAGTAGCGAAGTAAGCATCGACCAAGGTGTGTGTATTTATTTGCTGAAATCATTTTACGCCTTAAGGCTCCCTCAAACAGGCGCAGCGCGACGCAGGGTAGTCTGTGAAAATCAAATTGTCTTACGTTTATTGCAATTTTCACATTAGTGTCAAGCATTCAATTCCATTGAATGACTATTTAATGAAAAAGTCATTCAATGGATTTAAATGAACTTACAGCCACACTCACGAAGAAGCATTAAATCCGTTAATCAATGGTATATCTCAGACACATAAAGAGGGTTTATATTGATAATTTTGATTATGTAAAGCCATATTTTTTACGGTCGCGAATTATATTTTGTTCAACATAGGTACAACAACGTAAGAAATTGAAATTGGCGGGAGATTCTGGAGCTTCCACCAGTAATAAAACACCATTTTAGTACGGCTTCATTCCGGAAATATTCTTGCGGTATTAATTAGTTTAAAATAGGCACTAAATCAGGTACTTAAATGGTTAGATAACACACATCAGCACTCGCGAAGGTGCAGCCTGCACGCAGGATGCAGGTAACTAATAAGCTAGTCAAGTATCGATATCTATCGTGGTAAACAAGAAACTCGTCGAGTAAGTATTTAAAATAAGTGTGTGTGTTAGATGTCGTGAAGGCCGCATCTAAGGTGTGTGACATCCATCGAGCGAAGAGGCCGTACGATAAGAAGAAGAAATAAGCAGTACCTTTGTTCTCAATTGTATTAATATGCCTTATCACTCCGTTTTTTTACTGTGTGTACATAAATAATAAATAAATCAATAAATAAGAGCATTTTATTATCACTTCTGTGCTCAAAAGTCGTTTAGTTGGAAGAAGAATGAAGTGCGGGATGGATGTGGAGTATAGGATGGGTCGTATGTGTGACAAATGAGAAAAGAAAACTGTTTTTATCTGAAGAACACACATCGAAAGTGTTTCTTTAGATTGCACTGAAGAGAAGCACATAACAGATCTTTTATCTGTTTTCTGGAGAGGATACTTGTTGTGTGACAGATCACATAATGAAAATTATGTGTATAATTTATTCTACGGTATCTTGTCTCCTGGATTGATCACATGTTTTTTTTTTTTTTTTTTGGATGGGAAATCATCAAATGACTTCTCCTGTCAGACTTTCACTGACTGCGGCTAGGGACGTGAGGGCGCAGAGACTGCCACTCCCTCACGCGCCCCGCCTCCTCTTTTGCGAGCATTACTGCTTCGCAGAAGGAGGTGACGGCTTTCCATGCCCTCTCGCTCCGTACCATGGCTCGCACCAGGGCCGGACGCTAGAGGTCGCCGCCGCCGATCGCCTCCATGAGGACACGGCGGTGCTCTGCCCAGGCAGGGTACACCTCCACCGTATGCTCTACCGTGTCCTCCAGACGATCCTCGCAATGGAAACACCCGGGCGTTTCCTCCCGTTTTATCCTGAACAGGAACCCACCAAAGCACCCATGCCCGGTGAGGACCTGCCTCAGGCGGAAGGTGAGGATGCCGTGGCGCCTCTCTATCCACTTATCAAAGAGGGGACTTACCGCCGCAATTGTGGCGTGCCCAGCACTGGGTTGCGACAATCGTACCCGCCATGTCGCCATGAGATCACGCCGGAGCTCTAGCCGCCACCGTGCCGCGATTTGTCGCGGCAGCGGAGTTTCGCCCCGGCGTTTCACCTCCTCGCGCAACTCCCACATGTGCGCGAGGACCTTTGCCTCCAGATCCCATGGCGGCACTCCGGCAAGGAGGCTCGCCGCCTCGCAGGAGACCGTGCGGTATCCCTGGACTAGCCGGATGACCATGACCCTCTGGGCCGCACTCAACCGGCGCACTGGGCGCAGCTTCAATGAGGGCGCCCACACCGGCGCCCCGTAGAGGGCCATGGGCCGCACGACCCCCGTGTAGAGCCTCCGGCAGACGTTTGGACCCCCCAGATTGGGCAGGAGCCACTTTAAGGCAGCCCCAGCCCCAGGTGGCGCGTTCCGAGGACCATAAAAACCCATGGCCTCGGACTTGTGCAAGGCCACCTCGAGTTCCAATTGCCGGATCCTTTCGACGATTGTCGCTACACCTGGATTTTTCTTGAGTAGTAAAATAGCATTAGATTCGCTAAATAATCTATATCTATCTATATAAAATTCAAAGTCCTGAGTGACTGACTGACTGACTGATATATCAACGCACAGCCTAAACCGCTGGTCCTAGAGACATGAACTTTGGAGGGTGTGTTCTTTGTGAAGAGTATCCACTAAGAAAGGGTTTCTTGAAATTTCACCCCTAAGAAAGTGAAATGGGGGTTTGAAATGGTGAATTTTTCGATATCCACGCGGGCGAAGCCGCGGGCAGAAGCTAGTTAGTTACTAAGTTGCGTATTTGTTTTGATGGACGCTGACCTTTATTATTTGGTGTATTATTCTGAGGAACACCTTAAAGAGAACATTATCGTGGTTTTCGCAGTTGATCAGATCTGCATATGAGTGTACTTATTTATAGACATAATCAGCGACTATTTATGCGATGTGATAAGTATGCTAAGTTAGAAGGCGCAGCTTCTGCCTAGAAGAGCGTGTCAAGTTTTGTGTGTTTATTGTACAAGTTTACGAGTAACTGTGTAACTGTATGGGTACCTGTAGGCCTTGTTCCGAGTAGGCGGCTGGCGGCACATTCGACAAGTGCGATACATTCGCTACTACTTGTTAAACAACTTCACTAACTGAGGGGAGGGGCTCGTCGGGAAAGTGCTCCAAACTTATTGAAACCTGGCGCCTAACAAGGCGTCAGTGAAAGTACAGGCGCCCTCACTAATGCCAACTTGGGCTCTAAAGATGCCAACCGATCTGCGATTTTCCCAGTGTGGTCAGGCAGTCAATGGGCAGCTTCCACCATCAGGTGTGCCATCGGTCTGTTTTTAACCTAATTGAATATCTACCGAGTTGCGGTGACAAAGATCTGAATTTTATTATACTATGTGTATTTTGTCCATCTATGGAGGAATGATGAGGCCTTAGTTTGGATCTCCTCAAGCTTACATTTTTAAAACGTATTATTACAATTGTCCTCAGATGCCATGTGCCAGAATGCGAGGGCAACTTTTCGATGGGCGTGGCCAGTTCAGAGCAGTGGTCCGCCGAGTGGTCGTCGTTTGCGATGCCGGCGCAGGCACGCTGCGAGCGCTGGCCGGCGACGGCGCACGCGTGCCGTCCCGACGTGTTCGACAACAGCAGCAGCGTGGCGTGCGCCGCCTACGTGTACCAGCACGGCAGCAGCATCGTCTCTGAGGTGTGCGTCTCATTATACTCGAGTAACATTCGCAGAATTGGCTTAAAAACCTAGTCTTGTTATGCAAAGCTGCATGAACATTTGGATGGTGAGCGTTGTCGTTGTCGTCAGGTAAGGAAGTATATAACTAAAAGATTGAGTTTCTTTTTTCGGAAGAAAATATAAAACCGGTCGATAAATGTTACGACAAATTAGTAGCTCTGCAAGCATGAAAAGCAGTCGCCAGTATATATCCTAGAACAAGACTTGTTCTAGGATATACAGTATAATTAAGTGTAATTTTTAATTTAGTTAAAAATTATTTCTGTATTTTCATAGCATAATTGGGCAAGCGTGTAGTGACTCGCTTTTGCTTCTTTTAGCCAACTCGAGTTCATGAGAGTTCGTAGGACTCGTAAAAAATAGTATATATTTTTGCACTTTTGCGTACATTTGTGTCGCTTGTGAAAGAAACGGGTTCCCGCGAGTGTCACGCGCCACGCGATGGAGCCCTCCATCATGCGCTCCATGTCTCATGTGTGTGACACTGGTACGCTAATTCATTGACCCTCTACTTACACATGCGTTAGGTGTCAACTGCTGACACGACACGACTTCTGACCTACAAATATTTCTCATTTCAGATTTGAATTGTATGTGTTGTTTCCAGTTCGACCTGGGATGCCAGGAGTGGAAGCGCTCCCTCGTGGGCACGGTGCACAACGTCGGCATGCTCATATCGTTGCCCATCATGGGCTTTGTCTCTGACAGGTAAATTAATACTTATGTTATTGTTATGCATCGTTTATTGTATCTACTATGAGTTTGAGCAGCCATTGCTCGTGGCTAGCTGGTAATAGCCGCAACAATCGATCACAGTTGGATGGGTGACCATCTTTACATACTGAGATCTTGCAAAGCACGTTAAGATCTTTGACAGTCGTTAAGGGTTGTCTGACAACCAGTCTTACGACATGGTATCGTGTTATCCGTGTAGTAGTGCCGACCACAGCACATTTGGGAAGGGCTTGGCAGATCAAGATGAATCTGCGCAGTTATTTTTATAACAGTCCAATCGTCGATTAGCGTCGGTACCCGATCTTATCGATGACATACCTATCTACTTAACAAATCAAAATCAGTTAATCTACGATGATTACTGTTTTAAAGACTATGTACCTAATTGGTTTGTATTGCGTCGATTAGACGAATGTTAACTTGCATTAAATTGTGTTTCGGTACGGAACACTAGTCATGCGCGACGCGACTCGTTCTACAGTCTATTTTAGTATCGATGCTCATATACTTTTTAACCGCTGACCGCACTGTTGATTGAGCAAAAATCAATCGTATGTGTGTAATGTTAAAGTCGTTAATCTTAGACCTTGCTATCAAGCATGGGACATGATAAAATTATGTAAATAACATTCATAGGTAAGTAATAGCAATTTTTGACGTTTATATTACTGCCTGCTTGTTTATTTTATGTTTAAAGTAATGTTTTTGGCCTTGAATAAAGTCATCTTCTGCGCGAAAAACCATAAAAGCAAAAAAACAAGACGGGCCCTCTCTCCCAGATCCGAGAAATATAAATGTACTGAATGTTTTACGCGCTGCATGCTTACATCAATTTTATTTACACAGAAACCTAGCGTAGCGAGAGCGACATCTATTCGAATATCAAGAAATCAATATAACCACTAGCGCAACAGTGCTCTGACACCACCGACCACAGATCCGATCATGCACAGAAGTCGCACAAAGTCATGAAATAGTAGAAAACATTTCAGTAATAGGTACGCCACGACGTAGAGTCCCTCCGTAATCTCTCACTTATCTCCTGGTCCTCTGCTGCAGATGGGGCCGTCGCTCAGCGCTAGTGGTGTGCGGCGTGGGCGCGGGGCTGCTGGGGCTGGCCAAGTCCTTCGCCAACTCCTACCACTCGTACTTGCTGGGCGAGCTACTGGAGACCGTGATGGGCGCCAGCGTCTACCCCTCCGCATTCGTGCTCAGTTAGTATACGCTACACGGTTTTTTACTTCTTGTTACTTGCTTTAACTTTGTGAACCCTTGCTGCATGCAAAGCACCACATGAAACAATTATCTTATTCGATTACTTAATTATGTTCTGAATATCTTATACTTAATTAAACTTCAAGCCGCGGGCACAGCTAGTAAGATGATGTCGCAGGAGTTCTAAACGATTACGATCATGATGGTAGTGTCGTACTTCTTAAATTCGTGTCACCAAATAATACCGTTTGATAACTCTCCAGTGATAGAATGGCTGGGCGTCGAGCACCGCATCCTGGCCAGCCTGGTGCTGGGCATCCCGCTGTCGCTGGGCGCGGCGTCGCTGCCGCTGGTGGACTGGTTGGCGGGCTACTGGCGCACGTGGGCGCGCCTGGCCTACCCGCCCTCGCTTCTGCTGCTGCTGTACCCCTGGCTGCTGCCCGAGAGCGTGCGCTGGCTGGTGTCGCGTGGCCGGCTGGACGACGCCGCGCACGTCATTAAGCAGGCTGCCAAGTGTAACGGGGTGCGGCTGCCGGGGGAGGCGCTGGAGAAGATGCTTCTGGAGAAGGAGCAGATCGGAGGCAGCGCGGAGTCCAACATAGATGAGGGGCTGTTCACGGCGCTTGGCAAGTGAGTGCAACTTTGCGAAGTTTCATAGGTCTTGATCAGAATCGATGTTAAAATCAAACAAATAATAGATTATTTAAGACAAGGAAGAGCGATGTCTCCGTATACAAGTTCAATTTCTTTAAAGAAGACTCCAGTCACAATTAACCTTTAAAAAAAAACCGTGTCTCCTGGTTGAAAAGAAAAAAACACCATTATTCGATACATTTGCGCGCAGCTTAGCCAATTAGTCACGAGTACGGGCCCTAGGTATTTATTCGCAGATTGCAATGTGGTAAGTATTTGTAATGAATAAATCATGTCTTGGAGATGTACCTAATAAATAAATGAAGTTATATCCCGTGATTGTTTCACAACGTGACTCAAACCTTGCTCATGTAGACGATTCCCGCTGCGATGCATTATCTAACTCTGCTTTTCCTTAGTAGAACTTCTTATAGGTAGGAGATTACATACTTCTGATTTGTTTTGAATGGTATGCCAAAACTATGAAATCTAACAACTAAAAGAGTTATTAACTTGTTAGTTGATACGTACGGTGTGTAAAAATACTACGCTTATGGGAATTTATTAATTTGTATACATTTATTTAGTTTATAATTTATGAATGCACAGTAAAATATTAAAGCTACGTTCGACAGATTCTACCATTTGATTAAAAGGTACTGCTTATTTCTTTTGAAAATTCTTCTATCATATCAGTGAAAGGAGAAATGAAAAATTGTAATTTGACTTGGGTAAGTCTTTAGAAAATAAATATAAATCTTGTAACATAAATTAACGCGTACTGGCCGTGTGGCTGCAGGTACAGCGTGCTGCGGCGGCGGCTGGGCGTGTGCTTCGTGTGGTGGATGTCGGCGGTGTTCGTGTTCTACGGGCTGGCCGTGTCGGCGCACGCGCTGGCGGGCTCGGCGCACGCCAACTACGCGCTGGTGGCGGGCGCCGAGCTGCCGGCGCTGCTCGCCAACACGCTGCTGCTGGACCGCGTGGGCCGCCGCCCGCTGCTCACCGCCGCGCTGCTCATCACGGCCGCCGCGCTCATCGCCATCCCCTGCCTGCCGCAAGGTGAGCCCGCCGCGTACTCATGCCCACTTCCAAAAGTATGTCATGTTACAGTGACCATTTAAACACACATACTACACGAGCAGAGCAGTGGTGCAACGGTCGTTAGCTCTCCTGACAAAGTTTATTTTGTTTATATGTATGCATGTAATTACATATTAGTAAGTCGGCTGTGCTACGGAAAAACAAAGCAACTAACGTATTTTTCAAAATCAGTTTTTTTACATATTTGGAACATTTTGCCTATAACGGACACTGCTACATTCACAGAATCATCGAAAAGGCTTTAAGTTTCGAGATAAAAGTTTGTAAAATAAAGTAACTGCAGGTACTTGTCTAACATATCTACGGTAAAACAAAGTAAACCACAATGTCTAAGCAAAAACAAAGTAATTGCACGTCGATTACATTGTTTTTACGTTGTGAAATGATTTAATTGGCTTTTCATTTGATATAAATTTCTTTTTAAGCCCCTTTATCTAGCTATAAGAAAATCAAACAACTTTACTTTGTTTTTGAATTGTTAAAAATGGCCAAAATGGCAAATTTGTTAACGTAAAAATAAAGCAAGTACAATGACAAATGTATTAAATGGCTTCATTGTCTTTGTTAAAAACAATTAAATGCATTTGCTTTGTTATTAAAACTAAAACTTAACTTGTCCATCTCTTTTTAAATTATTTACAAAACAAAGTAACTGTAGTTACTTTTTTACTGAATTGTTCTTTTTATTTAATATTAATTTTATGTCTATAGAAAAATATTTTTTTCAATTTAAAGGAAAGTTACCAAAAATTACTCAAAAAATTGCTTTGAAACAGATAGAACTAATTATTTTACAAATTATGAAATAACAAAAGTACTGAAGTTGTCGCCAGTACGTTTTAAATTTGAGATTTTCGGTTTTTTGCTTCTCCTGATAATTTTGCTTGACTGCAATTACTTTGTTTTTCCGTAGCGCAGCCGAAGTATTCTTGTATTTTATAGTGGTTTCCGATATATCTAACTCGTATGTTGCACCTACCATGTTTTGTCTCTGCCTCAGGCATTGAGTCCGCCTTTGTACAATTTTTTAGGGTTCCGCACCTAAAAAGAAAAAGCGGAACCCTTATAGATCACTTTGTTGTCCGTCCGTCCGTTCGTCCGTCCGTCCGTCTGTCAAGACCCTTTTTCTCAGGAACGCGTGGAGGTATCAAACTGAAATTTATATGAAATACTCAAGTCTACTGTCCCTTGGAGCTGTGAAAAAATCAAACTTCTAAGCCAACGCAATCAAAAGATATAGCTGTTTATACCGCAAATTTACACAAATTTTCGAAACTCGCAAGGGAATCAAAACCTAAAGTGTACTTCCAGTCGATCTAGAATTTTGAAATTTGGTACGAAGTAACGTCTTATAGCACAGATAAAGGAAAAATTGCTAAAACCGTAAATTTTTAGTAACATCATATAATAAACAGAACAAAACACAGACAGAAATAAAACCAAGAACAGAACTACGACTCGATTGTCGTGATGGGTGAACTTTTTACTTATATACCTACGGGTTTCTACGGAACCCTCGGTGCGCGAGTCCGACTCGCACTTGGCCGGTTTTTTTACTTGTACATAAAGTTTGAATAAATAAATAATATATGTGGGCTAATGTACTTCACGAGAACCGCGTTTATGTGAATGTAATGCGCAGTAATTTTTTTAATTACTATTACGTACCTACTTACAATATAATATACTTCGGAAAATAGTAAACAATATTATGATGATTAATTAACCACTTGCTCAAGAATGTGGTTGTCGCCACTAAGTACCCACAGGTCTTGTTATGAAGTAAACATGAATTCGTTAACTGTAATGGATGTTTGCGCCAACTTAATAGGAACATCGATACATTGTGCTGATTGCGACACGTGCAAGTTTAGTTGACCAAGTTCAGCGATCGTTAATGATATCCATGTCGCAACGACCAAATGATTACACCTTGACTTTAGCCTTTCCGATATAACTTGACACCCACCACGTTGACCTGATAAGATAACTTAGATAAAAGCCTGTAGACTGTGTGTACATACAAATGCTATCGTCGGGTCAGGACAAATGTCTCGGATGATACACGCTGACTTTTGGCCATAGCAATAGTTGCAATATCGTTTCTGTAACGTTGCATATCGTTACCGCCTTGCTTGAATTGATAATCTAGAGGAAGGGGACATTCTCAAGCAAAATCGATATGGTATTTATCGGTTTATTATTTTAGGGTTGGCCACAACAAAGTGGTCAAGTTTGTAAGACCGAAGTATTTATTTTGGACCGAAACTGGTAAGGTATGAGCTTGTGTTTCCTGAAACACCTTCCCGATAACATCGTTGTTGTAATTCTGGAGTTTCTACTTTTGATATAAGTATTTATTTAGTTTGATAGTAACTATATATATAAGGAGTAACATAGGTTGTTTATTGTTCCGGTAGCACGTCCCCGTGGATAAAGTTATTTTGTCGTTACAAACAGACATTCTAATTTTATTTATTTGTATAGATGTTACCGGCCAAACCCGATTTTAGGATGAACTAGTTTCGCATAGGCCAAACCAATTCTCCCTACACGCGATAGTACAACCCAGTATAGACCTATGCAGAAAAAACAAAAGAAACAGCATGTACAGCCTACTACAGTAAAATAGTAGCGATGTGGTGTCACGGTGTCATTCCAGTGTGAAATTTTAACCGTTGTAATCTGTTACACATAAACACGTAGAGCCATTATGTTGATGAGAAGGGAGAACTAGTTTGGCCTAGGCGCAACTAGTTCATCCTAAAATCGGGTTTGGCCGGTAACATAGATATGCAAACGTTGAATCTAGAGTAAGGTAAAAAAGTGAGCCGTCGCGGGACGCCTGGCAGATGTGAAACATGGAAATTATTTTGTAAAGATAATATTTATAAAGCATACTTTACGAAAGGAAATAAACATGGTATAATCAAAAATAACATATTAATTATATGTTAATTGTCACATAAAAAAAAATAGCATCGGTATTGGAACTTTAAGGCCACTAACTTTCAGTATGGGCCCACTGTGCGTCGCCACGCTCGCCACGTCAAAATTTAGGTTTACCTTCGCCTATAGATGTTTCACATCAAAATGACTTACAAATGAACCAATGACAGATCAGTTGATTATGTTAGACTAGCGACTTCTTCCATGTCAAATTTTTGCTCCCCTGACCCTTCCCGTCGCACCGAATTGCCTGCCATTTTCGTTGCTGCTACGCTCCTTTTGATCGTAGCGTGATGTTATATAACCTATAGCCTTCCTCAATAAATAGGTTACCCAACACAAAAATATTTTTTCTGTTCGGACCAGTAGTTCCTGAGATTACCGCGTTCAACCAACCAAAGATACAAACTATTCAGCTTTATAATGGCTGTTAATCTAGACTAGCCTGTTAATCTAGTGGTTAGTGACCCTGACTGCTAAGACTGAGGTCATGGGTTCGATTCCCACCCAGAACAAATCTTTGTGTGATTAGCACGATTATTTGTTCTGTGTCAGGGTGTAATTTATCTATAATATGTATGTATTTAGAAATATATAAGTATATTTATCAGTTATCTGGTTACCATAGTACAGGCTCTGCCTAGTTTGGGATCAGATAACGGTGTGTTGGTAGTCCAAGATATTTATTTATTTATAATATTAGTATAGATAGGTAAATGCTCACAAATTAAGAAACATTGTCAAAGTAAGTATAAGATTTTTCTAGAATATTAATAAGTCAGTGTGTGTGAATTATAATTTTCTTTTGTAGTGATATTGAGGGGGAGAAACGATATTGGCTCATAGTTATAAATAAGTAAGCATTTACTTCCACATTTAAAAGTAGTGACTATAGCTGCTTTTTTTAGATAACTGGGGAATACTCCTGTGGAAAGACAAGATTCAAAATAAGTGCGATAAGAAAGGTATCAAAATATCCGTAAAGAGCTTAACGCTTTTTCCACACCACCTACCCACTAAAGTCAAACGATATGTCACACAAACTTAACATAAGCCATAAAAGCTCCGAGAGAGTCTGCGAAATTCTAATGTTCTTACATTTATTGCAATTTGCAGGTTTGTCAAGCTGTATGTGGAACAAAATATTGTTCACGACCGTCATAAATTATGGCTTTATATAATTATAATAATTAAAATCATCAACTCAACCCTCTAACTTATGTGTTTTTAATGAAATAGTTATTTATTCAATGAGGTTAAACGCACTTAAAAGGTTGATTTTATTGATTATAATTCTGTAAAAACACATTCTTTATATTCGCGAATCCCTGTTAGTTACAATAAACGTAAGGAAATTCAAATACTATCTACATAAATCGATTTTAAGATTTATCCATACGTTCGAACAGTTTAATAAATACCTATGTCATTATAATTACCACGTTATGATCATCAGTCATCACGTTGAGATATCATATTTTTTTGTAAACATGTTATTTTTAGATATTATTCATTGTCCAAGTGATCTAAAAAATTCAGTGATCTGTATAGTTTTCGTTTTGAGTTTTTGCTATTATAGTTTTAAAAGGCGCTATTTATTTTATGAAATATGTGCAAAATCGTACTGTTTTAAAAAAGTTTGGGTTTATTTTAAACAGTGAATTATCTAAAAAACAGTGAGTTACACACTTATCTAACTGGACGCCAAACTTTAACGTTCTAGATTCTAGATCATCTGGAAGTAGGTTTCGTTCGGTTATTTTTATCTATAAGTATGTCAGTCAGTGATAAAAATATAGATTTATCTCAATAATCCTTTGAGCTGTATATATAGCTCAAAGGATTAATATAATATATTGAGTAATATAGGTATTTTTAAATTCTATAAATATTTATAGAATTTAAAAATACCTATATTACTCATGGAATTTAGGTTTCTAGTCTAAAGGGTTTTAATAAATAAATAAATCTTTAATTTGTTTATCTTAAATAGCCCTCCCCCCTATCTTTTAGCCCAGAAATGATTCGGGTCATCATAGCAAATGATTTCAGGTTACAGCTATTATTTGCTATTCGGAAAGGTTATTCACAATAATGTATGATCATTTGATGTAAATGTGTTGCAGCGAGCGGCCTGTGGGGCACGGGGCTATACCTGACCGGCAAGATGGGCGCCACCATGACGCTGAACGCACTCTACGTGTATACCGCCGAGCTGTTCCCCACGCGCGCTCGCCAGCGCCTGCTCGCCGCCTGCTCCACGCTCGGCCGCGTCGGAGCCATCCTCGCGCCACTCACGCCGCTGCTGGTGAGTACTGCGCACTAACTGTATGTATACACCGCCCAGCTGTTCCTCACGCGCGCTCGCCAGCGCCTGCTCGCCGTCTGCTCCACGCTCGGCCGCGTCGGAGCCATCCTCGCGCCGCTGACGCCGCTGCTGGTGAGTACTGCGCACTAACTGTATGTATACACCGCCCAGCTGTTCCCCACGCGCGCTCGCCAGCGCCTGCTCGCCGCCTGCTCCACGCTCGGCCGCGTCGGAGCCATCCTCGCGCCGCTCACGCCGCTGCTGGTGAGTACTGCGCACTAACTGTATGTATACACCGCCCAGCTGTTCCTCACGCGCGCTCGCCAGCGCCTGCTCGCCGTCTGCTCCACGCTCGGCCGCGTCGGAGCCATCCTCGCGCCGCTGACGCCGCTGCTGGTGAGTACTGCGCACTAACTGTATGTATACACCGCCCAGCTGTTCCCCACGCGCGCTCGCCAGCGCCTGCTTGCCGCCTGCTCCACGCTCGGCCGCGCCGGAGCCATCCTCGCGCCGCTCACGCCGCTGCTGGTGAGTACTGCGCACTAACTGTATGTATAGACCGCCCAGCTGTTCCCCACGCTCGCTCGCCAGCGCCTGCTCGCTGCCTGCTCCACGCTCGGCCGTGTCGGAGCCATCCAGCAGCGGCATGTGCAACACAGAGTGTTCTCGACGTGCGCTCGCCGCCTTCTCCACGCTCGACCTGACAACATTCCACGATGATCTAATTCGGTCACGTTAGTTACTAGGCGGTTGGCACGGTCTGAGATTGTGTAACATAATTAAAACTGTTTTCAAATGTCCTGATTGAATAATCTTGCAATGAATAATCTATGTGTCTGTGTTTGTGTCGCAGGCGGTGTACAAGTGGTGGCTGCCGACGCTGCTGTTCGGCTCGCTGCCGCTGCTGAGCGCGGCGCTGACGCGGCTGGTGCCGGACACGCTGCACCGCCGGCTGCCCGATAGCTTCGCCGACTTGGACGCGTCGGCGCAAGAGGAGCCACCCGCCCCGCCCTCGCCCGTCCTCCACAAAGTCTGACACTCACAGCTCCAGCGACTACAGTACTCTGAGCGGTTGCCGGGCTTAATGACTTAACGGGCTTCAGACTTTGTATTTTGTCCGATGTAGTGTTGAATTTTTTGATTTGTAATAATTTCGTCTCAACTAGAATAACATTACGCTAGCATATACATATGCTCAGCTACGATTGGTTGTAATATGGTTCTCATTGCGGGGCAACTAAAATTAGAAAATTCTTAAAATTGGTTCGCGGGATCTACATTACCGATAACACGTGCCACGGTCCAATTGTTAAGTCTTGAATTTTAAGCTGAAATATAATTTCAACTTGAAAGTTGCATTTTTTGAATCAATAGTTTCATTTTAGTTGAGAATGTCGAGCATTCACCTCGTTCTAGAGGTTATGCTCGTGTATAAAACTAATAGGTAAAAGGTGACATGTTTGGTGACATGGTTTGATTTCTCTATTATGCTTATTGGGGACCTAAAAATAAGTTTTTAAAACATCCCAGTTATGAGTTATGTGTATTCAAAGTGAATAGTCTGTTCAGGACAGGATGCGCTGGGCGACACTAGGTACTAGAGCTTCGGCATCACATCTATCGAAAGTTGTTTAATGTTTGCCACAAATTATTACTATCAGTATTGATTTAACTGTGTTACCACTATTTTACTTATCTTATTAAGTAAAAATAGTGGAACATTATGTCAGAATGTGTCACCCATACGTATCATACAATGAACAGATTATTTAAATTATTTAGTTTGTTAAAGTAAATAATGCTTGAATGTAACGTGAAAATATTGTAATTAAAAAACGCGTCGTTTATTGATAACTTCATCTTTTCTTCAATATACTTCTGTGTCCACTGACTGTATAAGACTCACTGTACATTTTCGTAATTGACATTATTAAATTATGTAAAACACTGTATCTGTAAGAACTTGCTGCTTTATCCTGTCCAGATAATAACACCTGATGGTGGTGGTGACGTGTGGTTGTGGTTGTGATGTGAAACACTAGAGCGGAAACATTTTTTATTATATATTTTGATAAGAATAATAAGGACAGTAAAAAATAGGCTTTTTAAAATCTTAAGTATTAATAATTATCTGGCACTTGAGAATAGTCAAGGCTCGAGAAACTTGTAGACCACTTTGAAAAAAAAAAATGTGTGCAATTCACACGTGCGTGGTAGAAGTGAAACCTTCAAAAATTTTGGCTTCAAGATAATGAGGCGAATGTAAAATTTCGCGGGAAGAAGATAATTGTAGGTTTTAGTAATTATCATAGTGATACAAAGTTTAATAATAATTTTACATTTTATTCGTATATATTACATAGATTTATTCAGACGGTAAACACGAGTGGAGGGGGTACGAAGCAGAGCACAAAGAGAACGACGAACCTAAGAAACACTGTATAATGCTTCCTATCTCATTTTCTCCCACGTTAAATCTTATGAATTTAATGTATCGGTCTCTTTTTACAGTCGCTCTTTCGTTTCATAGAATTTTAAATCACAACGCTGCTAAAGAAGTTTTCACTTCAAAAAGATATTTTCAATTACTCTTTCGATTCGTTGCCTCTCGATAGCATTGAAACAGAGGAACTACTCGATAATTTTAAATACTTTATTTGTTTAAAATACATTGCATGGTGATATCGGACAAGCCTTACTTGTGAAATTCCAAATCACCTCAAGGTCAGAGGTGAAATATTGAGTGCCACTGGTATTGTATGCGTCGCTGCGGGTGCGTGGTCTACCCGCGGGCGCGGGTCTCACGGGTGGTAGTCTCACAGAGACATAAGCTTGAAGCTACTACCACACGTGCAGACATTACTATTAAAATGTTTAATTACAAATCAATCATTCCGGAAGGTAACCTTACAGTTTTAATGAATTTCTTAGAAAAAGTTTCTCAAACTACTTACAGCCAGGTTCATATTTGCTGTTGCCTTATAAAAATGGGGTGTGAGTAGTTTACTTACAAGTTATGAATATGACTACAATCTTCAACTGAGTGACGTCTCTTTTAGTAAACTGATCTCAAGAAGCCGCTCTATGATACAGCTTCACGTTTCACATCGAAGTACAAATCTCTCCTTCTCTCTCTTTCTTCACAAGTTATGTATAAGGTTTAACCGAAGGGTTGTATGATAGGCTGGTAACCTGATACGTAAATATAATGTAATTGGTCGAAAATCGTTTAGACTTTAAAATCCACGAGCATACTGTGTAGTGTTTAGTATTAGTAGATTGTATCATTGGGGCCGGACACAACGACGTGACGGACACTCGATAACCTTAACATAGTATTTGTAAGACAAATAACAATAAACTGACATTTATAATTAACTCTAGACTGCTTGGTTTTATTTACTTCTACGCAGCAATTAAATATTTTGACAGCCGTTCCGATTAAGATAAAGATTTACTTGACACAGATTCATTTTATTCAACATTTGTCTTTTTACCCCTGTTTATGGCAACTTCCTCATATATTAACATTGTTAAATACTACTTTGGATTACTTTAAATAAATCCTAGAACATTTATACAATCTCAGTGATCTCTCGCTGATTGCTTTGAGACACCATCATGGTCGACATTGTTTAATTAAGATTAGGACACTTTAGAGCGGCCGAGTGGTTCAAGCCGTGTTATTGTTGAACTTAATAGTTAATTATGTTATACATAATGTGGAAGGTTGTTCATACTAAGTAGCCATGACGCCAAGGTCGTGATTACGAGGGAAGTGACAGTGGCCCACATGTAGCGCCTTGAGGAACCACGCGCCGTGGACGAGATACGAGCTGATGAGGCATAGCTTTGAAAAGATTATCTAATCAGTGCACCGGATATTGTATGTGACTTTATGTACTGGTGTTCTACTTCATTTACGTATTATTTGCGGTCAATTTATAGGGTTCGTTGACGATAAATCCCGTCACTTTGAAATAATTATATGACAGAGAATTTTAATATCGTACGAAATAAAACCGTGAATGATCTACAACGTAATTTTAAAAACATCGAATTTGGTAATAAATCTTAAAACTTTGCAGTTTTTTACTTTTGTACACATTAGTTTTCAATTTCAATCTATCAAATCAAAATGATAAAAGGCGATCGCTAACACCAGAAGAAAGAACACGTATCGTCAGTATTTTAGAAGAACGCAGAAGACAGTAAGAACAATATTGTAGGCGTGTCGTCTAACGTTTCCAAAACTCTGGGCAGAATATAAGAATACCAGGAACCGGCAAACTGAGATGTAGGTACTACGGCTTGATAGGACCGATATATTGTTACGACCAAACTCTGAATTCGGCACCTCACACCAGTAGGAGTAAAAAATCAATTTTGGGAGACACGTCAAGACTGTGTAAGCGAGCGGACTGTAAGGCGGCGGTTCCTAGAAACTAATTTGACCCCACGTAGACCGGTCCGCAAATGGTGGGAACGTCGGGTACCAATATCACGTTAACCACGCGCACACGCACAATGAGTAGATGAAGAATGGGCTATGGGCTAGATTTATGCTGTATGCACATGTTGGGCAACGAAAAGTCTACCTACCGCCCGGGGAACGTTTTATACCAGCTTGTTTTGAGGAAAACTTGCCGGTCGGCAGTGGATCTGTTATGGTTTGGCTTGGCTGGTGGGCTTGGGTGGCTGGTGTTATGGCTGGAATCTCTTCAGAGAGCCGCACGGAGTTAGTTCTGATAGAAAATGGTACGCTAACTAGTGCAAGATAATTGGAAGAAATTCTTAATGAGAATTTCGGCCTATATTTAACTAATATGGCAAAAAAATGCAATATTCATGCATGACAACGCCATGCCACACACAGCTTAAACTGTAAATGATTATTTTCAGGACGTTGGTAGCAAGTGTATGGACTGGCCCACGAGAAGCTCGGACCATGCAATCCAATCGATCAATCCATTTGAACACGATTGGGACGACCTTGGGAGGTATGTGAGAAATCGAAACCCAGCCCAGCTACACTTCGAGACCTGAAACATGTGATAGTGGAACAGTGGAACAATATCCCACATCGCATAAGAACATTAATAAACAGCATGCCCAATCGCTTGGCAGCTGTGAGAAGAGCCCATGGGATGGGGGCAATAACAAAATTATTGCTTATTTTTGGTATTAAACTAACAATGTTTCCAATAATTATTGTGGTAATAAGTTATGATGCTGTTTTATTAACTGGTTAATTATCTTTAACGTACAGTTTCATTCATGCCGCTAGCTCTACTGTTTTAAGAGTAGGTAATTTAGTTTTTCGTAGTGACAAGTATTCTTTGTCTGTGACGTAATTAGCTGTTCTATATTTAAAAAAAAAAAATATCTTAGGACAACCAACACACTGTTATCTGATCCCAAACTAGGCAGAGCCTGCACTATGGTAACCAGACAACTGATAAATATACTTATATATTTCTAAATACATACATATTATAGATAAATTACACCCAGCCAGCAAAAAAACTATATTTTGTATCAAACTGTCAGTTCTACAGCAACATCAAAATTGCTAAACTAGTTTAGAATGTTTGAGGAAAATACCGCAGCACTAGCAATACGGGTATCATGACGTCCGCGTGCAAGCCTTCACTAGCACAGTCCGGGCGATGAACTGCATCACCACCACCACGATGTATTAGGTAGATCATTACATTTTTTTTTATGATTTTTAGATTTTAAAATCCAATCAATAAATTATTTGATTTGCTTTTCTATCGAAAATACTTTGGCTTCTAGCCGTTGCGGTTAGTTAATTAATAAATAATAAAAATTAATTTAAACAGGTAAATGGAGTTTAATCTTTGGTTTAGTCTGGACTTAGTTAAACGAAGATTGGACATACTGATAACCAGACAAGAAAGAATCCCTAGAATTAATGTTGTTTTGTAGCAACTAGCTTTAGCCGAGGGTGTGCCCGCGTGCAGGTCGGAATATTTTTTGTATATATGTCACTGTAAAATTGTAAATACCGTTAGATTATAATCTGGCAAGATTGTAAACTGTCGATAAATTGTAAACAAACCTGCACAAACCGACAGGATTCAAAATCTGTTCGATTTTACCTCGTTATTTTTACACCCGTTAAATTGTGAACCATCCCTGATTTGTCGATCTTGGCGGTAGCCGAATTGGTTGTAGTTACTAAGTCAATAGGTTAGGTTACAACTGTGACCAACCGCGCACAAGCTGAGCGAGCAAAGCGAACGGTGGCGCCTCAGCGGCCGGCGAGCGCTACTTCCAAGCTGATGACAGTTACTTGGCAATTTAGTATTAGCGCTAGATGCGACCCGTCGCAAGCAAATTTGATAGCAGTTCACAATTTGTCGATAAAAAAATAATGAGTTAAATTGTTTTTGGTTTTTGCTGTTTACAATTTATCGACAGTTTACAATCTCGCGAGATAGATTATAATTTAACAGTATTTACAATTTTACGGTGACATATAAGGTGTTTCTATTTATACACGAAATATTTTAAGAAGCACACCTGTAGGTGGTAAAGAAGCTATAGAAGCAAAAAGATTTTTTTTATCTAAGCGTTTTTGAATTTTCGTAATTATTATAATTTAAAAACTGCTTGAGACGTTTTGCTTAAAACCTTTACTCCAAATTCTGTAAATGGCCCGCCTTACGCTGCGAGGGCGGCGACCGGACAGCGTGAGCGCGGCCACTATAGAAACTAGAGTAATGGATGTTAAAAATAAGAAGGAGCCAGTATTTCTTATGTGCGTCAAATAATTTATAAATATTAAATTTTGAAAAAAATACATTTTGTCAATTTTTTTTTTCGTTGCTATTGCTTCTTTACCACCTACAGGTGTACCTCTTTAAATATTTCGTGTATGAATAGATACACCTTATATACATATTATACGCCTTCTCCATGAAAAAAAAGTGCATACTTATATGCCAACCTTCACGGTAATGGGTTTAAAAGGTGTTGGATTATATCGATCTTATATATACCAACATCATTTTACATAAATATGTAGTTGTTCTTGGCACATAACTAACAACTGGTAAAATAATATCAGCTTAACATCCCCACGTTGATCACAATGAGGAGGCTGTCAGCATGTCGCAGCGGATTACCCGACACGGATGCTGCGTCGCCAGTGGGGAGTAGCATTTTCTTAATATTATTCGACAAGCTTACTTGATGTTTTGTGACCGCCATGTATCATTGGACATCTGTAGTAGGTACCTACCCGAACCATCGCAGTAGCGTTGCCATCCCAGACACATTTCAGCATGTGTCGAATGCTTGTCATTACACCGGCCCCCAAAGCCTTCGAACCCGAACACAGCAACGTTGCTTGACAGCAAAAATTATAGCAGACTGGTGCTGTATATCAATTTCGGCTACGAGAAGTAAAGCTCCTCTATAATGATATACTCATCATGCGGCCCTGCCTGATGTCTTGTCGGGCGCGGGCTCGTACACCACGCATTACCATGATTATTGGTTTTAGTATTCCCAAGAGTTCTTCAATCAAGAATGGTTTTTATAACACTTTTAAACGTTGACTGTTGAAACAAATTGTTCGTTCGACTCAAACATTTTTACAGCGCACGATGAATATAAAAAGGCATCACGTGCGTGGACTTGATTGTATGCAGTGCCGCACCTACTGGTTGAAAAGTTATCTCTTCTATCCGGAAAATATATAGGTCTCTCCTCTTCGTGATTCGTGTGCAAAAACCCAGCGATAATATTTGTTCAGAGGTTCAAAATTTGGTTACGGCAGCAGTTTTATCCTGCTGCCATGTGCAGTATGTTATCTAGGTAGTAATAGGTAACTATTTAACGGTTGTTCATATCTATCGAAGTTTAGTTAAAAATCTCTCTCTGGGATTTCCAGACTAGTGGTTGCATAATAACTTCTCATAAATAAGGAAGGCTGCGCCGGCAGTGAGGACTCGCACGCCGAGTGCTCTCGCACTACACAGTAGATACTACAGATTGGCGCGTATTCGCGATTGCATCTCGAGTGAGTTCTGATTGACAGTGGGCCTTGGCCTAGTCTCGGCTTTCTAATTGATCAGTTGTCATTGTAGCGGTGGCCGAGGGCGGCGCAGTGTTGGTGGTGGCGGCGAGCGCGCGTCACGGGACATTGTCCGCAGCTCAGTGTAGGACGCCGCGGACATGAGTGCAGACGCCGAGGGAGACAAGCCGAAGCCTGGCCTGGCAGCCGGCGAGGTGGACGCGGACAGTGTGGTGCGGCAGCTGGGCCAGGCGGGCCGCTTCCACGTGCGCGTGTACGTGCTGGTGGCGCTGGTGGCCGTGCAGGTGGGCCTGCTGCACACCACCTACATCTTCCTCGCGGCCAGCGTGCCCTACAGGTACGTACTAACCAAGCATAGACACCTGTGAGCAACATTCGCCTTTCCTGTTAGGTGTTTTGTGACCGAGGACGCTCTGGACATAATTTTCCTGCTTTTCTGCAAGACGTTTAAAAGCAGGAAAATCGCGGTCACAAGAAAGAAATGTGTGTATTAGGTGCTTATGCCAGTAAATACAACATAAAATTGTGTAATCACACCGCAATAAATTCGGTAACCCCTCGCCACTAATCATGGTACCAGCACCGTCAGTTATCTACAAAAACAGCACACAACAAAAACACTTTTGAATAGATGACACAAAAAGAGTCGCGGAGCTTCACACTCGTATTGGCAACATTTGAGGGTACATCCAATGCTGGTATCGAAACAGTATAAAAGCAAACATTTGCCGAACATGGCGACGTCACGCTAGAGTGCTGCTCCTAACAGAAGTGTGTTGACAGTAAAGCCCGAGGGCCTCTGTGACATAGTTCAGAAGGTCAGCTCTTCACATCGATGGCAAATCAGATAGGTGTGAGTACGTTCTGGGTAAAAGCAGGCAGCAGTGCCGGAGCAAGCCAGCGCGGGGCCTGTAGCAAATTCTACTACGGACTTCAAAACCTAACTATCAAACCAAGTTTTGAGATTCTTTAATTAGCTTTTATTACAAGCAGATACAGTGAAACTACTTTCTTTCGTTTTTCTCGAACTAATACCAGAGTCATTCTTTATCTGGTGTCTCTTAACATACTCAAGTTACTTGAACAACTATTTTTAAAGAACACTAATTAAGTATATTGCTTTAGACCTGTGATGGTTTACCACAGGGGTGCTTCGGTGTAAGAGTTAGAGAAGCGTGTTCGAAAATTATAGTACTTCAGAGAAATTAGGTTTACAATAAAGATTGACCATTCATACATGATTTTCCATTGGAATGACCGGTTGTACAATAATTTGTTTTTTGTATCAAATCAAATCAAATCAAATCAAAAATATTTATTTGCTAGAATATGGTATATAAGTATGTCCAAGGGTGGTCGTCACGTGGCCTATTTGACCCTGGCAGTATGGGAATACATTTAGTTGGCATGTTAGTGTAAGTATCTACTGGAAGCTCAGGTTCAACCCAATAAAAACATACATTAGACGTAATTTCTTTGCTTATTAAACTTTATTTTTATTGAACTTTTGTAAAAAGACCCGAATTCCTGACACATTTAACCTTACGGAATGCAAAACCTTCGAATATTTGACTATAATATTATTGGTAGAATTGCTGAGTTCTGTTATATAGGGCTAACCAGTGTTACCAGTCGGTACTTCAGGCATCTTACGAGTTTCATCAAAATGTGATTGCGTGCTGATAGCAAACTTGGCAGATTTCTAGGATTCCGTACAACACCGGGAGTAATAAGCGGTAAAATCGGTGATTGAAACACACTTGCATCTTCTTAATTGTCTCTGTCGTTGGCGTGTTTTTAGAAGTCTCTATGGTCCATTTACGCACAGTTCAATGACTTGTCATGGCAGTTAATAGCAGGTAGTTATTGCATTATTCGTTTTTATAGTGGCCGTTCTGCAGCTTTATATTACAGTAGTATGTTGCAAGCGGGTCGTGCGTACAATAGGCCGCTCAGAGCACACAAAGTGCACTCATACATAATATCCGTTCAATTAATAAGTAGCTATCATGCTTACAATACAAAGAGCAGTGGTGGCCCAGTGGTATCGGGCACAACTTACAATACAAACAGCAGTGGTGGCCCAGTGGTATCGGGCACAACTTACAATACAAACAGCAGTGGTGGCCCAGTGGTATCGGGCACAACTTACAATACAAACAGCAGTGGTGGCCCAGTGGTATCGGGCACAACTTACAATACAAACAGCAGTGGTGGCCCAGTGGTATCGGGCACAACTTACAATACAAACAGCAGTGGTGGCCCAGTGGTATCGGGCACAACTTACAATACAAACAGCAGTGGTGGCCCAGTGGTATCGGGCACAACTTACAATACAAACAGCAGTGGTGGCCCAGTGGTATCGGGCACAACTTACAATACAAACAGCAGTGGTGGCCCAGTGGTATCGGGCACAACTTACAATACAAAGAGCAGTGGTGGCCCAGTGGTATCGGGCACAACTTACAATACAAACAGCAGTGGTGGCCCAGTGGTATCGGGCACAACTTACAATACAAACAGCAGTGGTGGCCCAGTGGTATCGGGCACAACTTACAATACAAACAGCAGTGGTGGCCCAGTGCACAGTGGTATCGGGCACAACTTTCGAGTTGTAGGTCGTGGGTTCGAACCCAAGCAGGCGCTTTACTTTGTGTAAATTATTTCATCACCACTGCTCAAAAAACAGTGAAGGAAAACCTCGTCAGGAAACCGCCATGTTCTAGAACCAAACATTCGAAGACATGTGACATCTACCAACTGCACTGGGCTCGCGTGGTAGATTACGGCCCATTCCCTCTCACCGACAGGAGGCCTGTGTCCCAGCAGTGGGAACTGTATCGGCTGATTATTATGCTTACGATATGTGCCGATGTGATGCTACAATAGTTTTGGTTTATAAAATACTCCCAAAACAATATATGACAGCTGCGTGTGTGTATAGTAATTGTAATTAACTTTGTTAGTTTTTCTCGTAACCTGGCTTATCCTTGTTTTATTATCATGTTATTGTAAATAGGGTCTATGGTAGACATAGATATCTACGAGTATAGTATGCTCGTCGTTTCAGTTGCCAGGAGCCAAGGGGACATAACATACAGCCTTACAGAAACAGGTGCCAATCGAGAGGAGAGAGGGAAAGATCGCGTTTTTACGCTTTGATCGCATTATAGTAAAAATTAAAAACTGATACAAGTCTGCAACAAATGAAATTCAAAATGAAAATGCGAACTATGAAAAAAAGAGAGTTGGAAATTACTCCACCATAGAGTTAATTTATTAAGTCTCAAGCCGCTAAATGAGCCAAAGTAAACAAGATGACGTTTTAAAAGCTCAAAGGTCAATAACATCCTTCTTACATAATGTACCGAGTCAATACTCACCGACATTCGCAACAGTAATTTTGTTGAAATGAATCAGAATAACAACAAGCAACACCCCCCAATGTACATACATAAAACTACCACAAACAGAAATAATTTAAAAAATACTCTAAAAAACCTCCCCAGAACGGCCGTTCACCGCGGGGCAGTAGATCAAAATCTTGAATGAAAGAAAAACGTTAAATTCAAATAGTTGTAGGCCACGGGTAATAATAAAATAATGGTTTAAATATAATAGTTTAAAAAAAAAACAAATAGTAGCACGTTTTTCAGTTTTTTACTATTATTTATTTTCAATTTTTAAGGTGTTTCTAGTTTTGTGACGTATGTCAGCGTAGTTTTCGTATTTTGTGATGTACGTCAGCGTATTTTTCGAAGACAGTTTTTTGCTATCCTGGAAGCCCCGGCAAGAATAATGGCACAAATTTATGAAATTAGTATATTGTCATCGGTCCTTGATGGGTCATAATCAAAACTGGCGAAAAGTGTTACCATCACTGAATATATCCATATTTAAGAGACTTAATTTTTTTTTTTTTTATTGGGGTGCGGAATGTTTGCTGAACTATATTCACAATGAAGTATGTTCAATTTATTTTCATTACATACCTTTTTTTATGCACACAGTATGATAATGTCCCCTTCTGTGGACCTGTTACTGCTAAGAGTTCAGAGCTTTGCATGGATATTAAAAATAAAATATCATTCCGGGCAACATCCGATTTTTGACAATAATATTATGTAAACCTATGTTGAGCTTTATGTGCCAGAAATTAAAAAAAAAATATCCCTTATTTTTTATTAAAAAAAACTGATTAAACAGCTCGTTACAGAATTTGTATCAATTCTGTGGACCCAAAATACCTGACTATAATAATCGATTACCCAAAATTACTAATATATTATATATTTTATTTTTACACTGGCAATTCTATGTAGCTGTCACTTGTCATTCTGCCGGTGTGAAATCACTGGTGCTTGTTTATTGAACCAAAAATTGTTATCTCGAAGTGTTTAGTCAAAGATCGAGTGTCTTCTTTTTACACGCTTTATATTAGCTTCACTTGTATGTTTGTATATTTGTATGTTTGTATATTTGTATGTTTGTTTGTAACCGACTCCTTATAGTGCGATTTTGACCCGCTTTAAACGACCAGATTTCATTCAAACTTTGCACACCTGTCAAGGACTGATGACAATGCAATAATTTCATAAATTTGTGCCATTATCCTTGTCAGGGTTACCAGGACAGCAAAAAAACTGTCACAAACTACGCTGACATACGTCTCAAAATTCTAAATACCCTAAAAAATAGAAAATAAATAATAGTTTTAAAAAACTAAAAAACACGCTTCCATGGAAAACCAAACTAAAAAGTACAAAATAATGGAAAAAAAAGCGTGGGGTGCCTGATATCAATAAAAAAAATACCTTAAAAGCACCCCACGCTTTTTTTCCATTATTTTGTACTTTTTAGTTTGGTTTTCCATGGAAGCGTGTTTTTTAGTTTTTTAAAACTATTATTTATTATCAAATATTTTGGTAAGTGTGCACTGAATTATTATGAAAAATCCTGCCTTATCGAGTCAAATGATCTTTTTTATGAATTTTACATTGTTGACTGGTGACTTTATTTTTGATTTTGTGCGAGACCGTCCCTTCTGTGGAATTCTTTTCTGTGTCCACTGAAGGAACGTGTGTCTACAAAATGAATAATAATGACATTTTCTGTTGTTATACTTGTGTGGTTCGTTTTTTTAATAACCAATTTATAAACCTATTGCTGAGCTTACTTACGTTGATCGGTTTTGGCTTATTTTTTTTTTAAGAGCTTTTTTTAAAATTGCACTTTAGGGAAAAGGCTATGCAGATTGATTTAAAATGTACTTAATATGCTACTGAATTACTTTACTCTCGGATTTTTTTTTTTTGTATATGATAATACGTTAACAATTTTGTGCTTATGTCATATTTGGTTTCGGACGCAGGTATTACATGTAGCTTATTTTGTTTTAGCAAACACGTCTCCAAGAAAAAATTACAAAGGAAGAAACAAAAAGAAGACGACGCGAACAGAAAAAACAAAGTTTGCGCTGTGCTCGGGGAAGATTAAATGACGCAGCTATTGAAGAAGAAGAAGAACACCGAGAAAGATTTCAGAAAAAGAAGGAGAAAGGATTAATAAAAACTATTTAGCAGTACACACCACGTCAACAGCGCCAAATCCAAAAGATGTTGCGAGATAAAGCAAGAAAACGTCGTGAAGATATGAAGCAGAAAAAGCAACTATCAAATAGCAGCTGGTCTGGTTTTGGTCTCTCCTGTAGACTATTAAAATAATTCCTGTGGAATCCCACAATTTATTTTTTTATTGATTTTATAACTGTCTGATTTAAAAAATGCTGAATATAATATTATGCGAAATACATTTAATCATAATAAGTTTTTTGTTCACCATAAAGATAAATACTTTTGATGCAAAAGTTGATTTCAATCATTTCTGTGGCCAAATTAATATTTTTTGTGGTCTACAAAAAAGTTAATAGTGGCGATATTTACAAAAATAATTAAACCCGATCTTTTTCAAACCTATGATTATGTTAATTTGAATATTTTTCAATTAAAGGTTGATTTTGCAAGCGATCGCATGACTTTTATTTTTACGAAAAATCAAACTTCGATTTTGATTATGACCCTGATAAGTAGTCTAAATTTCGAGTAAGTCCGACGTTTTAGGGGGTCAAAATCATGTTTAAAGTTTCCGTTAAATAGGCCCATATGCTAACATACCAATACGTAATACGTTTGAAGCCTCTAAAAGCATGTTAAAAAAAAACCGGCCAAGTGCGAGTCGGACTCGCGCACCGAGGGTTCCGTACAAACCTGCAGGTATTCAAGGTTTATGCATAAGGTTTATGTTTATGAAATTAAATGGTTTTTTTTAAAATTTTTATATTTGAGTTGACTGAATGAAAGGTAAATTGTGGTTTACGATTTATGACGTATTAAAAAAAAAAACTACTTACTAGATCTCGTTCAAACCAATTTTCGGTGGAAGTTTACATGGTAATGTACATCATATATTTTTTTAGTTTTATCATTCCCTCATTTTAGAAGTTACGGGGGGGACACATTTTACCACTTTGGAAGTGTCTCTCGCGCAAACTATTCAGTTTAGAAAAAAATGATATTAGAAACCTCAATATCATTTTTGAAGACCTATCCATAAATACCCCACACGTATGGGTTTGATGAATTATTTGTTTTGAGTTTCAGTTCTAAAGCCCAGTCGCGGAGCAGGAAGAATTTCGTACAATGACCTTTTTACCTACTGACAGTGGTCACAAACATTTTTGTTTTTAGTGCGGTTTACGTGAAATAATTAAGGAGAAAGAAAATTTACCAACTTATTAAATAAATTATTATTATTATTTAAATTATTTATTTAGATCTATCTATATCATAAGTACCACTTAATAATTAAAACAAGATAACAAAAACTAACAAACAACAACAAACTAAGAATAGATAAATAACTATGTCCGAAAACTGAGCGATCACTAACGCATCCCAACTCCCAAGATGGAATGTCGTTCGTTCATTATTTAAAAATTATGAATTATGTCAAGCAAGCCAAGGATTTTTTGTCCTGACTCAAGGCCAACCAAAACCACATGCAAACAAGAACAAACCTTACCATCTCCGGTAAAAGGTTGACAATCCCTGACCACGGCGGCCATTGCATCTGTGCAAGCGAGACTCATTATATTTACGCGGGAGTGACAGAGACAGGTAATAAGAGGTTAAAATACGAAATTCTTCCTGCTTCGCGTCCGGACTTTATCAATCAATCAATCAATTTATTTATTTTCTCACCACAATATTAAAAAGTTTACAGGTCCATATTATTCTATGTATGGGGAACCCCAAATATTTTTGTTTTTTTTTTCTATTGTTGTGTGAAAATCTTAATGCGGTTCACAGAATCCATCTACTTAACAAGTTTCAACAGCATAGCTCTTATAGTTTCGGAAAAAAGTGGCTGTGACATACTCGGACAGACAGACAGACAGACATGACGAATCTATAAGGGTTCCGTTTTTTGCCATCTGGCAACGGAACCCTAAAAATGAAAACTTTGTCTCCACGGTGCACAAACTTTCTGATTATAATTAATCTCATATTAAATTCATAATCTATTTTTTCTTAATTTTGTTTATTTTTTTGATTATTGTTAATTAAGATCAAGATTGTATCCCTACATCAAAAAGAGTGGGAGTAACCACTCTTTCTGATGTAAAAATTCAGGAAAACATTTAGTCAATATTACAAGCCCAATCACCTACAAACAGAGCGAATGAATATGAAATCCAAAAATGCTACCTAAACCTAGACTCCATCATAGCGAAATATACAAAATCAATTATATTTTTAGGCCACATGAATGCCAAAATAGGTGAACATAAACATGGTGACCACCTGATAGTGGGAAGTTATGGTACCGTGTGGTGCCGGACGTAAAGAATAACACCACCCCATTTCTTCCTGTGGGTGTCGTAAAAAGCGACTAAGGGACTTACTAGAGAATGGGCAGCAGCGTTCTCTATGCATTTTACCATCATACTGCAATCGCCAACCCGCCTGCCAAGCGTGGCGATTATGGCAAAGCCCCCAAATTGGGGGAGGCCTAAGTCCAGCAGTGGACGTCTTACGGCTGAAATGATGGTTACGGAAACACAAAAATAGAGGACAAATGTGTATAAATGTTAGCCACCAACACAAACTCAAGGTTACCAACATCTTATTCAAAAAGCCAGACAAATTAAGATTCTTATGCTAGACGCTAAAACTAAAAAAACCGGCCAAGTGCGAGTCGGACTCGCGCACTGAGGGTTCCGTACAAACCTGTAGGTATTCACGGTTTATGCATAAGGTTTATGTTTATGCAATTAAATGTTTATTTTTTATGTTTGAGTTGATTGAATGAAAGGTAAATTGCGGTTTACGGTTTACGACGTATTAAAAAAAAACTACTTACTAGATCTCGTTCGAACCAATTTTCGGTGGAAGTTTACATGGTAATGTACATCATATATTTTTTTAGTTTTATCATTCCCTTATTTTAGAAGTTACGGGGGGGCTTCCAAAGTGGTAAAATGTGTGTCCACCCCGGACACACATTTTACCACTTTGGAAGTGTCTCTCGCGCAAACCATTCAGTTTAGAAAAAATGATATTAGAAACCTCAATATCATTTTTGAAAACCTATTCATAAATACCCCACACGTATGGGTTTGACGAAAAAAAAAAAATTGAGTTTCAGTTCTATGTATGGGGAACCCCAAAATTTATTGTTTTTTTTCTATTTTTGTGTAAAAATCTTAATGCGGTTCACAGAATACATCTATATACCAAGTTTCAACAGCATAGCTCTTATAGTTTCGGAAAAAAGTGGCTGTGACATACTCGGACAGACAGACAGACAGACATGACGAATCTATAAGGGTTCTGTTTTTTGCCATTTGGCAACGGAATCCTAAAAACGAACAATGACATTGATTTAATTGCAACAATCCAAAGTGCTGAACAAATTCCTACATTCGAGCGATCATACATTGATTAGGGTAAAGCTTCCCTTTGAAAACAGAGCGAAATCTCGATCATAATACAGGAAAGGTGCACAAAGCTCTGTAGAGCTGTAGAGATCCTCAAATTTGTAAACGAAATGTCAAAGTACAGTAAAACTATAGATGAAACGTTACAAATATTGTACGACAGATTAGAAACAACCTTATAGGAATTTCTTTATACTCAAATACATCTCAAAGACACACTGAATAGGAATCAATAACAAATTTAGTGGCAAGAACTTAAAAACAAAGAAAAACAAAACAAATGAAATTAAGTCTCAGCCTAGTTTACTGTATGGAGAGGTTAATAAACTGAAAAAAAAAACTTTTTGAAAAACTATGGGACTAATATACTCTATTAGTTCCTGAAATAATCAGGAGACGACAAGAAGCCGTACAGAAAATTAACCCCAACAAAAAATATGTTGCGTCAGAAATAAGAATGACGTAATGGAAGTACAGTTTAAGAAATTTTAAAGGAAGCTACAGAGAGACCTTAAACAGGAAAAACTGACGAATACAGTTACCCGGACTGGTAACAACGACCCGGTTTCACCTTTCTTAGAGAGCGAGGTGAAATTATTGATCAGAAAGTAGATGATCGGGAAGAGTCCCGGACCAAACGTGCAAACGGATAGACTAATGAGATGATCTTAGCAGGAATAGAAAAATAAAAACTCCACTCAACAAACTATTTCAATTATTCTTACTTAAAAACATACAATAAACAGTGGCAGTGTTCAGAAATAGTGTTTTGTATATGAAAGGAGACCCAATATTGATATCGAACATCTATATGCGATAAGCAGAATCTTTGTAGGTGGTATGCCTATACTACCCTTTTCCCTGAAAATAAAACAAGAGAAATTAAGAGTCAGTAGACTGTACAGAGAAGTTAATAAACTAATAAAAAACTAACAACTAATCTAACTCCAAGCTGTCTAATGGTAAAACCCAATAATGCCCAACCTGAGAATCGGACCCAGGACCCCGTGCAAAGCAGTCGCGCTTCTGACCACGACGTGACACTATATTTCTTCTGACCACGACGTGACACTATATTTCTTCCGAATCGAATCAATCACGTTAGCCACCGTAGTGGGATGATGCTAGGCGTACGATTCGTTGTTCAACAGCATTGGATACGAGTCGTATCTAATGCTGTCCAATAGTTTCTATTGTTGTTGTAGAACATACTGATACATATATAATTGTGATGTACACTTACAATACAATTCTGTACTGCCCAACAGGTCAACTATTCAATTGAAACTCAAGCCATTGGCTTACTGTGTAGTTAGCTAATATGAGTATTGCTACGACATAATAGAGAGGCACTACACTAAACACAATCACACAGGCATTGAATCTATGTCACTATACAGAGCTCTAGAGATATTTTTCTATTCCATCATTGACTTATTAGTAATCAGTCTGGCAGGTGGGTAATCTACAATAGATTGGAAGTGAGACTTAAGTACCTTCCACAACATTACTAGCAGCAACCGCATTAGAGCATTTTATTGATCAAAGATTTCATTAAGTAATCGTTGTCATTTTATCATTAGGCATAGAAGTGGAGTGAACATAATTATACTTATGAATACGAATGGAGTGTCTTGATTTACTTAGATATAACTTAATATTTTTTTTTTTCTTTCTGTCTTCCATGTTACAGTTAGAGCAGTCACGTTATTATTCCCGATTTTATTCTTTCATCTACAACATCTTTTATTCCATCACTTTTAGTTTTCTTCCCTCCTGAGCACCCTAAGCCTTCAAACGATCCTCGTGTCATTTTGCTGTAACTTGATGCATTCATTTGACGAGAATGTTGACATGGTTGTGAGGAACATCTAAACCAACATCATCTCCAATAAATTCTTGTCATTATTCTGAAAGTTTCCAGCACCTTCACTTATTGGTATAATGTCATTATACAACAATATATGTAACAATGTATGAATGGTGAGTCACTGAGTTGTGGACACAACTGTGTGTACTACTGATATTATTCGGATGCTCACGTTTATGGTTGCAACGAATTCATTAACGCTAGTAAAATAAATGCTAGTATTTCGTAAGTAGATTCCTGCGCGTGTCTCGCGCGCTGCCATTATATCGAGCGCTCGGAATCGATTAAAGCTATATAGAACATAGTGATTCTATGCGCAACAATGTGCTCGTTTGGTGTCTGATTATAATAGCACATAATTACATGTTCAGACAGATAATGAGGTGGTTCAAATGTGTCAAAGACAAGGTCCCTCTCTCTCCCAGTGGCTCATGCAATATGTGTATGAAGGTGATAAATAGATAGCAGTAGATTGTAATCAATTATTTAGAACTGGGTTTTTTTAAATAAAGAATAAAAAAATAGCAGTACAACGTACTACGGTCATCATGTATCATCAGTTAATCACGGACCTGTGACTGTGCAATAGGTGCAATATAGAGTGTGTGGCTTTTTTATTCTAACTTCACTTTAAGATATCTTCCTCGCTTGAGAGTTCATCTTCATATAAAGCTCTACAAACCAGTAATGGATAATTCCTGTCCGAATTGTAACTCTTTACGAGTACCAAAATTGAATAAGAGAGAAGTTTATTTCTAGACTGTTTTTCTTAAAAAAAAAAAAAAAATGGCACTTCTCTCAGATATCATGTGTCATATAGACGTTTCAATAGGATTTCAACAGAAATGACACAAACGTCGTAAAACAAGGCTGATGATGTTGAAATAACCAAAATAAAAAGTCATTTATTCAAATTACACTGAGGGTCAGCACTTATCTAACGTCAAAATTACATAAGACAGACCCCAAAACGCCCGCCCTTCAACAGTTCTTTGATCTACCTAGACAGAGATGTGTACGGTGTATAATGCGGATACCTAGACTATATAGATACAATATGTCAACGAACTACTTATCACTTAAGTCATAGAATAGATAAATGACTACGTACTTAAGTTAATGTATGTATTCTAGGGCAACATTGGTCCCGAAGCTTATCACCATACATACACGGCGCGAGTTCAATTCTAGAAAATTAGGGTAAAGGATTTTTCCAGGAAAGATATAATAAATCTATGATATTACGAAGTCGACTGCCGCATGCCGCTCCGGAGATAGAGAGGTGGGTTCTTTGCTTAATGCTATTAGCAAACGTACATATATCGACTCAGCGGAATAAAGCTAGGGTACCATAAAATATTGACCTCGCGAATTTTAGTGGCATTTAAGGACTAATGGGTTAGATTAGGTTCTATTTTAGCATTTATCCCCAATATTTTCCTGGAAAATAGATGTCTTTATCGCTGCCGGGCGGAAAACATCTGCGGAAGGCTTTAGCGCATAATATAATAATGTAAATATATAGCGTCGGAGGGCATCGCCAGCGCAGGTTATATGGCGGCGCCTCGTCTCCGCCGGCTTTGTCGACCGGCGCACGCGTCCGCCGTACACTGAGCATCACCAGCGACGCGCGCGCACGCACCCGCAGTACCGTGTCGTCACGAAACATTTCGCGCAAATTAACTAAATTAACTTTTAAGTGATTAAATAATTTTTTTAAAGAATATTACATATATTATAAAATCGTTTGTGATGTCGAAACCCGACGCGGTGATGGAGGAGAAGGACTTGTTCGCCGGCAGCGCGGGAGTGGACATGGAGCGGCTGATGAAGGAGCTGGGCCAGGGCCGCCGCTTCCACCTCAGCAACTACGTGCTGCTGGCGCTGACGGTGTATTTGGCCGCCTTCTACGCCACCAACTACGTGTTTCTAGCCGCGGATGTGCCCTACAGGTACATGGAACATCTCATCACATATCTCATCACATGCGTGATGAGATGTGCATTCGTGTGCACGTGATTTTTAAGGGAGACGTGTCGGTGATATTGATCTGATTTTCAAAGTCTTTATCGTAAAAAGGAATTTGTTTTTTTTTTTGCGATATTTTTCTCATTTGATAATTGTATGTTGTTGTTTGAGGTCTACGTAGAAAGTTGTGTCCAATGCCAGTTTTTAAGGGCTTTGATTTTGGCGGTTAGAAAGTTTACTTCCAATCGCCAGACAGGATGCGTTTCATGTGATGTTCGACGGTTTCAGAGATGCGTATTTCGGCACGGATGCTGATAATACTCGCAAATGCGGCATATTTTTTTCTTTGATGTCGGGTACGTTTCTCAAATAATAGCAAACGATATTATGTAGAATTCTTTGGTACAGTCATTGCTTGCGAGTCATTCCGCGGACGTAACGATATCCGTATATTTTTGTAAAGTCTCTTTTTGTAAAATTTGACTATAGCTAGGTACAGATTAATTCCCGCACACAAGTGCGTGGGTGTGAAAGCGCACACAGCTTGATGTAAAGTGCATGCAAAGTTGTTCCTAAGGAAATATTTCACTGACTTAGCACGGCAGATGTCTGAGCGGACAACTTTTTTGGGCAAAAAGTTATCTTCAAGAATGTTTTGCATTACAATGTTCGTCTCTTGACGTTGAAATGATATAATAATGCGCCTTGATCTTTAATAAATAACGTTATTAGTTCTTTAAATTTTTTACGCTTGCATTAATAATGAAATCAATAACAAGCAATTTTTTTTAACTTATGCGTACGCTGTATTTGATTGATGACCAACTACTTACTATCTTCCGCCTGCGGCTCGCCCGCTGGTTTGTCGACAAATATACCTCCCCATGTCCTGGTATGGGTATATTTTGAACCCCAGGGAAGGCAGGGGGCCTTCCCTGGGGTTCGAAATATACCCATATAAGGTTTCATCAACATCGATCCAGCAGTTTCGGAGATTAGTTGGAACATACAGACAGACAGACAGAAAAAATGCTCCTTTGTTATAAATACCATCCATGATACGTTCACTTCTGCCCGTGACTTCGTTCGCGTGAAATATTGCCCCCCGACTCGTCGCGTCGTGTCTTATCCCATTTTTCCGGCTTCTTTTGTGTTTGTTGATTTTGATCGGCTCCTGAGAGTCGTAGCGTATATACTCGCGACATGATTTAAGAAGCTCTTGCTTTTTTGTATTGGACTCAAAATATAACGAGCTGCGGAATGATAATCTAGTTATGAATACAATCCTACTGTTGTTATTGTCACTTCGACAACCAAGCATTTTGCGCATTTTCCGCGTTCCCCTGTTCCTAAGCCAGTTATTTACAGTATTGATGTAAATCTATTAAATATTATAAAAAGTAAATTAAAAAAAAAGTTTGAAGGTAAAATACCTAGGGGTAATAATACCTATCTGCTACTACCTGTCGAATATGAAAAAATCATTTTGCATTTGATAGTCTTAGTTTTAGTTCTAGTATTTTGCTAGTTCTTTAGAAAAGTTATACTGTATATAGGCTATTTAAGTATTTAACATCACGGTATAATCCTAAAAACCGAGTAAACAGACAAAAATAGTCAGAGAAAACGAAGTTATATCGTTGACGGCCTGACGGGCGATGCTATGCTATATACAGGATAATTTTTTATCCAGTGCGCAAACTGTAACCATGAATTCAGCATATCATTCTAGACCCCCCAGCGTAGAAAATTTTCGTCGGTTATGCAAAAAAAAATCAGCTGTTTCATAAAAAAATGCAATACCTACGGGGTCAAAATGTATGGAATAGCTGATTTTTTTTTTTGTATAAAAATTATCCTGTAGAATAGCTGTATATTTGATGTTAAACAAGAAAGTTCACGCGGTATAGTGATTTAGCTATGCAACTCATTGAATAACTTGATTTGTTTTCATTAATTTCGACTTTAATTAGTTATCTTTTAAAACTGGCGCCTTAAGTCATCCGAAATCTATACTGATATTATACAGCTGAAGAGTTTGTTTGTTTGGTTGAACGCGCTAATCTCAGGAACTACTGGTCTGAATTGAAAAATTATTTTTGTGTTGGGTAGGTATTTATCGAAATCGGCTATATAACATCACGCTACACCTAAGAAGAGCGGAGCAGTAATGAAAAATGTTGCAAAAACGGGTGAAATCGCACGGGTAGGCGATTCGTCGCGACGGGAAGGGTCGGGGGAACGAGAAATTTAACGCGGACGAAGTCGCGGGCAGAAGCTAGTTATTTAAATAATGATCTTGACCTGAGACGCTAGGTTTAGTACCTACCTAAGGAATTTCACAAGTTTAGAGGAGAGTCAAAACAAAGTTCTTGATAAACATGATTATAAAATCAACAAGAACTTTCTCTTAGCTTTCCAAAAATGGTTTTTTCGTCGATTAATTACGGTTAACCAAAGTAGTATAAGGTTTTAGATAAATTTTGTACCTTTATTTATTATTATTAACTTTTATTTATTTTGTTAGTAACAATGTTTTTAAAAACTGATGTTAGTATTGTGCCACAAAATAATAAATTGCGACATGAAGCGAGACTCACCTTTGCAGCATAGGGGACTCCCTCTTAATTTATATAAGTTCAGAAAACTAGTTTCTGTGTGATAATAATATTTTATTAATCAAAAACAACTTTTTTGTGATGTCCAACCATATGATTAAGTTATAATAAAAAGACACACGTTTAATTCTATGCACCGGCTGATCGTTCAAGTTCAGCTACGCTTACCGCGGTTGGTCCGTGGATGGGTGACCATCTTTTCATACCAAGACCCTTCCATGCCTCGGAAAGCACGTTAAGCCGTTGGTCCCGGCTGTCTTTCGTATATCTTAGACAGTCGTTACGGGTCGTCAGAAGCCCGAAAGATTGACAATCAGTCTTACCAAGGGGTATCGTAATATCCAGTAACTGGGTTGTGGAGGTCAGATAGGCAGTCGCTCCATGTAAAATACTGGTACTCAGCTGAATCCGGTTAGACTGGAAGCCGACCCCAACATAGTTGGAAAAAAGCTAGGCCTGCAATATTTTAGTAAATTCAATGCGCGTTATAAGCTTATTTTGCAACATGTTGTATGACAAGAAATAGAAGTTTAGCTAAGTCCAGTCTTGTTAATACCTGTATATATATATATTAATGTAACATTTAAAATTTTTGTTATGTAGTACATATGGTCAGAAATATGTTTTTATTTTTATTTTAGTCCAAACTCATATCTACATATTTATGACTTTTAAACTTATTTTGTAAACTATAATAGATTAGAACGATATAGTCCAAGGGAAAAATTATTAAGCTTAATTAATCTCAGGAAAATCTGCTTGATTCTCGGAATGTTTTAATTTTTCATGATATGTGTGGAATTCTTGTGGAATCTCAATAGGTTCCACTTACACTTACTTGACGTACCTGTTTCCCGAACATTCACCATTTAAGTATGGCGAATGTTCAGGAAATTGAATTCGATTAGAAGCATTTTGGAAAAATCTTGTGCAAATGTTGTATTTTGGTAACATAATAATCCGGGCTGGTCTTGTTTAGCCTGAAGACAAATACATTCTCATTCATATTTTAACATCTTTATTCTTCTTTCTACTTTTAGAAAGAAAGATAAAGAGTCCCATGTTTGAATGTTCTGTCAAATGGACCATTTTCCAAGCTGGTTTTTCAGTTATCATAAAAACGTAGCGTCTATAAAATTACGAAATTTTAAATCAAAAACATTGAAAGTTCTCTTTCCTTCACAAGTTCGAATAAACTGAGATCACTCTCAGGGTATTTATTATCCATCGTGAGTGTAGTCGATCGACTTCCACGTGTGTCCCTTTAGCACTTGGTGGATCATTGTGTTTAGCTGCGCATGTTTGTGCAATATCAACATGTGCCATCACAACCCGCACAGTTATTATATTACACCACAGAGTTGATCCCCTGACGTCAGTAAGTTTTCCGATACTTTGTTCAACTCATCGAATCAGACATGAAGCTCATTCGTTTCTTTATTGGACACTTATATTTTCATACCATAATAAACTTTTTTCCCATAGATAGCATAGTTAGAAAATCTCGGTAAATTATTTCGCTCTCAGAATTGAAAATAAGTCTAAATTCGTAAAACAACCTTTCTACGGTCCGTGTTAAAGTTCCCAACTGTACCATCATAGGTTTAAGTTTCTCCAAAATTCATTAAATAATTGCATTCTTTCTGCTTAGACAGTTTCTCATAACATTTACAAAGCTGTCATACTCAAGCCCTTGTGGCGCCAAAACCGACCGTGTGACCGACGATGATGTCCGATGTCAATCTATAGCGTCGGTGTGCGGTCACTAAGTCAATGGAATAGTGTTTATTTTTCACATATGCATTTTTGTACAACGATAAAGTGACACTTTATACTGACAAAACGTATTATTTTGAAATTCGACCTTAATCGAGTCTCAGGTCGAGAGTTCTTTTATGTATTATTTTTACTACAATATTAGGTTTAGTCCAATTCTATTATTTTTATTGATATCTATCGACTTGTTTACTGATTAAAATCAATGTATTATTTCGTTAATTTCATCTTAATAATAACATGTCAATTGTTTCTTTTTATGTACTTTGTGATTGTTATTAGTTACAGTAAGAAGGCTCGAAGTTGTGTAAGTGGTGGTGACCTAGAACAGAGTGCGCATTTCGGGCGTGTAAACTAAAATAAAACATGTGTTGTAAACATAATGATTGAAACTAAATATTTTTTATGTATGACCTCTGTGACTCGCAAACTTTCTCTGGAGAGCTAACAGGAAAATATTAAACAAATTGTAGTTGATATCTTTCCTCCACGGTGTGCGTATGAAATACATTTGAAAAGAGATTTCTAAAGACATGACGTCGGTGTTCTATGTAGATCGGGTCACAGTTACCTGTGGTAATACCCTGCCCACGCCCACGCCATACAAGGTACTTATATACCGGTATATGCACGATATCAAGCATCCTCTTAGCAAGTTACCGGTGGGGTGGTGTTATATTTTGACAGCTTTTAATCAAATGGTGAGCGATCATTTATCGCTAAATAGCGTTTATGAATAAAAATTTCGCTAATCAGTTGCTTAGCCATTGATAAAAATTTAAGGGACTTTTTAAAATAAGACTGAAGATCTATTATTGAAAACGAGTACACGATCAGTTTCTATTCTTTATTGTGACTAAACCAATCAAACCGTTTAATTTCTGGTAGAATTCATTATAATTTAACAATCACTAAATTCATATTTAGCAATAATGAAGTATTAGAAAAAACACTTAGTCAAGTCTTCACTGAATGTTTTAGCGTATAAATTGATTTGCACGAATTTATAACATACTTAACATAACATAACATCACGCCTTGTTTCCCCGAAGGATTGGGCAGCGGTGTACCTATAGTACACACACATTGCGCCTGTCATGTTTAAGTCCCATGTGTCCCAGGCGATGCGAGGCGAATTTACCTAAAGGTACAAGCAATATCAAATCAGCCTATCCACAACATCCTGTCCTCCGCCTTCCGCATCCAGTCTGTCCCAGCCACCTTTTTGAATTCGTCGGTCCATCTAGCTGGGGGGCGTCCCACACTACGCTTGCCGATACGCGGTCTCCACTCCAGGTCTCGTCTGCTCCATCGGCCATCGATCCTTCGACAAACATAGCCAGCCCACTGCCACTTCAGCCTGCTTACCCTGCAAGCTATGTCGGTAACTCCAGTTCTGTTCCGGATCACTTCGTTTCTGATCTTATCCATCAAAGAAACTCCGAGCATAGCCCGCTCCATAGCGCGCTGAGCGACCTTAAATTTGTGGACCAGTCAACCGTCAGTGTCCACGTTTCGGCAATGTATGTCATGACGGGCAGGACGCACTGGTTGAAGACCTTATGCAATATTTAATTATTTATTAATATTATCCTTTTTTTAGTATACATTAATGATCTACCCCATCTACTTCCAAACCAACCGAAGATGGTGTTATTTGCAGATGACACATCATTGATATTTAAAATCGACAGACGGTCTCAAAATCTTGACGACGTCAATAACTCCATTCTTCAGGTCCAAGACTGGTTTACGGTAAATAATTTGGTACTTAATAAAAAAAAAACCAAGTGCATTAGATTTCAATTGCCTAATGTCAGAGGTAGCGAATGTGACATCTTATTGAATGGGGAAAAACTGGAATTTATTGATCAAACGGTTTTCCTGGGAATCACGCTAGACGAGAAATTACAATGGGGACCTCATATAACATCTCTTGCGGGGCGGTTGAGCTCGGCCGCTTTTGCTGTTAGAAAGATAAGACAGTTAACAGATGTAGAAACCGCGCGTTTGGTCTATTTTAGCTACTTCCACAGCATTATGTCGTATGGCATTTTACTGTGGGGTAGGGCTGCTGACATTGAATCCATTTTTATTTTGCAAAAGCGAGCTGTCAGAGCCATTTATAATCTGTGTCGCGGCGAATCCCTCAGGGAACTATTTAAAAGGATTAATATTATGACGGTACCTTGCCAATTCATTTACGAAAATATTATGTATGTAAGATAAAATCTACATCTTTTTAATAAAATAAGCGATAGACATAATTTTAATACTAGAAATAAAGACAAGATAGATCAACCATTTTTCAGATTAGCAAAAGTACATACATCTTTTATGGGGTACTGTGTTAAATGTTACAACAAAATACCTTCTGATATATTGCAATTAAATGAAAGGAGGTTTAAAAGTCATATTAAAAGTACACTTTGTAAACGAGCTTATTACAAATTAGAGGACTACATCCAAGATAAGAACGCTTGGAAACATGCTGGTCTCGCTCCATAGGACAGTCTTAGAGTTTATCAAACTAGTTGCTCACTTAATTGTGTAGATAATATTTATTTTTTCTTCTATGACACTGTTTTACATTCTGTAATTACTGTAACTCACACACTGACAGTTTATATGGGTAGTTCATATAATTGTTTTTTTATTTAACTGCTTTTGTTAATTTATTTTTATTTTCTTTTAATTTCATTTGTTGTGTATATGTATCATTTGCGTCGTTGTATATGTAAGCGGGCACGCCCTTTATGCCTGGAGGCTTTAGTAAGGTTTTAAGTTCTGCTTACGATTTTGTTTCATTATTCATTTCAGCTTGAGTTTAGTTTTCAATGTTTTGTTGGTATAATGGCGTGTGCTAGCTGACATATGGCGAATAATGTATGTTTTGTTTTATTATATTAATAACTTATACAATATTGTATAGAATCAAGTTCTTCTAACTTAACAGACAGCAGTGCTGCTGGGGAGTTTGTTCCACCACTTCTTCTTCCCAGCCAAAGCACTAGGAAGTGTCGAAGGGCGGGCGTTTTGGGGGGAGTGTCTTATGTGAATTTGACGTTCAAAAAGTGCTGACTCTCAGCCTAGTTTGAATAAATGACTTTTGATTTGATTGATTTGAATAAAATGCATAAAATTCAAAACGTGCCTAATACGTACATATTTCAGGAGTTGTCGATTCGCCTACAAATACATTAACTACATACGTGCGATACGCCTATAGAAAGTTATATATTATTTAAAAGTGTCCATTCGCACGATGCGGGCGAGTAAATTCGTGCGAATTGATTAATAAGCTGATATTTTAAAATTATAATTTATTTGCTAATGTTTTATTTCCACATGTTCATCTTAGACGGAAAGCCCCGAACATTTTCATGCCTAAATATAACACAAACAAAAAATAAATGTGTTTTATAATGTGTCAGAGATTCATAAAAACATGGACCGCAAACATTATTGTTTGCAATGTCCATAGTGAGCAGCGACCAAGTCAAGCTTGGATGTTCTGCTTACATAGTAAATAGTGAGATCCTATTTATAATGTTTTACTTGCATTTTACTGCTAACTCATTTATGTATCTCAACATTATCTTTAGTAATGTACGAATTATGACACTTTGTCCTAGCTACTACAATATCATAATGGTAGCTAGGACAAAGTGTCATAGTGTCAATATGGCTAGATGACTTGCGCCTACCCGGAAGTATTTAAAAGTTGTGTCACATTCGTGGCCGATAAATGCGACCGATTTCAAGACAAATAAATTAAGATTCAATCATCGTAAACCGATAAAAAATAACCGGTCGCTTCCTTCTATAGAGTGAAGAATGCACTTCCTTCCTGGACTGTGCGGAGTGACGCTGAACTGCGCCCGCGCTCACTACGCGATCATCTTTCATGCGTAAACGAACAAACTGTGGACCAGTATCTACTGAATGACCGCGTCAATAGACAGCCCAGGCAGAATGAGGACTCCCGCAGATAGGCTCGACGCAACTCTTGTAGAACAGTTTTTACGAAATTTATAGAGATTATAGAGCTCATGGTGTCATCCAATCACAGGTCACTGCGTCATTTAATAGTTTCATAGATTCTGTGATCGCAATCATATTTTTATAGGACATTTTTTTTCAGCCGAGTATGTGTCGTCTACAGGCTGGCAAAAGTATCGACGCACAAACTGTGACCATGGAATCAGTTTGCGCGTCAATGTCTACCCTAGTAATAGTACCTATCTAGTGTCAAAGTGAACACTCAGTTTTAAACCCATCTTTCTTTAAACAAACTTTATCGGGTTTATTGATTAGTTATTAATTATAAAAGCGAGCGTTGTTGATTTTATAATGTGTTTCTTGCAAATAAACATTTGATTTTTGATTTGATTTAATTTTATTATTTATTCATTGTGTAGGTGACCTCGATGAATTATTATTAGTGAGTAAAAACATTTATAAAGTTAAATGTGAAAGTGAGATACCTATTTTCTTAGTTAATTTGCTTGCTCACTAAATAATTTATGACACGCAAACTGAAGGAGTCATTACGTACCTATACACGAGTAATGGCGCGTGCAAGAGCTAGTACATGCTTATCCTACTATATTGAAATGTAAAGTGTTTATGCTTCAACGAGAAAAGTTTGAGAAATAACCACCACTTAGTTCTAAGAAAAAATTAAATACATTAACAGTGCGGTCATAACTACTTGGTACTTTTTGTCTAAAAACCCATTGACCGCAGGATACCAAGGTATGTTTGTTCTTCTTCAATAATATTTGTATTGATTTAGACGAGTATAGTATTAGAGGGCAGTGTGCGCATCTAGGGGACTCACACTCACAGTGCTCTGTGATCAGTGATCAGGGTTGCCAGGTCTTAAAACCAAACCAGCCAGTTTACTCGGACATTTGGGTACATGGCCAAAGAGCCTTAATGTTTTAGTCTTAGTACATCACGATAATTAAAAAAAAAGTAAAACAAGGTTCTTTTTTACCTACCATAAATTTTTCTTGAATTCTAATGGAACAACAATAAAATTGAATGAACCAGTCTCCTTTAATATTAACCATTCAATATTTCAATCATTGCAATAGTTGTTAACACTAGCAATAACTACAATACTATTGGTATTTGTGATGGGAAACAAATTTAAACAAAATGGTTATTTACCATGAAATCTTCTGAAATTTTAGAGAAATAACAATTTTAATCAAACACTTTTCCTTTTTAATCTTCATTCATTACTTGTTTCGTCCCGTGACTACACACGGACCGACCAACTGACCGTACGACAGCTTTTTGTTTACTCTGTGCGCCTGCGCACCATGACGTGTAACGGAGTGACAACTGTCACTTGGAGTTTGATTTTGACACTTGTTTGATCTTGAAAATTGTGGGCTGGTTGGTTATTTTGTCTTGAGAATATTAATTGTTAATCTTGTTGAATCTATAGTTTTGCGGACAATTTGTTGTGATCCGATTGTTTTGTGTGTAAGCAACCCCTTTTGACGATATTGAACGGGTTTTATTTTGGAATTTGATTGAAATAGTTTGATAGTGATTCTTTGGAGAACCGCGTGCTTGAAATCTTTAACGTATTGAAGCGGCCTGAATCCCGGAATACTTACTTCACTATACAATACAATATACACTCATTTACATACATAAATCCGGGTAGGCTCGGAATCGAGACCCCAGATTTCCTCAATCAGGTGAGTGATTGAATATTTGTATTAATCAGCTCCGCGCACGGCGGACAGTTCGACCCACGCTTGCCCGAGGCCCGCCATGCACGCTTCCACGTAATTTGTTTAAATCCTATGGCCTAGGCCCCTGGACTGGCGTCGAAAATTACTTACTTACTACTATTGCAATTTGCAAAGGAACACAAAATTAAACAAAACCCTACTTAAAATCGGAAGAAGCGCATTTACATCGCTTGTATTAGGCCCATCATGATATATGCAAGCACATGCTAAAACCCGATTTATCCATAGGATGCAGACCCTCCAGAATCGCTTTCTCCGACAAGCCACAGGTGCGCCTTGGTACGTTAGGAATATCAATCTCCACTTAGATCTCAGGATCCCTACGATCCAGCAGTACATGAAACGCGCTTCAAAGCGTTTCTTCGATAAAGCAGTGACCCACCGCAACCCTCTGGTTGTCGCGGCAGCTAGCTATACCCCCTGCCGCATCAGTAAAGTCCGCCGTCCGCGGCACATTCTCAGCGAACCCGATGATCCCACTACTCTCCTCCAGGACAGTCGAAAAGAGACAAGTACAGTGAGAAAAACACACAGACACAAACCGTACCGACCTCGCCGCCGAGGTCCGTCGTCGCGACCCCGACTTAACAGTCCCTCCCGACCCTTGCATGAGCCAGCCCGCGATGCTGCGCCTGTAGCTTTAAATTAGCCCCTAAATAATTTAACCCAGATCCAGCATGTCCCTTGCTGCCCTCCCCCAGTGATCGCCTAAGCCGAGGTGCGAACCCCCCTCGGCGTCACTTTTAGGACTTTCGCTTTAGTTTTAATTTTTACTATGGCCCGGCTAGAGGTCTAAAAAGTTTTAACTTTTTAGAAATCGCCGGGCGAAAATCCGTTTAAGTTGTAAGAATCTTATTTCAGATTAACAACGAGATGTCCCACAAAAAAAAAAACTTAAAATCGGGATCCCTTCTTTTCGCATAATGTTCTTTGTCCTAATATACTTCGGCATAACGATTATGGCACAATTTGTTTTGGCATAATAATACTTCGGCATAATTTTTTAGGCGTACATTTTATGTTGGCATAATCATCTTAAAGACTAATTTGTTTCGGCATAAATTTGATTCGCATAACGTTAGTAGGCCTAATGACTATTAGCATAACGTTAGTAAGCCTAATGACTATTAGCATAATAATATTTAGGCATACAATTAATATAAATAACAAAAACAATTTTCATGCAAATGATTTATTATACATAACATTATGTAACTTAAACGATTTTTCAATCGCGAGATAACTTTTATCTGAAGAATATATTAGATGTTTTGACAGTTTTTGTATAAAAAATATGTCAAACTTCTATTATGAGAAATAAATATGGCGGTTATTCCTCAGATAGAAGTTAACTGATTGAAACAGTGGTCCTTAATTATTTATTTTAGGTGTATATTTTTAGCAATTGCTTGTAAATATGCTAGTTTAGAAGTATACTCATCTTTTTTACTAATAATTTTTTCAGTTCTTTAGGTTTTGTCCGTGTATTTTTTCTTTTTTTTTTGGTATGAGGATGTTCCGACATCCAGTTTATCTATTTAAATGAAATAAAACATCAAGTTTTATTTTTAGAACGATCTTTTTTGCCAAAAAATAAAATCCAGGATGATGTTTTCCCACAAAATGTGCAAATCTATTGTGCCATGCCTCTGCATGATTTTGTGTCCTAGGTATATTTTCCTTTTCTAGTAGATACGTACTCCAGACTTTGGAAAATGGTGGTGGTGAACTTGTAATGCCCCATACATAATTCTGATCAAACCAATTTGCTATAGTTTCTGTAACAATTAAATAATATTGTTGGTTAAAAATTTAATATGCTGTGCAACAAAAGTTAGTGACAGAACCGGATTGCTGCAAAACCGACTCCACGTAGGCTTGTTTGTCCTAGCCCTAGAGTGTAATTTAAAATCGCGTAGGCGCGTAGGGGCGAGGCGGCCCGCGGGCTGAGGAGCAGGCGGCTGCGAGCGAGCCGCCGCTATATATAATTATAATTAATAATATAATCATGCCAAACAAAATTATGCTAAGTTATATTAGGTCTTAAAATTTTATGCAAATGGATAGGGAACCCTTAAAATCTGTTTAGATTCCTATGAAATAACAATAAAATTTAATGAACCATAGTGTTTTTTGGACAATTGTAAAAAATGGTCAAATTAAAAAAAGGCAAACCTTACAAAATTTAGACAGCATGTGTCCGCTTTTATTTGGACGCCTGGCAACTCGGGAGTCACACTCACAGTACTCTGATTGATACCTTTTGTTCAATGTTCACCTCGGGGAGCCACACTCACAGTACTGTGAATCAGAGTCTCTGATTGATACCCTTTGTTCAATGTTCACCTCGGAGAGTCCCACTTACAGTGCTCTGATTGATACCCTTTGTTCAATATTCACCTCGGAGAGTCACGCTCACAGTACTCTGATTGATACCCTTTGTTCACTGTTTACCTCGGGGAGTCACGCTCGCAGTACTCTGATTGATACCCTTTGTTCAATATTCACCTCGGAGAGTCACACTCACAGTACTCTGATTGATACCCTTTGATCAAAGTTCACCTCGGGGAGTCACACTCACAGTACTCTGATTGATACCCTATGTTCTATATTCACCTCTGGGAGTCACGCTCACAGTAATCAGTTTAATATCCATTGTTTGATGGTCATTTGTTCTCAAGGTGTGAAGCAATCAAGTCTGAAGGGTATCCAAATATAGAATCTGTATTTATGGACAAGGTCATGTACCTTTTAGATCTTAGAGGAAAACTTGGTCAGTTCTATAAATTAGGTAAAATTAGCAGGAAAATAAATGAGCCGGGAAATAGCTCGATTGTGAAGTCTTTACCGGTAATTTTGAGCTTGGGTTATACAGGCTGTCCAGTAATAAACAACAACAACTTTTTAGTACGTTATATAAAACTGTCACGTTAATTTTCCTTCACTGGAGGCTACAGTTAGAGATAAGAAAACCGTTTAGTGGTTTCCAAGTTAGAACTAGTTTTGTTTTGGTATTAAACTCGATCATCCTTTGAATGAAAATGACTTTCCAACGAATAGAGTAACTGTTAACCTGGTGTAATCTATCAGAAACAGGCTTACTTAAACAAGTTTCTAAAAAAATCTGTTACAAGGTGTAAGAATGTAGGTGACATTTAAAAAGTTTGTATAACTTGGAAACCGTAACTTTGGGGATAACGCTGAACATTTAAGTACTGTGCTCTTTTGCTGTATACTGTTGACCACTGCTGACTAAAGCTAACAACCTTCGCAGGATCTAGCACTATTTACTGGACAGCCTATTCTATGACGTAATTTTAGGATATTGCCATCTTAATTTTATTGCACGATGGTTACGTGTATAAGAGAAAATAAAAATAACGTACCTTACCAGTATACTATTCGATTAGTCTGTTGGAGCCCAACTATGTGCAGGTCAGATTAGTTAGGCCATTAAGCCTTATAAAAAGTGTGAGTTAATTTGATAAACTAGAGATGAACAGAGTGATTAATACGTCTTTATGTGATTATATTCAGCGTATTTAATTTATGCACATCTACGAAGCGGTCTAAAGTATCGTTAGCGCAGAGATTGTATATAGTTTAATTTTTTGATACTGTGTCCGAACATCTGGTGGATTTTAATATTGCACGTGATGCTCTGGGTTCCTGTTGAGTTATCTGCACGTATTATGCCCCTATATCTGTGACTACATGTATATAACATGCTTCGGACAGGTAGATCAACAAATAAAGCGCATTGCTTGCAGATACCATTTTACGGAATAATAGTTAAATAGAATTTATTTACTCAAGACAGAGGATTATGGTACTTACACGTTAACAATATAGTTATACAAAATAAGTATCTACTATTTCTACAAACGTGTGGGTTAGCACTGCTCTCCTAGCTAGGTTCTGAAAACCCTAAGGTACAATGTCGTAATAGTTACCTATATAGTTCTTCTGATGTTACTGTTACAATTTCGGAGAATTGAGTAAAGGATACAATATTGATTAATTCTTTCATTCATTTAAGAGCGAAGTGAAAATGCTTCTCGGTCGTCATAGCGGCCGTCGACCGAACCGAATTCAATTGGCGCTGCATTGCTGAGTACATTCATTAACTTGTTGGGTAATGGAAAGAAACAGACGTACCGTTTGTTTAGAAAGTCAATAGTTATAAGGATTATTTATTTACATACACAAATAAATACACACTTGTATGTAAATTAGCTTATCTTTACTGCACATAGGTACATTATAATTCTTAGGACAAGTTTTATGATTTGCGGTAAGTCAATATTCTTCTTTAAATGATAAATACACAAATAACAAACAAACACGAATGCGACGCACCAGTAGAATATAATGCTTTTTACTACAAGAGACTGAGAAAAAAAAAACATTCTTAATCTTTTCTTTCAACTCTATCCACAGCAGTAACGTTTCATGTCATTGTGATTTCTACCATAAAACATCGTCTGCGTCGTCGCCATAATTACCCACATCCGCTCATCTGACGTGCTCGCTGAATCGTAAGAAAACTGCAAACAATGCCGTCACATGCAGACGAAAATGTCAAGTTTTCATTTGCACATCCTGTGTATCGTTGTCGTCGGGCACTATTCTTGAGTCGGTACTATAATGTTTTCTTTTCTCAGGAGATATAATAAAACTTTCACTTTAAACAAGTTTGTACAAACCTACTTGCAGAAATAAAATCATTTACCATTTTTACTTCCGCAAATTCCGCTGCTTTGTTAGTTGCCTTTAAATAACCGACCCTCCCAATATCTTCGCCATGCTCTTTATGTGTCCTGTCCAGTCTTAAATCGTACAAATACGGTCTGCCCACCTCAAATTCAATGTTTCTTGTTTCTTAATTGGCGATAATGTAGGTACAAGGTACCTAAGTTCATACTTATGTTGCACAAAGCAGAAATAATAAATTAGAGGTAGCAGCGTAAGATTATAGAACTCTTTGAATGGCATGTTGTGAGCAGAAACAATTTCTGCTTATCATCTCTAAGTTGGCGTCATTATGATCATTAGGGTGTCTGCGGGTAACTAGGTACATTAATTCAAACAATATGCAAACCTTTTTCAGAAGTAAATGATCAGCTTTTGTGTTGGTTACCAAATTAATGTGTATCATCATTCAAAGTAATTAACTCTGTCTTTTATTTTGTAAATAAAAACGTAATATTTTAGGTTTCCTTTGTAACACCACTATCATTTAACTTGTAGTTGAACGTTGTTTTTCTGTTGCCGATATATGTATCTACTTTCTAGCCCTTTGGATTGACAAACACTGTAATTACTGTAATTAGCGTAAACAATCAATTATCTGCGGTTCATTGTCTATTTGAGGCGATCAGCAGGCAACTCTAGAACTACCTACGACAGTTGGTGAACACCGATGGCAAAATATACATATATTCACCAAACACAGTGACTTTCATGATCTTAATATCTAATAGAAATAGAGAATGTATGTGTATCCTTTCGCCGGCTTCAAAAAGTTCATATCTCATTGGCTGGGCTTTGACGAACCTTTTATAACCAACTTCGCTCATCTTTGCCATAAATACATTTTTATTTGATTTGTGTAGTAATGTATATGACTGTATAGATATCCGGAACAAAATCAGTTATATCTTTCCTAGAACGACAATACGCCGCGGGGTGCGCGCACGGCCGCTTTTTAACAGACGAAAAAAAACGGAGGAGGTTATCAATTCGAAGCGTATATTTTTTTTTTGTTTGTTTTTTTTTTTTATGTATGACCACGCATAACTTTTTACATAGTAGTCCGATTGTGATAATTCTTTTTTTATTGGAAAGGGTATACACCGAGGGTGGTCCCATATAAATTTGGAAAACAAAATCGAACCCTAAGGGTCGGAAAACAGGGGATGATTGATTGTTCACTCACTGATTGTAATGTTTAACCACGCATAACTTTATACAGAGTAGTCCGATTTTGATAATTCTTTATTCATTGGATAGGGTATACCTTGCCAAGTATTATAAGTACATTAAAGCCACAAAAAAGTATAAAATAAAACTTTTTACCAAAAAAATTAACCGCCGAAAAAACTGAAAAGCAAAAAATAATAAACCTTAAAATTATGAGTCGGCGCTGAAAAACCAATGAACAAAGATCACTCAAAGCGCCGACTCATAATTTTAAGGTTTATTATTTTTTGCTTTTCAGTTTTTTCGGCGGTTAATTTTTTTGGTAAAAAGTTTTATTGCAGTTACATCTTGTCGCAGTAACGCAGGTATGCGGGCACCTCTGCGTCGGTTAACTAATAATTATAACAATAAATTCCATCATATCGATATGTTTGCTCTTTCTGCTGGTAGATTCAAAAATATTGTACTAAAAACACTTAGTCAATAGTATTTCTAATTAAGTATTTCTAATTAAGATTTGTATACCTTCGCCTAATCGAGATTTTAATATTTTTTCTTTGTTTGATAAATTTTGCTATTTAGCACAAAACTCTTCGCAAAAAATTCGCTAGCATAAATTATTGATTTTTGTAGGTTTTAGCTTAAATAGCATAGTTTGTAAAGCTTATTATTTTTATGTGTATTCTGTGGAAAATGTTGTTGGTTACACATTTGTCCACATGATTTTGTTTTCTTCATACAATATGTAATGTGTCACTGTTTGTTTTCCCTAATAAATAAAATAAAAATAAAATACTTTTAATACGTTTATTAGTGATCGATGACGTTTAAAGCTAAAGTGAAATCTAACCTTTGTTCAGTCATAATATTGTATCAACGACTTTAACGAGTACTTAGACGATAAGAATAGTTAGTTGGTCGCTGTGATTAACTCAAGATATTGGTGCCGATTCTGTTGTACAACTTAAAAATATTATCTTTGTAGCACAAAAATAATACAATATAAAATCGAAGAACATTTGTAAAGCATCTTGGAAATTAATAAAAAATAATACAATGACAAACTCGAATATAGATAAAAAAATTATCACAAAAATAAAACTTAATAATACGATATTGACGAATACTAATGACATTTCCAACGCGTTTAATGATTATTTCATCGATATGACCACCGATAAAAACAGTACAGCATCTGCGATGGGACATCGCCATTTAATTTCACCACTTAATGCCAGCTTCTTCATTTATCCAGTGAGTGATGATGAAACATTTAAAACTATACAGTCATTAAACAATAGTTCTTCTGTGGGTTATGATGAGATTCCGACACATATCATAAAGCACACATTGATCACACCTATATTAACGTACCTTATTAATATGTCATTCTCCCAGGAGACTTTTCCAGATAAATTAAAAACCTCCGTTATTAAACCGATTTTTAAAAAAGGTGACGAAAAGAGTATAAACAATTATAGGCCAATCGCTCTAATACCAGTATTATCTAAGGTATTTGAGAAGATAATGCATTCTCCTATGACTCAATTCTTGACTAAACATCAAGTACTTAAAACGGAACAAAATGGTTTCCAAAAGGGCAAATCTACAACCTTAGCAGCTTTTAAATTACTTTCAAAAATTACTGAAAATGTAGATAAACGTACACGTACCTGCACTGTGTTTTTCGATATGAGCAAGGCTTTCGACTTTGTTGATCACAATATTCTCCTCACTAAATGTGAACTGTACGGTTTTCGCGGCCTAGCATTGAAGTGGCTGCAAAGCTATCTTTCAAATAGGACTCAATATACAGCGATTTCCGAAATTAATTCAAATAAAGGAGAAGTGCTATGTAAATCTAACATTAGGGGTAACAATACAGGTGTGCCACAAGGTAGTGTTACAGGGTCGTTATTCTTTCTGTTATATATTAACGACCTACCAAATGTTACTAAGCATTTCTACTCACTATTTGCGGATGATATTGCGGTAGTTATCACGGAGAGTGAAATTATTAATTATAATACTGAAATTAATGAAGCGGTTAATGCTATCATAACATGGCTTAGTAATAATAATTTAAAAGTAAATATAGATAAAACCTCCTTCGTTCAATTCCACAATAGAAAATCTAATTCTGACCTTATGATAACTTATTCCGATCAAAAAATTAAAGAAGCACACGAAGCCATATTTCTTGGTATAACAGTCGACAGTGGCTGTACATGGAAACCTCACTGCTTAAAGGTCACAAATAAGATTAATCGTTTCGCTTTTGCCTTGTGGAGATTTTGTAAAATAGCCAACCTCAAAACAGCTCTCTTAGCATATCATGGTTATGTGGCTTCAAACATTAGATACGGTATTGTTCTATAGGGAAATTCTGTCCTTATAAATAGGGTGTTTATAGCCCAAAAACAATGTATCCGTGCTCTTTGTGATGTGCCACCATTGACTTCATGTAAACCTCTTTTTAAAGATTCAAATATATTAACTGTTCCCGGTATGTACATATTTGAGTGCTGTTGTTAAAATGCACTCCGAATTATTTCAACGTCTTGGAGACAGTGTTACGTTTAACACAAGATATCCTGACAGATTAATTATTCCTCAAATGAAATGCCACTTATATCACAGAAGTTGTTTTCCAATGGTCATAAGGATATATAATAAATTACCCAAATTATATAGGGAACTGCCAGTCAATCGCTTTAAAACAGTTTTATTCAAATGGCTTATAGAAAAATCATTCTATTCTGTGAATGAGTACCTAAATTATAAGGATTAACATTGATATTTATTACTATTATAATTTTAAAAATGATTGACTTTATTATTCTTAATTTAATAACTATGATTTATGTTAAAATTTAATATCTTCATTTATTTAATTAATGTTATCAATTACTTTGCATGCTAGGTTTAGCGAATTGTATTAGATACTGTAAAATAACCCGACCATCTGTAATGTACTACAATTCATGCAAAATAAATTTCATTTCATTTCAAAATTCTCTAAACTAAACTAAAAATCACTAAAATTTGGTTTATTCCTGTCAAACGACGATTTCCTTTTTTATTTTTTCTTTTGCTTATATCTCGAAAATGGCGTGTCCTATCGCAAAAATAATGAAATTTTCGACCCCCTTTATGAAACCCCGGAACATTTAAATCTCAACACGTGGGTAATATTTTTTTATATTTTTCAAACAAAAAGTGAAAAATTCCATATAAAACACGTCCAGGCTGCCCCCTTGCGCGCGCCTTCGTCTCTAAAAAATTAATTGCATAGCGCACACAAGTACCACGTTGCGAAACCAAAAGAAAAAAAAAACCCATGTTCATTGTCAAATTCGTTTTTAGTCGTGTCAAAATAATTTTTAAATTTAGAGATTTTTCTTGCAGAATAGCGTTAATATTCTCATAGCCAAAAAATAAGGAATTTTAGAGATACTTAGTTTAGTTAGTTTAGTTCGGTGTACAACAGAATCGGCACCAATGTTTATGTTCTTTTACCAGAATCAGGGTCTTCTGACAATGAGTTTTTACAATTGTTTATTTTGATTTGACTGCAATACGTTATGAAAAAAATAATTACATAGGTTATTGATAAAATCTTCTCATTACAATGTTTTTTTAAATGAGTTGTATTGCAATATGTGGTTAGTTATGGACCTCGAAAATCCTACTAATATTATAAATGTGAGAATTTGTATGTTTGTTTCTCAATCACGCAAAAACGGCCGAACGTGTCTGGATGGAATTTGGCAAAAAGATAGGTAATAACCTGGATAAACACAGCATAATTCTGATCCCGGTAGTACGTTCCCGTGAGATTATTTGCGAAGTCCACGCGGGCGAAGCAACTGGCAATAGCTAGCAGATCAATTTCTTGTCTGAGCAGCCGACAGCAAGCTCGTCATGATCCTTTAGATGTCACCTACCTTCAAATATGCCGAGGGGGATAATGGCTGATCCTCTTTTTTTTGTGGGTGGGTAATCATCAAATACGTCTCCCGCTCGGAGAGCGGACTCGCTGGGCGGAGTGGTAGGGCGTGTCAGACTTTTACTGACTAAAACTCACCCGTGTTCCTTCAGTTGCCTATATACCAGGGCCACGGTAACTGTTTCGAACAAATCTCGCGGCTGGTGATCCTTGCGTTATGTTAGTGAACGAGTGTTGCTCGTGGAGAAAAGTCATCTTGCTAACCATGATTTTGAAATTGTTATTACTAATTAACTGCTTATTTCTTTTACTCCTTTTTACATGCAAAAATAATACAGCATTATGTCTGTAAACGAATAAGCCTTTATGCCTGGACGCTTTTAAGGGTTGGCTTACCAGCTAAAGTACAAGGAAGTGGTGAAGGGTGGGCGTGCTGGGAGATAATCCTATGTAATTTTGACGACCAAAAACTGCCGTCTCTTAGCCATTTTTGGTTAAATGACTTTTGATTTTGATTACTTTTTCTCGTCGGTGAATAATTTTGATAAACCTATCAATATATTAGCATATTTATGAGACTGGTTTGCATTTAATTGGCACTGATCACTGATTGAAAATTCATTCAAGGATTAAATTAGGAAATGTTTCAAATCAATTAATATGATTTTACGATTTGAGGTAAAGATTTTATAGTGTTCATAAATATTTTACAACTGTAAGGAAGACTACAGTCTGTTGAACTGTCACAGAATCAACAAATAAATGGCACAGCATTGTGCAAGATCAGTCCGAACTCTTGAATGAACTCCTCGTGGGAAGCTGCGGATGCGCTTCGTTAGCGAGGTATGCAGGGCTGCAGGTCATGCTATAATTTCCAGTATAAGCTGACTTCTCACTGTACTAAAAGCCTATATAATGCGAGGTCAGCTAAAACTGGAAAAATTGCTAGATGTGTAGCCGAGTGTACGATGTGTACGTTGACCCGTTTCTTGTAATCGTTTCGCTTATTATCGTATATATCTGCCCACGCGCATGTCCGCTAATTTATCCATTATCATCATTTCCAGCTGCTTTCGTCTTTGTTCTCTCAATACCTGCTGCGTCAATGTATAGGAATGGGTAACAGTAACAAAAAAAAGGGTAATATTTCAACCTGCACGTATCAGGTCAAGGTCCTTATGACTGTATTGGCAATCAATCTTTCATATACCATAAGGTCAATGCGCGTAATTAAAAGCATTCAAAATCTAGTTGCAATCTCATCTCAGCGACAATCATGTCAAAAACTTGTAAAATTTTGTGATCTTTGTGAGATTAGAATGTTCCCATTCTAATCTCTTTGCCCCGCGGTCGTACGAGATTATCATCCTTTCGAATTTGACCCGACATGTCACTCGTCACGTTATTTTTGTTTTGTCACGGTATCTTTTAGTAGATACCTCATCTTATAGAAAAGAAAAAAAGTTAATTAAACGCTAGATTAAGAAAGATTTAAATGTAAAATGTCTGGACGTTTCGGTCTTTGTCTAGACTTTCTAAATTTTGAAACAGTAGGTAACCGTACTCAGGTGTCGCAGAAGACATCGTCTCATGTCATAGCAACGTCAGCAAAATTCATAGAGTGTATTATTTTATATTTGACATTTCAGTAACAAGTGAAGATGGGCTTCGGGTCAAGTTCAAGTTTAGCGGTCATTAACGAATATAATGGTTTGCGGAAGTCAAGCCAAGAAGAGTTTTTGCTGTGGACAGGTTTCATAAATCACTTATGTTACAAAAAAACAAATTGTAAGCGTTGTCACTTGGCATCGTTCAGTGATCATCAGACGGATCTGCAATATGTGCGACCGAATGTTGCCTGATGTGTGAAGGCACACGTGTTATTTTTTGCACACGAGTGTATGGGGCATGACAAAGTTGATAAAATCGTGATTGTTCGCTCGTTCAGCTGTCACAATGACAATCTTTAACTGCTGCGAATATCGTGATCTGAAACATCATAATCACAGTGTATGATGTTGTAATTGATACGATATAATTCGACAAACATGTAGAGCTGTGTCTTATTGGATTATCAGAAACAACATCATCAATCTTTTAACTAATATTTTCTACTACAGACTATTTTTGTACGCTTTCTCAAAGAAACTGATAACCTTACTTCAAAACTTGCTCAAAGAGAATTATTTAATTGCACTTACTTAAAAATAGGTACAGTTAAGTTAAAAGTTGTGTTGGCTAGTCACCAAGCGGTAGGCCTTCCGCGACTATTAGGTTAGTTACAGTGGTGACAATATCTCTCAACAAAACGTTGAACGCGGACGCGACCGTGACTTACTTGCCTTGTTGAATGACTTACTAAACAATACCTACAACATGCTAAATACATTATCATGCGTGTATCTTCACAAAAAACCTGTACGTGTGTGGAATTCTCAATTATTGTGTGTGTCTTAGGTATATCTTAGAGAACGCGCTGTTAGACGCACTGTAATGTTCTAAGCAAAAGATAGCGTAAATAGAACAAAAAATACCTATACCAATTTTTATTGTAGATTCGGAGTTTGGGTTAAATGTCTAATGTTAACAGTACGGCTAGACTAAACGTCTAGAATACTAAAATAATATTTGTGCATATTTTAATATGTGAGAATATTTGGCAGAAATATAATGTAACTAATGTGTGACATAAGCACGTGGCAAATGTGGCTATGTGTGCAGTGCGGCCGGTGCGCGCGTGCGGTCACTGACGTTTTAGTAATTGTAGTCAAGTTACGCGTTATTAAGGTAGTAACCAACACTGTTTGTGTTGCACGCCATAACGAGATCATCAGAATTTTAAATATTTACTTATCTCAATCAACTGCCCAGCGCCAGTAAGATCCTTCAGCCAGGTTCAAAACGTGTGGACCTTCGACGTTCGTATGTTAGATGTGACAAACTACCTATGTGTTGTCGCAAGAGAGAAACAAGCGTATTTGGTGTTTGTGTCACGTTATAGAGTCTACTTTTCCTCAACTCGTCCGTGGTCTGCTTAGGACCGGTTCACAGGTATCAACAGACCGATCTTACCACATTAGGGCTTAGAGGAATAATTAAACAGAATATTTCCTTCGTCAACAGACAACTTATTGGTTTTTCTGCACGTATATTATTGCTGTGCGTATCTTCATATACACTTACTTGTTCGGATGTCAATCAAGATCACCGGTCTTCAAGTTCAGCCTAGCAACAAAATTAACTCCAAAACACCACAGATTAATTTAATTTAAAAGCATCGCGTTAACGTTGAATTAAACAAAAACAAAATAAATTAAGATTACAATGGTTTATGTTTTAATGATGTTATTATACAGATGAGGTTGTAACAATAGATCATAAGATTAGTTCGGCGACGGACTCGGCACTCGGCACTCGGCACACATTACCATTTAATTGATAGGATTCGTACACTGAGATGGTATTCCGACTAGCGGATTCACATCGGCTCGTCTGATTATGTTAAGAACCCTGGACATGACAATTTCTCAAACATTTAATCTCCTCGTTTTCTCTCAGTGTCAAATAGATGTAGGGTAAGGAAAGGTATATTGGCGATAAAAAATTATAAAACTAATTTCTTAGGAATTCGACAAGTAAACAAAAATTCAATTTTATTTTATTATGTTACTTATTTATTGAAGTAAATAATAGAAAAGATAAATTGACAAAAAACTAACATAAATGCCAATAAATATCAAATTAATAATCAAAGTAATCAAAGGTAAGTTGGCGACAGAGTCCGGTATTTTGGTGATAGTGGTTAGGAAATTTGGTGATATTATGGAAATCGCCAATATAATCAGGTAAATCAAAATATTATTCTAAACAACGATCACATCTGTAATACAGTTGTTCCTCAACGTCAGTATCATCGATAGAAACGCAAATCTCGTGGTATGGCGTCAAACAGTATGAACACTGGATCCATTTAGCTCCATTCCTTTTTATAACATCTCTTGAGTACAAAACTTCACATAAGCCACACTCCCAATCATCTTCAATTTTACTTTTTTTTGTTTTTTGAGTGCCCGAAGTTGAAGGCTGTGGCTGGAGGTCTTCTTGTTTTTTATTATTATTTATAAGTGTCAAACATTTCGCGCTGGAATCTCTTTTTCTTGATCTCTCTGGGCGTTTGAAAGCTTTGGGTGTAACTAAAACGTTATCAACTGTGTGTTTTGGATTTGTAGTAGAATTTTCAGGTGCTGTGTTAGTTGAAGCTGAAGAAATAGGAGCGGTGTTAGTTGAAGCTGAAGAAGTAGGAGCAGTGTCAGTTAAAGCTGAAGGCCGTAAAGCTTCTTCTGAAATAGCATCTCCGTTAAAAGGACATATGCCTGTTTTACGAAAAGCATTCTCAATATTATTTTTAGTAAAGGCGCTTACAAATGCTGGGTTAAAAATGGAGTGGAAGTGGCTGCGATTTGGAGCATCGTTAGGGTTGTTGTTCATATATCGATTCATGCTATCGCGCCAGTAACTCTTAAGTGGCTTGAAAAGACCCACGTCAAGTGGCTGTAATAAATGCGTGCAATGAGCTGGGAAAGTAAATAAATAAATTTGGTTGTCTTTCGCTACTTTTAGAACTTCTGCTCCAATATGTGCGGAATGAGAGTCCATCAGCAGGACCACAGGACGTTCAGGCGGTATGGCATTGATAAAAAAATTTAACCATTCTAAAAATAAGTCAGAATTGATCCATCCTTTGGGAGACAATTTAATTAAGGTGTTGGGAAGAGCGTCATTTTTGAGTGTGTCGTTCCACCTGACACCTTTAAATATAATCATAGGAGGAATCCATGTTCCATCTGCACAAATGCATGCCAGCATTGTTTGAGTTTGACCTCGTTCAGCATACGCTCTTTTATAAACATACTTTTTACCAATCCCAGTTACAACTTTGGATGGTTTCACCACATATGACAATCCAGTTTCATCGCAATTCCAAATTAAATTTGGTTTATTTTTAGTCTTAAGTTTCGTAAGAGTTTCGTCTAGTTTTGAAAAGAAATCTTTGATCATTGATTCATTAGCCATTGAAGCTCTGTAGGCCGAAAGATTCTCCGGCACGCGAAGGCATAAGTGGTACCTGCCCTTAAAGCTATTCCACCACCATTTGCTTGCAATGCGATTAGTTGATGGCAAAAAATTCTCGCGACCAGCCACTTCAGCAAGATCATACGCATATTTTCTAATTTGATAAACTGTCAGCCCGAAACCCAATTCTTGCATTTCTATTATATAATTAAAAAGCCTTAACTCTATATCACAAGGCAATGCAAAAGGCCTCCCCATTTTTCTTGCAGAATCCTCTTCATTCCTCAGGTAACGTTTCAAAGTGCTCCAAGGGACTTCTGATTCTTTAGCAGCTTTATATATTGTTTTTCCTTCATCTCTAACTAACCTGACAGCTTTTTGAAGTTGCTGATGACTGTATTTTCTATATTTACTCTCTTTCTCCATTGCTAATTTAAAATAAAAAAATAAAATAGGTTATTTGGTGATATCAAAAAACTTGTATAGGTAATTTGGCGATAAAAAAAAAAGAACGAAATTTTGAAAAATAAAATACATTCACGAATACCTCAAAACATAACCTTTTACACACTATTCTTGACTTCTCTAGTTTATTTTAAATATAAGAGCAAATTAGATCTCAAGTTAACCTCTAAAAAAAGCATTGTAAAATGTTGGCAAAACACTAAGAAACTACGGTCGCAATTTAAGGAATACTAACTTACTTTCACTGAATCACGACTTCAATACAGCCTTTTTCAACAGTTCGTTAATTCATTTATTGGTTGCATATAGTTTTAGCACGAAACACCGCTATTAATCGACTTAATTTTATGCCAATACGTGATCGCAACCAAAATCATCAAACAATGACGGTTCTGAAGCGCGACTGTCAAAAAAGTTTGTTTACTAAACTCACGAACGCGCTCCGCTAGCAAGTGATGTATATTTATCCTTCTCGCACTCGCGACAACTCGCTAGCGCTGTCTCATACATGTGCTTGAATAGGGAACTGTGTGATATTCTGTTAAAAAACTATCACCAAATTACTTGTATCACCAACTTATATCCCCTTACCCTATCAAGTTTTTGATGGTTGAATCTGCTGCTTTCTCATGTAAGCGTTATCCGATTATACGAAGCAAAAACTTTGACCCCTTTTTACGAAAATTATGCGGTCGAAGGAGTATGAAATTTGGCACAGTTAAGGTCTATACCGGATGACATTTTTTACCGTCTCGACCTTCATATGGTGTGTTGTGTAACTAGAATAGAAGGCAGGAAGGCCTTCAGATTCATCGTAGGTGACTAAAGGAGCGCGGGACACGGGCGGAAAGGGATGCATGTGCGGCTCGTGCACCTGCAAAAGATCAATGAGGCCGCCTATCTGCTGGCTTCAAAGGGTAGAACCGTGCTACGAAGTCATTGATACATGCCGCGCATTGAGTAGGGTGCGTGTGATTTGAGTTTCGATAGGTTTTTAATTGTTTTTTTTTTCAAATTTCTGTTTTTGTTATTCTAGTATGAAATTGTTACTTTAAATGTGTAGTATTTATTGCCAGATCAATTTCATTACATGTTATTCAAAAATAAAAATATCAAAAATTTCTATGCCAAAGGCTTCTACTCCGTTCACCTATTACCCCCATTTTTTTTCAAGACGTTAAAAAATGTCACCCGGTATAGAGGAGTGCAGAAAGCTAAAATATTTTTATATTATAAATACATTAAATTAATTTTAAATTACAATACAATTAAATTACAAGGTCGAATTTCGACCACTGGGTGACCAACAGTTACATTAATTTAGTAACCTCTAATAAATGATTGCGTGGCCCAGTGGTAAAGGCCATGACTTACGAGTTGTAGCTAGTGGTTTCGAACCCGCCAAGTAAGCACTTTGTGTAAATTATGTCATCTCATCACCCCTGCTCTCAAAACGGTTTAGGAAAACATTGTGAGGAAACCGGCATACTAATAGAAACGATAATAAAAAAAAACATAATTATGTCATCCGCCAACCTGCACTGAGCCCGTGTGGTGGATTATGGCCCCCTCCCTCTCACAGAGAGGAGGTCTGTGTCCAAGCAGTGGTAATATAATGGGCTGATTATGTTAATTAATTATTTGAGATGACCTCAGTTTGTTGCGTTTATTCTCGTTATATTCGAGTACTTACGAGTGACGCAGTTGGCTGACGCTGCAACTTGTTAACCTATACTTATGTAAAGTTATAGTAATACTGTGGCACAGGGACATGTTAGCTCTGACACGTGCTCGGCACCACGAGACACGTGTCTGAGATGACCATTTGTGTGCAGTGCATACATTCAGCGATGTTGACATTATGGCATTGGTGTCAAAAGCCCACGGTCAATTAATTCGCCAAAAGCTTGCATATTTTGATCAGTCGTTTAACGTATATTATTTATTATCCTACTAATATTATAAATGCGAATGTTTGTGAGGATGGATGTATGTGTATGTTTGTTACCCTTTCGCGAAAAAACTACTGGACGTATTTGGATGAAATTTGGAACACAGATAGTTCATAACCTGGATATAGGGTACTTTTTATCCCGGTAGTAAGTTCCCGCGGGATATTTTCCGACCTCCACGCGGGCGATGCCGCTGGCAAAAGCTAGTAAGTTATGTTTTGCGAACGATATAAAATCAATAATTAGGTATCAGTCTATAAATTACGTGAATGAATGGCCTATAATTAGATAACTTGGGCATAAAAGTGAATACTATCGCGCAATGAAAATAGCTCGGGGGCAGTGGAGGGCGTTTGTTAGCACTCGGGGCACTACGGGCTGGTTCATCGACTGCACTGTGATATCAGTACTTAGAATGAATGATAGTGACGTGTCGTGATGTCGAGACCAGTCTGGAGCCGGCTGGGTACTTGCGCGGAAAGTTTAGCTGGTCGCTACTGAGCCTCAACGGCCAGCCCGCGGATGCTTATAAAGGTGGGGTGGGTCTGCTAGGGTTGCCAACCATTCTTTATAATAACGTATTCAACTTTATTTTCGATAAATACACTGTATATCCACACTAATATTATAAATTTAAAAGTAACTCTGTCTGTCTGTCTGTCTCGCTTTCCTGCTAAAACTACTAAACCGATTTAAATGAAATTTGGTACACAGATAGTTTAGAGCCTGAGAAAGGACATAGGCTACTTTTTATTGCGGAAAAGGGGTTTTAAGGGGTTGAAAGAGGGCATGAAAGGTTGTAGGGAAGTATTTTCATTTTTAAAGCTAGAATGATGAAACTTTTTTATTTGGCTTTTATTACATAATACATATTTATGAATTATATTTAAAGTTTGTTACATATAAAATAATAAAGTCACTTTGCTGTCCGTCTGTCCCTATGTATGTTTATATCTTTAAAACTACGCAACGGATTTTGACGCAAGTTTTCTTAAAAGATAGAATGATTTAAGAGGAAGGTTTATATGTGTATAACATGCATAATATAGTAAAGAAACGCTGATAATTTTAGAAATTTCTAATCACAAATAAACTCAATTTTTTGCGCTTATATTGCGAACGCTGGCTGAACCCTACAAAGTTGATCAAAATAATGTACTTATAGTATTGTACACCTTAAAAAGGTCTAAAAAAAAGCCCACGATGGTATATGTCTATCTCTTAGGGATAACCCACAATAACCATTTTTTATCCTTTACTTTTTATGAGAAATAATGACTTATTTACGAAGCGATTTTAAGCAATATAGCATTAATCCTTATCCAATTAAGTACCTTAAATATATTGTGCATTTAATATAGATCAATATGGCCCTTGACAGCATGTAATTTAAATGAATATCTTAGAAGATATCAGAGATTTAAAAAGCGGGGGCGAAGCGGCTGGCAGGCCGTAGGTACGTCCGTCCCGGTTGGTAGCGGTCGGGTAGTGCAGGATTAGTAAGATTGTAATTCATATTACTTAGGCTTCATAGTAAATGCGAATATCATGTGTGTTCATTATACTCAAAATAAACCTAATAGTATTATTTCAAGTAACATACCGCGAAGTATGGCTTAGATGTTTAGATTTTTGGATGGATTTGGATTTTTGGTTATCATGGATACTTACCATATAGGATACTTTATCCCGGTAATAGGTTCCCAGGTGATATTTTCCGACAGCTATACGGGTGAAGCTACTGGCAAAAGTACTGTTCCTATAATCGATTTGGTGTTCGGTAAATGATTGACTGTCTGTATAGGTAGAATACGAGCGTTAAGAAAAACCAGGAAGACTTATATTCAACTAAACCAATCCCTATGCCGCAGTCTTCTTACTCTTACTCTGAATACTATTAGTTTTATTTACACACATGATATTCTCATAAACTATGAATCCGAAGTAATATGAATTATAATCCTACTTACTACTTATACTATAAATTATGTGAAAATATTTATGATTGGGTGATTGTTTCTCAATCACGCAAAAATGGCTGAATGGATCTGGATCGAAAATGGCACACAGAGTCTATATTACCTATATAACCTGGATTAATACATTCTTACCGCAGTAGTAAGTCCTCCTGCGTTAATTTCCGACATCCACGCGGGCGAAGCCGCGGGCAAAAGCTATTTTTTGCATAAAAATAAATTAGGAGTCTGAGTGTGCAAGGTCAGGGCTGTAAGAGATTTTACATGGAGCGCAGTATCCTAGGTGTTCGACTATCAGACCGTATAAGGAACACAACACTGCGCGCCAAAACCAAGGTTACAGATGTCACCCAGAAACCTGCCCAGCTCAAGTGGGACTGGGCCGGACATGTCTGCCGGATGTCTGATGACAAATGGGCTAAAAGAACCACCAATTGGGTCCCACTAAACGCTCGACGACATCGCAGCAGGCCGAGACGAAGATGGCGGGACGAGCTTGACTCCTACCGAAAGGACTGGCCAGAACTAGCAAAAAACAGAATTCTGTGGAAAAGGGAGAGGGAGGCCTTTGGGACAGTGGGACAATACAGGCTAGTTAGATTAGATTAGATTAATATAAAAAGGCTGTGGATGTTCTAGCCTAATACATATGGAGATATAATGTAAATAATATGAATATATGCATAGTTCATATGGTTTTTCGTATAATAATAAGGAAAACTATATCATACTATTTGTCGCATGTAATTTAGATTTGGAAGCAAGATTTAGACAATAGCCGTGGAAGATGACACCACTTCCTGAACAGTTTTCCGCAAGAGGCTTCAAACTAGAATACCAAGTGGCGCTAATGGGAGGTCACTGGGTATTATTTTTCCTAATGTGTTTAGTGTTAACCTTATGAACAGCTTTGGAAATATTACCCAAAGTACAGGAAAAAATTTATCAGGAGACTGCTAATCTTTGATAGTCATAATCATAAAGCATTAAGGATACACTCACACTGCGCACGGGACAGTCGATAGTATTCTTTAATTGTTTTGTTATTAACATTATTTTATGTAATGTCAATATGATTCCTCCATGCATACCTACTTTGCCACGATTGTATGAACACTTTGATGACCAAACAAAGTCTGTCGAACTTAGCCCGAGTCTTGAGGCCACTTAGCTAGACCACAACAGTGACAAAAAAGAAGCTCTTCAAATAGTATGCATGATGTCTATTTACGGCGCCCACGTAACTCAAGATCATCTGTTGAGTGACAAAAACAAAGTACCATTGTGACTAATTTGTATATACGGAGTACATAATGTGAGTGCTTCGCATGTGGCTGTGAATGAAATAAATGACGCGTTGTTGTCCATTTGTGGACCCACTAGCAGCTGTCATAAGGACCCATTGTTCCAGGACATTAATGCAGGAGTAAAGGAAACTGTGAGGTGTCAATATTATTTATTTATTTAACACTACACGCCTTGAAGTGTAGAGAGGCTGACCATTTTCTACCAGTGAACCTTTGGATGATGCAGAGACAAACAGTGGTAGATCCAGTTACGAACGTCGAGTAATAAATATTTATTTAATTATAAATATATACGGTATTACTGTTACAAACAATAAATACGGTATACCTAATTAAATATAAGCACAAATAAATAGATACTTAAATATACGCACTAGGGAGTGGTGTAGGGTAGGCGTTTTGGGGGACTGTCTCACGTAATCTTAAGGGGAATGCTCCAAACCAGTCGGCGCAATTCAAAATTTCTTGCGTTTTTTGCAATTTGCAGGCCAGTGCTAGTGCAGTGCTGTAGGAATGACTTTTTCTGTTTTTTTTTGTTCTTAGGCCTTTATGAACTTGGAGGGTTGAGGGTGGTACATACGTCTTACAGTCGCGAATAATATTTTAATCAACATACAACCTAGCACTGGCCTGCAAATTGCAAAAAACGTAAGAAAATTTGAATTTCGCGGGCTGGTTGAAGCATTCACCTTAAGTTTAAAAAGTGCTGGTTCTCAGCTATTTTGAGTAAATCACTTTTGATGTTGAACCTTAATGTTTGTGAACTTATGGACTGATCTTCTTTTAGCCTGACTTATAAATATTGTTTCCTGTAGTTTAGTCAATTGCAGTGATATTGTATTTAAATCATTTGGTATGTTTGTTGTAACTTATGTGGGATGGTGCATTCATTCATAATGTTTCTCGTGGTTGATAAACAATTACGTGTGTCTTTGCTCCTAAGACAGCACTCTAGGCTGTTATCACCCGCTGTACCGACCTAGTGACGGCCATCACTGACGACCGGCGCGCGGCGCGGCGGCGCGTGCGCACTCACTCGTGACGGCAACACAACGCTTATTATGGCGCGGTTAGAAGCAAATTAGTTGTTTTACGATTGTTTTATCATGATTCATGATACTATTTTTTAATGAAATGTTTTTGAATAAGAATTTTTGAAATCGGCCCCGTCAGTGAACATACATTAGAAATATACATACCTATACAGTGGAACATAGAACGTCCTCTTTTAATAAAATCGGTTAAAAATAAGCCGTTACAGTTAAAGCGCATACATGACGCATGGATCAGCATCATCCAGGTCAACTATTTTGTAAGGAAGGCAATGATAATGATCCACCATCAGCGAAACATTTGATTAAACATGATACACTTTCGACGTAAACTTACTTAAATAAATTATATAAAAATATAGTTGGCAAATTGAAATGTATTTGGGAGTTGAATTACTACCAAAAAGAAATAAAACTATTTCGACTTACCATTCTATTTAAAGAATATCTGTGACATTGTACTATTTGCTGATGATACCTCACTTATCTTTAAAGTAGACAGGAATAGAAAAGATTTTGATGACGTGAATAGTGCGCTCTCAATGGTTACGGATTGGTTTACCACAAATAACCTAGTTCTTAATGCTAAGAAAACAAAATGTATAAAGTTCGCTTTACCGAATGTTAGGCATCTGGGACCCAACGTCGTCTTAGATAATGAGGTGCTTGAAACTGTAGACTCGGCAGTTTTTCTAGGCATAACAGTAGACGCGAAACTACAGTGGGGCCCACATATTTCAAGCCTAGCCGGGAGGCTCAGTTCGGCTGCCTACGCCGTCAGGAAAGTTAGACAATACACGGACGTTGATACAGCTCGATTAGTCTATTTTAGTTATTTTCATAGCGTTATGTCCTACGGAATTCTGCTGTGGGGCAAAGCCGCGGACATTCAAAATATTTTTGTTCTTCAAAAACGAGCTGTTCGAGCTATATACCAACTAGGTACTAGAGTTTCTCTGAGAGAGTTGTTTAAAGATATTGGTATTCTTACGGTGGCATCACAATTCATCTTCGCCAACATCTTATATATTAAGCAAAATATACATCTGTACACTAAGAACAGTGATATTCATAATATTAATACTAGAAATAAGGACAAGCTACGTGCTCCCTTTCACCGGCTTCATAAGGTTCATAATTCATTTGTTGGTCTTGGTATTACCTTTTTCAACAAGCTTCCCTCTGCTTTCATAGATTTGCAGTTTAATGAGTTTAAAGCTAAAGTAAAATCCAACCTTTGTTCAAAGGCATACTATTCTATCAACGACTTCTTAAACGATAAGAATAGTTGGTCGCTGTAATTAGCTCAATGTTTATGTTCTTTCAACCAGAATCAGAATTAGCTTTCCTCATCATTGTGTATGTAAGCGGGCACGCCCTTTATACCTGGAGGCTCTTATTTAGGTTTTAAGTTCTATTTACGATTTTATTATTTCAGCTTGAGTTTAGTTTTTTTAAATGTTTTGTTCGTATATTGGCGTGTGCTAGCTGACATATGACGCATAATTTGATGTATGTTTTGTTTTGTTTTATACTATTAATTACTTACATAATACTGTATAGAATCAAGTTCTTCTAACTTAACAGACAGCTGTGCTGCTGGGGAGTTTGTTCCGCCACTTCTTCTTCCCAGCCAAAGCACTAGGAAGTGTCGAAGGGTGGGCGTTTTTGGGGGACTGTCTCATGTAACTTTGACGTTCAAAAAGTGCTGACTCTCAGCCTAGTTTGAATAAATGACTTTTGATTGATTTGATTTGATTAACTGTTGATGTTAAAAAAAAATCTAAAGTTCAGAAAAAAGGAATGGATCTCTTCCAATAATAAAACTTGTAGTAGGTAAGCCCAAGTGGCTGTGAAGCACGAGCAGCATAAGGTCAAGCAAGCATTTTAATCTATGATATAATCATCCAACTTAGATATGCTTGTTTCGATAGTGTGCGTTTAATGAATGTTTTAAATATTTTTTCGTTTAGTTGAAAAATATTGAGTGAAGAAGTGATTGAGTAGAAGAATTTTGTTATAACATTTAACACTGTACTCCATAAAAGAACTGTGTACCTACTTTAGACAATTTAAAACGTGGTTGATCTAATTTGTTCCTATTTCTTAAAATTAAGTCCCTCACTTATCTTATACATAGGTAATGTTTTCATAAATAAATTGAGAAGGTACCGTCAAGATGAAAAACCTTCGATTCACTGAATCTTCGTTACTGCGTAGCGTCTCGACAGTCATGGTTATCGATAACAAACATAGCACGACACTGTGGTTCTGTGTCACACCCGATTATCTACTCGTAGTCATTACTAGTAATATCAATATTGCACCGATATGCAAGATCAGCTAGACACTGCCGGAGCGACGCGCGACGGTGGCACGCACGTAGCCATGTTATCGGCAACATTACGAGTTGGTCGTGCTCGGCTGTGGCGCCAGCGTGTGCTTCAAGCAGCCTTTGATATTATAGCATATTTTACGTCCACAATGTTGCATCCTAGTTTTAGTATTACAATTGTAATGTTGTCGCACTTATTCTGCTCTACAGTATTGATAGCCTCATCACTCATCCACAGTAGAATGACCTAAAACTGCTGCGTTTTTTAATTGCAGCCATGTTGTCCCCCTGCTGGGAAAACTTGCGTTTATTGTTAGTCATAGTTACTATGCTTCTGAATGTTTCTCTATTTACGTTATATTCGAGTATTCGTATATGACGCTGCACTAAGCTAGAATTTCTAAGCATTCGTGTGCAAATTGCTTCCACATCTAACCATCTGCTTTCCTTCTCAGATGCGTGGTCCCAGAATGCGAGGCTTCGAACAGCACCCTCTACAGCACTCCCTGGCTGGAGGGAGCGCTCCCATCAGGCAGCATCGAGTCGCGGTGCTCCCGCCGCGCGCCCCTCGACCCGCAGCTGCCCTGCCAAGACGGCACCACCTTCGGGGAGGAACTCATGGCCTGCGACAAGTGGCTGTACCAGTCTAACAACACTATTGTCACTGAGGTATGTACTTCCACTGTCACTATGTATATTGAAGAGAATTCCAGACCCGAGCTAGTATGACTAGTCAATTAGCAATCCAATGAGATGCTAATAGGTGTATTCAGACTTAAATGTGCGAACTCTTCTTCAGGTAAAAGTGCTGTGTGCCTTGTATTGAAGTGAAAGGAGTTTTTGAATCGGAACAGAATCAGCTATATGACACGTTTCCTCTATACCTTTATGATATATCGCACCCCTAGATCTAAAGGGAACTAATTCAAAATTCTTAATTTATGAATTATGCACACCTTCGAGTCTGTCATTTCAATACCTATCGACCAATAAACCAGATTCAAAAGTATTTCCAATATTCGACTCCAAATATTGGAAATAGTTTTGAATCTGGTTTATTGGTCGATAGGTATTGAAATGACAGACTCAAAGGTGTGCATAACTGAAAAATTTAGAATTTTGAGTTAGTTCCCTTTAGATCTAGGGGTGCGATATTATAGGCCCTGCGCTTTAATATAGGCACAGTTGCGTAGGGATGCGGTGCATACTCTGATTGAGTCTGGTAGAGCTTAATGTATAACGCCTATTTATTTGTAGGTTTGTAGGCGTCATTATTATTGTTATTTTATTTTTATTTTCCTAGCTGTAGTACTATTAAGAACACGTGACGCGATCGTATCGTCAGCGTCGCGCCGGAAGGCAAACATTATGCTCGTGCACAAAATATCATCATCATTTACAGTGTATTTTTATACCGTGGAACATAATACAGGCTTTTTAACACAAGCTCAATGAAAATCGCCATTTGTCTGAATTCAATGAGATTGACTTGCGTGTCGATATACATATACATACATATTTGGCAAACTCGACCTTTTCGTACGAACGCTTAGTAAAGTTTTGTAAAAAATTGGGAAATATAAAGGAAAATAGTCTAAGAGTAAGACTAACATTGTTTACAATCTCATCATGATCCTAGACACATAGTACAGTGGCTCGTTGTGCGAGAGTCAGCGCCAGCGCATACCAGTGTGAGATAAAGGATGGTGGGCGTGTGGACAGACATGTACACGCCGATAACAACACAAAGCGAAAGGGAACCTAGCGCCGATGATATTGAACTAACAGACGGCCTTAGCTTGACACTTACATAATATGCGTACTCACAGACACAGATCACGCAGAAGGCTCACTTGAGAACGAACAAAACGAAACCATCAAATCACCAACATAATCTACTTTTAGCTCCTCACTATATTTTTGATATAGTTAGTTTGAATGTCGCTTATTGTCTCGTAGGTCTAGTGGTCGCTATCCTAGGTTCGATTATCAGATCGGGCAATGGGTCATTGGGTTTCAGCAGATCCCCGATGTCTGAAAAAGTGGGGCAAAAGGCTCGCCCTCAATATCTGACAAAATGTTGGTTAACTGTAAAAGCAGCCGCAGCAGGGCAGGCAGGCGGTCAGGCAGTCGCGCCGCGCTATCGCGTTGTGCCTGTTTGTGGGTGCCTTAATACAGCCGTGATACATGTAATGTCAACAAGCAACTGGGTGTTCTGTGTGTGCTGTGCAACGACATCGGTCTCGTGCGCAGGTGTATTGACCAGATCAATCGCGCGTAGTGCTATTGTGAATGCGTCGGACAATGACTCCATTTACATAATATTACCAATCTCATTTGTAAATATTATTTTTACAATTTCGTTTGTAATTACTATATAAGTATAGTATATTGAATGAATAATTGAAAGTGAAATTTTGAGCTATTTAATAAATAATCAATAAAAAAATCTTTACTTATTGGAAGATTGGCCGAAGAATCTAAAGACAAGGCATGATTTTTATATGAAAGTTTTTGAAAGATGTTTTAGTATTCTGAACTTTAAAAAAGTCAACTGGACCCGACCTGTTCAGCGCCATTAAATGTTAGCCTCATTACGTAGTATGCTTAAGTATTGGCATTGTAAAGTAGGCCAGCAGTGATATCGTCACGAGGCCGAACACTTCAGCACTCCGTCGGAAACTATTTCTTCTGAGAAACACTCCTCATACATAAGTACGAATATTTTCACGAAGACCTTCGGCTGCTTGAGATGTTTTAGTGTCGTAGATGAGTAGAAACATGATGAAGGTTTATTTTATGTGTCACGGATTCCCATCACACTGAAATAATCCTTTATCATGTTGTCATGCTGCTGTTTAAGTGTAGCCATTTTACAGAGATTGGTCTTATCGGTTACAAGCCACCTTCTTAAATGTCATTGTAGCTTTTGACATACATTTGACTAGATTCAATATTTCGAGTCAGGTGCGGGTTCACCATAGTGGAGGTCGAATCAGACGGTCCAATCATTACCGGACTAAGCCTGTCGGGGGGCTGGGATAGGTAATCTCAGTTTATGTAGGTAGGTATCTATTTCTAGTAACATTTTGCTAAAAATGAATAGTGCCAAAAAAGAAACAAGTACTTATATAAAATGTGCGTAAGTAATTGTACACTACCTTCACCATGGGTGAGCCGTGGGCGTCGCAGTTGGCCGGAGCTTCTTGTATTATGAGGAAGGAGCATGTTCATCTCCTCGAGTTGCTATGTACGAAAAGTAAGAATGCAGGATACAAGAGCAAGCGTGGTAAGCCCGAATTTTTTTGCATCCCGTCTCGAAATTCTTTGTTAGGTTTCTATTAAACATTCTTACGGATATAGGAACTGCTCTCTCGACTTAAGCTGAAAAGTTTGATAGTCACATAATAAAATAATTTAGGATACAAGAACAAGCGCAGTGGAAATTTTTACATACTGCCGTGTGTAGGGAAGGTTTTCTAAGTTAGGTAGAAAGTTACGATTGAGCAAGCAAAGGGTGTTCGAAAATATTAGCACCCTTGTTTTATATTTTGCATATACATACGTACGGGGCCTCTTAAAAGCTGCTAACCGAATATGTGACTATGTTTGGGATTTGATTATAAAGTATTTCTCAAAACTTGGGGGGCTCTCCAGGACCCCCTATTTCGGCGGAGTTTATCTTGATACTATTCTGGGGTATTTAATTTCCACGTCTAGTTGGTGAGCTTCGTCTTTTGCTCCTTCAAAAAGGTGTCAGAAAACTAAGTCCGCCTGTTTCGTTTTTTCGTAGGACACTCATATTTATAGCATCTCTATTAAGTATATGCTGAGTCCAGAGGTTTCACCATAGAAATATATAGATGTCACATACCGGGTAATGAGTTGCGTAGCCGAACGAATCGAACGCGGGGTGTTTCTACTTTCGTCGGCGGGGGGCGCGGCGCGGCATAATCAAACTTGGAATCGTGCGAACCATAATATTTTTTAGATCTCAATGAACGAGCTGATGTATTATATAATTATAATAACAGCACATAGTCATATATTATGCGTGTCGTTCTGGTATTTGTTTGCCATCAAAAAAAGAACTTATTAAGTTCTAATTGCCAGTTAGAAATGAAATATTGCATTTTATATACACTTAACTTTTCAGATTTACAAAGGGAGCGACCAAAATACTAATTAATATTATTTTATTTCATAAAAAAGCAAGTGATCATTTCTAATTGGTCACGCTAAACAACGTGTTGATAAATTAATTCATTCACGGCTGTGCGCATGGTCACGGGTATTGAGAAGATCGCTGCAGTGGCTGATCGCGCTCTGATAATGCTGCAAATTGGGCGCGCGGTCGCGGATCACCGCCGCTGCTGCCCTTCACGGCGTCGCGCCTCCATGCACATGTCCTGCAGTGCCGGATGATACTGCTGCTTACTAAACAGTCATCTATATCATCGTATGATCGTACCGAACTACTTAAGGACCGATGGCTTGTGATAGTCGTAGGAATCCGTGAATGAAGTCCAGCAGAGGACTGGTCCTTGTGGTCATGCTTGGAAGAGAAGAGACCTATATCCGGCGGTAGATGTTATACGTCTGAATGATGATGTTGTTGTTGTACGCAGGAGTTAGACGGCCATAGTCATTTTTAGGATTCCATAGTTAACAAGGAACCCTTATAGTTTCATTATGTCCGTCCGTCTGTCCGCAGTTTAGCTCAGAGACTATTGGTACTAGAAAGTTGTAATTTGGTACGGATGTACATACTAATCACTTCAACAAACTGCCATAATAAAATCTTTAAAAAAAAATGTTGTGTGTACAGAGCCTCGTCCACACGTACAGTAGGGAATATTTTTTTCGTCTACCCCATTTTGTGGGTTGGATAGGTCAAAGTTTGGAAAAGTTATGTCACCTCCTGGCAGCTAAATTGTTGTTTTTGGATACATGACAAATTCAAGCTATTAGTATACATTTAACGAAGTTGAAATAAAAACTATCACAGCAAAGTAGGCTTTACAAGTTAGCGAATAATAGTCGACCAACTTACATTTGTAGTTGGAATATCTGGTAGTACCTTTGCCACTACAATGTTAAATTTGTTCTTGGGATTCCCATCCCAACTGTGGAACTCTTCATTGTGCGTGGTCTGACACGCACTTGGTTGGTTTTCGTGTAAAGCGTCAGCTCAACCACCAGTTGACCAGTATCTACTCATTTTCGAAACTATTACTATCATTTCCACCACGGTTTTTGCAATCTTATCTCCTTTTTTTTCTTTTTTTTTCTGTGCGGGAACTCATCAAATGCCGTCTCCCGCTCTGGGTGGAGCGGGAGGGCGTGTCAGACTTTTACTGACTAAAACCCACCCATGTTCCTTCAATTGCCCATATGGCCACGGTGCCTCTTTCGAACTAATCTCGCGACCCTGGCAGGCCAATCTTATCTCTTGAAATACAATTTCAAAGTCAAAGATCTTTATTGTGTGACAGTGGTTACAGAGTTGTTGTTGAGATATTTTGGTATCTTCTTTAGAAGATATGGAAATTATTAAGTATAGCTAATGGTACGTTGTTGTTATTTGCAGTTCAACCTGGCGTGTCAGGAGTGGAAGCGCACCCTGGTGGGCACGGTGCACAACATCGGCATGTTGGTCTCGCTGCCCATACTCGGATATATCTCCGATCGGTAAGCATCGCTTGCGTACTTCTTCCGTATGCTACTTAAAACCTTACGTTAATCGAGGTAAAACGTTGGCTTCCTGTCCTGCAATACCTGTCGACCTATTGATAGCCTCATAAAATACAAAGTAACTAGCCATAAAAACAATCTATAATATACATTTAAATTTATTATTATTAACCGACTTCAAAAAGGAGGAGGTTCTCAATTCGGATGTTTATGTTTTTTTTTTATGTATGTTCGGCCATAACTCCGTCATATATAGACGGATTTGCAAAATTCTTTTTTTGTTCGAAAGGGGTTTATTCCGAAATAGTTTCATGTAAATTTCATATAGATCTGATGATGAGTTCGGGAGACAGACACCGGAACTCTTTAAAAAATGACAGCAAATCGACCGCGACTTCTGCTATCGCATAAATATGCATTGTTTGTTTGGAATTAGTGCGGGGTGAATACCACAACTAAAAATTTAAAAATAAAAACTTTTTTACAAAAAAAAAAAAAAACGACCGACTTCCTTAAAAACACTACAAAGTGAAAAATAACTTTAATTTCGGAAGTCGGTGGCAAAATAACCATAAATACAGATCCTAAGACACCGACTTCCGAAATTAAAGTTATTTTTCACTTTGTAGTGTTTTTACGGAAGTCGGTTGTTTTTTTTTTGTAAAAAAGTTTTTATGAACAACTATTTTTGCACATTTTCAGTTGGGGCAGGAAGCGAGCACTGATTCTGAGTTGCACATTGGTTGGTGCTATCGGTTCTTTGAAGGCGTTTTCAATATCATACGAGATGTACGTCGTGGTGGAGTTCTTAGAGACCGTCGCTGGAGCGAGTGCTTTCCCTGCAGCATACATTCTAAGTAAGTTACATACGATTGAATACAAACAAACCTGCCCAATATGTTATTAGATGTTAACAGTTCCTTTTGCTCTTTTCAGCCATCGAATTACTTGGCCAGGATAAGCGAGTTATCACAACCGCCTTTCTAGGCATTATGTTGGTGTTAGGAGGACTCAGTTTCGCTCTCCTCGCGAAGACCTTCCAGTATTGGCGAACCTTCATCCTTGTGGCTTACCCTCCCTCTCTGCTGTTCATTCTATACATATACCTGCTGCCAGAAAGCATCCGATGGTTGCTGTCGAAAGGACGAAAGGAAGAGGCAGTTGAAATTATAATGAGAGCAGCGAAAATGAACAAAGTGACGCTATCCGACGAGACGATGAAGCAGTTGTCAGAGGAGAAAGTGAAGCCACTGGAGAAGAAGGACGACAAACCTGAAGAGGGGCTATGGATGCAGGTGTTCCACTCCCCGATCATCATGAAGCGCCTGGCGATCTGCTCGTGGTGGTGGATCACGTGCACGTTCGTGTTCTACGGGCTGGCCATCAACTCGGTGTCGCTGGCGGGTGACAAGTACACCAACTACATGCTGGTGGTGAGCGTGGAGGTGGTGGCCGTGGTCACCAACGCGCTGGTGCTCGACCGGTTTGGCAGGAAGAGGACTCTGCTGTGTGCTTACACCGTGTGTGGCATCGCTTGTGTGACTATACCGTTTGTTCCTAAAAGTGAGTATTCTGGCAATACTTCCTTTGAGTTATTCGCAGTCCTAGTTAGATATTTAATTTTTATCATTGAATTAAACATAAACATTCATTCAAAATCGTGATCAGTAAAAAGATAAATATTTGTCTCACATTATTCTTTTCATTCTAAATGATTATTATACTATTTATAATTATTTATGATAATTATTATAATACAATGCTATTGCAACTGATACTAAAATCACATATAATAATATGTTCCATGTTGTCATGTTCATCACTCTAAAACTCTCGTGTGTTAATGGTCTCCTCTTCCGTCCAGCTCTGCCATGGCTGGCCACCCTGCTGTACCTGGTCGGCAAGATGGCCATCACGCAGGCGTTCAGCGGCATCTACATGTACACGTCGGAGCTGTTCCCCACACACGCGCGCCACTCGCTGCTGGGTTTCTGCTCCATGGTGGGCAGGATCGGCTCCATCGTGGCGCCGCAGATGCCTCTGCTGGTCAGTATTGTCACACATATTACCACAATATGTCATCATCTCCATCTGCCTAGCCTTTTCCCAACTATGTTGGGGTCGGCTTTCAGTCTAACCAGATGCAGCTGAGTACCAGTATTTTACATGGAGCGACTGCCTATCTGACCTCCACAATCCAGTTACTGGATATTACGATACCCCTTGGTAAGACTATTTGTCAGACTTTCAGGCTTCTGACGACCCGTAACGAGTGTCTAAGATCTACGAAAGACAGCAGTGACAAACGGCTTAACGTGCTTTCGCGAGGCACGGAAGGGTATTGGTATGCATCCACGGACAAACCGCGGCAAGCGTAGCTTAACCTGAACGATCGACCCGTGAGGCTGTTGTTACTTAGCCACAAGCTCTTACATCTTAAATCTTAAATAGGGAAGATGCAAATATAATATTTATGAAATTTTTATGATTTAAATGTTAAAGAAGTATAAAAGAAGGGCCACTGCAATGTTTTTATTTTACATAATGTTGGTTTTTAACAATAATTACGTATTAAAAATGACTTGAAACGAAACGTATTTCAAAACACCAATCAGCGTTTAGTGACGTCACTCCTGTTACGACGACTTATTGAGGTTATGGTTGTAAAAGTGAATATTATTTTATGGTAATATTAATTGCGTTTTTAAATAAAAATGGTAGGGAGTTGGGATTATCAAAGCAGACTCCAGGAATTTACCAAGAGTTATTTTTTCAGAAAAAGGTTTCCTCCACACGTTTTAAACCATTACCAATTATCGACGTCGATCTCAAACTGTAAAATTAAAAATCTACTATAGACAAGTTTTGTAAGTATTAGGTAGGTAACTAACGTGTTTTTACGTACAAGCAGATTAACTAAGCATACTCGTATAACAAGTATATTCGCCTTATGACTTACGTCAAAGTGTTCTTCACAGCATCGAATAGTGGTCTTTGGAGAATAATTGACATTTCTTTTTGCAGCTTGATATCATTTTTTTCTCAATTTTGGGTCAGAACGTCTAGTCAAAAACAATTTATTTGGAAACTTTGTTGAAGTAGACACGGACACATTGGCACAAAAGATGAGTCAAGACGGTTTTTTCCGAAATATTAGTGGTATTGTTATGATCACCTGATGTTGATGGATAGTCCATTTTAATTTTTTACAAAAAATATTTCGAAAGTCGAAAAAATATGCAAAAGTATGAAAGCCAGCGAAGAACAAGTACGACCAGTGACAGGAATGACGTCATCGGAACTATAGGCCCGTTTTCGCGCGAAAATTTAAACTGTCAATTTAAAACCGCATTTTTTCCGATAAATTACAATGTTTTAATTTTTTAATATATTTGTGGTCTATGCTACATGGAATTCTTTAAAGTGAAAACAAAAATAAAAATATTGCATGTTCCCTATTGTCTCCAAAAATTCTGAAAAAATTGAGTGTTCTTTAACTAATTTTAAGACATTTTTGTTCATTTTTTTTTTTTCTAAAGTTTATAGTTTTTAAGAAAACGATAGAGTAAGATTTTTATAATTTTTTTCATTCTCATCGCCATTTTGAAAAAAACGCGTCGATGAAATTTTCTGAAAAAAAAAAATCCTCTTAATGTCATCATAGTAAAAAGTTGATACCTTTGCGGTACCATTGTGAAACAAATGAAATTTTTTTTTTCCTAAAATGTTCACGTTTTTCACGTTTCAATCGATCTTATTTTTTTTCTCGGTATCTAATTGAAAATTTGAGCTCAGATTCTGAAAGAACATCCAATTTCGCGTAGGAATAGAAGTATTGCATTATTTTTTTGGTCCGATAACATATATAATAAATAAACACGTTGAAAAGTTAGTAAAAATCCTGATCACCTCGGCGTTAATGGGTTAATAACTGACGAAAAAATTCAGCGCGGATGGAATCATGTGCTGAATTCATGGTACTTCACAGGTTGTGAGTAAACGCCTTGCCAACTTGTGTCTTCCGTGTACTCTAGCTTTTCCCGTCTCTTAGGTACCTAACACAGAATCCAATTTCCAGACTGCTTTAGAAGCTTGCTTTGTCTAAACAAGTTATGATCAAGCATGTTCACTTTGCCTCTTAAGAACAAACTACATAGTACATCTTTTCTTTGGTCGTTCTCCCTTCACCCATCAACATTTAAACGCATCACTGTTTAAATTACATGCATTGAATTCTTCCTCTTTAAATACATGATTACAAGTAAACATACTAAGATTGCTTAGAATTTTCTGTCCCTGTCGCCTCTATCAGACTCCTCTTAATATACTCTCATTCCAAGTTTACCACATTGCATATATGTATTCGCAGGTTCCCATGCCACCCTCCGCCGAGTTCGATTCTGTTGTGTTGTACTCATTGTATAACAATAGTTGAAGGTCACACTTTGACATGTGAACCATGTGAATTGTGTTATGATCCGATGCTACAATACAATCACTTAGATGCTCAACATTTTCATGTAAATCTGTGTCATAAAGATTACAAACCTACAGTTAATATATTAGGCATGACTGCGTGTGATTTAGATAGAGATTATAATTGTCTGGTCACTTTTAATGTAAATTTAGGATACACGTCGTTTTAGCCGATCATTAATGATCCATTTTATAGAAATCTTGCTTTTGCCCGCGGCTTCGCCCGCGTGGATGTCGGAAATTAACGCAGGACGTACTACCGCGGTAAGATGTGTTAATTCAGGTTATATTATAGGTAATAGTTGTTACCCGCGACTTCGTCCGCGTGGTATTTAACAAAAAGTTTTTCTACGCTGACATACGTCACAAACTACGCTGACATACGTCTCAAAATTAGGCGTGTTTTTAGTTTTTTTAAACTATTATTTATTTTTTCTAAAATAAAAGTAGCCTAAGTTACTCCTTGTTACATCAGCTATCTGCCAGTGAAAGTTCCGTCAAAATCGGTCCAGCCATTTCAGAGATTAGGCGGAACAAACATACAGACAGACAAAAATTGTAAAAAAAAATTGTTTTGGTTATGTACCGTGTATACATCCATATACACTTAGTAAAAAGTGGTTATTTTAATATTAAAAACAGACACTCCCATTTTATTTATTTGTATAGATTAGTTATTAAATTTCTTATTTAATTTTTTTTTGCTTCATACCTCTTGGGTATCCAATACTAATAAGAAAATAAAAATAATAATCTAACAGGGATAAACACTAATCCAAACTATATACCAGGGCCGTAATGCATTTCATATTATATCATAATAATTCTTTTCTCTGTGTATAGATGGCATTTGAAGCGCCATCTCATGAAGCAATGGGTCTATTTAATTATAATATGCCGATGCAGAGAAAAATTTCAACCGTCTTGTTCGCTTGTTCTTCATCATTGAGGATTTAATAGCTGTCCTTAGATCCATGCTTATGTTCTGTCACAGAAATTATTTGTCTATGAATAGCAATTGAATGTACATCACTGACCTAGAGGTGATGTTGATTGATTTAGGAGCCCGGGCTTCAGAGCAGATCAATTATGATATATTTTTTACTTCCGCCCTACCTGTAGCCAATGCTGCCCTACCTCAAATTCGAGTCTAGCTACAGCCCTGCCATATACAAGAACCGGTTATGTTTCATAGTTGACAATCTTTTTGTTGCATTCCAGGCGATCTACGTGGAGTGGCTGCCGTCGGTGCTGTTCGGGTTGACGGCTCTGGTGGCGGGCGCGCTGATGCTGACCACGCCCGAGACGCTGAACACGCGCCTGCCCGACACCATTCGCGAGGCCGAGCAGATCTCGCGCCGACCCGCACCCTTACCCGCGCCCCACAAGGAGGACGTGCAGATGACTACCAGGGCGTGACCGCCCACCACGAAATGGCTCATCACCATTATATTTCTACCGAAGATCGTCCTCTGCTGGACCCCACAAGTATCACTTCATCGACCGGTTCTGTACTTCTTGCATCCAGCGGATTCCTGTTGCCTTAACAAGGTCATCGGTCCACCTTGTGTCCTTAGTTACCAAGATAATAAGACTTGATTTAGACGTTATTTTAATCGAGTCTTATTATAGTATTTTTAGTCTTATGCAGCCTCTAGAAGCTAAATGAGAAGTCTCGTGAGAAGACAATGACAATAAGGAGATGACAGGACACGAGAAATTAAGTATTTACATTCACGTTTCAGGGGTGTTCTTGGGGCTTCTCGGCGGGACTGTATTAAGTAGGCAAATTAATTTAAGAAGTAATAAGTATCATTAACCGATGTTTAAAAAAGTAATGCAATTCAACCTTTTATATAAAAGTATTGAATTACCATGATTCTCTCATATAGCAGTGAGCACATATAGCTTGTGCAGGCTTCTGCAACATGTGATAATGATGGGACTTTAAACAATAAGCGGCTTATCTAGGTGTTGTTTTTCAAAAGTTACTGTATGCTATATTATTAAGTTCATATCAAGCATTTAATAGGTTCACAGTTTACGAGAACAATAGAGTTGATATAAATCACACCAACGATTAAAGAGTAAAATTTTCTGCAGATTTCGGTACTTATTTGGTGTAGCCGCTGCGTAAAAACTAAATGACTCTTAATTTTAACTTCTTTTTAGGTGATAGATAATTTAAGTTATAGACAATAAGTAAAGCTTTTAATGTGATAATTGTTAATGCATTCTTCACTGTTGAAACAATCTATAGCCGTTTGACTTTGCCAATAGTATACTAGACAACCGCTAGGTGTCACCGGTTACTAAGCATTTAGTTACAATAGAATAAAACCACGTTGTACTAATTTTAAGTTCCTCAGGTTTTCGTTAGATGCTAAACTGGGTTACCTTGGCAATAGTATGATTATAATATAGTTCATACGTGGGACACTCAGAAAGTTTTGCGAATATGAAAATAAGTGTTCTATAGGTAAATATTTTTTTATTAAATCTTTTCAAAATACTCCCCACTAGCTTCTATGCAAAGTTTCATGCGTCTGAACTAGTTTTCGAAACACTTTTTCCAGTCCGCCACAGACACATTGTTTACAGCATACTCGAACGCTGACAGCGCATCTTCCGGCGACGAAATTTGTATCCCCTTGAGCTGATTTTTTATTTTTGGGAATAAAAAGAAGTCACACGGTGCTAGGTCAGGACTGTAAGGAGGGTGACCCAGAAGTTTGACCGGCGTGTTGTCCAAGAAGTCCCTCGTTTTGAGCGCGGTGTGCGTGGGCGCATTGTCGTGGTGGAGCAGTAGCCCGCGGAGCCCGCTGTTTGGTCGCTTGTTGCTCACAACAGAAAAAAAATCTGCCAAGCATTTGGTACTATTCCATTCGGCGTTGATGCTTCTTTGGTTCCGTAAAGGGATTGACACCAAGTAGCCAGTCAAATTGAAAAGCTCGCGATCAAAATCTTCCCCCCGCTTCTAGATAGCTTTGGTAGGCGTTGATTCGTTTTGAAACACCCAAACCGTCGACTGGCGCTTCGTTTCTGGATCGTATTGATAAATCCAGGACTCATCACCTGTAACAATGTCGTAAACGCGCCGAGACGAGTCTGCTTCAAATTTGTTTATCATATCACGGCACCATTCCACCCGGGCCTGCTTCTGAGCATCGGTGAGGTTGTGCGGCACCCAGCGTGAAACTATCCTCCTCACGCGAAGATGCACGTGTAGAATCTCGTGAAGGCTTCCCGATTTAATCTGCAGTATATGTTGAATCTCCTAATACGTAATTCGCCTATTGTCGTGGATTAATTTTTCACTGCTAGCACGTTTTCCTCTGTAACAGCCGTCAAAGGGCGACCACTTCTTTCTTCATCCCCCAAAGTTAGCTGACCACGTTTGAATTCGTTATACCAACAATACACAGTTGCCTTGGAAGGCCCTTCATCCATGAATGCAATTTGAAGTCTATCGTATGATTCGTCCGGTTTCAGGCAACACTTAAAATCGTAAAAAATCATAGCGCGAAAATGTTACCGGCGAAAATCCATTTTCCAATGAGACACGATAATTTAATAAGCTCGCAAAAAATGTGAAGGGAAATTTTGAAATTGGGACGTACCTATTTTTACTTATAAATAATCATTATTTTTATAATAGTTTATAACTGGCCAGTCTCTCATACAAAAAAACTTTTTTTCGCAAAACTCTCTGAGTGGCTTGGTATTTACTGTTGCCATGGTTACCCATTTCAGTGGCAGCAACAGTGTCATCAAGTTAGACATAGTGTGTATTTCGGGCCGTTTGCTAACTGGTAGTAGCACACACTGAACGCGTAGCATGACTACCATAGAAAGAACTTTGTCTATTCTTGGTAGAATAGAGATAGAACTGGCATGCTACGCCAGCATAAAACGGTACAAATCTTTCTACAATCTTTAATCTTTCTACGATCTGTAATTTTATCTATTCTTTCGTCGACAAAACTCATTTCTACGGTGATCATGCTACGCGTGCTGGGCCGTAATTCGGTAAGTTACTAGTACGACAAACAAGGCCACTTGCTTACAAGAGTCAGCTCTTATGATTGAAATTCATCAAGTATTCATACTTTAATTAAATTTTTATTAGAATGGGACTATTCAGGTTTGTTGGATGGTATTATTGCGACGTGAAAACATATGTACAATCAGCATAAACCCTGTAGGTAGATTGTGGGTGTCCTGCCAGTTTGCAATGTGATTTGATAATATCTTGATTTGATGACCCTACATCAAATCAAGATATATATCTTATAAATATAATAATATTTATAAGATTATTTATGTTTTGTTAATATTTTGTAAAACTTAAATCATACGTTGCCAGCAAGTTATTGTCATATGAAAAAATCTTACCACCAACGAGTATATCTATACATACAATATTTATAATGATATATTATATCGATGCCTTAGTTCACAGTTGCACTAACTACAAAACTGACAATTTTGAGGACAGAGCTTTAAAGTTTTTTAAAGTTTGGACAAGAACAGTACACAAACAAAGTTAAATCTTTAACTCCATCATAATATCTCAATATTGTAATGTATAAAATTTTGTGTTTGGCATTAAAAAGTGAAAATTGAATGTAGTTAGTGCAATTGCGAACTAAGGCATCGATATTAGATTTAGATAATGACTTAGAACCATTGTACCTAGATATATCATAACTACTGTTCCTAGATATAAGTAAATAAATTATATTTATTGTAATATGTTTATGTACACGTAAGCCGCTTGTTTACTTATAGATATAAGTAAACAAGCAGCTCCACGCAACGTGTGATAAACATTGTTATAATTATTTTTTGTAAATATAATAAGAATGAATGAATTACGTAAATTGTGTTTTAATTCAAGTGTCAACCTCAACGTCAAATTTGATGCCGTATCTGTGTGTGCCCATATCCTAATGTAATCATCAGTCTTGTGTATAATACGACTCTTCAGGCGGGTTGGCGATTGCAGTATGGTGGTAAAATGCATAGAGAACGCTGCTGCCCATTCTCTAGTAAAGCCCTTAGTCGCCTCTAACGACACCCACGGGAAGAAATGGGATGGTGCTATTCTTTACGTCCGGCACCAGACAGTCAGTCCCAGTAGAAACTTAAAACTGTCAATTATCCGTCGCTGACCATTTATTTAAATGATTGAGTCCGAGTCCGACGTCCGAGTGGCCGGCGGGAGACAGCCTGTCACTACATCATTAGTTATAGTCGTTCGAGATATAAAAATATAATGGCGATGGCGGAGTGTTATTTTCCCAATAAAAACAGCTTTTCTGTCTTCAAATCTAGTCAATCGAATACTTGACTTACTTTTCACTATGCAGCAGAGTTTAAATGAAACCTTGACCATATAAGTTATTAAGTATAAGTAAATGTAGGTTTCAAGCTCTTGTTGCCTTTATGGTTAGAGCTGTACAGAATCTGGTCGAGTTGTAAAATTAGATGACCACGATCACACAATCTTTCTGGATAAGTTGTTAAAACCATATTTGTCGCCTTCTTGGGGGACTACCGTCGTGGGATGTTTCTCACTTCTTCATATTCTTCATCATCAGTCTGTAACAGTTAGTTACCTGCTAGGCATAATACAGCTTCTTCAAATGTTATCAGCTAATCTGCAAAGATCGTTGTTATCGTTTCTATATTTACCAGCGTCATCAGTACGAATTGATATCCTGGCATTTGAAGCCAATTAGTGATGACGTTCTTCGATATCGCCATTTCGCAATCGTTCGTTCCAGGCGCGTGTGGAGCTCACCTGACACGTGGCCGACGCAACTAGCCGGCTTGTGAATGGGTTTATGCATAACGACCCAAATAACCGACGGGTTTGATCGTAAACCGAGCGGTCGCGGATTCGGTGGCGGTGGCAGCTCGCGGCTCCCGATATATCCCGCGTGCAGTGTTCCAGCGCCCGCTCTCGTCTGCACGCGTACTGCTGTATCCGCTAACCCAATAAACATAACTCGTAAATATTAGCAGAACATATCATAACGTTGTCTTTGCGAGATTTATTGCTAAAGTATAAATTAAACGCTATATTGTGGGATCAACGCCGTTTGATCTGTTATTGGCATCAGTGCCGGTGGTGGACGAAGCGTAAACATTGAAATTTATGTGCTGTAGTGTACATCAAGGAGGTCTACTGCGGCACTCTTTGGCGCTGGTCTTTGTGAAACAAGTGATCGGTTCCCATGTTCACGTCATGGATGAAGTGAAGTGCCGGCTATAAAGCCTCATGCTGTTCATGACCAGTGACACAGAGAGGTGACCAGTGAGCATGTCTCGCCGGGAAGTTCGCGTGGAGCGGGGGGAGTACCCCCTGCCGCCACCCAGCAAGTGTGCCAAAGTAAGTAGACGTGATGAACTGGAGCTGTTCCATGGACAACGGAGATTAGGACTTTTCTATAAAATCTAGTAATTTATGGGCACAAAAGGAATCTTGTTCTTAAATCACTGAAACAAAGTGACTCTCAGCCATAATACTGCAATATAGGTACATTGTAGCTCTACGCAGAATTTTATTCACCATCTACACAATATGTATATAGAGCCCCAATGCGTATTGGCGCTGGCGATTTCATGATTTCACAAAAGATAAACGATAGTATGTAGTCATAAAGAATCTATAATCACTTGCTAGATTCAATCGAACCCCATTTTTAAACCCTCGTGGCGCTATGTAGTCGTGATTTATTGAGGCTCCTTGTAAAGTGTTATTAGCAAAAGTTCATGCCAAGTAATACACTCGGTAGATTTCTTGTTTTGACACATTACAATAAACACGCGCGTGTTTGAGTGCACTTGGAACAAGCTACAAACTATATTTTATTAGGCCACGTTGTTATAAATTATGTCAAAACATAAGAACATAATATTCCTGCAATCGCAATTTCTATAAAACAGACTGTTACACGGTAATAGTGACTGACCATAACAAGCAGTCAAATGGACAATCGCTACATGTAAAATATTGATATGCAGCTGCACTCGATTGGACTAGAAACCGACCATTACTTAAGAACAGTCTAGGCAGATCAGGGTTTGTCAAACTTCTGGCTCCACGTACCCCCATTCAAGTTTCCAGATGACAGCGAACCCCCAACCCTCCCCCCCCACCCCCCACAAGAAAAGAATAACATTGTATGTACTATATACAATGTTATGCTTTTCTTGTTGAGGGTTCACTGTCATCTTTTAATTTCTTCTTTAATTGAATAAAAGGTCACGAGCACCGTGTCACGCCACGAGCGAGCGACAGTCGTGCCTTCATGCTTTCCGCATGCGTCTGCCAGTCACCCAGCCGCCATTACATAAATTCTGTTGCAAACCCCCTACCGTCGCATGGCGAACCCCTAGGGGTTTGCGAACCCCACTTTGAGTAACCCTGAGGCAGATGATAAGTCTTCCATATGGTATCTAGGTATACCTACGTGTAAGGAATTTTGAAAGGTCTTTGTTATGCTGCATTCAAACTTTTTGTGGTGACTTAATTATTCAGGCGCTGTACATATTTGTATACGAAATGTCTCAATCAGCTCCATTACACATTAGCGTTTGTCAAACAAGCAGTATTAAATTAGTTAATAAGCATCGACGCCTTGTTCTGTTCAAGTGTTCATCAACGATAATCCATTCACCATTCGATATAAAGTGTGTGCAATATCGCTTATATTTGTATAAAACCAAAATTAAATTACAAAATTGGTGACTAAAAATCATAGGGCTACTTTTTCGTACAAGAGTGCAGGCAGCGGGTCCGTCTGCCTGGAGCGTTAGTCACCCGCGTGAACCATGGTACTGTCACCAACAACTAAAATCGTCCTTTAACTTTATGTAATTTCATGTCACTAATTTCGTAATATAGTTTTGAAACATTGATATATGTAGGTACATCAATGTTTGGAAAGAATAACCAGTGAACATGAATTTGTACATTTATTTCATGAAAATTGTGCTAGACTATAATTTGGCAGAAGCTCTACCTATAATGAAAACAAACAAACAATCTCTTTTGCATTGTGGGTTTTTCGCGGTATTCCTCGCGTTCTGCGTTCCTCGTGGCTGAGCCGAATGGAGTGGGTGATCGATGGATATCATCACTGTGTTAAGAAAACTTTTATAAATTAGGTTGAAATAACGAATACAATCCAACAGCTTTTGATGCATGGTATCCCTAGAGCTTCATGTCCGTGGAGTAGAGCATATTAAAGAAGAGCATAGTACAAATGGTTGGACGCTTCGAAGATTTTAGATAAAACAACAAACCCAAAAACCAAAAATTCAACCCAAAATTTATGACGTGCCAAACGAACCCTGAGATGATCTAAGCCCTTACAAAGTTAGAAATAACTCAACGTACACAATACAGGCACACATACCTCTAGGTACACAGACTAACAGAATGTTGTAATGCCTACTTACAATTATTGATGTATTGCTGTAATAAATGGTATTTATTGTTTTCATTTCATAGTCATCATCATCATTTCAGCCGAAAGACGTCCACCGTTGGACATATGCTTCTCCCAAAAGGGGAAGTTTATCATAATCGCCACGTTAGGCAGGCGGGTTGGCGATCGCAGTATGTTGGTAAAATGCTTTGATAACGCTGTTGCCCATTGTTGTAACTCCCTTAGTCCCTTTTACGACACCGGAAGAAATGGTGCAATTCTCAACGTCCGACACCACACGGGACAACATTTCATAGTAGGCACATGTTTTCGCCAATGATATGTGTAATGTGTACTTATGTGAACAGGTGCTGTACTACACATGGAAGCTGTGCTCGGTGGTTTTCTCCCACTTCGTGATGATCAGCCTGGTGGTGGCCTACTGCATCCTCGGAGCCGTCACCTTCGAGAAGCTGGAGGCCGATCACGAGATAGAGGTATATTCTTATATCTACTTTAACGTCAGTCTAGCTTCTTTAACTATGCACACACAGATTGCTATAAATAATACTTAGAAAACTTCAGTTCCTGAGCGATTAAATGATACTGTCTTGACTGGCCGATTAGTCTAGTGGTTAGTGACCCTGACTGCTAAGTCTGAGGTCGTGGGTTCGATTCTCACCCAGGACAAATCTTTCTGTGATGAGCTCAATCATTTTTTCTGTGTCTGGGTGTAATTTATCTATAACTAGCTTTTGCCAAGTTTCATCCAAATCCGTCCAGCAGTTTTTTGGTGAAAGGGTAACAAACATACACATACACATACATCCATCCTCACAAACTTTCGCATTTATAATATTAGTAGGATATGTATGTATTTAGAAATATTTAAATATGTTTATCAGTTGTCTGGTTACCATAGTTACAGGCTCTGCCTAGTTTGGAATCAGATAACGGTGTGTTGGTTGTCCTAAGATATTATTATTATTAAGATATATTATTATATAGCCGTGACATGAGTGTCAGAGAGGTCTCTACAGTGCCAAGCTTTTTCGAAAATTCGATAGTGCCATATCGACGGCCTTTGGTGGAACTGATAACGACTCGTACCGTGTACGAACCATGCCGTAAGATCTTTGGATTTCTCCCTATCCAACGTTCCATTATGCAATAGAGCTGCTAAAGCCGTTACATTTAGGTAGGATTTATCACGTGTAAACTGTGAGAATTCGTATGTTGGCAGTATCAATTCTGTAACTAGAATCTGTATCTAAATTATAGACATCTATTGGATCGCTGAAGTGCGCAGTTGATATAAATTAGACATCTATCGGATCGATGAAACGCGCAGTTGATATTAATTACTTTACAGAAGCTGCAATTTCTTTCGGCAATATTAATTAGTCATTGTATCTTTAGACATTTGTGTCTTTTTTTTTTGTTAGCCGTTTCTGTCCCACTGCTGGGCGGAGGCCTCCCTACTCTCTTTCCACGTCTCTCTGTCCAGAGCTGCCAAGGACCAGTCTTTATTAAAAGAGTCCAGCTCATCCCGCCATCTCCGTCTGGGCCTGCCGCGATTTCTCTTGCCATTAAGCGTCTCTGTGTCTACTGCTTTATTTTTTGTATTCTTTCAAAGTAGCGATCTTAACTACCACTTTTTGCCATCATATTGTGAGATAAACTATGAGCAGATTTCTTCATGACAACCAAAATAGTTACAAATTTATTATCAAATCTATTTTCAATCGTGCTACTTTGGAGACTATAAATTTTGTTTTATCAAAGAATGGCACGCTGCCACAGAGTACTGAAGCTGAGCTGATTAACGATCCAGTCAATAACACTAGTAAACGTCGCTAACACGACACAGCGTAGAAACATGAAACACACGGGGTTGTGAAGAACGACAATTACGTTTGTTCAATTTAACGTAAAAGTTTGATAAGAATAATGAGGACAATAGATTTCGACATCAATGTGACTTCTATACTGTACTAATTTCATGTAAAGCAGTAGCTGCTTGTCTAGTCAATAATAACAAAAAAATAATGGCTAGCATTTTCGGTCGAGTTGTAAGAGTCGATCATGTTAAATTCCTTATTTTTGTCTCTCCTATTGATTTTAAGTCTTTTTTCATTGTCTTGTCTGGTCAAACCGTCATAGGTAATTGACTCTTTAGGGATAACATCATAATTTAAACGGGAAAGTGTATTTCCACCAATCTGTGCAGGTGGTCCGTACAAACACGTCACGTTAGGCGCGGGCGCACGTCTAGTAGCCGACAGCTTCACGCTAATTAAACAATGCTCATAAACTTCTTGGATTAAAGCTTTCTTAGAATCTATGGTTGTAAATTCAAGTGAAGGGTACTTCGTCCGAAATAAAGATTAATGTTTTTTAAATTGAGATAGCAGTAATGGTGTTAATACCCATAAATGCCATCTTTGTTTGGGTATGTGTATTCAATCCTAACAATGTAATATTAGCAATCGAAGAGTACATAGTTCGCTTACATCTGTTTCATGATATTCAGCGGGAATCAGAATGTTTACAAACACATCTGTATGTCTAGCTGTCTTCAATTATGAAGTCGATTTTCATCGACCCATATATACGTGTGTCGTCATAGTTTTCTTTCCATATTCATGTTTTTTTCCTAGTATGTTTGTCTGGCAAAATTAACTTTTTTCCTATAATCTAAATAGTCACATATGCGTGGGCAATGATAAGTTTCATTATTTCTGATCATCAAAGGAAGTATAATATGTAGTGAGCTCCTTAGAAGACGGGAGCCCCATATCTATCGAGAACAGTGTTTGTTTGTATTGGTGCAGGTGAAGCAGAACATATCGCAGATCCGCAGCAACACGACGCAGAGCATCTGGACGATGACGCGCACCGTGCCGCTCTTCAACCAGACCAACTGGACCTCCGAGGTCGTCGACATGCTCAAGGTGACGATGTTATGGGCGTTATCACATTTCAGCTCCATATCATAGAAGTAACGAACTTCATAAAGAACGCTACGGTGAAATATCGTACATATTGGTTGGATCATTAACTAAGATAAAAGGATAATTGGTTGCAATGTCTTGTCATCAGTTGTTGTCAATTCTAGTTTATTTATTTAATAAGTACACCAACGTATATGTACATTAGGTAGAACAATAGATTTTGTTACCGAATACCAGGATACGCAGCTTCTTCGGGGGTAAGTGATTTTTAGGAACGTGAGGTGCGGTAAAAAATCGTGGTACGTATTTTTATTCCTTCAGACGAAACAACGGCCAGTCACAAACAACTGAAATATCCAAGGTTAAATAAAATATTGAATCCACTCTTACGCACCTGATAGAGAACTACTTGGAAAACGATTGATCATATTTATTAGCAGTGTGCTACGGTGAAGCTCTCAGATAATATTATGAACGTTTTTATATGCGTGAGCTTTACGATTTGATGATGTTTTCTTTGATTTATTTCTGTTTTCAAATTCTAAGTTTAAATTTTTCACGATGGCTCCGGTTAAGTGGCCAAAAGCGAGACTGGTATATAGTATTGGGTTCGTTGGGCCTCGGGTTCGTTTTGTGTTGATGTTTGGAAAACTTATACTTCAACTATTTTCTGTAGCAGAACAAAAGCTACATACTTCGAATCTGGACTTGTGAAAGTTAAATGAGGCGTGGGTGTTTCCAGGACTTCGAGAACGCGATCCTGCTGGAGATGAAGGTGCGCGGCTGGGACGGCAACGAAAGCACCGACCACATCCAGTGGACCTTCACCGGCGCGCTCTTTTACTCCATCATCGTCATCACCACTATCGGTAAGTTGTTGCCACTTCTCCTTACGGGAACAGGCGAGGATTTAGATTGAAGTATAGCAATGATTAATTGCGTTTATTTGTACTTCTTAGCCGAGAGAGACCTCATAAATTCAGATCTACAGCAGCAAAAATCATTGTAGGTACAATACTCGAAAACTGGTTCTGAAATAACGAACGTCCAAATGCTTTCGCAATAGAATTTCAGAACTAGGGATTTACAGCACAATGTGTGTAAGTGTGTTAGATTTACGTGCGCGCGCGCTGGAGGAGACAACAAACAGCTTAGAGAAGGTCAATTTTGAAAAATTTACGATTGCTTTTATCATTAGGAGCATTTGAGAGCGTGTTTCTGATAAGGCGTTTTTCTGGCTAGGGAGTCGCATACACGTCACTCATTATTATCGGGTCTAAGAACATACCTATCTATCCTATATGAACAGTCATTGAGATTACATTCATCAACTTGTTCCCTTGGGTACACTGACTTGCTGACAACAATTACACTGTGGAGATTATTTGCATGCTTCCAAAGTATTACCTCACTGGTGTGCCTTCTATTCTCCATGATCCGTTGTATCATGCGAGGTGCGCCGGCACCTGGCGCGTTGCCAGCCCGCCATCCGTCACATTTTTTATCCTCTATCGCATACGTTGGCTTATTTTCGATATAAATTCGACACATCTGACTCGAGGAATGTCGGCTTGTTAATATCGCCATTTTATTGACACTTCACCTGGAGAGTTCAAACACCTCTATAGACTGAAATTAACTGATATTATTATGCTTATCGATCAGTTTAAGCGTCTTTTATATAGAGAAAAAATGTATTTTGAACTAGTTTTTTAACTAACAAATGAGTTTTTAAGACAGCCTTTTATGTATTTTTTGGGACTGAAAGTATTAATAGACATTACCCAGATTTATTAAAAGAAAACAAGAAATTTTCCACGATCTATATTTTGCAGTAACATAACTCCGTTTCGTTGTTTCGCCTGTGCTTGTGTGTGTGTACCGTGTCGGTGGGCGCGGGCGCCGGCAGGTCGTCCGGCTTGGCTTTCCTCCACCTGGAGCGCGCGCAGCCTGCAAGAGTCTGACCCGTCACTACTCGCCAACATGCGAGGTGCGAACATTTGAACATCAATACAAAGCTGATGGTTTACCGCAGTTAACACTGATGGGCTGATGGCACACGTTCGTTATTAATTAATCAAAATATTTACATCCACGTACACTGGTTACGGTACACTTCACAGTCTTTAAACGTAAACAACAAAAACATGTAACTGATTAGTTCTGTACTTGTATTAGTCACCACACGACACAGGGCACATTTTATTTACCGTAGAATCCCTGGGGCCCTATCTGACCAGTGGGGCCACGGGGACCCACTAGGATCGGGCGGCCCGGCCCGATGGAGCCCGTGGGGCCGCCTGGGCCAACGAGTAGTCCAGGTTGCCTGCCGAATCCGGGGCCGATGATGCCAGTAGGACCACCCGGTCCTACTAGCACGTTAGGTCGGCCACCTCTGCTGGGTCCGATGATTCCCGTGGGTCCACCGGGCCCCACTAGTACTGGTCGTCGGCCATACGACCCGAATCCTGACTGACCGAAGTAGACCCCCCTCTGCGCCGTTGGGCTCCCTAGTCCGTCGCCCTGTTGCGCCGGTCCGATGATACCGGTGGGTCCACCGGGCCCGACGAGCACAGCGGGTTGCTTTTGCTTGTCCTGTGGACCGATGAGGCCTGTGGGTCCCCCGGGCCCGACCAGTACTCCGCGATTGTCGAAGGAGCCGGTGGAACCGGAGCCGAACTGTGGGGCGTACGGATAGTTCTCGCGACGCTGGTCTGCTACTTCATTGAAGTACTCTGTCAATTAAAACATGATTAAAGATTTTAGCAACGCTTGTCCATCATCAGCACCTTAACAATTTAGGTTACCCAGCTTTGGTGTCGTCGCGAATGTATTGTGTTTAAATTGAAAGGAACTATCATGGGTATAGAGCAAGAATCTATCGATATAAAGTGTTGAGAGTGGTGGGCAGACTGCGTAGTAGGAAGACAATGATATTGTATGGCGTACCGTTGTTGTTGTGGCGTGGATAGCAGCACAGGAACTTGCCGAGACCGCACGCGTTCTGGAAACAACAGCGCTGGTTGAATAGGCGATAAGTCAAAAACAGAATATACATATGTACATAGTACCGTTGTATGAGAATACAGATAGCAAACCAAAAAAGACAGCCTTGTACTTGTGAGTTCAATTCCACCCAATTGGACCCATTGTTCGTTCCTACCCATATGACTAATAATATCGTGATTGGAGCACCCCACACTGCAGTATTGGTAGATACTTCTGTCTCGTGTATGGCAAGCTCAAAATTCCCTTGTGGTGTTTGGCACCGCTATGTTGTGCGCAATAGTGTTGAGTTAAACGATTTGTTTAAGAAATAGGTACATCTGTACTGCTTACCGCAGAGTCAGCTCGTGGGTTGCAGTCCGGCTTTGAGACACACTTGCAGTACTGCAGCGAGTCGAGCGTTCCGTCGGATATCGCATTTTGCGGCTGTTGGCTGAAATAATTGTAATATCTATAATATTATTACAAATTCATTTATTTGTCAAAATGTAGGTTTATAATGTATGATCTTAAACTACATGTACATATGTATAATGGCCTCTTTACATTCCACCATTACAAGTGCTGTAAAAATATTTACACACATACCTACACATTCATACCATTACCATACCATACCATACATTTTAACACATTTCAAATTGTGCTATTTCATAAAGAAAATGCAACACGCACACAACCAAAATGTACGGAACAGCTGATTTTATTTTTAATAATATATGGCAAGCCTTGCAAGCATATTGCCACCTAAAAAAGAAAACAGGATGTACCGAGCAATTGGTTCTGGAAAACCCAATAACGTTTTGCACCACCAGGGATTCGAATGGAGAACCTCACTCACAATAGCTGCGTGTAAGACAAGGCAGGTGGTAGTGTGGTGTCGGACGTAAAGAATAACACCACCCCATTTCTTCCCGTGGGTGTCGTAAAAGGCGACTAAGGGACTTACTAGAGAATGGGCAGCAGCGTTCTCTATGCATTTTACCACCATACTGCGATCGCCAACCCGCCTGCCAAGCGTGGCGATTATGGCAAAGCCCCCCAAATTGGAGGAGGCCTAAGTCCAGCAGTGGACGTCTTACGGCTGAAATAATGATGATGATGATGAGGTGGTAGTGAATATTCGCTAAACTGGGAACTAACGCCGCCATTTCATTTTCTTTTAACTCATTTCACGGAATAATTTCATAAAATGTTCAATAACAGACACTAACTGTCAGCGCACGTCAAAAGATTCTTGAAGCACTCTCCGATGTGCATAGATACTCGTGTGGCGGACGATGCCGTGCCTGTCGACCCGGCAGCGTTCGGCGCCGGGCGGCCGATTGTGGAAGACGTCCATGTCCTGCGTCTCTTATTGACCACTACAGTCACTAGACCAACAAAGCGGTGGTCCAGTGCATACATACTTGTTGACGTGGAAGATGCCGTGCCCGTTGACGCGGTAGGGTGCGCGGTGCGCCTCCACGCGCACCGGGTAGCGTCCGGCGCCGGGCGGCCGGTTGTAGAAGCCGTCCGTGTCCTCCGGTTCTCTAAACGGCACCTCGTCTGCCTGCACGCGTTGGGGCTTCGTTTGACTCTCTCTGAAAAGAAACATAAGATTCTGAACATAATTTTGGAATAACCTCCTAATCATCAGAAACAGATACTGTAGGGCGCGACACTGCTGTACAATATGCCGCACTTCTGTGCATAAAAAATGTCAATATATCGCATAATAAATAATGACTTATTCAGTATAAGCTGGCCTCGATTTCTATAGAAACTTCGCTAGGCCAGCCAAGGATCAAAGTGCACCAATGACGTGCGGTCTACTGTACCTTGGAAACCATATTAATCCAGTATACCGATACTGGATTATGCTACTGCATGCTTCAGTCAGACAGTCGGAAAGTAGAACATGATCTGAAATTCGGTGAACTGTAGAATATGGTTCATAAGTTGCGTTTCAAAAGTCAGATAGTCGAGGAATGCTGCAAGTCTGCTGACCCGCGGGGTAAATGCGTAAAACACTAACAGTAGGAATGGCTTTTATTTTGACAGTAACGACAACATTCATTGCGTTATTTACGTTGTTGAGCGGACAAATTCGAACATATGATATTATGACGCAATAATAAATATCATTCCATTCTGATTAATAGTGTGTTACGAAATTACATGTATTGGGCGCTGATTAGGATTAACAAAAAGCTCGTACCGTTACGTACGGTATGTAGGTATGTAGGTACTCGCCGTAACAGCTGTTTATTTGACTATGTGACGTATTGAACGCGGTACTTAGGAGAGGAGGTAGTTCTGCACGAAATGACTCCTTGTACATGTTTATGGGTGTTTAATTTTGTGGTGCTCTCAACTTTCTCGAGACAATAACTTTCGATGTTTGACTAATGAATGAGTTCTGTGAACCAATACCTACAATTATAATGCACAATACTGTTTAATATTTTAACAATATTAATGTACTTTACTTGCTTATGTCACATCCCATCGCGTGTCGGCGCTGTTTATTCGTTTTCATTTAAAGATCTTTTTGACTTTTTGCTCGGCTCCTAAGGGTTGCCACGCCACGTTAAATAGCCTTGTTCACATCAACCTTGCTCAAGAACTGGGCTATCAAACGCGACCCGACTGGCAGTTCCAGGAAATACCTCGTTTAAACAAACATACTCTTCAGCTTGATCATTTCTAACCATACTAAAGGGACTTACTAGAGAACGGGCAGCAGCGTCCTTTATGAATTTTACCACCATATTGCAATCGCAAACCCGCATGCCAAGCGTGGCGATTACGGCAAAAATCCCCCAAATTGGGGGAAGCCTATGTCCAGCAGTGGACATCCATTCGGCTGAAATGATAATGATAAAGATGATTGCGGAAATCTGAATCAATGATGGAACTCCTGTGCTGCGCAACGTGGATGTAGCGTCATATATTGTAACAAATAGCTCTCATTAGCAATGGCGCCTTCCATTGTTCCAAAGAATACGTAATGAGACTTCATCACAAGCGATCAGTAACAATACTAAAAGTAGAACTTTGCAACACTCCCGATAGATCCGTCATCGTTGCTAAACGTAATGTAACTATTATTACTTACATCATACCAAACTACTCCACTCAAACTTTTGTTTAAGTGTTTGGCAATAAAAAAACTCTTATAGGTTACCTTTCTTATAGATTTCGCGATTGGTTTTTTCTGTAACCTCTAGATTTTTAAATATCTCCCGAAGTGATTCATGCTTTGTATTAGATTTAGAGTCGATAATTACTCTAGCGTGTCTTGATTTGGGTCTTGCAATTATGCTTAGTTCAATATTTAATGAGCAACTTCAGTTAATGTTGCGTGTGCGCAGGGAAATCCGAATGTGTGATTTATGTATCCTGTGACTTGACATAAACTTAAATTAAGAGATAACATCAATATTCAGGTTTAACTTACGCACATCTACACACGCTTACATTTTCAGCTGATTTAAATTGTTAAACTCTATGTAACCTATGTACGCACGGCCACACATCAAGCTATACATTTCCAATATAAGCTGACATCTCATTGTACGAAAAGCCCACATAATGCGAGGTCAGCTAAAACTGGAAAAGTATAGCTTGGCCTGTAGCCGTGTGTACCAAAATAGATAAATAAACAGGTTCATTGGATATAGTCGAACTTTAATAAGAAACCGATGGATGTTTTCGAATGAAATTGATTTGATCAAATGAAATATTTGTTTTCTATTAATTCAATTATTTTTTTATTCTAAAACAACTATCGGTTCCCTTGTATACGACGGCCCTGGTTAATTATTTCTTTTGGTGACCGTGGCTACTGTTAATTTTAAGCTATTGTACCTAAACCAGTAGGTATTCTAGAAGCTTTGATCACTATTCATTATCGGCATCATCATCAGCCTACAGCAGTCCACGGAAATAGGCTCCTCCAGTATCACGACAATCAGCTCAATTTTCGACAACCCTCATCCAGTTGCTACTAGTCACCCTTCGAAAATCGACCCTCCACCTAGCTTGATGGCATTCTTCCCGTTTATTGTTTACCGATTCGCAGCCTTTTGAATAAAAAGACGTCAGTAGGCTCCTCAATTGCCGGCACACATCCGCGCTTTGCCGCGACGTACGTCACACGCGCGCACGCTGCCCGCCTCTGATTGCATTACCAGTATTACCACTTCACGACCATTATTGTGCTAATAGTATTACCAATTACTGTGTCCTACAGCAAATTACCGCAAAATTAGCGAAATAAAACCCGTGCGGGATGACGCAAGGTATTCTTAGCCGTGGGAGCCATTGTGTGTGGTACCTGCTCCAATGTCGGCCAAGGTACCGACAGCCGACTGGAATCAGACGGTACCAACACTATCTACTATTTACTTGTATTTTTTTCCTCAAAGCTTTGGTGCCAAGGGAAAGCTTTCCTTGAACGTGAACGCTTGAATGCCAAAACATGAGCTGTTCCAAGGTTAACAATAACGAAACAAGCTGTCAAATGAATGGACGTAATTTATTTCTGTAACATTACCTACGTGCCTATAGAATGTCAGATGTTTTTCCAAATAAACATACTTAGAAGGTACTCCCAGGTTTTATAAGCTGTGTAGAACGAATGACAGAACCCCTAAAGCTCTTACCTAGACTACATCACTTTTGTACCCAAATATATACTTGTGTAGTTTCGAGATCGATTACATGACTTTATAACTATCTGGCGGTTTAAGTATTTTGTATATGGCCTACGCAAATGTCCTGCAAAAATAGTAGCGTCTGGTCGTTGGGCTCCTTAAAACATGATGTGCTACACGATGACTGATACATACATGCCGTCCGTTGGGACAGGTCAGCCCAAAGCTGCAATGGATTTTTTTTCAAAACACCCTTCCAGGCATGGCCCTGTATTTTTAGACGCACAAATTAAAGTCCAAATGTTATATTCTAATTATATAATGTTTGGACTATAACAGAGACCATGACCTCAGAGTTTGTTTCGGTATTTCTTGCCAGGGAACAGTCAGCTAAGAAATGCCAACGCCAGCTAGTTTTAAAAATATTGACCAATCAAAATATTGACGTGTAAAAGTGTCATAAAAGACCTACATACATAATTAAACAAAAAAAAAAGTCGCTTGCCTTCTTCAGGTTTGAATATATCCTGATATTAGGGAAACACCGATACCCTCCGGTTATTAAAGATAGTCAGATCTTCGAAATATCAATCATAGATTTTCCCGCCCACATTTCAAGATGAATATGTTAAAAACAGTATAGGGACATATTACATCTTTTTAGATGAATGGCATTGACTTACCATACAAGATGTATTTAAATACGAAATTTGATAAAATCAGAAAACCGTAGGCCAAGGCAACCTCTGCCAGCCCAATTAGTCATCTAGGTCATAACCATAAAATGTATTTATGTCAATAACAAAAACAAATCATATTTATATAGCGGGTTTGTTTTATCTGCCACTGAGTAAATGAATCAATTTAATTAAAGTTTTGATTTATCTGCAGCCTATAATGTTCCCACTGCTGGGACACAGGCCTCCTCTCGGTGAGAAGGAGTGGGCCGTAATCCACCACGTGGGCTCAGTGCGGGTTGGTAGATGTCTTCAAATTTTTGGGTCTGAGACATGGCGGTTTCCTCACGATGTTTTCTTTCACAGTTTTGAGAAAAGCGATGATTTAATCATTTACAGCGCAAGTAAACCGCCTGCTTGGGTTCGAACCCACGACCTATAACTCGTAAGTCGCGGCCGGTACCACTGCACCACTACTGCTCTCTTAGTTTGTATTATAATAATAATATGATGATATTGACCATATGGTTCTTCAGATAAACTGACATCCTGCATTGGAACGATGCTGTTATCTGTTATTAAAGTGATTAAATAATATAGGGGTTGTTTTGTATGGAACGTTATCGTTTCTGCTGGTGGGATATCCCATCGAGCACACGGGTTTGGTGCATTGCCACTCTGGGCTGCTCTCTCTCAACCTGCAATCCTAAGCGTTGCAGGTGTTTCGGTCGGTGCTCACGACTTTGTAGGCAGTCGGCCTGTTTACCAATCTATTACACAGAAAATATTATCATTACTTCTGACTAGTTCTGACTACGATTCAGGCAGCACAATAGTGCTGGTCAAGCATGAATGAGTTTAGTGCATTGCCGTATTTACTACTCGCTGTCCAGTTCCTCAAGTGGGGTGAGAACGAACAAGGCTACGTAAGTAACTACAGTGATTGAAACGATAAAGAATACTTGTTATAACTATTTCGTCAAAGAAGTATCAGTGACAGATATCTAGTATTTGAAAACTTCGTCACAATTTATGTCATAGGTACATTCAGCTCATATATACCTACCTACGTAATTGTTACTTCGCCGCAGGCCTTACTTAGAACTGGTTAGAACACACTCGTTATATTTTAGGGTCCATGTCGTAAGATTACATACAATAAGCATTACACACTCATACAGAACTATTAAGTAAGGCGTTACTTAGTAAGTAATGGGTTAGGTGTCACAACAGAAGCAAAGTCTAAGCTCAATCACATAAAATATATATCATAGAATATGATGGCCTATCTAAGTTACGTGTTAACTACATGAAGAAACCATTTACAGGGTTCGCTAAAATAAATTGACTTGGTTGGTATTGCCAACATCATCTACTAGCTACCTATATTTTTTCCTCATGTTTGAATTTCCGTATTATGATTGGTCTGCAGCAGGGACACAAAAAGTTTCATTCTATTCCTGAATCGATACACATTCCAATAATAAGAGTGAAACTGGGGAAACCTCCACGAACAATTGTGCAACGAACTGAGTCAATGCTAAGGCATTGTGTCAGTATTAGCACAGATCCTCGTGTTGGTTACAATAAGTCCCTTTAAACTCGCTCCAGCTCCCGAGTTTCCGGCTTTGGGTAAGCGATGGAGGATCATCATCACTGGGAGCCTTGTGCCACCCACTCTTGAGTACAGGCACAGTACCTATACCTACTAAGCCGTTTAGCTCTTCTCCGTATTGTGCCGTCTGGGAACTGCCCCAGCTGCTAGCACCATGACTTGCCTTGTTTTGTATTTCACAGCCGCTAGGTACCCAGCCCGATATGCGATATGCAGGGTGCAGTCACGTCGGATCTTGAAGTTCCGGACTCAGTACACATGAGATCGAAAGAGGATCTTAGTCAGTGTAGATTGTAGAAGATTCAAGTTCACTTACTTGGCATCGTCGTTGTCGATGAAGCGCACCTTGGTGTCGATGCGCACGGACGCGGCCGTCTCGCCCTCCGGCCAGCGCCACTTAGTGCCCGCGCAGGACGACGCCAGCAGCAGGACACACCACACCACTCCTGCAATGTACAACGCCAGATAGTTGAGTGGTATGATTACAATTACCTAAATATTCACCGTCGAACGAAATACTGTAATGGGGCGGGATATGGGACATAGTGGTAACTTAAGAAGGCTATCTTCAGCAAGTGTTAGAAACGTTGATTACTTTAGAAGGAAAATATAACAAAAACTGCTTTTTGCACCCCAACGAATAAATCGTAGGTAGTAATTGTTTTTGCTCACAAACTAAAGCAAAACAAAGAAAAAAGGGTGCAGGAGTTTTTACAATAGTACAAAAAAAAAAAAAACAGAAACCGACGATATTTAATTAGAACCTAATGGTCCGAGGAAACGAATCCGTTTTTTTAGGACTGTTTAATATTTTTTAAGTGGAATGAGTCACTATAATTTCAATATCTAAATCGCGTGATTATAATAACTAAATACATACAATTATGCTAGTTATAATTTCCACAATAGATGTGCTGAATGAATCACAATTCAAGGAGATCTATAATTACTGAAGTAACAGATGAAGATGAAATGAAACAAAGACCAACACGTAAAGCAGTACCACAATGACATCTTGGAGCACATTCACGTCTAATGGCAATATAATGAGTAGTCACACAGGATGCGGCATTATGTGAATGGACCGTCTACTGAAAACTATGATAAAGAAGATAGTGAAAATAATTATACGTACCAAGAATGGACATATGACGTTATGAATATAATTAATGGAAAATATAGTGAGTGGAACTTACACAGAGCAAGAGAAGAGTTAAACTATGTAACTTCTGTTGAGTTGATGAAAAAAAATGGATAATTCAAATGATACGTATCAAAAAGGAAGAAACAACACACAAGTGATTTCTTAATTAAATCAGATAATGTTAATTCCTCCAAAAAAGATGGAGTTGTTTGAAAACAACTGGAATAAGTATAAGGAATATTATATAATATATGCGATATGTGTACATGTAATAAATATGAAATGTTATAGAACCAAATATTAAGGGCCTTTATCAGCGATGTGACGCAAATACAAGTAAACTATAGCTAAACGTTAATAACAATCACAATGCAACAGGCGCTGGTAATAATTACATGAATGATTAAAATGCATTGTGTTATTGTCTACCAGATGCTGGTTAACATAATCTTTTACCTAGTTTATTGAGAAGTGATGATTCATTAGTAGACGATTGAAAACACGGCGACTGCGTACATACGTAGGTTAGTACGAAGGTATGTTACGAGGGACAGTTTACAAATATCCACTGTTACTTGACGCTGACATTATTATTGTAATTACGTAATGTGCTAAAACAGGATATTTGAAATCGGAAATCCGAAAAACGTAAAACGAAGATGGGAGTTTTAAATCGAGGGAACACTCGGAAAGGTATAAGAGTTATCTACATGAGAAACAAGAATAGGACTAGAGAAATAAGCCTTTCAAGAGCTGCCATAATAGATTAAGAGCTGAATGAAACTTGCATGGAAGTAATTGGAGCGTACTTCGTTAAGTCCCTACTCGTAGGTGCCTGTAATTCAAGTTAGTGGAATTATTTTTAAATCAGTCAAATAACACAGGCACAGTGAGTAAACAAATAATAATGAAATAACGTACAAAAGTAGACAAGAGAACTAAATAAGACAGGTATTTAAAAAAAAATGTTTATAATAGAATGCTTGACTTCTTTTTATATTCAAAGAGAGTAAGTATAATATTAGATAGGTTAAACAAACAACAACAAAATACATTCAACACATAACTGTTGACTGATGCCATTGTTGAAATATTAATCGCGGAATCGATAACAATTGCGAGATTGTTTCCCGACTTATTTTTACAAATTGATAGAGATTCTAAACTAAACAAAACTATGATTGTATAAGTTGTATAGGTACAATAATGATGTCTAGGGAAGAAACAATACACATTCCTACTAACGTAGGTATTGTTGTTAACTTTAGAATCCATATCATTTATGCGATTAATATTTCAACAATGACATCAAGCAATAGTTTCGTGTTGAAAGTCCTTATCTTGTTGATTTAACCTATATAAAATTGTCTGCCTGGTGAAGGCCGCAGGAATCCGCTGGATGCGAGAAGCACGGCACCGGTCGAAATGGCGGTGCTTGGGGGACGCCTATGTCCAGCAGTGGACATCTTTCGGGTGAAATGATGATGATGATGTCTAAATCTAAAATTGTACTTAGGTACTGATTTCGAACAGGTACAACTAAGTAGTAGGTACAGATTTTTTAAATTTATTAACTAGTTATTGGAGGTCCTCGACTTGTCAATAAATTCCCATTGGATATAGCACAGTTTCATTGCAACAAAATTATTTTCCATTATAAAATGTAAATCTTACTTAACCAACCATAATAAGAAAGATGACAGGTAACTATTGCAACCGCAACTTTAATATAAATATTTGCAATGGTTGTGAAAAATTTGTTCTGTATCTAATGCCTGTTTCCATATGGAACACGTTTGACACCTTCGTTCCATCCAGCGATGTAAACAAAAAGCAGCGAGATATTCAAACGAGTGTGATGTGATGGTAGGGCGTGGGCGGGCAGTTTAGAGGGTTGCGCAAACGTCAAGGATTTGTCGACCAACGAGAACCTTATGGGAATACCTAATGGTTTAGTTCGTACAATAACACTACATAATAATTATTGAGTAACATTCTATGTTAATCCTACTAATATTATAAATGCGAATGTTTGTGAGGATGGATGTATGTGTATGTGTATGTTTGTTACCCTTTCACGAAAAAACTCCTGGACGGATTTGGATGAAATTTGGCACACAAATCAAATCAAATCAAATCATTTTATTTGCATAATATGGGTTTTTCAGGAGATGTTACATTGTTTGTTGTTTCACCATACTCAGCCTATATATAAGCATGCAAAATTTGGTTAATCTTACACTTATATTAAAGTCCTTCAATTGCATTAGATTAGTCATAAGATTAAAATTAAATTAAAATGAATTTAGATTATTAGGTATACATATTTAAAATAAAATGATGGTGAGTTTTACATTACATTACATTTACATTAATCCTTTATATTTGTATGTCTTTATCATTAATATGCTTTATCTATGAGAAAACAGTGTAGTTTCTTCTTGAATAGCCTAACCTGATTGATATTTCGGATGTTTAGGGGTATATTGTTATAAATTTTTGGTCCCATACAAACAAAACTTTTGTATAAGAGCGCTGTTTTGGAATGTAGAACGCACAGCTGGTCTGCATGACGACGCCTTGTACGGTACTCAAATAATTCTGGGTGTGATTTAATAAATGCTGCAGTTTCATATATATAGATACAGGGCAGAGTCAGTATTTTTAGTTTTCTAAAATAAGGTTTGCATGAATCAGTTTGTATTAAGTTGCATTTAGCCCTAATGCTTTTGCGCTCTAAACGCACGTTCCAATTCAGTGGAGTTTCCCCAAAAAATAACTCCATATCTGAGAGTAGACGATACATAACCATGGTACGCTGTCATCACAGTTGTTATATCAACGATTTTTCTGTGATTACGCAGCGCAAAGGAATATCTATTTAGTTTATTACATAAGAACTCTATTTGCTGTTTCCATGTCATGTTGTCTAGATATAATCCTAGAAACTTAGTTGATTCTACTACTTCTATTGATTGGTTATCATAATTTATGTTTAAATTTTCTAGCGGAAGTCTTTGTCTAAAGTTTATAGCTTTAGTTTTACTGACATTAATTTTTAAATTTACACGGATAGTTCATAACCTGGATTAACATATAGGGTACTTTTTATCCCGGTAGTACGTTCCCGCGGGATATTTTCCGACCTCCACGCGGGCGAAGCCGCTGGCAAAAGCTAATAATCTATATATATAAAAATAAATCCCTATTTCCCTTGGTCACGCCATCACGCGTGAACGGCTGGACCGATTTCACTTTTTTTTTTTGTTATTTTTGTATTTGTCAGGAGAAGGTTCTTAAGAAAGAAAAAATTTTAAAAATTGCGCGGAAAATTAGAAAATTTAAGAACACTTATTTAAGAATACTTTTTTAATGTAACATTATGACATTTGACATAGAATTGACAGAATGCGTGCTCAAATATCATCAAAGAGAATGTTCAAAACAAATGCGTCGATCGAAGTTATGTTATTGATAGAAAATACATGTAAAATAATTAATAATAATAATATTCCACAACTATCACACAACGCCATCTAGTCCCAAGCTAAGCAGAGCTTGTGTTATGGGTACTAGACAACTGATAAACATACTTATATATTTCTAAATACATACATATTATAGATAAATTACACCCAGACACGGAACAAATGATCGTGCTCATCACACAAACATTTGTCCTGGGTAGGAATCGAACCCACGACCTCCGGCATAGCAGTCAGGGTCGCTAACCACTAGACCAACAGGCCTGTCAATTAATTTATTATTTCCCACAAAAAGGAAGTAAAACCGACAAAATGAAAGGGATTCCTACTGATAGTGTATTACGTACCCTCTGGGTATGTGTCAGGTAAAAAACGCTTTAAGCCGACGATGTACCAGGTTATCATAACTTGGTAGGAGCTTACCAAACATATGAGTGTCAGCTAGAAAACGCTTACCAGACCACCACCGCGTACCAGGTTGTCAAACTTGGTAGGTTTATTACAACATTTATTGAACCTGAGGCGATACGAAGTTCGCTGGGTCAGCTAGTTAGTATATAATAATATATAAGTAATCCTCCAGACCGAATTTCGGCCACGGCGGCCAATCTCAACGGAGACTAGCCATCGGCGCGGGAGATATTATAGTGCTCAAGTGTATGCGCAGACACAGGAGCACTCACTCTTCCCTCACTCTCATAGTCCGATGGGACGGCAATCCGACACGACCGGAGAGAGATCAGGCGTAGGACCAACGGCTTAACGTGCTTTCCGAGGCACGGAGGTATCACACCGCCAACTTCCAAACTCCGGGCTGTTACTAAGAAATTCCTAATAGAAAAACCCAGTAACACTTTGTCCGACCCGGGAATCGAACCCAGGACCCCACGCTCAGCGGCCGCGCTTGCGACCACGAGACCAACGGGGCAGTTAATTAGTGAGTCAGCCACGATAGTTTACAGATTCTGTTTTTCTTTAATATAGCTACATACATGCAAAATCTATGATTATTGCCTACTACAAAGATTGGGGGACTGTGTATATATATACTTTTAGTAACTTTAAAGTAGATAAGTAAGCCTTAAAAATCGTTAAATTTTAATTAAATATTATCTGTACTAATTATCATAAAAGCCTAAGTAAGCCCTTATATAAAAAATAAATGAAACGTAAGAAATTGTACAAAAAAACTTAAAAGTTATTTGGCGCAGCTTATAATTATTTAAGTGATTAATTAGACTAGGGCTGGGGTAGCAAATTATAATAACCTACCCGACCGGTTAACTAATGCATCGGTTATAACTTGAGATTTAATACGGCTAATTAATTATTATTTAGAAAAATAAAACTTAAAAAAACTAAAAAATAAATAAATACGAACCAAAGTTCATTTTTGATGAATTCATATTTCGCACTCGATTTCGTCGTTTCCGATGTGGACCATATAATTTGTATAAATGATACGTCAGTCACTGTACTATACTACACTACGTGAGCGACTGCTCTGCTCGCCCCACGTTATGTAACTGAGCGTGCTGGTGGTGCCCGCGGCTGATTTCAGCTGCACTTGCAAGCGCGCCGTGCCGCTAAAATGGCGCACGTTGCAGAATTGCACCGCTCTACGCCAAATTGCCTCATTGTTCAATTAAACTTCAAATCTATCTACTATCCGGCATTGCTTTATCACGAGAGTTTTAGTCCACATTATGAAACGAAATAACAAAATAACTCTTAAAAACAATTCAATGCAATCAAAACAGCTTGACCATAATTTAACACACACAGCACATACACACACTCGCAGTTCAGCACATGATTCTAAACCCTCCAGAGTAGGAGCTTATCGTCGCCTTAAATAAAAACGGTGTTTCTTTAAAAAGTGCCTAAGCGGTCAAAATGTTTGATGAACAGTTATTTTTTAGAAGCGTCCTTTATTATGTACTGAATCATTGGTAACAGGTCTGCCCCAACGTTTATGCAATCTCTGGTATGAATCCCAATAAAATACGGTTTTTTCATTTCCAACCCCCAAGTGTGTCGTAGTGAAGCGCCGTTTTAGCGGCGCAACAGAGCGCTGCGCGCTGTGACGTTGCGAGTCGTAAGTTGAAGGCCGTGCTCTCGCGCAGCACTGACACCATCTCTCGCGGTGATGCTGAGATATTACTACTTTATTTGGGAAGCTTTCTGCCTACTTTGGGTTTTAAGCTCCAAGTAATATAGCCTGAATGAGTTTTTTAGATTTAAGATCATACAGCGTTAACGGTTACCTCGAGTGGGTTTTGGGTCTATATATTATCCATCATCAAATTCTTACAGTCACTTTACTTTTCGTCCTTATGTATTGCCCTTGCATTATCTAAGAGTGTCCTTGTAGTGATCGTTCATTTAAGTGCCCTTGCACATTCTTGCCCGTTCTCCATAAGAACCTACCTACTACGCTTTGGAACAGGCAACGTCACTTCATCTTTTGAAGTCACTGTCTGTCACCGACTCCTCGAAAATTCCAAAGTGCCTGTCAATCAATCAACTCAGCCTATCGCAGTCCCCTGCTGAACATTGCCCTCTCCCATGATGCGCCACAACACCCTGTCCTCCGCCCTCCGCATCCAGTCTGCTCCAGCCACTTTCCTTAGGTCGTCGGTCCACCATGCTGGGGGGTGTCCCACACTACGCTTGCCGATACACGGTCGCAACTCCAGGACTCGTCTGCTCCACCGGCCATCGGTCCTTCGACAGACATGTGCCTGTAATATTTTGTGTTCTGATGTGTTTAAAAAGTGAGAGTGTCCCACTACGCCCGCGCGCGTGGTGCCCCCACGTACCATCTCACTGGCCAGTGGGGAAGCACGGAGGTCAGCGCTAACGACGCCGACGCCCTGCATTGTGTTGCTATCGATGACCCAATTATGTAGTACATCGGACGTCCATTGTTACTCATATTACTCTTATGAGTGATCTAACATTAGCCGTGCGCTGAGATGAGCAGGTAGCGGGCGCGACTGCGGATAACTGAGCCAGCGGTGATTCGTGCTCTGAGTACTCATCATCATCAGAATTTCAGCCGATAGACGTCCATTGCTGGACATTGGCCTCCCTCAAATTGAGGAGTTTTGCCACCACGCTTGGAGGGCAGGTTGGCGATCGCAGTATGGTGGTAAATTGCTTATGGAACGCTGGTGCCCATTCTCTAGTAAGTCCCTTAGTCGCCTCTTACTATACCCAGGGGCTGAAAGGGATGGTGCTATTGTTTACGTCGGGCATCACGCGGAACTACAACCTTTTAAGTTGTCTGTGTACACCAGTAGACAGACTCCAGTTGTTGGGTGATCGAATTTACACACCTCTAGTCAAGAGTTAGATAATGGTGCCGATTCCCTTATTCACAAACTAAACTAAATTTAAGTTCAGTGCATCTTTTTCTTTCTATTTCATTAAGGAAAGGACAGAAGATACATTTTAGTTTAGTCCTGTCAAAGTAATCAGCGCTTGACGTAAATTGACGTAATTTTAGTAGGCAAGTTTTTAATCACGTCTAAACTTGTATGGAGCACTGATTAATTTGACAGGACTAAACTAAAATTTTTCTTTTGTCCTCTTCTTAATGAAATACAAAGAAGAAGATGCACTGAACTTAAATTTAGTTTAGTTTGTGAACAAGGGAATCGGTACCAATGTAACTATTCCGTAGTCTCAGTCAGGTCTCAGTCTTTGTTGCAACACTTCTAAGATACGGTGACCCTTTGCGTTCATCGACATTTTTTATAGCACCTATAGCTTTAGCCGATCGACGTCTAATGCTGCATGTGTCTTAATTGTTGTTCGTTCAGTTTACAGAGCTGCCAGAAACAAACTCAAAGCATTTACTTCAAATAAAACAATTACTGGCATTTTTGAATTGTGTAGGGGTCGGTCAGTCCAAAGATAAAGCTACTACATTCTAAAGTGTATTAGGTACCTATGGAGAAGAACGGACAAGAAACTCCACGGACACTCAGATAACCGTTTAGCTTGATTGCGCTTCAATATTTCTTACAGTCGGATCGTACAGCGTAGCTGAGCATGCTCACTCGGATACTCATAGTACTTTCCAAAATGGCTCCACGCCCTCAGCCTCACTATATACCATGTATGATATAGAGGTACAATTTGGAGAGGAGGAGGTCGCAAGAAGTCGGCCTCGGTGGTATCCGCTCCAAACAACGACGGAAACAGATCGATTTCACAAAAAAACATATTATCTTGTGTTATTGATCATAGATAATCATATTATAATTTGGTTTCTACGTTTTGTCGGTCACGTTACACTAATTACATGTTGTTTAGGATGTAGGGTAGGTACGTACGTACCTATCTGTGGGCACACGGAAGGGAGTTATTCATATACGTATCTGATCAATTGGGCGTAAATAAAGACACAACTACTATAAGTAGTACCGAGTTGAGTTTTTTTTTTTTTTTTTGGATGGGAAATCACCAATTGACTTCTCCCGCTCTGGGCGGAGCGGGATGTCAGACTTTTACTGACTAAAACCCACCCGTGTTCCTTCAGTTGCCCATGTGCCAGGGACACGGTATCTCTTTCGAACAATCTCGCGACCCTGGCAGGCATCGGTCCTAGCAGACCCCTTCAGTTTTGCTGACATCTCTTTGAGGCGCGCGTGGAACACTACGCGCCTTCGACCCGAGCTTGGTCCTTACCGGGCGGCGAGCTACCCATTGCTCACCGCCCGCAAGCTCGCGCCTACGGTGGCCGGGAGTCAGCTATCGACTCCCGACGCCCGGGGCGTCTCCTCCTGCGGCGGCTAGGAACGCGAGGGCGCAAAGACTGCCACTCCCTCACGCGCCCCGCCTCCTCCTTCGCGAGCATTACTGCTTCGCAGTAGGAGGTGACGGCTTCCCATGCTCTCTCGCTCCGTACCATGGCTCGCACCAGAGCCGGACGCGAGAGGTCGCCGCCGCCGATCGCCTCCGCGAGGACACGGCGCGGCGGCGGTGCTCTGCCCAGGCAGGGCACACCTCCACCGACCGAGTTGAGTACCGAGTTGAGTCACTAGTTGAAACAATAGTTTTAACTAACAATCTTTTTTTTAATGATTTCAGGATTTTAACGAAAATTGTAGATTCTACAGGACGGCAGGGACAACAACTCGCAAACTGTTCCAATCACTCCACATATTTTTCGTCGGTAATCAAGAAATAAATCTACTGTTTCATAGAAAAGTAGAATGATGTGTTAAATTCATGAAGAAAAATTTCAAGGCAGGAGGTCTTAGAATCGGTATCCCTGCCACCCTATGTATTGGTCTGCGTTTACCTACCTAGGTATAGTATTGCAAATAGTTTCGAATACTTGTTGTAAACTGAACAGTTAAAATTTCGTTCATACCAAATTCACTTTATATTAAATTATTCTGCATTCAGAATGAAATTGGCCAATTCCTAAGAAATAGAGTGAGCAATCCTTTTTAGAAACATCAATTTATTTTATTTAGAGATGTCAAGGCGACAAAATTCATAAAATAGTCATAATTAATGTTATTTGTGAGTATTATACCTACGTCTGTTGTTTCTCCACGCGTGTTGTGATGACGTATTTCCGTTGTGTCCCAGCAACTAGCTGGGCAAGTAACTAGTCGAGCACAAATGTTGGAATTCCCAAGTGGTTGCGATACTGTATTACTTTACCGCTAGTATACCTAAAAGGTGTTGCTAAACTCGACACCCAGTTGCCCACACTAACTTAGAAAGTATAGTATATAGTAAGTAATATGTAATATGCTTTCAAATGTTAAGTGTTGTAAGATCTAATTAATTGTGTAATGTAATAGTTAACAAGTTCAATATTTTTAATGTATAAAAATATCTAGAAGTTGCAAAAAGAGCATGCATCGGCCGGGAATCGAACCCGGGCCGCCCGCGTGGCAGGCGAGCATTCTACCACTGAACCACCGATGCTTCTAATAAAATGATTAAATTAACAGTTCAAAATCCTAATAACAGTAAAATAATTATTATGACGTCACATTCTTGTTTGACAAGTGAGAGTGGTCGTGACTCGTGAGTTCGTGTTCTATTTATCTAAGACCGGTTTTTTTTTTCTTAAACTTTTTTTTCGTTTGACTTCTTTTATGTTTTACATACCTACTTATTTTTCGAAGCTAATGTGAAAAAAAAAAACATATTTTAACATGTAATTTTTACTAACACATTAGTTTAAGTAGTGTAAGTAATAATCATTATTACCTACTGCATAATTCTGTCTATCCAGGTTACGGGCACATAGCACCGAAGACGCAGACCGGCAAGGTGGTGACAATATTCTACGCCATCTTGGGCATCCCCCTCATGCTGCTGTGTCTGTCCAATATCGGAGATGTCATGGCTTCCTCCTTCAGGTGCGTCACACACATAATAAGTATAATACCCTGTATTGTGTACACAAGCGTAAATCGATTGTACTTGCAAAACGACGCGCATGAATGTGTTGCTCGTATTATTTTAGTAGGCGCGTAGTTACGTGCATCTATCTACAACTATAGCGCTACTGTTTTCTCTTGTATGTTTATTTCTTTCGTCTCTAAATTGTTTGACCTCGAGCTATGCCCTAACAATAATTTACTTTTGGAATTAAATTATTTTTTTTATTATTAAAAAAAAAGCAATTATGGAGTTACTATGCAAGTAATCCAAAATACTGCCCTAATATGCGCAAAAGAGGTATCTCAAAAAAATCGTAAAGTTGATTTTAATGCCATCAGATAGCTTTAAAAAATACGCATCTAATGAACTGACGAAAGTGACGCCTTCTTATAACAGAGTATTCAATTTTTAAATATAATTTATGATGAGATAGAGAAATCTTTCTAAAGGCTTTTATCATATGTTTTGAACAATATAGCGCTAACAGGCTTAGTTCATTAGATGCGTATTTTTTTAAAGCTATCCGATGGCATTAAAATCAACTTTACGATTTCTTTGAGATACCGCTTTTGCGCTTAGTAGGGCAGTGTTTTGGATTGCTTGCATAGTACGTAAATACTGGCAGCTTATTAATCTGCGTTGACTGTTAATTTGGCGCCCACTTCAAATTTGTCATTTTTATAAATAAGGAGTTTAGTAAGACTAAAATGTTTTTAGTTTATTTTTTCGGCGGTTAAATGTTTTGTTAAAAGGAGAATCTGTGAGTTTGTGAACAGAATGTAAAATATTTGAATTAAAATATTTATTTAGATTTATCTATAATTATTTTTGAAGTGAAAACTTCTTTAGCGGCGTTGAGCACTTTTTCTGTAATGGGTATAAAATCTTAAACTCGCGTCAGGACACGTGACCTGATCGAAAAAGCGTAGGACGGATGGAGAGTAGACAGCTATCCCCTCTCTACGGCGCGGCGAAAATGTATGCCTGGGCCTACTGTTTCGTTTAGGCGGCGCAGGGCGCTTGCGCGAATGTTCGTCTATGTTACAGCGTGCCACGCGCATCCATGGATGGTGACAGCTGATGGCTCGACCGTCTGTGTAGTGATCACATTGTTGTGTATTCGTAAAATTCGTGAATATAAAGTGCTTAAAATATGGAAATTGAACAACAAATTATTCCCTAACCATTCCAAAATATCAAACATGCTCAACGTTAATAATCAAGTTTTCACTTCTGCCGGCACTCCCGGAGTGCAATTTTTTTTTTTTCTAATTTTCGTTGTTCATGCGTTTTTGTTAGAAGAAAACATATCTTTTAATTTGGAAAATTGTATCTGGTGTTTTGCTATTCTATGATTCCTAAATATGTCCCTAGTGTGTGTAACTCGCAGGTTCCTGTACTGGCGGGTGTGCTGCTACGTGTGCACCCGGCCGCCCAAGCGTCGCCACCGACACCACGCCTCCACCAGGTGCGTACAGCCGCTAGCCGGGAAAACGGGTTGGTACCAACACGAATCTCAAACATTTACAACCTTTGTCCGTTTATTCAAGTCACACATTTTGACATTACAAACAGACACTACAAGTCTACAATTTTATTTATTTGTAATGAATAGATGAAATACACCGCAGACGTGAGGGTTTTTGATATCTTAGGTACATACATAGCTAAAACAAAAAAATATAACGTGTGGGTGTTTTTGAAGTGAAAACTTCTTTAGCGGCGTTGAGCACTTTTTCTGTAATGGGTATAAAATCTTAAACTCGCGTCAGGACACGTGACCTGATCGAAAAAGCGTAGGACGGATGGAGAGTAGACAGCTATCCCCTCTCTACGGCGCGGCGAAAATGTATGCCTGGGCCTACTGTTTCGTTTAGGCGGCGCAGGGCGCTTGCGCGAATGTTCGTCTATGTTACAGCGTGCCACGCGCATCCATGGATGGTGACAGCTGATGGCTCGACCGTCTGTGTAGTGATCACATTGTTGTGTATTCGTAAAATTCGTGAATATAAAGTGCTTAAAATATGGAAATTGAACAACAAATTATTCCCTAACCATTCCAAAATATCAAACATGCTCAACGTTAATAATCAAGTTTTCACTTCTGCCGGCACTCCCGGAGTGCATTTTTTTTTTTTTTTTGGTTTAATGATCGCAGGTAAAGAAAATACTTAGGTAAGTACCTGAAATATAAGTTGAGAACATCCTTTTTTGTTCGTATTACCCATCTCGTTTTGATACAGATGCCCATCACATACGCGCGTTTCGCTAGCTGATTTAATTTGACCCTATATTTACCTAAATGTTGAGTCTACAAGTTGTGTCCGTGTGTGCAGACGGTCGGTGCGAGGCGGCAGCGCGCGCGGCTCCACGCGGCGCCGCGTGCGGCCCCTCGAGCGGGCGCACTCCGACACCGACTGCAGGTAGCCAGCGTCACATTACAACATTATACCTGCCGGCCTGCTAACAATACCGACCCCAACGCAGAAAAAACACAACCCCTTTTAACAGCTATCATATTGTTAGAAATAGATTATAGTTTTTGCCATGGTTTTCGAATGATCAAGTGGGTCACCATTCGCTTTTTAGCAGACAATTAAATTCTTAGCTTCCACAATGTACCCCCTTAGTACCCAACTGTTTATAAACGAATGATTAGCGTCTTTGACTATTCATGTTTGACGTTCTTTAAGTGGATAACTGTTACTTCTGAAGGTATTTCTAGCCGTGGAAGGGGCCTGGTGATCTGTACCAAAGGTTTTTTTTCTAAAAACCTATATCAGACACCAGTCTCTCACAAAGGTAGAATACAGCTGATACATATTGAAAAACTTAAAATACTGCCAATTCCAGCACTATACATTTTTGAAATTTGTATCTTATACACCGAAACAGACATGAATTTGATTTGTATAATGATGTTGTATCCAGACTCAGTCACAAAGTGCATATGCTTCATGTTTCTAGGCGTAGAATTAAATTATTTTCTAATAATGTGTACTGCATGTCCATTACTGCTTATAACAAATTACCTGATAGTTTTAGAACTTTCAGCCTCAGAACATTTAAATGTAAATGATTTAACTTTCTCTTAAACAAATGTTATTACTCGACTAAATATTTTATGAATGAAAAATTTACCTAAAGATTTGACATTATTCTGTAAAAATCATATTTTATCTCCTTGACTTCATGCATATCTTTTACATTAAAAAAATGTTTCGTAATTGAAATAAATTGTAATGATTAATAAAATAACTTAATCTTAATGTAATGGTGACCCATATTTTTAATGATTAATAACTAAATTTCAATGTAATGATGACCCATAATTTCAAAACCATATTTGTACGCCGGAAACGGCAGTATATTTTGAATGTAATAATCCACATAACAACTTTGTACAATATTCTGACAAATAAATGATTGGCTCTGTCGCAAAATAACCACTTCTCAAAATGACTACAGGTAGCAAAATATCCCTTTCGCAAAATGTCCCTTTCGCAAAACGTTCCTTTCGCAAAATGTCCCTTTCGCAAAATATCCCCTTCCTCAAACATGCATTAATTCCTTTCATCAGTAAATAAAAAACTGGTCAAGAGCCAATAAGTGTACAACACAAACGGGTACTGTAGTAATGGTTAATCAGTAAAATGGGTAGGTGCATGCACATTCACTAAAATAAATAATAGAAATCGAAGTTTGTCAGATTTACTGTCTCTCAAAGCATCAATTTATACAAATAAAAAAAAACATCAAATTAAACTGAACCCAAATAAAAACATAAATAATTAATTGACTTGATCACGTAAGACAAAAAAATCAATACAGGTTTTTCTTTTTAGAGATTGCAATTATAATGTTTATTTTAATAATAATCGTATTATTTTATTTTTTTTTATAAATTGTGCAATTGTTAACTCATTTCTTTATAATTTAGCCAATATTACTTTATACATATTTCTTGTCGAAATAAATGTCCCCCATTCGTCTATTCTTTTTTACCTTGTTAAATAAATTATCTCTTATTTTGTTGTCCCAAAATTTGCTTTCTTTTTTTAATTTGTATAACACGCATGTATAATATTGTTTTTTTTTTTGTAATCATCCTGTATTAATACGACGATGCTAGCCTTCCACTTTTATTAGTCCTGTTTATGTTATATCTATTTTCATTATAAATAAATAAGTGTTTGTTTACCTTTCTGATTATTTACAAAATTAAATTCTTGATTCATTTTGAAACCACATATGGTTATTTAAGTTTAAGATATATTATCCACATATTACATGAAACTATTGCTGACATAACTTTTATCATTATTAGGGTTCCGTTGCCAAATGGCAAAAAACGGAACCCTTATAGATTCGCCATGTCTGTCTGTCTGTCTGTCTGTCTGTCTGTCTGTCCGAGTATGTCGCAGCCACTTTTCTCCGAAACTATAAGAGCTGTGCTATTGAAACTTGGTAAGTAGATGTATTCAGTGAACCGCATTAAGATTTTCACACAAAAATAGAAAAAAAACAATAATATTTGGGGTTCCCCATACATAGAACTGAAACTCAAAATTTTTTTTTTCATCAAACCCTTACGTGTGGGGTATCTATGGATAGGTCTTCAAAAATGATATTGAGGTTTCTAATATCATTTTTTTTTAAAACAATAATATTTGGGGTTCCCCATACATAGAACTGAAACACAAAAAAAAAAAATCATCAAACCCTTACGTGTGGGGTATCTATGGATAGGTCTTCAAAAATGAAATTGAGGTTTCTAATATCATTTTTTTCTAAACTGAATAGTTTGCGCAAGAGACACTTCCAAAGTGGTAAAATGTGTGTCCCCCCCCCCCGTAACTTCTAAAATAAGGGAATGATAAAACTAAAAAAAATATATGATGTACATTACCATGAAAACTACCAATGAAAATTGGTTTGAACGAGATCTAGTTAGTAGTTTTTTTTTAATACGTCATAAATCGTAAACCACAATTTACCTTTCATTCAGTCAACACAAATATAAAAATTAAAAAAAAAAACATTTCATTTCATAAACGATGATGACGAATGATGATGATGATGACCTGCAGGTTTGTACGGAACCCTCGGTGCGCGAGTCCGACTCGCACTTGGCCGGTTTTTTTTTTCAAGTACCCTCATAGTTTTTGTTGAAAGTGCTGCCAATACATGAATTGAAGATTGGCTTAACTTTGAATAAACAACTTAGGAAAAATGATTTTTCATTATTTATTCATATTTAATTGTTAATATGATCATCAATTGCTTTATTTTTATAATTATTATTACAGTTACCAAAAAAATCAAGTTGACTTGATGTTTTGGTAACCGCCCTTTAAAAATTAGAAAATAAATTTATATTTATTAATAAACAATTTATTATTATTATTTATTTATTATTACGTAATCGAGTCATTTAATTTTTTATGTTTTTATTTGGGTTTAGTTTAATTTAATGAATTTTTTTATTTGTATAAACTGATGTTTTATGAGACAGTAAATCTGACAAACTTCGATTTCTATTATATATTTTAGTGAATGTGCATGCACCTACCCATTTTACTGATAAACCATTACTACAGTATCCGTCTGTTTTGTACACCTACTGGCTCTTGACCAGTTTCTTTACTGACGAAAGGATGATATATTATCATCCTTGCATCCTTTTAATGCATGTTTGAGGAAGAGGGGTTTGCGAAATGGATATTTTGCGAAAGGGACATTTTGCGAAAGGGACATTCTGAGAAAGGGACATTTTGCTACCTGTAGTCATTTTGAGAAGTGGTTATTTTGCGACAGAGCCAAATGATTTCTTTCTTTCTTACATTATTTTTGTACACACTAACTTTAAGTCAGCTTTGTGAAGAGAGAATAAATGATTATTTATCATATTATATACTTTGGTCTGTCCATCAAATGATGCGAGCCTTTCCGTCAATACACGCATGCACAACATTTATTCCCATAGGGGTCAGCCAAAACTAAGCGGTAAAATCCTTTCAGACACACAGGTTGTCAGTAAATAATAAGTAGTCTCTCATGGCCATATTGGTACCAGATATCGCGACAGTGGGTACAGCAGCGGTCGCGTGCGCCGCCCGCGGCCGCCGCCAGCCGCGCACGCCACCTCCCTGCCGCGCACCAGGTCACAGCCACCGCTACATGGGCGACCACAGGGTGAGCATCACATCCAAAGTATTCACCAGCATGGCATCTATGCGGTGGCAGTGTTTGAAATATAGCACAATCTCAAGTATACTGGCAATTAGAATTGCATCTGTTTTGGTTCCAGCCGTAAGAGACTATGAAATAGAAGAACCGTCACCAGTTCGTTTTGAGAAATACGGACGAGAAGCTCGGGACCCCTACGATGAAGATGCAGATGGTAATATCGAATAACTTGTCTTAAACAATGCCTAATGCTATCACTCGGATCAATAAACTGAAATTCTTTGCAGAGGAGTTTCCCAAGATTTCGCTACCACTACAAGATCTGGAAGCAGCGTTACAAGACTTAAACAGTCACCACATGAAACTATCGTCCAAACCTGAGCTCCGCAGCAAGTCCCTGCCCCGAGCGGCTAAACCAAAACCTGAATATGGACCGAGACGGGACCTCGACGAGCAGAGACACTTCGACGATGACCCTAAGGACATGTTCGAGATGCACGACCTGCATGACGTGGACTATGAGAACTACAAGGAGAGGCAGGCGCTGGAGAGGGAGCGGCGGAGAGAGCGAGAGGATCTGTACGCTCACCGAGACCGCGGGTATGACCCGGAAGACGAAGACTACGAGTTTGATTATCCGAAGAGCAGAAAGTCCAGGCGTGATTTGAGGTATTTTATTTTTGCCTAGTTGCAATTTGACCTAATTTATACACCCAGAGTCGGGATTTATCATAATATATTTCGAAGAAGATGATGTTTAATATAAACGCTAAGTAGATAATAAGGTATTAATGAAAGCCTTAACTCTTTATCAGGTCAGATCGCGGCAGGTCAGAGTACGTGGAGCGCGAGGAGCCGTGGGATCGCCCCAATCGGCGCCAACGCCGAGCACGCTCAGCAATCTACGACAACGAGCAGCGCTGGGACGAGGAGCGGCCGCCACCGCCCGAGCCAGCGCGCCGCCCGCTGCGGAGACTGCACACTGTAGACGACACCAGATACCGCACGCGTGTTAGTAATATAGTTTATCTACGTTATCAACTGGCCCAGCTCCCTCACGTACATATCTTCAGTCTCTATTCTATTTTTTTTTTCTTCGTCAGTTTTCGAATTCTTTTCTTCATAAAGTGAGGACACATGATACCTCTCGAAGCTGCGGACCGGAGCATGAGGGCTTCTCTCTAAGTCCAGACCCCGGAGCCGGACGGAAGTTACGGGCCCTTCCGAAAGTAGCGAATGGACTCTACTCCCGATTAATTAACTTTTTCGGACAGGAAAAACAAATTGGGAGTAAACAGCTGTTCAATCGTGTTAGCGTTCATTTTTAGTTAAGGCCATCTTATGTCCGAATATGATACGTAGGGAATGCCCGTAACTTCGGCCAAAACTACGAATTTCGTGCTTAGATTTAATCACTTGATCACAAATATCAAAATATGTAGAATGTTACATTTGACCAATGTCGAGTTTTTAGCAATCTATTCACATAAAATTTGTACGAGAAGATGGCTGAATGGAATATCAATCAGTGGGATTGACATTACCTGCGAGTCGTAATTTATCACGAAATTTATAGCAATGTATCGGTAAAGCACGTTCTATCGTGTAGTGTGAAATGGGCAGAAAAAACAGCCCTTACGGGGACGAACATACTATTATACTGTGAGGTGTGCCCTGCCTGGGCGGAGCACCGCCGTGTCCTCGTGGAGGCGATCGGCGGCGGCGACCTCTCGCGTCCGGCCCTGGTGCGAGCCATGGTATGGAGCGAGAGGGCATGGGAAGCCGTCACCTCCTTCTGCGAAGCAGTATACTCGCGAAGGAGGAGGCGGGGCGCGTGAGGGAGTGGCAGTCTCTGCGCCCTCACGTCCCTAGCCGCCGCAGGAGGAGACGCCCCGGGCGTCGGGAGTCGATAGCGGACTCCCGGCCACTGTAGGCGCGAGCTTGCGGGTGGCGAGCAATGGGTAGCTCGCCGCCCGGTAAGGACCAGGCTCGGGTCGACGGCGCGTAGTGTTCCACGCGCGCCTCAAAGAGATGTCAGCAGCAATGTAGGGGTCTGCTAGGACCGATGCCTGCCAGGGTCGCGAGATTGTTCGAAAGAGATACCGTGGCCCTGGCACATGGGCAACTGAAGGAACACGGGTGGGTTTTAGTCAGTAAAAGTCTGACACGCCCTCCCGCTCCGCCCAGAGCGGGAGAAGTCATTTGATGATTTACCATCCAAAAAAAAAAAAAAAACTAACTTCTGCCCGCGACTTCGTCCGCGTCAAATTTTTTCTCCCATGACCCTTCCCGTCGCATCGAACTGCCTGCCAATTTTCGTCCATTTTTCGTTGCTGCTCCGCTTTCTTTTGATCGTAGCGTGATGTTATATAGTATATAGCCTACCTCGATAAATAGGCTACCCAAAAAAAAAAGAATTTATTAGCGCGTTCAACCAAACAAACAAACTCTTGAGCCTTATATTATTATAATATAGTATAGATTAGATTAGTGTGACTGCACTTGCGTAGAAGGAACAAAATAGTTTTCTAATATTTTATGTCTGTTCTTTATAGACGCCCTCCGTGGAAAGAGATGACTGGAGTGACGACGAGGTGGTGGTGGTGCCGCGCCGCGGTAGGCCACCTGCAGGTAACCGCTACGTGACCTGACTTCGTAAATAATTATAATTGTGATTATATCCGGTGATTTAAAGCGTCATTTTGGTTTTAATTATAGCATGGGGCTCCCGGGCTTCTGAAATATACCACCCGCCTTCCGATGTGGTTAATAAGGACGAGGTGAGTAGGTATAGACCTAAATTGCTTTTCGTCTTCGTTCGCGGCAGCTTCATTACTGTTTGTAAACAAAATAGCTTGGCTCTGTATGAAAACTTTCCCTTTTTACGAAAATTTTGCATGGTAAAGGTTTATAATATGGAGGAGTGCAGAAAACTAATATTTTTAAATAATAATGCAGTAGAAATACATTAAGTTTTAATTGAGTTGTGGTCATAATGCGTAGCTCACTATGTTTTTATGGAATGCTGTGTCATATATTCTTGAGCTAGCACTACGCACGCACCTTCGGTCACATGGTAGGTATTCGTTTTTAGGGTTCCGTTGCCAAATGGCAAAAAACGGAACCCTTATAGATTCGCCATGTCTGTCTGTCTGTCTGTCTGTCTGTCTGTCCGAGTATGTCACAGCCACTTTTCTCCGAAACTATAAGAGCTGTGCTATTGAAACTTGGTAAGTGGATGTATTCAGTGAACCGCATTAAGATTTTCACACAAAAATAGAAAAAAAGCAATAATATTTGGGGTTCCCCATACATAGAATTGAAACTCAAAATTTTTTTTTTCATCAAACCCATACGTGTGGGGTATCTATGGATAGGTCTTCAAAAATGATATTGAGGTTTCTAATATCATTTTTTTTTTAAAACAATAATATTTGGGGTTCCCCATACATAGAACTGAAACACAAAAAAAAAATTTAATCAAACCCTTACGTGTGGGGTATCTATGGATAGGTCTTTAAAAATGAAATTGAGGTTTCTAATATCATTTTTTTCTAAACTGAATAGTTTGCGCGAGAGACACTTCCAAAGTGGTAAAATGTGTGTCCCCCCCCCGTAACTTCTAAAATAAGGGAATGATAAAACTAAAAAAAATATATGATGTACATTACCATGAAAACTACCAACGAAAATTGGTTTGAACGAGATCTAGTAAGTAGTTTTTTTTTAATACGTCATAAATCGTACCTAAACCACAATTTACCTTTCATTCAGTCAACTCAAATATAAAAATTAAAAAAAAAAACATTTAATTTCATAAACGATGATGACGAATGATGATGATGATGACCTGCAGGTTTGTACGGAACCCTCGGTGCGCGAGTCCGACTCGCACTTGGCCGGTTTTTTCCCTAAAATTTATAAACCACCTTTCCATTGCTGTAAACCGCAAATTATATACCACAAAACCGGCCAAGTGCGAGTCGGACTCGCGCACGTAGGGTTCCGTACCAAAATCACCTTTGTTGTATGGGAGCCCCCTTAAATATTTGTTTTATTTTAATTACTTGTTTTTAAAGTGAATATATTCTGTGAGTATTTTAAGCATCTACCTGTTGCCGTTATCAATATCGAGCTAAAGTATATTGCGGTTTACAATTTATGACGTTTTAAAAAAAAAACTACTTACCTACTATGTAGATCTCGTTCAAACCAATTTTCGGTGGAAGTTTACATGGTACCTAATGTAAACTAAAAAAAAAAATTATGATGTATCATATATTTTTTTTTTAGTTTTATCATTCTCTTATTTTAGAAGTTACAGGGGGGGGGGAGGACATTTTACCACTTTCAAAGTGTCTCTCGCGCAAACTGTTCACTTTAGAAAAAAATGATATTAGAAACCTCAATATCATTTTTGAAGACCTATCCATAGTTACCCCACACGTATGGGTGTGATGAAAAAAAAAAAACAGTTCTAAGCATGGGGAACCCCCAAAATTTATTGTTTTTTTTTCTATTTTTGTGTGAAAATCTTAATGCGGTTCACAGAATACATCTACTTACCAAGTTTCAACAGCATAGTTCTTATAGTTTCGGAAAAAAGTGGCTTTGACATACGGACGGACAGACAGACATGACGAATCCATAAAGGTTCTGTTTTTTGCCATTTAACTACGGAACCCTAAACTTAAGTTGGATAAAATTCCCGATAATTTTTATTAAGTTTATTTCATTTTCATTATTAGTAGTAATAAAGACAATAAGCACACTCTGTAAAATGTTCAACTGTGTACTTAAAATGATTCATGAGGTACAGCCCGCTGACAAACAGATGGACAGAGAAGGCTCAGTAATAGCGTTCCGTTAGCACCATTTTTTGGCACGGAACCATAGAGGGATTTTGCACGCAAAAATCTGCCTTCTTAGTCCCAGTTGTTTCGGCTGTGCATTGATTTGATATGTCAGTCAGTCAGCTTCCCTTTTTTTTTTAAATCTTTTTTGGGAAAAAAGGCTTTAATTGCTGAGCGATTATGCCAGCCTCGTACAGTTTCCCTTTAAATAAATGTATATTAAAGTATTACATATTAATAAATGTATAATTAGGAATGCGATTCTGAGCACTGTAACGACGTGTTCAGGCTACCTATCAATCTTTACCTATTCGGTCTTGATATTTGTTTCCGATCCAGATAAAGCCGGTACCGATCTGGCTGTGCGTGTTCCTGGTGGCGTCCTACATCGTGGCGGGCACCTTCCTCTTCAAGAGCTGGGAGAGCTGGGAGTACCTGGACGCCGCCTACTTCTGCTTCATCACGCTCACCACCATCGGCTTCGGGGACTTTGTACCTGCGCAGGTGAGAAACAACATTGAAGAAGTCTTAAAAAAAAAACTATTTTATCCATCTGCTGCAATAGGTAATACTAAACAGCGTCATAAGAGTTTGATAATAAAATCAAGATATTTTAACTACTTTTACTTTTACATACCTACATTTAAGTGGTGGGAGTGAGGAGAGGGTTGTAGTTGTAGAGCCCCCTTGAGACTTTTTTTTTAGTTCGACCTAACTTTAGAATTTCGAGCAGAGGTTTGAATAAAATGATACTCAGATGTGTAACGGAAATATTGTAAATGAATTTTGAATATAAGTGGGTTTATTTTTGGAGAGTGAATAAGAAAATTCATCAAATGAAAGGGTCTCAAATAATATGAAATTCGTTTTAAAGTTATTTAATACAATAGACACAAATTTACAATTCGCCCCACTAATTCCCACTAATCTCTGAATCTAGGCTTGTACAAATACAAGTGTTGTTTATTGAACTCTCGATGTACCTAAGTTCTTGTCTTATCGTCATCCGTATCACTAGGCATCTTGTTAAAGTTTGTTGACGGAATACTCTTGACATGTTATACACAATAAAAAGTTTTTTTGAAAGGCTTAGCTACAAATCGAAAACAAAAACAATATTTCTATACTTTCCATATCTCAGTATTGTGCGTACAAACATATATTTGCTGCAATTTTAAGTTTGTGTTTTTGGGATTAATTCATCCTAACTACAAATCCTTCATTATGCGTGATTCGACATACACTTGGTCGGAATTCTCAGTAAATCCTGATTAAGATTTAATGTAATAAACCTGTCCTTCCCCAGGGTCAGAATTCTGACGACCGCGTGGCCGCCGTGCACTCCATTGCCCTGTGCTCGCTGTACCTGTTGTTCGGCATCGCGCTGCTGGCCATGTCCTTCAACCTGGTGCAGGAGGAGGTGCGCGCCAACGTGGCCGCGCTCGCCACCAAGCTCGGCATCATCAAGCCCAGGGACACGCACCACGACTCCGACACGGACTACTAATAGTTATACCAGCCTATTACTGTGCCGCTGCGGGACAAAGGACTTTTCTCCTACAGAGAAGGCAGGAGTATTGATTGAGGCGTGTTGGCGATTTCTGACTTGCACCTATTAACTATAAGTGCAGGTTTCCTAAAACTGGTTTTCCTGGACTGATGTCAGTATGTCCAAGATAAAGTCGGATAAACTCTGCACGTCTTTTTCCAATTTTTCAGCGAGCTGACAGACATAATGTATGTATATGTACCTATGTAATAAATTGCTAAAATTAAAATAAAGTTATTAAAATAAAGTTTATACAAGAAACGTATTTTTTTAATGTACTAATTAAGTAATCATTTATTTAACAAAACACTTAGCCTAGGTAACATCAGTATTGTCTCAGTTATAGATAGGTATAGCTATTACATATGAGTAATATCTGCCTGTATCTTGAAGGACAGTGTTCAGTGTTGTATTGTAATATTCTACTGTGGTACGAAATCTTGTTTTTCATGTGTTGTATGACCTCGTCACGTATGCCACCCCAGTTCTAGCCCTAATATCATTTTGCACGCAGATTATTCTTCGTTTTATTTAGTCTTTCCCTGTGCCTGTGTCTGGCGTTGCTTGGCCATCCGTTGTCCGACCGTTGGTCATATAAAACGATAACCATGGACTCAGGACTGCTATTACGGTGTTTTTAAAACTCCTAGCAATTAGGAATTCTGTGTAGTAATGATGAGGTAGTGAACTAGTGATAGACCGCTGAGTTGATGTGAATCAACTGGATAGACATCGGACTGGATAGCGAGAAGCACAGAACCGGTCGAAGTGGCGGTACTTGGGGGAGGCCTGTGTCTAAGAGTGCAATGGATAGCTTTCGGCTGAATGGTGCTGATGATGATATTGTAGTGTTATGCAAGTGGCTATTATGAAATGCATATTTACGACACGCGGAGTTGTTACTACCTGTAGTTGCAAATCACAGTAGGTGCCTAGCGGCTGTTTGAGTTTTATTTTAATAATTATATTCCAGAGGGATAATTGAGTAATACACAATCAGTAGGAATCGCTTTCATGTTGACAGTTCACAACATACATGGCGTTCGCGTTGTTTACGGTGCTAAGTAGACAATTTTTTGGAATAAAATATGAGACAATAAGCAATAACCTTAGAATAATAATTATTCTAAGGCAATAACCTTCAAAATGATTTCGATTCTGATTAATAGGGTGTTACTTAATTAGGGTGCAGGACTTTTTATATGTGGCATGTGATAAGATAAAGATTGTCTAATTATTTCCTCAACTGTACTAAAGGACTTATAAATTTTCCACGGTTTTTCACGAACGTAAAATTCGTGAAAAACCTTAAAAAGTTGGTACATAGATCTACACGACTAACCATTTAAACTATTTGTATTGACATGAATTAAAATATCTGCTATGAAATAGAAAAATATTAAAGATTGAGATTACGAGAGGCCCCGCCACTGGAAACACTGAAAAATCAAAACACTAATGTATGTGAACAAGTTAAACAAACATCATTGTGAGTATGGAGTACAGTCTGTAGGTAACCACAACACGGCGCGCAATGTTGCGACACTTCCAACTCCGGTGCGCGGCGTTGCCGTTCCTCGGACCGGATAGCGGCCGTCCGGCGCGCGGCTGCCGCTCCGCTCCGCCGCCGACAGTATTGTGTAAACTCGCTAGGGGAATATACGCATTTTTGCACAACGTTTACCTCAAAATATTCATCCATTATAATAATCCCGTGACCTTTTCGTACGTAAAATGTATTTCGTGTAGTTTGATGTGATTTTCGTGTGAAATTTCAAGGGAAACCGCCATCTTGAAACCGGATAGGAGCAGTTTGAAGACATCGATAATGTCGGATTCGGATACAAGGTGGGTGACTGTCTGCAGTCTAGAGTCTGACGCTGGCTCATAATACCTACATGCAATTGTATAGATATGCATTTGAAGCAATTGGACCTAAACAAAGTACAAATAGAGGATATTTAGTAAATGTGACACTAACGATGTCGTAGTAAACTTTGCCTGCACTTAGGACCGCGGGCATTCTATTTTGGGCTTTATGCCGCGGGAGTAAGGTCGGTCGACGTGCATTTGGCGCTAAACTCGGTTCAATATTCTACAAACTGGTTCAAGGTCACCGGTGTTTACCCATGTTTGAGTTCTAGTTCTCCATGAACTAATGTCACATTCGTCGAGGTTTTTTAATTTGATGCAAAAATGTGATTTCGTTTTTAGACTGTTTATTTAATTTTACAAAAAACAAAATTTAAAGTTATAAAATTAATGAGGTTGGTTCAAGGTTGTTTGTTCTCTGGGAGGTGGGTGATCCACAGCATTTAGCATGCATTTACTTTCTCGTGTTCATTAATATCATATCAGTGCACACCTAAACGTTCCTATCATGCAGTCGGAACATTAGTAGTTTTAGTATAGTACAAATCCCTTTTAGCCGAGGTGTACCAAACGAATGTGCTCCAATTCTCCAAGAGCCATATTATGGTAGATAAGCTATGTTCTGTGAAGGTAATCCAATTGTTTAAGTTCAGCATTTTTTCTGGGAACAGTTTTTAGGGTTCCGTTTTTTGCCATTAGGCAACGGAACCCTAAAAACTGTTCCCAGAAAAAATATATTCGTCATGTCTGTCTGTCTGTCTGTCCGAGTATGTCACAGCCACTTTTTTCCGAATCTATAAGAGATATGCTGTTGAAACTTGGTAAGTAGATGTATTCTGTGAACCGCATTAAGATTTTCACACAAAAATAGAAAAAAAAAAAAACAATAATATTTGGCCGGTTCCTCATACATAGAACTGAAACTCAAAAAAAAATTTTTCATCAAACCCATACGTGTGGGGTATCTATGGATAGGTCTTCAAAAATGACGTTGAGGTTTCTAATATCATTTTTTTCTAAACCAAATAGTTTGCGCGAGAGACACTTCCAAAGTGGTAAAATGTGTGTCCCTCCCTCCCGTAATTTCTAAATAAAATAAAATAAATAAAAATAAAAAAGGGAATGATAAAGCTAAAAAAATATATGATGTACATTACCATATAAATTTCCACCGAGAATTGGTTTGAACGAGATCTAGTAAGTAGTTTTTTTAATACGTCATAAATCGTAAACCACAATTTACCTTTCAATCAGTCAACTCAAATATAAAAATAAAAATAAAAAAAAACATTTAATTTCATAAACATAAACCTTATGCATAAACCGTGAATACCTGCAGGTTTGTACGGAACCCTCGGTGCGCGAGTCCGACTCGCACTTGGCCGGTTTTTTGTCTAGTTTCTTTATTGGTATGCACAATAGTATGACAAAGACACGAACGTCAAGGCGCTACACCACAGTGCCCTAGTTTAATGACCTCACCCCAATGTCCATAGGGATTGCGGCCATATAATTATAAAAGAATGGGGCAATGGATAGTCAAGTGGATTCATAAAATAGTAAGTAGTCACCAGCTTACAAAATAAGGAAGGAGTAGGTAAGGGCTTGGTGGCTGGATAATATCAGCCTATACGGAATGTGCCCACTGTTGGCACAAAGGCCTGAGGCTGGGTGCTATGGGGTAGTATAGATATGATCTGTACCTACTATAGTATCTAGGAACATTTATAGTACCAACTGCTCAGATTCTGAGCTGTTGTACGTATTATACCTAGTATCTAGGTACCTACACTCAATTTATCTGATCTGTGAATTCAGACTCCAGGCTGCAAATTAGAAATGACAAGCATTCTAAACTCCAATTTTACTTTATCTGACTTGAGAATTGAATGCGCAGCAGTCGCACTTAGGATCATTGCACCATTTAGGAAGTGATATAACAGTTGGTCCTGATGTTGTGCAGCATGTCGGTCCAGCACTTCTCGAAGAAGATGATCGCGACGCGCGAGCTGATCCGGCTGGTGCGGCAGAAGCAGTGCCTGTGGGACCGCTGCCACCCCTCCTACCGCGACAAGGTCGGCAAGGACAAGTCCTGGCACGAGATCTACCTCGAGTTCGAGCCCTCCTACGACACGCTCGACGACCACAAGAAGAATCTTATAGGTGACATATCTTATAGCATTGTGGACTTTATTTGGGCTAAGTTTAACGCTACATCCAAACTATTAAGATTTAAAACAATTTATTTATATGTACTTTATTGTACACCAAAAAAAAACTAACAAAAAAACAATGAATACTACAAAATATACAATGGGCGGCCTTATCGCTTTCTGTGATCTTTTCACATCTTTTTTTGTGTGATAAATGCTAGTAACAATATTTGCCATGTAAAAGTAACCTCGAACAACTCACAAAATAATACAATTTGCCAAACAATTACTCATTGTCAGTGTGTCACTTCAGATTTAGTCATTATGGTCATTAATTACAAAACACCGTTAGTAACTAAGTACTTGATGTGTAACGTTCAGACTACAGAATAGATAAAAGAGATTTAGACAATAAAATTCGTGTTGCGGAGAGAAAGAGTAAAGCTAACATAAGGTACTATAACGGTTTGTTTTTAATGATTCGCAGGTAATATAATTACAAGGAAGTGGTACAATGTCAGAGATTCGTACGTGAAGTCACGAAAACCTGGAGTACGAAGACCGTACGTGTACGCAGATGAACTGTCGTTCCTGGACCCTATCTATCTAGGAGGAAGTGACCGGAAGAGCATCATCGACAAGACCTTCATCGAAGAGCGGATGGACAACGACGACGAGGGAGACAACGACAACTCGCACAACTGGCTACAAGAAGTGTTCGTAGACATCGACGAGGGCACAGACACGCAGGCGGCCGGCTGTCCAACCAAACGACCCAAACTCGAATACGGGAGCAGTAAAGATGAAAGCGAAGAAAACATCATCACAGTGCTCGCTAACCTCATACAGAAAGAAGAAGACGAGGACAGATCGTTCTTCAAGTCCATCACACCGTCCGTCAAGAAACTCTCCGAGTCCTCCAAATTTGAGTTCAGGATACAAGTCATGAAGCTCATCAACAGTTTGAAGATCAGAGATCGACAAGTGATGAAACTGAAAAGAGAAAGGACTTCTAATGTGGACTCTGATAGCGAGTGATTGATTGTTATGCCTAGTTGTATATATGTATTAAATAATTTTAAGGAACAGTTTCCTATTTATTGCGATCCTCTTTAGTACCTACTATAAGTAATATTAGGTAGTAGATATATAGTTGAAAAGTGAAAAATGAAGTGACCAGATGGCAAGGGATATAGACAAGAGAATGGTGAAGGACATCGGTGATTACTACAAACATGACTACAAGGCTATCGGAAGCGAATATTGTTCTACATTATCGATAATTGGTAAACAATGAAAAATATGATAACTACTGTTATCTTAACTCACGTGTATCATTTAAGGGATTATAAGAATACGTTTAATATGTTTTCAAGCAATTTTACCCCTTATTGTGAAGTTATATTTATTCAAATAGCATACAGTTTTTAAAGTAGATAGCAATTGGATTATCTTTTGGTAATTGTTCTTAGTAAAATGAGCGATAAAATAAATATTAGCATGATTTGGATAATCACATAATAAATTATAGGCGTTTTTGGTGTCTGTGTGTGTGACCGCATAGTTCTTCTAAACTATGCAACGGATTTTGATGCGGTTCTCACCACTATTTAGACAATTTATAGGTACCGGAATGTTAAATAAGTAAATTGAACTCAAATTAAAGAAAAAATAAAAATAATTGTGAAGTGAAAACCGAGCGAGCCGGGGCGGGTCGCTTGATTAAAATAATGATAACTTGAGGTGACGCGGTGTTGATTACTCCTAGCTTAGATGGTGGTAGGTGGCAACAATCGCATTACTGTGGCGGCAGCGCGCTGCGCACGTTCGGACCGAAGGATCCGGCGCCGGAGGAGCAGACATCATGGCGGCTGATGAGAAAGGACAAGCGACGGGGTCGACCAAGCCCGTGGACCTGGACACCATCTTGGTGGAGGAGGTGGGCCAGTTTGGCAAGTATCAGATCGTCACTCTGCTGCTCGCTGCCTTCCCTGTCATATTCTCTGCTTTTGCCTCCGGAGAATATATTTTCACAACCGCTAGGATAAATACAAGGTAAGAATTAAGAACAATACATATTTTAATAAGTTTCACGTTTTACTGCCTGATTGGTAGACAGGAAGTATGTTACTGCTGTCTGTAGATATGGATGCACAATTCAAGCAAAAAGTGGAAACGGCTTTTACGCCAAAATAATTTTTCAATAGATTTACTTTATATTTTGGTAATAAAGCTTGATTTTGAGGTCATTCTGAAAGTACTTTATACGAAGAGAAATAAGTACTACAATGGTCATAAATTTAGCACCTAGATGCATAGTATAACGTAACTTAATAAGTATGCTGCGCAACGGGAGCTGTCCCAGGGTCCCGGCGCTTCCGGTTTCCGGCGCGGTCGACGTCCGGTCGCCGTTTTCGGAGATTCCGATGTAGCTAGCTGTACGGAACTGTGTATGTATGTACCCTATCCTACATCATACTGTATGTAGGTACATATATATTATTAATTCTGTTGCTGTAGATACAGAAGTAAGGTATTTAGGAAGTTAGGCGGGCCACGCGGGAGTTATGATTCATGAGAGTTTTTCAAATTAATTATGTTATGGACAAAGTAGAATATCGTCTGTAAGGTTGAAGGACTTGATTTATAAGCCAATTTCTCATGAACCCATTCATCTACCTATATGGCCATAACACAGAAAATTGTAGTAGTAGATCATCATAATAGAGAATCTGCTCAACATTTAAGAATTTAAAAGAATACCAATTTTTTATTATGCTTACACCATACGAAAACCAAGTTCCCCGACTGTACTTAAATCAATAAAACATTATTTCATAACATCAGGCTTGTGATCTCCGAAGGTAGTGTACTAACTGAACACTCACACTTTTCTTAAATAAAACCTGATTAATTAATACATGGCCATCTTCAGATGCCTGGTCCCGGAATGCGACGGCCCCAACCCGGAGTTCTCTCCGTCCTGGGTGCTGAACGCCATCCCGGCCAGTGGCAGCTCCTTCGAAGCCTGTGAGCGCTTCGTGAACATCAGTACTCCAGCAGTGCCCGAGCCCACCTGTCCCGCCACGCTGTTCGACTCCTCCAGGACACAGAACTGCGACGACTATGTGTACGAGAATAAACTCAGCGTGGTTTATGACGTAAGTGCAATGCCGCTTGATGTTTCAGCTTCCTATTCTATACTATCGGCTTCGCAGCCTGCGCCCACTGGCTGTAGAGGCACGGCACGGCAGGGGATCCTTTGGCAGCATCACATGCTAGTGCCAACTGACGGCAACGATCCCGCGGTATCCTTGGCATGCCAAGAACTGCCACCTAGTGAGCATTTTAGTGCGCTTTTAGATTATTTTATATTTTATGATTGAGCGGACGTCGTCGTAGGCCTTATATATCAGATTAGTTGACCATTTTCTATTTTGTTAAGTGTCTGGTAATTGTTGACAGTCTTACACTGTGCCTACAAATCTATTTATTACCACTGTAATTTGCAAACATTGTAAAATCGAATTATTTTTAAGAGAATTACCGTGAAGTTTCTTGACGAGTCTTCTTCATATGAAACGACCAAGTGAACCGTGCTAATTGGGGCTTCTGACGTTTCATAAGTGCCCATGTAGGTATATGAGAAAACAATATTTTTGAAAAGTATAGCTGGCATTAAAAATGGCCAGTCAAAGGCTATCCGATAAAAGTAAATCGGTTTCGCATTTTTTTTTTTCTCTTACTTAACTTTTATATCTAGGTTGGTACTAGCATCCTTCTTAGTTGTTCTGATCGTAAGTACGTAGAATATTGACAAATAATTATGTTAATTAATGTAAACACTTGGTACACATAATTATGTACCATGTCATTAACATACCTACCTACACAGATAATAGTGACATTGTCTTCCTGCGGGCAAAATAGGTACAATCTGTTGTCTAATCTAGGTAGCCTTTATTTAATTATTATTATGTGAACCTGTTGATTATGTTTGTTGATGATAAGTGATAATTATCTAACGGGAAGCAATATGTGAGACACTCACGGGGCATGTGAACATATACCTACCCTACCTATACCTAATTAGGAGCCTGCTTCTACTGACTAGGCTAATCCTTTCAGATTGAAGTGATTCCCTTTATTTAATAAAATCATGATTGAAATCAAAGTGAAACTTAAATAAAAAGCTAAGGATGGACGATTTTTTAAGAATTTAATCTCTTCTAGAATGAACTAATTAACATTTATGTACAGTCACCAAAATTGATAAGTATGAAATGTATTTTTAATGAATTAAGTTTTTTTTTTCTATTAATTAAATTTTATTCGAAAACATTCATCGGTGTCTTAATAAACTTCAACTATAACCGACGACGACCCTGATTATCAGTGATAGGAATAGGTAGTGCCTATTTGCCTAAACTTCGAAGAACAGAGACGAGACTTCCTTAGGACTACATTTTTTCTGGGACATCTGTCCCGAAATTCGGGACAACACTTTTAAATACATTAAAAAATGTGCATGATATCACTGATAAGGCCATTATTTTAATATCATGCACATTTTTAAATATACTTTAGAAATATATTTCATTAAGATAAAAAACAAAAACCGTTTGTTTTTGAAATGATATATTCGTCCTACTATAGAAAATGCTAAAATTAAAAAAAAATACCGTTTTATTATTTTAAAGACAGAATGTCTTTTTTTTTTTCAATTATACATTTGAACTTTAGAAATCTCATTAAACGTAGCCGAGAGTGAGCTAGAAAGAAGATATTTACTTCGAAACGTGTACGGCTCCTTATACAAACATTGTAATTCATAGTATTAAGATCAACAAGTCATTTACAAAATGATCTCAAAAAAAAAAAAACAGACAATTTTATGGTTGTAACGACTGTGAATGTTATTTATTATGTTATGTCTAGTCGCAAACTTTAGGTAAATATAGACGAATTACTTATTCCAAGTAACATATTTTTTTAATGTATTTAAAAGTGTTGTCCCGAATTTCGGAACAGATGTCCCGGAAAAAATTTAGTCCTAAGGAAGTCTTGTCTCTGTTCTTCGAAGTTTAGGCAAATAGGCACTACCTATTCCTATCACTGCTGATTATATATTAATCTGTTTTGGTGACCGTACGTAGGTAGATAAATGAATATAGGTGTGATATGAATACCTATTAATCTTTTGGAAAACATACCCAAAAATACCTACCCCATTCATTTTTGTGTACATTTTATAGCATCAATCAAGTTGTAAAAAGCTTTGTTTGGGAATGCTGGTGTGCGTACGCAATTTATTATTTAAATGAGCTAATTAACTCCTGATAGCGCTGATAGCGACGAGGAATCGAGCAAGTTATCGTAATCCACCGTCTAAGCATCTAATCTTTGAAATAATCAGTCTTAATTTATTAATTCGAAGCTGCTATGGATGATTCTCTCGCAGGATATACCTAGCGCGTGCTCATGAATCGTATGGCCTTGATTTACGCATCCTATACCGCCAGCCGAGTAAAGCCTTCCGCAGACAGAAGCTACGCTACAGCGCGACACGTTTATAAGAGAACAACTTACGCACATAAGAACTCTTTTAATAATAATTATATCTTAATTATTTCTTAGGACAACCAACAGACCGTTATCTGATATCAAACTAGGCAGAGCCTTTACTATGGCAACCAGATAACTGATAAATATATTTATATATTTCTAAATACATACATATTATAGATAAATTACACCCGACACAGAACAAATAATTGTGCTCATTACACAAAGATTTGTCCTGGGTGGGAATAGAACCCACGACCTCAGTCTTAGTAGTCAGGGTCACTAACCAGTAGACTAACAGGCCAGTCAAAAGATTTCTCATACAAACAAAATCCTTCCTTTTTACCCCGTCAATCAAAAGTCCCAATAGTTTCGGCTGTGCATCGATATGTCAGTCAGTCAGTTGATCCTTTTATATATGTACATAATAATTGTAGTTATGAACGTATAGATTTCTCCTTGTAGTTCGACATGGCGTGTGACGAGTGGCGGCGCTCGCAGATCGGCTCCATCCGCACCATCGGCACGCTGCTGGTGCTGCCCATCACCGGCTACATCTCGGACCGCTGGGGGCGGCGCGTGGCGCTCACCATCAACGCCTTCAACACGGGCTGGATCGGCCTCGTGCGCTCCTTCGTCAACTCCTACGAGTGGTTCCTCACTCTCGAAGTGCTGGAGTCCTCGGTCGGCGCAGGCGCTTACTCGTCTTGCTATATTTTAGGTAAGGATTTGATGGGCCTAGACGTTACCTGAACCTGATTAAGCAAGACTACAGAAATCAAAATCATTTATTTGCTTATAATGTAGGTAATGTAGTCATAGTGAACTAAAAAACCCGATACAATTAATGACCAACCATATTGTCCGAAGGAGCACAGTTGTACAATGATTTGCCGGACGATATAAAAGAATGCGATAACATAAACACATTTAAAACTAAGCTAAAGAAACATGTGTGTAAATTGTAACTTCTAACACTCTAGAGGAAACTGTAATGTACTGTATTACCATATTACTTTGTATCTCATTATAAGTGGACTGTTGGTTCTTATGGGAAATAAATTCTTTAAACCGATACAATTAGTACGTAAGGACGTCCTATTTCCTAAGGACAGTAGGTGTTGGCGCCTGCAATGTTTATGTTCTTCTTATGACGCACACATGCAAATCATTGGTATGCGTATTCCTCAGGCGCACAGAACTGACGATGCTTTGTCTCTATTTCAATATAATGTTTTATATACTTTCTTTGAATGAGCGAAGATCGCTCCGTATATATATTTCTGACCTATCTAAATATATAAAATTCAAAGTCCTGAGTGACTGACTGACTGATATATCAACGCACAACTTAAACCGCTGGTCCTAGAGACATGAAGTTTGGAGGGTGTGTTCTTTGTGAGGATTAGGTATCCACTAACAAAGGGTTTTTTGAAATTCCATTCCTAAGAGGGTGAAATGGGGGGTTTAAATGGTGATTTTTTTTACATCCACGCGGGCGAAGTCGGTGGCAGAAGCTAGTAAATAATATTATAATTAAAATAGAACGTAGTGTTAGTAGGAACAAATCATTGGTCAGAATCATTCTGTTCGTTTATTGACCAACAAGCTCCTGACATTCAGGTCCATATTACAGAACCTCAGTCAAAGCTCAAGCATTGCTTAAAATTCGTTTAGAACCATTTAAGGCGCGGTGTTACCTCAATATTCACAAAACACTGGTGTCATTGACAATCGAGTATGACGTAACGCAATGAAAATATACGACACAAAAAATACAGTGGACAGAGAAGGGTTTAAAGAAAAATTCTAACCGAATAGAATAGTGAAAAATTGTTTGATATTCCTAATAAAAATTGTTTCACAAAAAAAACTTTGACGTCGAACATCTCTGTATTTTCAGCGATAACCACATATTTTTTTTTTAAGAGTTCAATAGAATAAACATTACTTTAAAACTTTAACCAGACAATTATTTAATTTAATGTGTGTAGTCCGAATAATCTAAATAAAACCGTAAAATAAATGCCAATTCGCAGTTTAGTCACATCGTCAATCCAAATATTTATTCAATTTTCAACCTTATTTGTTGGAGCTGTAGCATGTAGTTGTAGCATTTAAAATCGTAGTCAGTCCGCGCCTTAATTGGTTTAAATTAGTTTTAAGTAATCCTTGAGTCTTGAGTGAGGTTTCGTAATACGGGATTCAGTGTCTCACGATTAAGTACTAGTAGTAGTAGTAGTAGCTACTCTACACAAAAAAGTATCCAGCCTTATCTTATAAGACAAAATGTTAACCATAGCGCTTACTGTAACCACATGATTCTAGACCAGTTTCATAGAAAAGTGTAAAACCTACGCGGTCAAAATGTATGGAACATAATTTATTCGGGATCAAAATCATATACTGGTTTCATAGTTACAGTTTGCGCACTGGTTAAAATTTTATCCTGTATACAATATCAAATTATCGATGCATATGAACTATAATATTTCATTTTGGCATACACTAATCGATCATGTTTCATTACAGTGACGGAGCTGGTAGGTCCCAAGTACCGTGTAATAGCGGGAGCCACCATCTCCACCTTGTTCGCCCTGGGGCAGGTGATACTCGGGTTCATAGCGTGGGGCATTCCGGCCTGGCGCCCCCTCACCCAGGTCCTGTATGCGCCTCAGATCCTTGTCGTCAGCTACTTCTGGATCCTCTCAGAGTCCGTCCGGTGGCTTATGAGTAAGGGCCGTTACGCAGAGTCAGAACAAATTCTTAAGAAAGTCGCCAAAGCTAATAAGACGGTGCTCTCGGATAAGAGTCTGGAAGCCTTACGTGCTACAGCTGAAGCAGAGAAGAACACTGTGAAGCAGAAAGAGCCCTGGCTAGTTGTGCTCGTGTTCAGATCTCGCGTGATTTTGTCACGCTGCCTGGTGTCGCCGATCTGGTGGATCACGAACACGCTGGTGTACTACGGAATGAACATCAACTCCGTGAACATGACCGGCAATGGGTACCTGAACTACGTGGCGGTGGCTGCCATCGAGATCCCGGGCTACTGGACGGCCATCCTGCTGCTGGACCGCGTCGGCCGCAAGCCTGTGCTCATCTGCGCCTACTGGCTGTGCGCTGCCTGCCAGTTCGCATTCGCATTTATGCCTGACGGTAAGTATTGTTATATTTTTACTTTTCCCCGTAGACTGAATTTTCGGTCAGTTAATGGCAATACCTTGTGAGTGTGACGTGGTGGTGACTATCACATGAGAGAAACATAAATAGCGAAAAGTGGGATTACTATAGGTATACAACTGTTCTTACCGTATTTTTGTGTGACGAAGCGACACGCGCTTTACTTGTGGTAATCACGAGTGCAACGATTCTGTGAATGTGTTTGTAACGACAGAAGCTCTTGGCATCGTCCAAGACACGGGCGAAGTCGAAAGCGTGTGAGTGAGAGTCTTCACGCACATATTCACAGCGTGTTTTAAATTTGGTTACCACAAAGACAGCGCGCGTCGCATCCTGATATAAAAATACTGTAATTCTTCGCGGAAAGCAGACGTGACGTAATTTCATGTTGTTATCCCGCTAAGCAATATCTATTACTCATAAAGAAATGTTCATGTCTCAGGTAACGACGGCGCGCGGCTGTTCCTGTACCTGTTCGGCAAGTACTGCAACGCCATCGTGATGACGTCAGTGTACGTGTACACGGCCGAGCTGTACCCCACCAAGTACCGCCACAACCTGTTCGCCTTCTCCTCCATGGTGGGCCGCCTCGGCTCCATCACGGCGCCGCTCACGCCCGCGCTCGTAAGTTTCTTTAATTTCCTTAATAGGTTTTGCCCACGTTTCAATTGTGTGGAGGGTAGAACTCCGTACAGCTGTTGCGGCGTGAAAAGATAACAGACAGAGTTAATTTGTCATGCACAATATTACTTATATAAATATGGATATAATTAAAGTAGTAAATATGTATGTCAATTGGATTGCTTCAAACAACTTCGGTATCATGGTCAATCCAATATCCCAGTGGCTTGCCTGATGCAGGATTTAGTAACGTCGGGTCAGCGTTATCCGCGGCATGAAGTTCGATAGTTAGTTACGTGATTCCAATGTCACTACAAACTATTCTATCCAACAGTACCTAAAGAATACCCATATACCTAGATATACCTCACTGCTGAAGTGACTTTGACTCACTGTCGATCACCTTTATTATGTTCTCAGGCTCAGGAAGTATGGGAGCCATTCCCCTCGGTGCTGTTCGGCAGTTTCGCGTGTCTGTCGGGCCTGCTGATCTTCACCACACCGGAGACGCTGGGCACCAAGCTGCCCGACACCTTCGAGGATGCGGAGCAGCTCGGCAAGACCAAACCTACGTGATCTCGATAACATGTTCATACCTACTCATTATAGTTCGTAAGTCATCCTGTTAATAAATTGTTTGTTGCAATGCGTATGTTATTTATTTAATGTACGGCAACTGTTGCTCAGCGCAGCAGTGGTGGTGCAGTGGTAACGGGCCCGGCTTATAAGTTGTAGGTCGTGGGTTCGAAGCCAGGCAGGCGCTTTACTTTGAGTAAATATTTTCATCACCACTGCTCTCAAAACGGTGAAGAAAAAAATCAAGAGGAAACCGGCATGTCCTAGAACCACCATTTCAGCCGTAAGACGTCCACTGCTGGACTTAGGTCTCCCCCAATTTGGGGGGCTTTGCTAACCACTGTATGTCTCTGCATCACCCAAAGGTTGACTGGTAGAAAATGCCTATGGCATTAAGTCCGCCTCTGTACATTTATGTGCTTGAAGTATTAAATAAATAAATAAATAAATAATCGCCAATAAAGAAGGGAGCTACTTCCTCTTCCAGTCTAGTAGGACAGTCTTCCTTGTCCATTTTCCACAGGAGCTGGGTGGTGCCCCTGCGCGTCTCCTGTGGGGTACGCCCTAGTCCTATCATGTCATTTTCTATACTCATGTTGCTAAAGGTTTTGGCAAAAAAAAATACAGTCGGCCGCCAGCCTGACACCAACCCTCCTTGGGAATGCTATTGTTGGTGGTTTACCCAACACCTCGCGGGTGATCCAAGGTGCTACAATGGAATGCACTAGGCCCCTAGTTCCCTTAGTTGCCTCTTACGACACCCACGGGTTGAAATGGGGTGGCCGTATTCTTTACGTCCGTGACCACACGGTGCCTCAGTCACCTCTTACGACACCCACGGCATGAACTGGGGTGGCCATATTCTCTACGTCCGTGACCACACGGTTCTATATATTTCTTATATCTATGCTCTGGACAGAGTACAATGTTCATGCCTTCTGTCTTCTTCTTTTATTAGCATTTGATTTTATTATACGTGGGATTTTATTACACCAAAGCCAGTTTTGAAAGGTGACTTGCCCGTATCGTGCAACAGTTGTATGTTGTTTAAAGCTTGCCAGGCAATCGTTGCTTCAACTTCATGGTATGCCATAGGCAATGAACTTGCACCGTGTGAATACGTCTTTAAGGAAGGAATTTGATTGTTTTAGTTCTAAAACCTTTTTGTATCAGCGTACTTGTCAGTGGCAAAACACAATAAAATAAAAACATCTAAAAAATGTGACAGAATATGTCATAGACGTAGGTACAGATAGAATCACGACCGAATTTTTCGTATGCGTAAATGTTCGTTAGTAAATATTTAGGTAAATGTCTGTGAATCTTATAGATTGAACTGGTTGTTACGGTTATGTGATATGTTAGTGACAATCGTTTGTGCTAAAAGTGAAGGACATACGCGAATAGCAGAGATTTTCATGACCTACCTACACGACGAACTCTTGGTCCCTGGAAGTTTCTGCCATCTTATCGGTACCCTGTTAACGTCCTAAATGACCACGTACCTACATAACCAGGATCATAGATTATAATATTTACATTAAATAACCAGGATACAAGGTTACCGTACATTTACTGAGCCAGTTGGGCGACATAAGGACACACGAAGCAGTTTATAATACAATTCATAAATAATGGTACAATACTGTCGTCATTGCTTGAGGCGCACGCTGCTGTGATAGGCGCGCCTTGGCACAGGGATCAGCATGTCGGAACCGAAAAAAGACCCCACACGGGAACAAACTGGTTCCAAAATAATAGAAACAGCTCAGGAAGTCCCCCCCAAGGCACCAGGAACAGTTGAAACAGGCCCTCCCAAGGCACCTGAACCGTTGCCCAAAGTAGAACTGGATAGTGTTATCGTTAACGAGCTGGGCGACTTTGGGCGGTACCAGCTGCGAGTTTTAATAGTAGGCATCATTTTAGTGATCTTCATCGCCTTTGCGAGTGTGAACTACGTGTTCACCACAGCGTTAATACCCACCAGGTAAACCGAACTACCCTCGTCAATATTGAGATATCGTCTATATTCGTAGGCCACATCTCCAGTTCGTCGTTTTTTCCAGATGTCTGATCCCAGAATGTGAGAGTGAACCGGCAGTGTTCGCCCCGGCCTGGGTGATGAACGCGATCCCACCGGGCCGCAAAGGCTCTGTTGACTACTGCGAGCGCTACGGGCTTGCGGCCCGCACGCGGCGCCAGGCCGAGCCGTGCCCGCCATCGCTGTTCGACCGCAGCAAGCGCCTGCCCTGCGACACTTACGTGTACGAGAACAGACTCTCCGTCGCCTACGATGTGAGTCTACGAAACGCTGACTTCTTTTTAAATATTTTCGTTTTCGATATTTTATTTGGGGTTCGTCATTTATGAGCAATCTTTTATCTGTATGTAAGTTCGGGCTGGCATGTCAAGAGTGGCGGCGGGCGCTGATAGGCATGATGCGCAAGGCCGGCACGCTGAGCGCGCTGCCACTCGCCAGCTACATGTCGGACCGGTTCGGGCGCCGGATCACGATCACTGTCAGCGCGATCAACACGGCGTGGGTGGGCTGCAGTCGGTACTGGGTCACCAGTTACAAGTTATATGCCGCCCTAGAGTTTATTGAGGCTACTATCGGCTCCGGCGTGTTCTCCAGTGTTTATATATTGAGTGAGTAGAATATTTTGAAATACCGAATTAGACATGTTATTAATTTGGTAAGTACACAAGCTAGTCTTGTTCTCAGACTTGTCGTTCAGGAGGCATATTAGCCTTTCATTTACTTACGTTTGATTTGATCGGCCGAGTTCGGCCGATGACGCCCGAGCATACTTCGGCCGATGACGGATTCGGTGTACGCAAGCCGTTAGACATAGACTATTGAACATATAGGACGGCCCGTGAAACGATATCCAAAGACAATTTTTAGAAGCCTGCCTTCAAGAGCTTGTCGAAACACTACCACATGTGATGGGGGATTCTCAACTTCAGCTTAATGATGCAATGCAGTATATGAGAAATTGATAATTCCAACCGGCTACACGTACAATACTTTAGTACTACCTAGTAGGAACAAAAAACATGTGTTTTTCAGCCGTCCAACTATACCTAATATTCTTTATACAGGGTGCCTTGTAATTTGACTTATTCCTTCCACGTCGTGATAGTGTGACCCATTAACCAAGCACCTTATAAAGTCTAGCCCAAAATTCATGGGCGTTGAGAAAACCAAATTATTGGGGTTTTTATTTTCATCGGCAGATTAGACATTTTTAAACTTTTGATCTCGATAGCTAGCCGATTAAATAAAGATGTTTTGTTTGTTTGTATGTTTAATGCGAAGGTAACATTTTGAGATGACTGGTGTCGAAGTTTATGTACCTAAATGATTTTTAAAATAGTTAATAAAGTTCTTTCTATAAGTTTAAAAAAAATTGGATACATTGAAAGGTGAATAAAAGTGTTACGTACCCAATAGAATAGCAATGAACGCCATTCAATTTAGGAGTTTCGAGAAAAGTGATATTTAGTTGGGAATTCTGTAAAATGTGAATAAAAAACACATTAAAATTAGGATTTCTCGAATCCCATGAATTTTGGACTTTGTCTTATAGGTTGTTTAAATGTTGCAAATGGATCACTCGATCACGTCCTGGTAGGAATATGTCAAATTACAAGTCATCCAGAACTCCTCCTGATCGGCTGGATCGATATTGACGACGTTTTTGTTTGTTTGAGTATCCCTGGATGGTTTAGATCACTATTGGATCCGGTAGGTGGTACTGTTTCGGCAGGAAAACGTAATTTATGAAAATGTATGACACCGTCAAATTGTAAATACAGTTTTTTTTGTGGGTTCCCGAAATCATCAAATGACGTCTCCCGCTCTGGGCGGAGCGGGAGGGCGTGTCAGACTTTTACTGACTAAAACCCACCCGTGCTCCTTCAGTTACCCATGTGCCAGGGCCACGGTACCTCTTTCAAACAAATCTCGCGACCCTGGCAGATTGTAAATTTTAGACCCGTTAGATTACAATCTAGCGAACCGATAAGAATTATTAAGATTGTGAACTGTAACATACTGCTTACAATTTAACGTATTATTTTTCGTTAGATTACAATGTCTCGAAGTGAAACCGTCCAATTGTGAAATGGCATGCGACGAAACGCACCTCGCGCGCCGTTTGGTTGTTGGCTAACTTGGCTGAATAATTAGAGCGATGTTTACACAGATAGTATTTTTTTTCGAGCGTATTTTTTTTCCTGCTCATATAAGGAGATAAATAAAAGTCTGAAGTAAATTAAGAATTTCCTAAAAAAAAACATTAAATCCGTCGAACTCCGACACTATAAATAAATCGCTGACCAAACAGGTGTTTCGGGAAGCTCTTGGAGAGAGGGTTATACAAATGTTCTTATGATGTGGTTCCACGGGACACCCTGGAGGAAAAAGCGAACACATCGTTCTGTGGCAATACGAGTAGGTACATACATCTGTATCATCATCATCATCATTTCAGCCGTAAGACGTCCACTGCTGGACTTAGGCCTCCCCCAGTTTGGGAGGCTTTGCCATAATCGCTACGCTTGGCAGGCGGGTTGGCGATCGCAGTATGGTGGTAAAATGCATAGAGAACGCTGCTGCCCATTCTCTAGTAAGTCCCTTAGTCGCCTTTTATGACACCCACGGGAAGAAATGGGGTGGTGTTATTCTTTTCGTCCGGCACCACACGGTCTATACATCTGTTTATAGTACTAATAATAAAGCTTACGAGTTTGTTGGTCTGTTTGAACGCGCTAATACGCGGACACACATGCGGGCAGAAGCTAGTTACTGATAATAGTTATGTGAATACTTCTTTTCCGTACGAAAAATACGCGCTCAGACGTGGAGTTGCGGACACCAGCCCGTTCTACCTATTATATATATTACCTACTTCTTTGATTTGTATCTCTAGCTAAAGTATTTAGATTGATGACCTGGTATTCCTTTCTAATTGTTTATATTACTGCAGTGGTGGAGTTGCTTGGCCCCAAGCACCGCGTGGCTTCCGGAGCATGCATCAACACCGCCTTTGCGGTTGGACAGATGATATTGGGGATGATCGCGTGGTGCGTGCCCCACTGGAGGAGCCTGACGCTCGCGCTTTACCTCCCGCAGATCTTCTCATTCTTCAGCTATTGGCTCATCAGCGAGTCTGCGCGGTGGTACATGAGCAAGGGACGCTTCGAAGAATCTGAAGCTTTGCTTAAAAAGATAGCTAGAGTAAACGGTCGCTCGGTATCAGACTCGACGCTGGAAGGCTTGCGCCGCACCGCGCAGGAGAAGCTGGCGCAGGAGGCGCGCGGCGCGGCGCTGCGCGGCTCCGAGCCCGGCCTGTTCGTGCAGGTGTGGCGCCACAAGCGCGTGCTGCTGCGCGTGCTCATCTCGCCCATCTGGTGGATCACCACTACCTTCATCTATTACGGACTAGCTATCAACGCTTTGAACTTGTCCGGCAATAGATACTTCAACTTCATAGCTGTGGCGGCTGTTGAAGTGCCCGGCTTCTGGATCGCTTATGTCCTGTTGGACAGGATTGGCCGAAAGCTAGTTCTAACGGGAGGTTTTTGGGTATGCGCCGTATGCCAGGTAGCATATATATTCATGCCCCAGGGTTAGTATTGTGACTTTTGCAATATATTGTATTTCGCTCGATTAAGCATTTAAGTGGTTAGTACTTATGGCTTGCACTTTGCCGGGATTTTTATCATATCAATATTAATATGCAGGTTTGTTTGCGATGGCGCTGGCAATATACCTGGTGGGGAAGTGTGCGATAGCGATGGTGATGACGTCGGTGTACGTGTACACGGCGGAGCTGTACCCCACCAACAACCGACACAAGCTGCTGGCGACAGCCTCTATGTGCGGCAGGGTCGGCGCTATATTGGCTCCGCTTACCCCTGCCTTTGTAAGGCTCAATCAATGCATTGTGTAAAATTAGGTCCTTACGTATGAAATTGGCGTTTTGTCGAATTGGCCAGTTTGATCTCAAATATCTGGCGTTTAGTTAGAAATTCCAAATTAAATTTTATTTGGAATTTTGGCTTGTGTTTTGAATTTAGTGATTCATTTGCTTTCACACACAAATTTTTTTTTTGACGTCATTCTGTACAAAAATTAGAAAACTTAAAATATCCCGTTATTTACGAATACAAGTTCTGCAGAAACAGCTCGAACGACTAATTGTATGTATTGGGGAAGGTAAGCTACTGTAAAGGTAAACACGATTTGCTTTTGGCTCCAACGTTTTCCTTCTAGACATTGTGATCTACAGAAAAAGCACGGTGGACGGCCAAAGTCCCTAGTTGACAATGAAGAATTAAAAGTGATCATGGAAGGGGATAAAATGCGAACTACATCAGAGTTAGCGGCACGCTTCGGTATGAGTGATGAAACAAAAAATCACTTGTAACAAATTGGAAAAGTGATAAAGCTTGAAAAAGAAGTACTGCATGAATTGAATGACTCACGCACTCCAACAAAGATGCGTCGAATGTTGCATTAAACAAGCATCTCAGTAACGAAGGGGTTTAGAATCGGATCGTTAATTGTTATGAAAAATGGATCCTGTACGATAATCGGGAACGCTCATCACAAAGGTTGAGCCCAGGAGAACCGGCCAAATCCTGCCCCAAGCGAAAATTGGCTCTGGACAAAATACTGGTAATGTCTGGTGGTCCAGTGCTAGTGTCATGCATTTCAGCTTCCTAAGATCTGCCCAGACGATAACGACCGATCTGTATTGTCAACAATTGCAAACCACGATGGAAAAGCTAGGCGTTAAACAACCGAGATTGGTGAATTGCTCTATCCCACTGCTGCTTCAGGACAGCGCTAGACGACACACTGCACAACAGGTGGTCGCTAAGTTAGAGTAGCTGCAATTGAATCGTCTGCGATACCACCCATACTCTCCGACTCGCTCCGACTGATTACCACTTTTTCTGAATTTAGAGACTATAACGCAAGGAAAAAAAAAACAATTCCGAATAGGTAATCAAAAACAAAGATTTTATTGATTCTCGCTTCCACATTTTTTTCGGCAAATGAATCATAGAAGTACCTATAAAATTGCGAAATTAACTATAGTAGATACCTAACTATAGTAGATACCTAACTGTACTAGATACCTAACTATAGTAGATGCCTAACTATAGTAGATACCTAACTATACATAGTCCTCTTCACCGTGTCCGGTGACAGCGACCCTGACTACTTCTCTCTCCTCTCGTGAGCTCTTTGATGGCTGGCAAAACCAAATTTGGTCTTAAAAATCCGGTCACACTGTATACAGATGAGCTGACTAACATCATCATAAATATGTACAAGTATATGAAGGCTTCGGGCGACTTTTCAGTAGATACCTAACTATAGTAGATACCTAACTATAGTAGATACTTACCTATAGTAGATACCTAACTATAGTAGATACCTAACTATAGTAGATACTTAACTATAGTAGATACCTAACTATAGTAGATACCTAACTATAGTAGATACTTAACTATAGTAGATACCTAACTATAGTAGATACCTACCTATAGTACATACCTAACTATAGTACATACTTTGATTCATTTAATATTTAAAAAAATCGTAAATAAGTAATTGTTTGCTTTTTCCATGTAAAAAGCCAATTTCGTATGTAAGGAGTTAACATTAGAGGTTTATTTCATTGACATTATCATGCTCGATAATGTTAATTCACGTTCAGTTTTATTCCTCTGCTTCTTTACAATTTATTTTAATGATAATTTATTTTACGATTTTGTAGCTTAACATCATTTGAATGAAGCAACAATTTAAGTCTTCACATAAAACAATTCTGTGTCTGCAGGCTGCGCAATGGTTTGCTGATCTGCCGTTCGTGCTGTTTGGCAGCATGGCGCTGCTGTCAGGTGCGCTGATCTTCCTCACGCCGGAGACATACGGCACCATTCTACCGGACACCTTCGAACAGGCAGAACGACTCGGACTCAAAGCTAAAAGATGAGCAGACATCGACCAAGTTGAACTTGAACTTTAAAAAAAATCCTTTATGGGGCAAATAACACCATAATTGCGAAGCATTACTAATTACAATCTGAACCAATTGGAATGATACTCCTAATCCATTGCGTCATTTGTTCAAAAATTCGTCTGTTCAAAGCATAAATAACGCAATGAATGTTGTTGTACTGTTAAAATGAAAGCCTATTGATAATTCAATCCATGAAGACGCGCCCCACTCTTTGACAATTGTACTGAGAGCGGTTAATAACAAAGAAAAGCGTCATCGTGGATTGAACTATCTGTACCTACCTAGCTCCTACTGTTAGTGATTTACACAATCACCCCACAGAGGAACTCACAAGTCCAGGTGACTTATCGACAACATTCTTGTTTATTGATTGTTTAGTGTGATGTACTTTTTTTTAAGTTCTGTACATTTTTCACAACATATGGTGTGTAAAAGTATTGCTAGAATACAGTAATCTTCTAAAAGAAATTTAATTAAAATTAAAAATCATAGTGTTATATGCAACACGGCAACACATATTACATTATTTTAACTTTGAAAAATATGCAACAATTCTTATTAAATAACTTGCTTCTGTAATTTTTATTATTATCGGTGAGTAGATTTAATTAATTTGTTACACATTAATTCACATGTATCGATAATAATAGGTTCATCAAGTATTAATATAAAAAAAAAATAACAAAAAAATAAACCGCTGAAAAAACTGAAAATCAAAAAATAATAAACCTTAAAATTGGAGTGCGGTTTAATTTTTTGTTAAAAAGTTTTTATTTTATAATTTTTGTGGCTTTAATCTATACAAATAAATAAAATTGGAGTGTCTGTTTTTAATATTAAGATAACCACTTTTTACCAAGTGTATATGGATGTATACACGATACATATACCAAAACAACATTTTTTACAATTTTTGTCTGTCTGTCTGTTTGTTCCCGCTAATCTCTGAAATGGCTGGACCGATTTTGACAAGACTTTCACTGGCAGATAGCTGATGTAACAAGGAGTAACTTAGGCTACTTTTATTTTAGAAAGATTCTTTTATTTTAGAAAAAAATAACTGTCTTCGAAAACTACGCTGACATACGTCTCAAAATTCGATAAACCCTGGCTGAATCCTACGAAATATATCAAAATAATGTACTACAGTATTGTACACCTTAAAAAGGCCTACAAAAATGTCCGCAATGGTATATGTCTATCTCTTAGGGATAACCCACAATAACCATTTTTTATCTTTTACTTTTTACGAGAAATAAGGGCTTATTTACGAAGCGATTTTAAGCAATACAGCTTTAATCCTTAGCCAATTAAGTACCTTAAGTACATTGTGCATTTAATATAGATCAATATGGCCCTTTACAGCATGTAATTTAAATGAATATCTTAGAAGATATTAGAGATTTAAAAATCGGGCGCAGAGCGCGTTGGCAGCGGCCGGGTAGTACAGGATAAGTAGGATTGTAATTCATATTACTTTGGCTTCATAGTAATTGCGAATATCATGTGTGTTCATTATACTCAAAATAAACCTAATAGGTAGTATTATTCCAAGTAAGAGACCGCGAAATGGCTTAGATGTTTAGATTTTTGGATGTTTGTTTCTCAATGATGCAAAGACGGCCAAACGGATTTAGATCGAATTTGGCACAAAGATATATCATGGATACGTAACAGATAGGATACCTACTTTATCCCGGTAGTAGGTTCCCGGGTGATATTTTCCGACAGCTATACGGGCCAAGCCACTGGCAAAAGTACTATTCCTATAATTACCTATGTTCGGTGTCTGGTAAATGATTGAGTGTCTCTATAGGTAAAATAGGATCGTTAAGAAAAACCAGGAAGACTTATATTCAACTAAACCAAGCCCTATGTCGCAGTCTTCTTACTCTGAATAATATTACTCTTATTTTAAAAACACCAACACACATGATGTTCTCATAAACTATGAATCCTAAGTAATATGAGTTATAATCCTACTACTAATAATATTATAAATTTGAAAATAAGTATGATTTGGTTGTTGTTTCTCAATCACACAAAAATGGCTGAATGGATCTGGATCGAAAATAGCACACAGAGTCTATATTACCTATATAACCTGGAATAACAAATTCTTATCGCGGTAGTACGTCCTCTTGCATTAATTTCCGACATCCACGCGGGCGAAGCCGCGGGCAAAAGCTAGTGTACTAAGGCAAGGTATATCCTATCCAATGAAAAAAGAATTATCTATATCGGACTACTCTGTATAAAGTTATGCGTGGTTATACATTACAATGAGTGAACAATCAATCATCCCCTGTTTTCCGACCCTTAGGGTTCGATTTCGTTTTCTGAATTTATTTAATTTATTTATTTATTTAAAACACATACAACTATCATTACAGGCTAACCTAATACAATAGTGTAGTTATAATAGCTTACAATAGCGTATTATTGTAAACAATCAGGAGAAATCTTAAAAAATGCGGCCTGTGTGAATTCGCTCAGAGTACAATTGAAGCAGTCAATCTGTTGTGACACCATATTGAGTGTGCGTAGGGCGCGCGTCAGCGGCGCGTGTTGCAGCAAGTTGGTGCGAGCAGTTGGCACCCACAGCAGCGGCGGCCGCCTCCGTCGCCCCACGTACCTATCAGGTACACACAACGCAACCGTGCGTAGAACGCCTGGGTTGTGTATTTTACCACGCATAACCTTAAATAAGTAAGTTGCGAGAGCTACTTCCCTTCTTACTTCCAGTTTATTGTAGCCCTACCATACCCAGCACAAATAGAGTAGGATACAGCAGTGGATACCCTGGATACACACCATACTGCTTTAAGAATAAGAATCTCACAAACTTGTTCTGGATGCGTTCTAACATTAATTTGTACTTGACTTCATGTGGCGACCAGACGACAGCATTGCATTCCAAATGACTTTTCACAAGCGCTTCGTACATCGATCTCAGAGCACTGATGTTCGTGAACTGGTTTCCTAACGCTACGTCCTACGTAGGCGGATCAAAGCGAACGCGATTGTTAGCTTGTATCGGGTAACCCTACTTATTACATCGACTAATTCTCGGATGTCACTCAATCGATCATTCGTTCATTATGACATTCACTGTCAACCTCTATGGAAGTTGACTGACGGACGGCCTTCTTGTTCGAGACACCGAGCAGCAAACACATGTTCGATTTTCATCCTTACAGATTGGGATTATTTAAGTTTTAGCGAGTAAGTACAGGACTTATTATTTTGGTGATAACTATGTGATTTACAAATGTTGTGGAAAAGGAATTAAATATGCTTGTATTGAATAATGTTCATAGTTTTTATTGCGAACCCCTTCATTTCTGAGCTGTGGTTGACAGTTCAGAAGTGGGATCGTAAGAGAATTCTCATAATTTTCTTATTTTCACGTCCACAACGACCTTACTATGGCGAAGAGTGTTAAAAAAATATCGTTACTGCTATGATTCGAAAGATTTTTACGGATTTAAAACACGCATACTTTATTTCCTTTTTCCTGACTACCTACATCTTTTACTTTCGAAAATGGAACGTTACTATTTATTTTCTGGACAAATAACTTTATTTTTTTATAAGATATGAAAACCTCATTCTTAAAAACAATTTGAATATGAAAGTTATGGACGTTTTTAACGATGGCCAAATGGGTTGATCTAAAAATATGGACGATTAGTACACGTTATCATAATAAATGGATTTGAGAAGTGGAAAGAACAAAATAAAATAACAAATATCTTGTGACTAGTGGCCATATAAACTTTATCGCCGTGTACGTAATAAATTTATACACCGGTGTCTAAGTTGGTTTGAAAGAAGTATTTTATTGTGACATTGGCCTAATAGTTTATTTTAAAATAAGAAAATTGTAGCTCTAATTATTGGTGGCCCGTACGTATTTAATTATAGTGTAAATACGAGCATATACTAAGCTTTTAAATGTAAGTTTCAGATACACATTCGTATTGGATGCAACCGAGGGGAAGGGTTGTTATTCAATATGGATAAGGACGAAAGTGAGCCCAGGTTTGAGGGCAGGAGTGAGCCCAGGTTTGAGGGCAGGAGTGAGCCCAGGTTTGAGGGCAGGAGTGAGCCCAGGTTAGAGGGCAGGAGTGAGCCCAGGTTTGAGGGCAGGAGTGAGCCCAGGTCTGAGGGCAGGAGCACATCTAGGTGCGAGGTCGAAGGAAGGAATATGAACAGCCAGGATAAGGAGCGGGTTACTACCGGAGTGCCAGCTAGGATTGAAGAGCGGATGCTGCGTCCGTCAAGAAACAACCGGAAAAGGCGAAATATCATCACGGATTCGGACAGTTCATCGCGGGGTGGTGCAAGCCGCGAGAGGACAAGGAAATACAGGAAGAGGTCACGAGCAAGGAGAGGTGGCTCCAGGCGAACGGAGCAAAGCAGCGACAGCTCGAGTAATCGTGAGTCAACACGAGTTTATAAGTCTAGACGGAACACGAATAGGGAATCTGAAACAAATGTAATATTAGATAAATTTTTGTCGATCTTAAGTAACGTCAAGAGTTCGGGGCAGCCCAAGTTGTCATTTAACAGTAATGTTTTGCCGGAATTTGACCCCCTAAGTAAAGAGCAAACTATGCTAGTATGGATCACTAAAGTAGAAGAATGTGCTGAAATATACGGTTGGTCTGAAAAGGAAATAATTCACTACGCTCTTCCTAAACTTTCTGGGGTAGCAAAAACGTGGTACCAAGGTTTACCTTCTCTTCTCTATACTTGGGGCGAATGGAAGAAAAAGCTTATTGAATCATTTCCTTGTCGCGAGGACTACGCCGAACTCTTGACAGATATGTTGGCTAAACGTGTTAAGTACGGCGAATCATTGGAACAATATTATTATACAAAATTAAATTTGCTAAACAGATGTAAAATTTACGGTAAACAAGCAGTAGATTGTGTCTTATACGGAGTAGATGACCGTGCCATTAGAGTAGGTGCGCAAGCAGCTCAATTTAGTGAACCAGAACAAATTTTAAAATATTTTCGGACGGTAAAAGTAGGTCAAAATAGAGAAGCATTCGAAGCTAACGTTAGAAATAGGAACGATCGTAAAGCCTCTATTATTGCAACCACGTCTCGGGCCCAGAATCCGAAGTCTAATGCGGTGAATTCTAATATACGGTGTTTCAATTGTAACGAACTTGGTCATCCCAGTTTTAGATGCGATAAACCCTCTATTAAATGTTCACTATGCGAAAGATTAGGTCATCAAGCTTCTAACTGTTATAAATCCAAACATAAAATTGATTCTCCTAGAAACGAAACCCAATCTAAGGATAAGATTGAAAAACAGGTATCAGAGCTGACAATTGATAGGTCTATTGATAAATATATTTTAGACATTAAAATTGATGGTGTAACAGTAAAATGTCACATAGATTTAGGGAGCCAGTGCACGCTTATTACAATAAGCAAGGCTAAAGAACTTGACATGGATGTTAAATGCCCACCTAATTTACCTGTGTTAAGAGGTATAGGTTCAAATCTAACTATTCCATTAGGTATAACTACAGCCGATGTTGAAGTTCAGGGCATCAGAAAAAATATAGACATTTACGTAGTTGAGGACCACGTACTGAGTCACCCTGCTCTCTTGGGGCACTCATTTACTGAAATGTCTGATCTTATTATTACGAAGACCCCAACTAAATTAATATTTAAAAGGATTGATTCTACCAAAATACACTTGCTATGTGATGATAGTATTCTTATTCCACCATCTTCATTGTTTGTAATTCCAGTAAAATCTGAGCCCTCTTTTAATGGCAATGTCTATGTACGAGCGTCCCTTAGGGAGTTAGGTGGAAGACATTATTATATTTTACCGGGTGAATATAGCATCAAGGAAGGTAATGGTTCAATACTTGTATATAATGTGTCTGGAGGAGAAATAAATATCTCTAAAAATTCTTTATTGACTCGTTCTATAAAAACCGAATATTTAAACTCCCCAAACATTCTTAATTGCTGTCAAATGTCTTTCAATTCTGACGATTCCAATGAACAAATTAAATGTGGTGACAAACTCAATGATAAGGAACGTTTACAGTTACAGCAGCTATTAAATAAATATCAAGACTGTTTTTCTAAAGGCCTAAAGGATCTCGGATTTACTAAAGTAACAGAAATGGTTATTGAACTGGAAGATACCGAGCCAATCGTGTATAGACCGTATCGTTTATCTCATGCCGAAAGAATATTAGTAAACGACATGGTTCAAGAGATGATAGATAGTGGCATTGTGAGGGAGTCTTCTTCGCCTTATGCTAGCCCCATCGTTTTAGTCCAGAAAAAGACGGGAGAAAAACGGTTATGCGTTGATTATCGAGCGCTCAATAGGAAAACAAAAAAAGACCATTACCCCCTACCGCGTGTTGAGGACCAACTAGATCAACTGGCAGGCAACCAGCTATTCACCTCTCTTGATTTAGCGTCAGGCTACTACCAAATTCCAATTAGTAAAGAGTCCTGTCACAAAACAGCCTTTGTTACCCCAGACGGGCAATATGAATATAATCGCATGCCGTTTGGTCTAGTTAATGCACCTTCCGTCTTCCAAAGGACGATTAACAAAATTCTTCATGACGCTAAAATCAAATACGCAATTGTCTATATGGATGACGTTCTCATACCTTGTAAAGATGTCTCTGAAGGTTTAAATAGATTAGAGGAAGTTTTACAACTCCTAAAGCAAGGAGGCTTAACACTCAGACTCAGCAAATGTAACTTCTTCCTTGATACCATTGATTTTTTAGGGTTCGAAGTAAGTTCATCAGGTATTCGTCCGGGTGACAGGAAAACCGAGGCTATCTCAAAATTTCCAACGCCCAAAAACATACACGAATTGAGGCAATTTCTGGGTTTATCCGGGTTTTTTAGGCGGTTTATTAAAGACTATGCCTTAATAACTTCCACGTTGACGAACCTATTGAAAAAAGACGTTATTTGGACCTGGGGTAATAACCACGAAGAATCTTTCAACTTGGTTAAAACGTTGCTTACGCAGCGACCATTATTGGCTTTATACGACCCTAAAGCAGTGACACAATTGCACACCGACGCATGTAAAGATGGGCTTGCGGGTATACTATTACAGACTGACTCTTTAGGCGTATTTCATCCGGTTTCGTACTTTAGCCGTAAAACTTCCCCCGATGAAAGTAAGTTACACTCGTATGAGCTTGAAACCCTGGCAGTGGTAGCATCTTTAAGTAGGTTTAGGGTATATTTACTGGGGATCCCATTCACAATTTATAGTGACTGTAGCGCTTTAAGATCTACATTCGTGAAACGCGATCTGATCCCGCGAGTTGCACGTTGGTGGGTTCAAATACAAGAATTCGACTGTACTATCGAATATCGACCCGGCTCCCGAATGACGCATGTTGATGCGCTGAGCCGTGGGCCAGTTAAGGCTTCTGAATTCGAAACTCACGTACTAGACATTCTAACAATTGAATGCTCTGATCAGGACTGGATTGCCACCGTGCAAGACGCGGATGATGAGGTACAGAAGATTAAAAATATATTAGAGGATAAAACTGCAGATTTGGTAATGGATATTCATAAAAATTACAAAATAAAGAACGGTCGTATATATCGTATGGTAGGAGACGAGATTAGGTGGTTCGTGCCAAAGGGGGTACGTTGGCAGATATTGAAACGTAACCATGACGACATAGGACATTACGGATTTGACAAAACTTTGCAACGAATACAACAGCATTACTGGTTTCCTAAAATGCGTCGATTCGTAAAAAAATACGTGCAGTCATGTTTAGAATGTGCCCATCATAAGACCCCTGGTGGCAAACGTGAAGGCGGCCTGCACCCGATTGAAAAAGTCAATGTCCCTTTCCATACGGTACACGTCGACCACTTAGGCCCTTTTATCAAGAGCAAAAGCGGTAACTGTTATTTACTGGTCTTGGTGGATAGTTTTACAAAATTCGTAAATATAAATGCTGTTAAAAATACAAAATCCCTCACTAGTATACGCGTAATAAAAGAACAAATACGTTATTTCGGGGTTCCCACACGGCTGATATCCGATAAAGGAACTAGTTTCACTAGTAAAACGTTTAAGGAATTTACAACACTATACGGAATAAAACACGTTATAAACGCCGTAGCAACACCCAGAGCGAACGGACAAGTTGAACGGTTCAATAGGACTATCTTAGATGCCCTTTCGACTTGTACTCATAACAAAGATGACAAATCTTGGGATGAGTATGTCTGCGACATTCAAGTAGGCATCAATACCACGGTACATAAGGCTACCCAAAAGAGCCCTTCTGAATTATTATTTGGGTTTAATATAACTAGTAAGTCAGAAGGTATTTTGAATCCCGTTATTTCCGATACCACTAATTTAATTAACTCGGAAGACTTGAATAGCATAAGAGATAAGGCAAGTCGTAGTATAAAGTCACAGCAATTAAAAGATGTAGAAAGGTTTAATAGACATAGGAAATCGGCCAAAATGTATAGAGTAGGAGACTTAGTTCGCGTCGAGAGGCAAGTCCCTCATGATGGCCAGTCGCAAAAATTAGTGGTTAAATTCCAAGGTCCATATCGTATAATGAAAGTGCTTCCCAATGAAAGGTATATCATTGAGGACACTCCTATGACGCGCAAACACGGCCGTCGATACGAAGCCGTGGTAGCTATAGATAAAATACAGCCATGGCTAACATTTAGTAGAAACTTAGAAAGTAGTGATGATGAGGATAACTATAGTAATACTGGTGAGGAACGAAATGAAACAGAGAACTAAAACAAATTGTTTTAATTGTAAAGTAATTATAATGTTGATCTTTTAGTAATATTAATTGAATCGTTAGGAAATCATGAATAAAGTAAGGAATTATTTAGAAATATTATTTATGTGTTAGAATATTGTAATTTAGATTATTATTTTGGATAATGAACTGAAACTTAATGATATAATTCTTTTTAGTTGTTGATTAGATGATAATGTATTGTAAGTTTTTTTTTTTCTTTTTTTTTTTTTTTTTACTATTTATGAGTTTGTAAGCGCGAGGACGCACTCTGAACAGGATGGCCGAGCTGTTAGCTTGTATCGGGTAACCCTACTTATTACATCGACTAATTCTCGGATGTCACTCAATCGATCATTCGTTCATTATGACATTCACTGTCAACCTCTATGGAAGTTGACTGACGGACGGCCTTCTTGTTCGAGACACCGAGCAGCAAACACATGTTCGATTTTCATCCTTACAGATTGGGATTATTTAAGTTTTAGCGAGTAAGTACAGGACTTATTATTTTGGTGATAACTATGTGATTTACAAATGTTGTGGAAAAGGAATTAAATATGCTTGTATTGAATAATGTTCATAGTTTTTATTGCGAACCCCTTCATTTCTGAGCTGTGGTTGACACGATTATGAAGCGGTGACACGCGAATTCAACGCGATGCGGTGCGACGCGGCGGCTATGTCCTACGTGCACGCGAATCGTCTCGCACAGCCGCCACTGACGCCGACGTTCAGTGGGCACTGTGGATTTGTCATGGACGGATGGAAACAAATATTATTGGAAAATTCATATGTTAAATATCAAATACTCAAGAAGTATGAACGGCGAAGAAGTGAGACTAATATTGTATACTTAGGTCCCAGTTAATTTGGCCCAATCCTCCCATTCGCGGTATGATTATAACCGGTTGTGATATTTTTTATTCCTTTTATCCTATAATATAGGACGTTCTTGGATAGCATTAATTAAAATTTCTATAAATCCGAAATTATAACCAAAAAAAAAAAAAAATACGACGGCACCACATCCAGTTCGCGCGAAAATATCAAGCCAACTGATCGCGTTCGCTTCGTTTCGCGCCGCTCCGCACCGCACGCATGTGCGTTTGGTCACGTAGGACACTTCAATAGGTTTCGACTGTTTGTTGTTTTCGCGCCGCGCCGCGCCGCTTCGCGTTCGCGTCTAGATCGCTCACGCAGGACGTCGCGTAAGCGTAAGAACAACCCTAAATTGCGGTATGCTTTTTTACAAACATCAATGGTACCTATGCTTACGGAAATTTAAATCAGTTGTAAAGCGCACGCCTATGTCCTTAACTTCTGAGACACGTTGCAGTTGGATTCCATCCATGCAATATGGATAATGACTTGGGTCGCGCGCACGGGTAAATGATAACACCGAACATTTGGCCACATTGAAATACAACTTATTGCTACGACTCCACTCTACTACCCTATTAATATCCTGCTGCTGGTCGTCATGGTCAGTTTCCTGGTTTATTTTAAGAACTAATTTCAAGTCGTCAGCGAACAGCAATGGTATGGATTTATTAACTACGCTCGGCAGGTCGTTAACTGTTAAAATGAAGAAAAGAGGCCCTACATTACTGCCCTGACTGACTCCTGATCTCGTGAAATAGGGCTCACAGAACTGCCCACTGCAGTCAACGTACTGACAACGGTCTCGTAAGTAGCTGGCAAAAAACGACAAAGTGTGAGGTGTACAGCCTACACCAGCCAATTTAGCCAAAAGGACGTCGTTATCTACTGTGTCAAACGCTTTCTTGAAATCGAAGTAGGCAACGTCTACCTGTTGACCCGCATCCACCGTCGGTACTATATGTGTCATAAGATCCAGTAGGTTCCCCGTTGTCCCCCGCCCAGGACGGAAACCATGCTGCGCGTCGGACAACAGAGCGCTAATCTGCGGATACAGGCTACCGTGAATGGTCGACTCGAACACTTTAGCTGGAGTGCATAATACCGCTACAGGGGGCCAACCACCAGCTCTTAAAACAGTATTATTATAATCTTACTTTGACTTTTCGTACCATAACCCCCTTAAAATAAGGTTATTATAAGGTTGTAATAATGTTGTTTTCTTAGCGGTTTTGGTGACGTCACCTCTAAAACTTCATTCAATTCGTACCACGACGTGACTTTTGACAACCAGCAAGATTGTTTTTATGTCAAATTTAGCAATCATAAAAAAGTTCCTCGGACTCGACGGAAGTATTATTGTTTTGCAATTTTAAATAAAAAGAAACATTTTCGTGTCATATAAAGTACGTAAAATGTATTTATTTATGTAAACTTGCCGATTGAACTGTGTATCAAAAGATCTTAGTACAAAATACAAAATACAAAAATCGCGGGGTCGTATGCAGATTCGTAAGGAATGCGACCCTTTCAATTTAGATGAAGCGGAGTTTTGCCATTTCCTTCTTGAGTAGGGGAGGTAGGGGAGCATCGGGCAGTCGGGAGGTTTGGGCACCCCCTCATTTCTCAAAATCTATTCTAGATATTTTCTGTTTTCTACCACAGCACTATAGTTTAATAACTGGCAACACTGCTTATCAAAAGTGCCAGCTGTCATTTCACTTGGTTGTCAAGTTACATGCGCTTAACGGTTTGTTGCGTACAGAAGTAAATATTTTGTTTGTGATTTGAAGAAACATAACAAAGAAATCTGCAAGAAAGTGTAAGTATCTGTGTTAACTTCTTCTTTTGTGTTTAATGAAGATTATATTTACCTGTCAATTAGGATTCAACATTTGATAAATTTAAACTTATTCAAATCTATATGAAAAGTGAGGTTGTGGGGAGCATTGGGCACGCAGATAGGAGGGAGGTTTGGGCATGCCCAAACCTCCCTCCTACCTACGTGCCCTCTCTGCTTTTAGTTTATTTCGGTGTCATACTGTTGTGCTTTTTTATGCCTATTGGGTTGAATGGTTAATCATTTCTTTTCAGGACAATGCCATTTTTATTTAAAAAGAAAAATAAGCGACGTGAAATCCCTAAAGATGTTATTTTGCGCGCATTGGAAGAGGTTTCTAAAGGAGGAAAAATTAAAACTACTGCGATCAAATATGATATACCCAGGTCTAACCTTCAAAGATACATAAAGCAGGGTGGCGTCGTGAAAGATATTTCTTCTAAATTTATATCATCTCAAATATTCACGAAAGATGAAGAAGAAAAAATTTCGGAATATCTTGTAACATCGTTTAAACTAAACCATGGACTGTCAAAACTGAAGGCACGCGAATTGGTTTACGAATACGCCACTGCCATTGAAAAAAAAATACCAGATAACTGGTCAGAGAAGAAACTTGCATCCAAAGATTGGATAAGAGGATTTTTTAAAAGACAACCTCAACTTTCGATAAGGACACCAGAAGCTACCAGTCTCTCACGGGCCACAAGTTTCAATAAGAAAAATGTCGGAGATTTTTTTGAAAATCTTAAAATTGTATATGAACGGCATCACTTCGGCCCTGAGTCTATTTACAATATAGACGAAACTGGATTATCAACAGTACAACGAACCCAGAAAGTGATTGCTCTCAGAGGCACTAAGCAAGTTGGGCAAGTAACGTCAGCTGAAAGAGGGACGCTTGTAACGGTTTGCTGCGGTATTAATGCATTGGGTAACTCAATACCACCCTTTTTCATATTCCCACGGGTCAATTTCAAAACATATATGCTAAATGATGCCCCTGTTGGTTCAGATGGAGTAGCACATCCTTCAGGGTGGATGACAGCACCAAATTTTTTAAATTATATGCACCATTTCGCAAAACACGCAAAACCAACGCCTTCCTCGCCAGTTCTTTTGCTGCTGGACAATCACGAGAGCCATATTTCAGTACCAGTTCTCGATTTTTGTAAAGAATCAGGCATTGTTTTAATGACTTTCCCACCGCACTGCAGCCATAAACTGCAACCCCTAGACCTGACTGTTTATGGACCACTCAAAACTTATTATAACACTGCTGTAACAGATTGGATGGTAAGCAATCCTGGCAAAACGGTAACAATTTATGAAATCCCAAAATTAGCAGCAAAAGCCATCCCACTTGCATTCAAGTTGCAGAATATTCAAAGGGGATTTGAAAAACCTGGCATATGGCCATTCAATTCAAACATTTTCTCCGATGAAGATTTCGCTTGTTCTTCTGTAACTGATCGCTGCTTGCCGGAAGAGGACAATGTTCCTACAGAACAATCGATTTCAGACCAACCTGTCATGGAACAGCCTTCAACAGAAGAAAATCAGAGTCTAGAGGATCGTACAAGTTCAAATGAGGAAGTCATTGGGCTATCTCAACTGGAATCTCCATCTAGAAGCCAGACTAGGGGCACTGTCAATGTAACTCCTGATTTAGTAAGGCCATATCCGAAGGCCGGCCCCAGGAAATTGCATGGCATGAAACGGAAGAGGGGAAAAACTAGAATATTGACTGACACACCCGAGAAAAGGCTTATAGAAATGGAAGAAGAAAAAAGACAAAAAAAAAATAAGATCAAAGAGCTCAACAAAAATCGAAAATACTCTAAAAATACAGGACAGAAAACAATTCCGAAGCTTGGTGATGAATTTACTTCCAAACCAAAGAAAAACAGGAAGATTAACAGCGATGATGAAATTGAAAATGTTTCCGTTTCTGACGAAGCCCTTGTTGAATCGGAAGAAGATTTTGATGAAGACAATGTGATCGTTCTGGATAGAAATTTCCAGATCAATAACTTTGTGTTGGTTAAATTTGACACCAAAAAAACTGTCTATCATTATGTTGGAATAATCGAAGAGGTTAATCACTCCATGGCAACTGTCAAATTCATGAGAGCGAGTAAGATAAGAAATACGTTTGTATTTCCTGACATCGAGGACGTAGCCAGCGTCCCCCTGGAGGATATAAAGACAAAATTGCCTACACCAACGACATGGATGAAACGTGGCAGCTTAAAATATAAATTTGACAAGCCTCTCTGGGTCATACCAAATATAAGATAAGTTTAATTAAGTCCAACATCGTGCAGTATTGATTAGTCACATTGTTTAATTTTTCTAAAGTCTATTATAAGAAAAAATGTTTGTATTACAAGTTTTTATAGCAATATAATATAATAATAATATAATATAATAATCGTTTATTTATAAAAGTGGGCACATTTACAATATTACTTAAAAATTAAAATAGAGCACGAGAGTTGCTCATTTGCCTGAACTAGGTTGAACCTGTGTTTCAGGCTAGTAAGTGCATTAATACTTAATATAATAAATTAACAATGCGTAAAAAGAAAAATAATACTTAAGTATAGCAGTATAGTAAAGCAATATTGCGCATATTAAATACAGTGCCCAAACCTCCCTACAGGGGTGCCCAAACCTCCCGACCACCGGGAGGTTTGGGCACTTTGGACATGTGTTCGAAGATCTTTTGTAACTTTGAGACTAATTATAATACCAAAACTTTTCTAAGCGATAAATGCTGCCAAATATATGTGCTCGATATATTTGGAATAAAATTTTGATTATGATAAAAAAAGACAGTTTTATTAACATTTATGTAAAAAAGTGCCCAATGCTCCCCTACCTCCCCTACTCCTTGGCTTGCAGAGAGCGATTGTGAAAATTCCCATAGTATCTCTAGCTGCCGCCAGGAAACGCGACTAAACTCTTCGGTTGCAAAATTAATAACAAAACACCAATCACTGAGTCTGACGACATATAGTTTACATAAACATTATAGAAAAATATTTCCTTGTTTGAAACTTATTCACTGAGTTACGGTATTTAAACTTACCTACCTTGATTCCATGTCGATTTTATAGGCCACTGGCTTCTAAAATGCTGGCGACACACAGATCTTAAGCAATTAAGATAAAATAAGTTCAACCACTTAGAAAATCACTTATAAAATTACATCGAGTTTCAAAGGAGACGGATACGCTTTCATACAATCTTGGGCCTGGATGTAAAAGATGAAATTGGTGTCTATTGATAGGTACTATATTATTAAACAATCACTGAAAATTTTGCAGGTTTTGGCAATCTGAGAACCGAGCTAAATAAGATTTTGGGAAAAGTGAGGTTACGTCACAATCTACACTTAACAGCTGATTTTTGAAGTGCGATTCTCATTCTTTAAAATACAGTTGGGGTGTTAAATATAAAGAATATTATTATAATTCATCATCATCATCATCATTTCAGCCGAAAGACGTTCACTGCTGGTCATAAGTCTTCCCCGATTCGGGGGGGTTTGCCATAATCGCAACGCTTTGCAGGCGGGTTGGCGATCGCAGTGTAGTCGCAAAATGCATAGAGAACGCTGTTGCCAATTCTTAGTCGCCTCTTACGACATTCACAGGAAGAAATAGGGTGGTGCTATTCTTTACTATTCTCTCTATCATTATATAAGTATTTGTAGAAGGGCTGGTGGCTAATTAAAACAGCCGCACGGGTTAACCCTTCCGTGCCTCGGAAAGCATATTAAGCCATTGGTCCCAGCTATCTTTCGTAGATCTTAGACAGTCGTTACGGGTCAACAGAAGCCCAGTCTGACAACCAGTCTTACCAAGGGATATCATATTACCCAGTAACTGGATTGTGGACCTCAGATAGGCAGTCACTCCATGTACAATACTGGTACCCAGCTGCATCCGGTTAGACAGGACGCTGACCTCAACATAATTGGGGAAAGGCTAAGCAGATGATAATTTATATAGGTATTTGTAGAGTGAGGGAGAGATAATAAAAATGTTCTTTAGTAATATTTTTTATTTATCTTCAATTATGATTAAATTGTCATCTAGAAACTGTGCAGGTGGTACTATATTGTCTTGGTACCTAGCCCAACTAAGGTACCATATTATTTTCATAACAAGAGGTGGTCTTTGATCCAACTACCAGCAAGCTTGGCAAACATGGTCACTGCATTTTACCTGAAGGATGTAAAATGTGGTTAATAACAGATAACATGATTAAGTACTTTTAAAAAATCTTGGTCCGATAGTTACTTAGTTCTATATAATGTATCTACATGGGCCTTTTAAATGTTTACCTATACCTTATTATATTAATTAATACCGAACTACCTGCTAAATACCTCAAATATTATGTTCACTGATAACATGTGTGATTATTGAAGAGCGGGGAATACTGTCCTACCGTGATACAGTTTATACTATGATGTAGTACAGAGGTCAGTGTGAATTACTCTCTAACAACCAAACAACCATTTACGTTTGATATGAGATCTTATTTGTTTGTTTTTTATACGTACATATAACTCATTGTACCTAAGGTTGTTATTGTGCTACTAGAAATAAGAATGTTGCCCCTAAAACGACCCACTGACCTTTTATTTTTTATTATTATTTTATTAGTATTACGGTGAAGGAAAAAATATTGTAAAGATTGCAAGCCAGCGTGGTAAACATTGGTGAGGTAAACAAGAAGTGAGTAAATACTTACAGATTGTGGTGTACGCCATTGATGAATTACTGCTAATATCATTTCGTCGACAATTTACACAACGATCCATGGTGTCGCTTTCCAATCGGTAGGCTGTTCGTAGAATCCAAAATGACAAGTCCAAGTCCAACGTTTAAGCGGGGTTCTCCGTGTTGGGTATAGTAGCAAGGCAAGGGTCATACAAGAAAGTAGCTCCGAAGTCCGTAGAATGAAAGCAGGGGTTGAAGAAACATCAATAAAACTATGGGTGGAAACACGATACGCACATGCAATAAACAATATGAAACGAGTGAGTGTCAGCGTTATGTCATGCATGTCATGTCAGAGTTAGCACAGACTAAACATACATTAATCGATTAACAAACGTGGATCAATTTATTTAATTATATAAATATGTAATTGGTTTAAGCTGTGCAGTATGTTATTTCTAATAGATTTAATTATTTTAATTGAATTAATCATCTGGTGAAGGCATCTTCTTAAATAGTATGAACGTTAATCGATTATAATTTAATCGATATTCCATTTACTTGGGAACCTTAACTTAATTTTAGGATTTCTCATTTTCCAGATTGTAAATTGAGTTGATTTTTCAGATTTTGATATAGAAAAATATAAGCTTTTTTTTAAATCATTTCTCCACTTATTACATTTTGGCCCAGAAATGCCCGTCTCCTTTCGTTTGCACTACACAGATGATAAAAACACAATTTGTTCCGATTCCTATCATAGCACAACCTAGCCACAGCGTTTTAAAATTTTCAAATAATTTTTTCTCAGTTTTCAAAGTATAATCTTTTAATATTTGTATTAATTTCATGAAAATTACTCTTAACAATTATCTTTTTATACAAAGTAACCTTTTTATGTAAAAAAATAATAATAGTTTGCTTCGAAAGCTTACTTCATATAAGGGATTCGGACCGACGTGTGAAAGAGACAGCGCTATACAGTTCAAATAGCGTTGTTTCTTTTCTATTATAGCAGGCAATAGAAAAATCTTTCAAATAGTTCGTTCTTTCTCAGCACTAAGTAGGATTAAAACAATATTGAACGATGAAGGTCATGGTACGAATATGAGTAATGTTATTATAATCTTGAAACAAAACTTTCTTGAAATAAGATTGTTTCGTAAAAGATGGTGGTAGGCCCCCAGGTCTATAATCGCAGGGTGCTAAGCCTTTACTACCTTTAGGCACGGGTACAACTCGGGTAAGTTTCCAGCGCTCAGGAAAAGTTGCGGTCTTAATACAAACGTTGAACAAATGTAGCAACGGCTTCACCAACACCGCACGGCAATCCCTAAAAATGTACGCCGGAATACCATCCGGGCCGGCTGAGCGCTTAGGCGGCAAGCGTGCGAGTGCGCGCTGTGCGTCAGCACCCGAACGCCCGGCGACGCACCCGCCGCTTCGCCCGCACTCGCCGCCGCCACACTCAGTTCGGGGGGTTCCGGATTGTACACCGACTGAAAAAACCGAGCGAACTCATTGGCACATTCGTATTCCGATAATACGCGTCCGTCTTTAATTAACTTCCGCTGATTGGAATCGCCTTTCCTAGATCTAATATAACTCCAAAAAGCTCGCGGATCCTTAGCCAAGTGCCCTTGCACGCGGTTGCGATACTGATCATGCGCCCGAGCTGTCTCGGTTTTCACTCTTGCCCTGTATCGGGCGAATTCCACATAATCACTACGCGATTTACTAGATTTATATTTTTTATGTAATAAATATTTATTTTTTATATCTCTAATAATTTCAGCTGTATACCAAACTGGATAAACGTATCTATTATTTAATGAATTAATATTTTTATTTTTCGGAGGAACACACTTGTTGAAAACGTGATATATCTTATTATAAAATAAATCTTAAACTATATCAGTAGTGCTATTCTGTAAAATCACACCGTGATATCTAGGGTGAAGTAAGCTTAGAGTGAGCTGTCATTAGTGTCAATCCCTAGCATCGGACGGCATGACAGCTCACTTTTAGGTCACGTCACCTAAGTTCTCTCGGTGAGATTTTAACAGAATAGGTTAGCTGGATCGCATGATCCGTAAATCTCACTCCACTCACACTTATATGGGACCACTTTAGGAGTATACCCTTTCCAATAAAAAAGAATTATCACAATCGGCCTACTATGTAAAAAGTAATGCGTGGTCATACATAAAAAAAATACGCATCGAATTGAGAACCTCTTCCGTTTTTTTCGTCGGTTAAAAATAATACATTTCGTTCTTTCTCTTTAGTAATTGCCTACTATTCATATTAAAATTTGTTAGAATATATCTCATTGTTGTTTATTCTTACATTTGATTTTTATTACTTTTTTACAACTAGCTTTTGCCAGCGGCTTCGCCCGCGTATTGTACATATTGACCTTCCTCTTGTATCACCCTATTTATGAAAACCGCATTAAAATACGTTAAGAAGTTTATCAGATCTAAGCGTACAGACGTGGGAACCGACTTTGTTTTATACTATGTGGGGACCATACACAGGCGCGGTCCAAGGGGGGGGGGGGGGTTCTAGGGGTCATGACCCCCCCCCCCCCCCAAAGACAGTCATGCTGTCGGTACCCTGAACGATTTTCCTGTCTACTATCTTAAAATTGTTCCCACTTGAGCCACGGAGACTCCGATGGACATTTGCAAAAAGATTATACATAACCCGGGACAGCATGCTGATCAGTAGCGCTTGCGACTACTAGACCAAAGAAGATGTACCTTCCTAAAAATATTCTTCAGTACCTACTCATGGTGACCCCCCCCCCCCCCAAATGTTAGGCTGCGACCGCGCCTGACCATACAATATAATCTAATATGATTGCAAAAAATATCGTTTAGTATAAAATATGTAGACGGTGAGATAGAGGGACAGACATGATAAAATTATACGATTTCCGTTTTGCCATTCGGCAACGTAACTAAGTATAAGAAAAACGTTTTCGAAAACATTCCGAGTGCATTAAAGGTACTTCAGTTCAAATATCAGTCATAAGCCAACAAAATAGATAAACATGTTAAAGATAATGAATATTTTTTAAATAAAATATGGGAAGAATTTAGAGACGTAGTTAGTGACTGTATGCTGCTGTTTGCACAATATGGCGGCTCTGGACAAGGACGTGGCCTCTAAGGCGAGTGGCAGAACGCAGCTGGAGCTGGATACACTCCTGGTCGAGGAGATCGGTCAGTTCGGCTGGTACCAACTCCGCACGTTCCTGCTGGCTATCGTGCTGGTCATATTCGCGGCGTGTAGCAACTTGGAGTATGTCTTCAGTACGGCTCGGATTAGCACAAGGTAAACTAACCAACACTCATATACAACATGTGCAATGTGTATTGTGTATTTATACACACACAACGTTACACGAACGGGCTTACATTTTCACTAGGATTAAAGTTAAGTTCTATTCAGGTAGGTACTTAGTTTCACCTCCTTTTATTTATGATTTTGCACTAAAACTTTTATTATAGATGTCTGATCCCGGAATGTGAAGGGGAGCCGGTGGAGTTCTCTCCATATTGGTTGGAGAACGCGGTGCCGGCGGGCGCCAGTCAGGACTCGTTCGACAACTGCCAGCGCTTCGGCAACGCGACGGCGGCGCCGCGGGTGGTCACCAGCGACACCTGCCCTGCCACGCTCTTCGACCACGACACGCGCCTGCCCTGCGATACCTACGTGTACGAGAACACGCATACTATTGTCTACGACGTGAGTCCATGAGCTGCTGTAACTGTGTCAAATATTAGGTAAGAACGATGTGTGATCGATGTTTTTTTGTCAACATAAGTATGGGCTGGCGTGCGACGAATGGCGGCGGACGCTGATCGGCACGGTGACCACGTTTGGTACGCTGACGGCGATGCCCGTCACCGGCTTCGTGTCGGACCGCTGGGGGCGCCGGGTGGCACTCGTGCTCAACGCGTTCAACACGGCGTGGATCGGTCTCACGCGTTACTGGGCTGGCACCTACCTAGGATTCACATTGTCTCAGTTTGCGGAGGCTAATTTTGGATTCGGTTCATATTCTAGTGTCTATATTTTACGTGAGTATTTTCGTAACGGTTGATTTTTGCCTTTGAATCGTAGGTCATTTGGTTAAGTCAGTAAAGTATATTATAAATATTGTTGCAGTAACGGAGCTGGTGGGTCCGGAGTATCGCGTCACTATCGGTGCAGCTCTTAAGACTTGCTTTGCGGTGGGACAGATGACATTAGGGCTAATCGCGTGGTGCGTGCCTGACTGGAGGACCCTGACGCTCACGCTCTACATCCCGCAGTTCCTTACTATCACATATTTCTGGATCATCAGCGAGTCTGTGCGATGGTACATGAGTAAGGGACGCTTTAAAGAATCTGAAGCTCTGCTTAAAAGGGTTGCAAATGTCAACGGAAGACAGTTATCTGACAAATCACTGGAAGCACTACGTAACTCTGCGCAGGAGAAGATACGGGTCACAGAGTTGGAGGCAGAGCGACGCGGTAGTGAACCCTGGCTGGTGGTGCAAGTGTTCCGGCACAAGCGAATTCTATTACGGTGCATCGTGTCGCCCGTGTGGTGGATTACAACCACGTTCATCTACTACGGCCTCTCGCTCAACGCTGTGAACATGTCCGGCAACAAGTACTTGAACTTTATAGCTGTGGCGGCAGTGGAGATCCCCGGCTTTTGGACTGCATATTTCCTGATGGATAAGGTTGGAAGGAAGCCAGTACTCACTGGAGCTTTTTGGTTGTGCGCCGCATGTCAGGTTGCATATATTTTTATGCCTCAAGGTATGTTTTAAGGTATTGTCGTTTTGCGTAAATTAAGAACTACACCTTAAGTTGATCCTAATTTGTGACGTAATCTACCAGGTCAGTACGTGGCGTCGCTGGTGGTGTACCTGATTGCCAAGTTCTGCATCGCCATGGTGGCGACTTCAGTGTACACGTACACGGCGGAGCTGTACCCCACCAGGCACCGGCACAGCCTGTTCGCCTTCTCGTCCATGATCGGACGCATCGGGTCCATGCTGGCGCCGCTCACTCCAGCTTTTGTAAGACTTTTCAACTTTAGATAAGTTATGGAATTAGATATTGTGTTTTAATTCAGCAGTAACTAGACCCAGCCTTGAGTGCAGTATGCAGTATGCAGTACCGTCATCCCGACTGCATTAGCATTTATGTGTATGTATCTCGCTCGACTCGCCGACCGCTCGGACGTCAATAAATAGGCTGCGTAACGCGTGCCCTTTTTTAACCGACTTCAAATAAAGGTGGAGGTTCTCAATTCGACTGTATTTAAAAAAAATATTTATTACTTCAGAACTTATGACTGGGTGAACCGATTTTGAAGATTCTTTTTTATTTGTAAGCTGGTGCCTCCCGTGTGGTCCCATTTCAATTTTCTTGACTTTGCTTTGGCAGTTTTTGCGTTAGCTTCGATTATACGAATTTAATCCCCTTTATTTATCGTGATGATATTCTTCTAGTCCTGTCACTGCTATTCACCTGGCCAGCAGTGGTATAGGAATTAGTGAGAGGTAGATAACGAAAAAGTTAAAAATAAAACCTTTTTTCAAAAAAAAATAACAACTGGCTTCCTGAAACTCCGACGACTGAAAATAACGAACATAAAAAAATACAGTCCAATTGAGAACCTCCTCCTTTTCTTGAAGTCGGTTAAAAAAGGCCTCCAGTCAAGTATGTTACGTTTAATTTAAAAGTTTATTCCCAACTTATAAACTAAGCAACTACACGCTTATGGTACCCCTTTCGGGGTACAGACCTTGGCTTAGAGGGTCGTTGACAGGGAGGGCAACAAGAGATAGGCTGGATAAGATTTGATATTGATGGAATTAAAGAATCGGCTGCGTATCGCGTCCCTTTATATACCGTCACGATTTGTCGTTTGTTATGTGGTCGGTGTCGATCTACCCGCAAAACGGTGTAGGTAGTAAAGGTGATAGAAGTTCACCTTTATAAGGCATTGCGGTGCTGCATTCTGCATCCAAACTGGATCTATATAATATAAAATGCATTTGATTGATCGTTCGCCGTGGTTCACATTGATTTGTAGATGGTCAGAAATGATAGTGTTTTGTTTGCAGGGCGCGCAATTCTTCCCCGAGCTGCCATTCGTGTTGTTCGGTTCTCTGGCCCTGCTGTCAGGCGCGCTGATCTTCCTCACTCCGGAGACGCTCGGCACCACGCTGCCCGACACCCTCGAGCAGGCAGAGCAGATTGGCTACAAACAGTTCAACACTCACAAATGACCACGCCTGTGGCTACATCTGTATCTTCTGAACCCACGTGAATTAGATAAGCTGTACCTTCTCCTAACTTTTTATTTACCCTAGCTTGTCCCCGCGACTTAGCCCGCGTTGGTGTTATATTGTTATATGTATTATCCCTCCGCAAAGGAGGCGTGAAAAGGTTACAGATAGGCACTCTAAGTGACATATGTATTTATAATATTAACGTATGAAAAGGTGTTCATCGAATAATAAAATAAAAAATAAAATAAAATTCGGTTAATTCAGAATATTAAACTATGCTAGTCGTAAGGAGATCAGTTATACTTGTATAGAAAATAAATTAAATTTAAATTGTAAAAGATTAAAAATCAAATTAAAATAAATTAAAATTAAATTGAAATAAATAGTTGTAAATTAGCTAAAAATTTAAAACAGATGATTGAATTAAGGCATAAAACACACAATATCAGGTCACATGCAGCCTGGTGAGCCTTTTCACCGCTGGTGATGCTGATCTGTCTGCAAACATTCTTAGGATACTGTTGTGTTGCCACTCCCTGGATTTCGGCGCATTAGTGAGGCTGACTTTTTGCGCATTATAGCGAAAAAGTCATCCACCCTCGCGTCGGCAAACTTATCCGAGGCACTGCAAAATTGAGGTAGTCGCACCAGAATCTTAAAGACGTTATACTGTACTCTGAGAGCATTGCAGGCCCGCTGCTGACTAATGGCTATTTACCACTACCATATTAATACCAAAATTCGAGCAAACAGATATATAACATAGAGTCAATTCTCGTAATTTAAAAAAAGTTCACAGTCTGATCTCAGTCTCAATCTGTAAAGAATAGCGTTCGAGCTTCCATACAGTTTTGATAAGTTTTTGACATTTGATTGTCGCCGGGATGAGACAATGAATTGATTTAGAAACGTTTTTAATTACGAGAACTGGCCTTCAGATACAACGCAGACTAATTAGGTAGGTGCCGAAACACAATATTGTCACAATATTAAAATATCTTTGACTAATCGATCAATCGTAATGAGTAAATAAATTTAAATTGGAGAGATTCACCATCGATTTAACATTTTAATGATCTGATAAGATTAATAGCGAACGCTTACGATAAAATCAACTGGAAGCCTACTTGTCGTAATTTGTTAATAGCTAGTGAAAGAGATCTTTACTCCTGAGTTCAGATGCATCATCATAGGTTCTGTAATATTTAACTTAAATCAGGTGTTATGAATAAAGGACTCGAAATAGTTCATCAATGACACTCAAAAAATTCAAAGTCACAAATATAGACAAGAGAAAACGTATGAGACAGACACACAGTTAGATTATTGGCACATGTACCTGATTATGCTCCAGATAACAATGTTAGACCTTGCAGTAGAGATAAATGATAATTTGCACCAAGGATATAATGTAAAAATGCTTACCAACCAAGATAAGGAACAGTGCAGATTCCGATAATATTTTGGCAGTTTATGTATAGAGCATAAAGCATTAGATAATATTCTTGTAAAAGATAATAATGTCTAAAAGGATAAGATACAATAAGATGACGGGATCAAAGATTACAATGATATACTTACGACGTTTTAAGTAGTGGTCAAAGATTACAGTGAAGTATAGCCATGTGTAGAGGATGTGTTATATTAAATACTTACTTTGATATGACACGACCAGCGACCGGGAATCGACATGCACATTAAATACTTTGTATTCCATGATACACATGCATAGCGTAATCAATCTACAACGTACCCACTGCTGGGAGACGTTTTGGTTCTTGAACATGGTTTACTCACCATGTTTTCTTACACCGTTTCGAGAGCAATGGCATTGAAATTATTTACACTAAGCAAAGTGCCTGGTTACGAACTCACACCCTACAACTCGTAAGTCGGATCTGTTACCACTGCTCCTACACCTGCATAATACAGTATAAATACTTAATTAATGCTAGGGCAAGCGATCCATGTAGTCTCAAGAAGTTCATGTTTATGGTTCCGTATCTCCACAGCAACTATAATGTCTGTGATGAGATTTGAACTTTGAGTTAGTTCTAGAGGAACTATCGACGTCAAAAATTTGTTTGATTACTGAGAATACGGATCTTTTGTCACCAGAGTGTCTGCTGGTTGATTCTTGAAGCCTAGATCATAAGGGGCAAAGTGTATCGTTACTTTCAGAGCCCCAAACTGACTTCTTAATATCATACTAGTTTTTTTCACGGAACGCTAAAACTGCATATCGCAAGCGAAACAATTTTATTGCTTACACAAAATTTAGATATAATAAACATTATCAACGGTAGGTACTGGTATTTGTGAGATAATTCGGCCCGCGGCAGTTGCACGGCGCGATGACGGCGCGCGTAGACAAAGATGGCGTCGATTTAGACACTATTCTGGTGGAGGAGATCGGCCAGTTCGGCAGGTTCCAGCTGCGGACGTTGCTGCTGACTCTCATCGTTGTTATCTTCGCCGCCTTCCATGCCGAATATGTCTTCACGACGGCCAGAATCGAGTCTAGGTAAGTAGTTGAGTTCTTAATTGTTGTACGATACTATAAGAGAGTTGAAGGGCTTTGTGCGTAAGTAATAACAGGCGCACGGTTCGGTCGATCAGGTTGAACTACGCTTGCCGTGGTTGGTCCGTGAATGGGTGACCATTTTTACCCACCAGGACCCCTCCGTGCCTCAGAAAGCACGTTATGCCGTTAGTTTTGGCAGTAATTCATGGACCGTCCACAGTCGTTACGGTTCGTCAGTAACCCGAAAGTCTGCAACCAGGCTTATCTAGTATTTCTGTTGTGGAAGTCAGATAGGCATCGTAAAACATTGGCGTTTAGCTATATCCGATCAGGCTGATAGTCTAACCTAAAATGGTTTTAAAACATTGTTAACTACTTTGGAAATTTTGCTGATGTCTTAAACCACAAAACAGAACAACAGAGAAGTGATTTAAAACAATATACTTACTAGTACCAGTACAACAGTTCTGTCTATATCTAGTTTGCGTGTAAATAGGACTAGGTCGTATTGCTTTTCTATATTCTGAGTCGTATAAATACGTAACGTATGTACCTAGTTGAATGTAAATGACGTCGACCTTGATATTGTATCATAACTCATAATGTAATGTCAATTTTTGTTTGCTTTATCGCTATCTTAACAATCGAAAATATTTATCCATAGTAATTCGTGAAGACAGGTTGAGCACAGTGTGCAGTGGTAGATTTACTAAAATGCGTACATATTTGTTTGTACAAAAGTTACGCTACAAACAATCTATATCAATCAACTCAGCCTATCGCAGTCCACTGTTGGACATAGACCTCTCCCATGCTGCGCACAACACCCTGTCCTCCGCCTTCCGCATCCAGTCTGAAAAATCGACATCGAAAGTCTCGTTAAACTAGGAGGCCTATATCTTAAGGGAGGCAGTCTTAAATTCGATTTTCCATGAAATAGATAAGATTTTAAAATGCTACAGTAAAAATAGTAACTACATGATATTTCCAAACTTTTAGTGGAATAGAAGCGAAAAATATTAAAATTTTCTCGATATTATACATACAACAGAAAATTTTAATTCAAATACGACAAGCGAAAAGTTTCTGCTGGCGGGAAGGGATTGTGTTTAGTTTTAGATGTGTTTGTGATTATGTTATTTGGAAAATATTATCAATTTGACATGTTATAGGTGTCTGATTCCCGAGTGCGATGGCGAACACCCGGAGTTCTCCCCAGCGTGGCTCGGCAACGCCGTGCCGACCACGCCCGACTCCTTCGACAACTGCCAGCGGTTCGGCAACGTGTCCGCGCTGCGAGCTGAGACCTGCCCCGCCGAACTATTCGACAGGAACACCCTCCTGCCCTGCGAGCAGTACGTGTATGAGAACCAGCTGACTGTCGTCTATGATGTAAGTAACAGTTTCATATTTCTTCAGTCTCGAAATATTCGAAATGTGTGCACTTCCTTGTTTGTACGTACTTCACAAAATAATTAACACAAAAAACGCATGTAAAAAGAACGCCTGCAAGATACCTAAACATCCAACTTAGATATTATGTACAAAATTTGTAGGATACACTTCACTATGTAATTAAGTTATGGGGACCATAACCGGTCTTGCTACGGCGTAGCACGAGCTTTGCTACGCCGTAGCGGACCGTGTAAAGCACCACGCTTGCTACCAGTCATATTCTGAATGTATGTATGACTTTTAAGTTGGTGTTTTGACCTTGCTACGCAGTAGACAAACGTGAAAAGCATGGTTTTAGTAATTTTACTAAATTTTGAAATAGCACACTAAAGTAACTGTTACAGAGAGGACCATTTTTGTCTGAATATTTATTGTATGTAATTACTCATTTACTCGCAGTACGACTTAGCCTGCGATGAGTGGCGCCGTACGCTGATCGGTTTCGTGCGCACGTTCGGCACGCTAGCTGCGCTGCCCATCACCGGCTACGTGTCGGACCGGTTCGGGCGCCGGCTCGCACTCTGCATCAACGCCTTCAACACCGGCTGGATCGGCCTCACGCGCTACTTCGCCGACACCTACATGGGCTTCATGGTGTCACAGTTCGTTGAGGCGACCTTCGGCGCCGGAGTCTTCTCATGTATTTATATCTTAGGTAAATATCATATTACGATATTCAAACATTATTTTACGGAAATATCTTCTGTTTTTTGTTTTGAAAATTGTGATAACTAATTGTCAACTTCCAGTTCTGGAGCTTGTGGGTCCCAAATATCGTGTGATCGCCGGGGCCACCCTGAACACGTTCTTTGCGGTGGGCCAAGTGATCATGGGGCTCATAGCGTGGGGCGTGCCGGCATGGAGGCCGCTCACTCTAGCTCTGTACATCCCGCAGCTGTTTACTCTCGCATACTTCTGGATCGTGCCAGAGTCTGTGCGCTGGCTCATGAGCAAAGGGCGATACGAAGAGTCAGAGGCTCTGCTTAAAGAGGTGGCCAGAGTGAACAGGAAGCAGCTATCGGAGAAGTCACTGGACGCTTTGAGAAGAACTGCAGAGTTAGAAAAAGAACGTAAGGCGTGGGAGAAGGCGCAGAACGTCAACGAGCCCTGGTTGATCGTGAAAGTGTTCCGGTACAGGCGGGTGCTGTTCCGCTGCATCGTGGCGCCTCTGTGGTGGATCAGCATGACGCTGATCTACTACGGGCTGTCCATCAACGCCGTCAACATGTCGGGGAACGCGTACGTCAACTACATGGCAGTGTCGGCCGCCGAGATCCCGGGGTTCTGGATAGCAGTGCTGTTCCTGCCTATCGTCGGGAGGAAGCCGGTGCTGATAGCCGGGTTCTGGCTTTGTGCTGCATGTCAAGTAGCTTATATTCTCATGCCTAGTGGTGAGTTTAATATCATATTTTTATGTGCACGTGAAATCTTTACAAAATTACATACATTCTTCTAACCATAGTGTAGTTGCGTCTAATTCGATTGTCTTTGTTTCCACATCAAAAACACAACACACAAGTATGATGTTTATTGTCTGCTCCAATTGTTTATTGTGGGACAACTCCACGTGTAAGATGTGGAGGGTCCTCCTATAACAATTCCTTGCGTAAAAGGTGACTACAACATGCCACTTATGATCATTGAAATGAACATATATTTTCCAGACATGTTCGGTCTATCTCTGGCGGTTTACCTGATCGGAAAAAGCAGCATCTCAGCAGTGGTGACGTCACTATACATGTACACTGCCGAGCTGTACCCCACGGAGTGCCGACACAACCTGTTTGCCTACTCCTCCATGATCGGCAGGATCGGATCCATCACCGCCCCTCTCACTCCAGCTATCGTAAGTATATGGAAACGGGAGAAAGAAAAATTGTTTATTCCGTACAAGTAAGACGCTCTGTAAATGACATTACCTACATTTATAACATTATGCATTTATAAAACAACGTAGCTAAACGCTTCGTATGCGACAAATAAATCAACAGCATCATTAATTCAGCCAAAACACATCCACTGCTGCACACAGGCGTCTCCTCAGAGAGGGTGTTCGCCATAATCGGCACGCTTGGCAGGCGGGTTGGCCATCGCAGTATGGTCGTAAAATGCATAGAGAAAACTGTTTCCCATTCTCTAGTAATTCCCTTAGTCGCCTTCTACGGCACCCACGGGAAGAAATGGGGTGGTGCTTAATTCTTAACGTCCGGCTACATACGCACGACAAATAAATAATAATTATAAATCTTTTAAAAAGTTTTACAATACTGTGTACTGCTTCATGTCAGGGTGGGTCACAATCTAATGGTCACACCGACCAAGTCTATAGATCAAACAATACACATTAAATAACAAAGCGACACTTAAATTAACAACAAACTAATAGAAACAAAACAAAATACCGATTGCAGAGTGGAGATTTTTATTAACGAATCGTAGGATAGTTACGTTGCGTGAAGTCACGTTACTGAATATAATCTAGTATCCAATTGTATGGGATTAGGACCTGACACGTTCCTTGATATTGACAATAATAAAAATAATAATAAAAAAAATAAAAAAAAAAAATAATAATAATAAAAAAAAAATAACATATAAAAAAAAAACCTAATTGTAAAAGTCTAAACTAAACAGTGGACTGTGATAAACTACAGTAACGTATATCTATTTGAATTCAGAATCTCAGATAATTATGTAGTAGTGCATGTCAACACGAACTCAATGTCACACGTGCACTACGTTAAGTAAATAGTGAGTCATCATTGACACTCAGCTTAGCCACGCCCCCTGACCAATTAGATCATAGTTAATTAGAAAGCCGCGTCCACATTGACCAGTTGAAGGAAACCCTTCAGATAGCACAGACACGTCTATTGTCAATTTTAAAAATGAATACCACACCAATTCGTAAAAATAAAAGTGGATCATTAATTCGTAGCTGAGAAAGACGAATGATTAAAAATATTTTTAAGTACTTTAAACAGTGTGGTGATCAAAACGTGACGCTGGAGAGGATACGAGTGAGGCGTTTTCACTACTATACTCTCCACGGAGAGTGTACTAGTGAAAACGGCTAGTCTTTCCGTTGTTTCTGAAAGTTCCACTCGTGAACAAAAAAACTCTTTTTTTATATGCTGTGGATAACAGTGTGAGTTGCACATTTGTATTTTGTACTTATTCTATAAGATAGTTTATAAGATTTAATGTGTAACTGTTTGTTATTCCTAATAAATAAAATTTAAAAAAAAGTACTATTTACAACATTCTAAAGAATAGAAGGAAACGAATTTGTAATGAATAGTTTGCTTTAATATTAATGGTTTAATTTTTACCCCAGTATGAATACGCCCTTACTTTGCGGTTCCACTGATGAGTCACTATTTTCTTAACGCGAATAGACAATAGTTCAATTTCCATTATATAAAGACCAAAAAGATGTTCAGCTTTATTATAAGTATAGATGGGGTGAGGGTACAAGTATAATTGATTTCAAATTGCCTGTCAAAACACAACATTTTTTGCCCAGGGTGCTGCGACCTTCGACGACCTGCCGTTCATCATGTTCGCGGTGTTGGCTTTCACGTCAGGTTTCCTGGTGCTGCTGACGCCGGAGACCCTTGGCACCAAGCTGCCGGACACCTTGGAACAGGCTAACAACCTCGGCACTTCCAAACAGGAGAAGTACACAACATAAAGGTCTCGATTTATTACTAAAGACGGATTTCACCAATGAAACTGATCGTGGTCAGCACATGATAATATAAATCGCGGCCGCGTTCAAGAGCTGTCAGTCTCATAACTCTACAAGAGTTATAGTAATTAATACATTGACAGCACTTGAGGTTAGATTTGCATCGCCTTCAGCTTCATCTGTGAAATTTGCCCTTAGTTGTGGTTCTGAAATCCAATTTTGCAGGCCTATAAATGTGTTGATGGCCTGAAAATGGTACAAAAGTTGGAGACCTGTGTGATAACGTTTAAGATAAGGTGATGAAGTTTTTTTACCATAAAGGAAATATTTTGTAACTTTAGTTTTATTACATTCCTAGACAACTTACAAATCATGGGAGTGTGTGATGATAAATGGATAAAGCAGGCAGCAAATCAGAATAAACCTAAACTATAGATTCGTATAAAAAAAAACGGCTCCGTGACAGGTATGAATGTATCTCAAGAATATACATATGATTTTGGTTGAAATCATGGTATACATTTTAACTGCTAATGCAAGTTGGTTGATATTACTCGTTAACTTGTATTGCCTACTTAGCTGTGATAGTTATCCTTTGAACTTCGTTTACATACTATTGTCGTGAATATTTTAACATACCTATCCAAAACAACCATTTAACTGGCAGAGACACACACTTGACTCTAACAAAAATAAGCATTTATATTGTCTTAACGAATAAAAAGCCACAGTACAGGAAGTACTTATGAATTATCATATATAGGTATTTATGAATGATCGACAAATTCCATACGCGAATACTGCTAAGTATCTCAGCATGATTCTGGATGCAAGATTGCGCTGGAAAGAGCATGTCAAAAAGAAAAGAAAGGAAAGAAAGTTAGAAAACGAAGTTGAAAGCGCGGGCGGGCGAAAGGATACGATACGTTGGGGCGGGGGTTTCAGCTCCCTGTCTGTCATGCGGAGGAAGTCGCTGCCAGATAAAAGCTAATACATACATAAAATCACGCTTTTTTTCCATGGGGGTAGGCAGAAACCACAGGAAGTCATCGGCTACGATCATACACGCACGGCGGTTACCAGTACTCCACACCTGACCCTTCTGAAGAACATAAAACGGTCACTATACGTATATATTCTCCTAGGGCGTCCCCTTTCGGCATGTCCAGTCACGTCTGCCTTGTAAATATGTTTTGTTAGCCGCCCTTAATTCTTCCTTTCGACCTGACCAAACCATCTAAACACACTCTTAGAATAAAGGATAGAAGAAGATAGAAGCTAGTAGATTTTATATAATACTTATTGGTTATGTTTTTTAAACCTATTCGTAACTGGTTTATGGAACAGTCATATTGTTTTGTAAATCTATGAATTGTGAGCTTGTTTGAATAGGTGCTGTTGCAGCTATTGTTTTCTTTAATATGACGGTCGATCTATTGAAGCGCAGGTGCAGCCGGCTGGGTAGCTAACCTTGTCAAATACTTCTATGCACCAGACCGTACCTAAATCTTTTTGTTTAAGTAATTTAATTATTTATTAATTTTCTTATTACAGTGTCCTTATGAAATAAACAATATTGACCAGCTTAAAGAAAACTGGAGGCCAAGCTAAGCCGAAGCCTTTTATTTCAGGTCTCCGCCCCAAGTATTTACATCACTATATGGTCTTTTGTAAATAGCAAAAAATATTTGGATATCTTTCTTTCAACACGTCAACGTTATCAAACTTGAATTGAAAAATAATGCATATCCAAATACGAACATGGAAATCAGCTGTCGCTGCACAACTTCGGATGATCCTGCCTAAATATTGACTACCTAGCAGGAAAATCTTCTATGGTGTATATTGTCCAATATTATCCTACAAAGAAAGCATAATTATATCACATTAATATAATAGAATTATCATGCGAAAATCATAATAATGAGGTGCATTCGTGGTCGTGTGGCGCGGTGCGCGCGCAGGCGGCAGACGCGTCTATTAGCGGAGCGAGGCGCGCGCGCCGACCGCACACGCGACACCACGCACACACACACACACACACGACGTAGTTTCGTTCACAAGAGCCTGAATATCGTGCGAATATTGTTGAAAAAATAGTGCAGTGATTGTGAAGTTCTGTTGACGAATTATTGGTGAGTAATGCTCGAGTTTATAAGTAACTGCATTTATTTGGTGCGGTGCTTCACTTTATACTAGTTGATACTATAAACTGGTTTAGTTAAAATAAACAAAAAATGATTATTTATATGATGTCGACGAATTGCCACTAAAAACTTTCTCATTAATATTTGAAAACGTACTTAACGCTTTTGTATCGCTCATTGATTAGTGCTGAAATGTTTTGGCAATAAAGTGCACCTATATCCGTTTCCGCAAGCGATTACAAACTGTTTGATACAACTGAAGCCTTACTAGCATGATATTTAAAAGAAAACTTGATATAAAATAAAGATTTTAAGAATTTTATACACTCGCCTGATATTGTGTTAGTTTGTATAATTATTAAATTGATAGCGATTCTACCAAACAATATGGTTATTTGATTATTGTAACCCGTATCACCCACTGAGCTTCCTTCTTCACTAATATTTTACTAGAGATACCTTCATACAATGTCTACATTTGAAACGCACGTTAACAGTCCAGCTATTGCCGCATTCAGTCTAAACCTCAGGGCGTCTAAATAATAGAACCACAGAATCTCACAAAATTAGTCCGAATTAGGGAACTTCGCTTACGTCCCCTTTGACAATTTATTGGAACAGCTGTTAGAGACGGTTGTACTTGTGTTTATAGTTATTACGCTGGTTACAGTGGGTAAACAAAAGTTATGTACAAACACACACATAATATCAATATTACAATCAGTTTCCAATATTTTTATAGCACTGCACGCAGCGTGTGGATGCATAATTGCGTCGACATTAGTCGTCCATATTATACAAGTTTGCGCATAAAATGTCGCTAAAATTGTTTGAAAAGAGCTAACAGCTTTTATAGCCGTTCTAATAGCTTCCCAGTTGTATTGAAAATTGTAACTAACATATTATAGACTACATCATCATCCTTATTGGCTCAGGATAGAGTTGGGTGGAAAAAGGAAAGGGGGTCCCTTTGCCCGGCAGTGGGACAAAACAGGCTGATTATATAGGTATACTAGCTGACCGTACAGACGTTGTCCTATTTCCTAGAACTCGATAGCAGCGCCATCTGTCGGGCTGATTTGTGTATCTGAACCATCCAGGGTGCCACCCAAACGCATACAAAAAAAACATTCAAATCGGTCCAGCCGTTTAGGAGGAGTTCAGTGACATACACACGTACAGTAGAATTATATATATAAAGATATCATCTGCCTAGCCTTTTCCCAACTACGTGTTGGGGTCGGCTTCCAGTCTAACTGGATGCAGCTGAGTACCAGTATTTTACATGGCGCGACTGCCTATCTGACCTCTACCACCCAGTTACTGGGTACTACGATACCCCTTGTCATATTATAGAATACATTTTGACTTAATTTTCATTTTAGTTTTGTCACTACGTCTATAGCACAAAAATATTTGTACACTTAGTCGGCAATAGTAGGTTTGACTTTGAATTGATAAACTAAGTGCCCTCCATGACCCACGAGACAATGTAGATGCATTAGTCGAGTTAACACTTTCTCTGTACATTAATTATCGCAATGCCCGCCGGAGCAATGTTTTGTCCTAGGCGTGCGCAAATCTATATCATGATCATCTTCCTGCCATAGTCCCATGTTTCTATGGGTCTATGTGGTGCTGTCCCACAAACAACAACTGTTCTTCACACGCTACAGGAGTTGATAATAATAATAATAATATTCCACAACTATCACACAACGCCATCTAGTCCCAAGCTAAGCACAGCTTGTGTTATGGGTACTAGACAACTGATAAACGCTACGCACATGCACACATGGACGCGCATGCGCGCATGGACGCTATTGAAAGCTCTAGCGCCAAATTCTGGGTTAGATTGCTATCGACCCGCTAAGACGAAGATGGGTGGGCGCAACACAAATTCTTCTTCCATCGTCACGCTCTCACTTACTCCATTTTCTTTCACAGCATTCCTCACACAATCCATTCATATATTCTTTGGCCTTCCTCTCTCTCCATCATCTGTATTTAAATTCGTCGCTTTATTAGTCGCATGCACTTCATCCGTCATCGTCACATGTCCACCAAGTCATACGATTTTCTCTTTCAAGTCATTATGTAGGTTCATAATGCTGTGTATCTACTTACAAGCAACTGGCGTGTATTTATGAATGTAAGTGAAGCGAAAGTACATAGTTATTACAATCTGACACACTTTGTAGCATTCCATAGTATTTCGCTGAAAATACGGGCACTTTAGTAGAAAATTTCAACCCGGTCAGCCGATCAATGTAGTAATTTGCACAATCTCTTTAATCTGCATGTAATATACAGATTTATTACACAACTACATGCATGCGTACATGCATCACAAAACGTTTTGTCAGTCAGCTGTTACATATGTACATAGCAAAGCACGAGTTATACGTACAACTCTTTCTGTTTCGTGTTTTTTATATGGTAGAGTTGTCACGCAGTACTTCATGTAAATAATGTAAGTTTCACTCGACTACCGCATATTCATGCCCACTACACACGCATTACCATATGACACTGCAGTTTAGCGCATGTGCACTATCTATGCATATAGAGTGGCTAAAACCTTCATTTATCATATCGCCAGTACCTACACAAATTGTGAGCTGATAATATGCTTACAGAAGGCTAAACCTACAAGTTACTTACAACCACTTATCTCAAATAGGGTGAAATAGATACGAACTAAATTCTTCAATGAAAACTAATTTGTGGAAAAACGAATGAACTCTTGCCTCGAAGGCGCAAACATGAAGCACAGCTTTTTATATATTTTAAACTAACTTCTGCCGCGACTTCGTTCGCCATGGAAGTCATGAGACACCACAATATACTAAATAAACAGCAGCATTTTCACAAAAGTTTTCTGTATACTATTTTTCTAGTTTTGGTCTTACAAGCCAAAATATACAGAGCAAAACGGGCGTTAGCGACGTTCGGTGTTGCGTGGGCGTCAGTGTGAAAAGCAGCTCATCCTGAGGTTGGTTACCTAGAGCCGAAACTTTGGAGGTTTCTCCAGCACCACGTAATCATAATCATAATCATTATTTATTGCATTCATGTAGTTTACAAGATGTTACAAATTATATAAGTTTCATACATGAACCGTGCTAGGGCACAGCAATATTAATAGTTTAAAGTGCTACAGTGTCACAAAAATAAATAAACCAATGAACAAAAATACTAATTTAAACATGTCTAAAAATTAAATAAAAAATTCAAAACAAAGCAAACAGCGATAATCATAATCATAAAAATAATAGGTAAGTCAAAATTGTAGGTGTTGTGAGTATTGTGTACAGGTATGAATGTCAAAGTTTACTTATCGTCAAAGAATTCCTTTTAAGTGTAATACGATTTTAATATAAGGTATTTTTGGAGACTGTTTTTAAATTTATTTTCGTATTCTATGTCCTTAATTGAATTTGGAAGCTTGTTATAAATTTTCACGCACATGGCTAAAGGTCCTGAATGGAACATAGTTAATTTTGAGCTTGGTAAGGCTAATTCATGGTTGTTTTGGCGTCTAACACTGCGGTGTTGTGGACGAAGGTCCTTAGTGAGTGGGAATAGTGACTGGTGTTTTCTGACGAATTTGCTTACTTCTAAAATGTAGATACCAGTTAGTGTAAGGACTTTGTATTTTACAAATAATGGCTTGCAGCTTTCTGTGTTATCTATATTGGCAATAATTCTCATACATTTCTTTTGTAGAATAAAAAGTCTATCTCTGTCTACACCATTTTCCCACACCACTATTCCGTAACTTAGCCACGAGTATGCGTAGGCATAGTATGTTGTTAGAGCAGTTTTAAAATCGGTAGCTCTTTTAAGCTCCCCCAAGGCATATGTAAAGCTGGCTAGTTTATTTGCCAAAGTATCTATATGGGCTTTCCAGTTAATGTTAGTATCTATCGTCAAACCTAACAGTTTAAACTCGTTTATACATTGCAGCTTTATGTTGTTGTATGAGTAGTTTACATCCAATTTACTTTTCTGGTATGGTCTATATTGCATTAGCTTTGTTTCGTCAAAATTTAATTCTAATTTATGATCTTTTAACCACGCTATTATTTTAGCAAAGGTAAGCTAGTTTTAGTCTAGCGTAGTTTTTTAGCAAAGGTAAGCTAGTTTTAGTCTAGCGTAGTTTTTTAGTAAAGATAAGCTGCAAACTTGGTTCAACACTACTAGTATTTATCCTAACAACTTTCCATAAAATCAGTGCAGTGAAATTTTTTGGCGAACTGACGCGAACTTTGTGTCTGTGGTGACTAGCCTACTATTATATGATATGTCGCAGAATGTACAAAGAAAAATAAACATGTTTTTTCTTAGTTCATCTAAATATTTTAAAAATAATCAATAATTAAACTTACATGCCATCATAGGTTTTCAAAGTCACCGTCACACCGCTAAGCTCTTTGGTTTTATGAAACGAGGTCTTACGAGGTGTGGCAATTAATTTCCGGGAATTGGTAAATAAAACCCAAGCAAATTGAGTTACGGGCAAAACTGTACTGTCAACCTTCACAATAGTCTACCTCTAACTCTATGCAATGATTCCAACGTTGCATCATATTGGAAGCACCCTTGGCAATCCTCCGAAGTTAACCCGTTCATCATCGCTGTTACAGCCCTTACCTCCTTTACGCCGTCTTAATGAGTTTCCTTGAGGTCCAACTTTACCTTGAGGAATATGAAAAAGTCACATGGGGTGATATCGGGACTAAAGGGTGTGGATAGCAACTTTGGAATGCGTCTTTTCGTCATAACCTCTAGTGCCTCATTGAAAGAGGAATGGGCTAGCGCGTTAAGCGCCCTATAAATAGGGTTAATCTCCCCAATATAAAGGTGGAGGGTTAAAAATTACTTAAAAGGTTAACTCCGTAACTATCTGCAAAAGTCATAATAGTAAATAATAATAATAAAATGCTTTATTGATATAAAATGGTTTGACAACATCAATTGAAGCCCTGACTCCTGAGCTAGGTGGTACCTGTGTTACAGTAGTCAGTGTCTTCACCCGTTTATGGAGCAATTAATAATTTATACAATCAAAGAATAATAAAATAAAAAAATCATAACAATTAAAAGAATAAATAAATAAAATAATTTAATTTAATACATGCTTGCTCTTGCGTGGTATGGCGTGTGTTTGTGTATGTGTGTGTGTTTTGTGTGTGTGTTGCGTGTGAGTGTTTTGTGTGTGTGTTGTGTGTGTGTTGCTGAGTGCCTGCGATAGGTGGTTGTGCTGTGTGTTATATGAGACTGTGTTGGCCTACATTACTATAAGGGTTATTGTTCTTTAATTTAGACAGGCCTGTTGGTCTAGTGGTTAGCGACCCTGACTGCTATGCCGGAGGTCGTGGGTTCGATTCCCACCCAGGACAAATGTTTGTGTGATGAGCACGATCATTTGTTCTGTGTCTGGGTGTAATTTATCTATAATATGTATGTATTTAGAAATATATAAGTATGTTTATCAGTTGTCTAGTACCCATAACACAAGCTCTGCTTAGCTTGGGACTAGATGGCGTTGTGTGATAGTTGTGGAATATTATATTATTATTTAATTATGTTTTCCGTCTGTGGGTAATCCAGTGATTTAAGCCATGTGGTTAGTTTCATCTTAGTTTTCTTTTTTGTAAGCGGGTTGAGGTTAAGAATTTAATTTAATTTATTATAAATCAATAGATACAGGCGTTGCCGTCGAGCAGAAGCGGTCTTACATTTGACTGCACGACATACATTAGCTATGGTTCTTTTGTGTTTTGTTGCATGATTTATTGGTGTCATTTCATGTTGTTTTATTGTGAGATTGAGTATGTATAGTTGGCGTACTGTAAATACTTGACAATTTTCATATAGCGTTTTTGTAAGAAACCGGTACTGTTTGAAGGTCATGACTTTTAGCAGAGATCTTTGGGCTCTCTCGAGGTGTATCATGTAAGTTTTACAGACACCTCCCCATGCCGTGATACAGTAGCCTATGCTTGACTGTGCTAGTGCTAGATAAACCGCACGGAGCAGCTCAAAGTCACACACCCGTCGAAGTCTCTTTAAGGCCCATATAAGTTTCCTTACCCGCGGGAGGCAGTCAATTCAATATGTGGTCGCCAGCTAAGCCCTTCATCCAGAATCACACCCAGGTACCTTATTGACTTTTGTTGTGTAATTGGAATACATGAGCATGGACTACGGTTTACGGGGTCATCACAAGACTGTGCTTTGAGGTTTATTACCGCAGGTTTAGTTTTGGCAAAGGTAAATTGCAGAAATACGGTTTTCGAGATATTAAGAGTTAGTAAATTAGCATCTAGCCAGGTGTTTATTTTACGTAAACCTATCTCTGCAGTTTTCCGAGCCGCGTCCCAACTCTCACCGTAAAATACTAGTACAGTATCATCTGCATAGCTAAAAATTCTACCGTTAGTAAGAGACTGTTGGCATAGGTCGTTCACATAGAGCAAGAAGAGGCTCGGGGATAGGCAGCTACCCTGAGGCACACCGTAGTCAAATTTAGCTTCATTACTAGTTACTTCTCCAATCTTAACTTTTTGTGTCCGACCATTAAGAAAGTCTGTAAATATACTAAGAGCCCTTCCCCGGATTCCAGCATGTTCTAGCTTGTTCACAAGGGTAGGAATACTGACAGTGTCAAACGCCTTGGCTAGGTCTAGGAAAACACACAGACATTTTTGCTTTGAGTCAAAAGTCTTAGCTTTTTACGATTTTATCTATGTAATATTGTATGAATTGTCTCTTCAGTTTCTGTGATAATTATAATGATGTCAAGAGTCATAACTTTGGACTTTAAAATATAAAAACTCATGGATATCACTTTTACTATATTTTTTGTTCCGTTTTACATTAAACAAATCTGGTATTTTTCTTACTGCGAACAAACTCTAATAAAACAAATTCTGAAAAACTTTATGGAAATTGATATACGAGCTACAAGAGTCGCGTCGCGTTATGCCACGCCACGCCAGTCTGCGGGAACTTTTATTATCAATTACCCTAATATGTTAGTAGCTTTTGGGATCAACGTATCTTTCTGTATAACTTGCTAATATATCTTGCGCGTGGTCCTATCGGGTCCACGTTGACACGAGATCGCGACCCGCCCGCTGATTCTGACGCGCGCTCACTGATACTAGACCAGCGGTAACTCCAACGCAATGACCTCCAGGATGATATAAAAATGGGGGCAATGACTGCTCTATATGATTATTAATGTTTCATAATCGCTGCGATTTTGTGACGCGAAATATTTTGTTTATGACGTCGATAATTTATTGAATGATTCTATTTGTTTTAAGGATTCAGTATTTTTAAATGTGAAAAGAGGCATAAACTTTGTAGTCCACATGGTCGATGAGCTAATTATTTATCTTGAGTGATATTGTAGTATTTGTATCGGTTAGACAGTTGCACGCTATCTTACGATGCAGTTCATCATTGTTTGATATGACCTACGAGGGCACGCCTGATCTTGGTTATAAAGATACTAATTTCTTCATAATATGAAGGCCGTTTGGTAAATTGCTTCGTTAGTCTAGTGCTGACACTGCCGAACATGAGGTCCTGGATTTTATTCCTAGGTCGGCAAAGTGTTTTTGGGTTTTTCATCAGGAATTTCTGTGTAACAAGTCGGAGTCTGGTTTTGTGCCCGGTTCAGTTCAGTTTATTTATTTGTTAACATAGGAAAAAAAATACAGATCTTATGTTGATGAACAGAGCGCTATGTTATGCCAGGAGGCGTACAAATATGGTGTCCAAATTAAGATGAGGATTACAAATAACCATTTACTAAAAAAATATTAAAAATAAATAATAGTTTAAAAAAAAAACTAAAAACACGCTTTATATAGAAAACCAATCTAAAAAGTAAAAAATAAATTTTAATAAATTTGAAGTAAGAATAGTATAAAAAATCGAATAAATGTAAATGAATAATAGTGTAAGAAAGAAAAAAATGTTTTATTTCAAAAAAAGCGTGGGGTGCTTTTCGTTTTTTCTTGGGAAAAGATAATCCTTCTGGTCATATCTGTCAATGAAATATTATTAACTATTGACACCATGCACCCCACGCTTTTTTTAAAATAAAACATTTTTTCCTTTCTTACACTATTATTCATTTACATTTATTCGATTTTTTATACTATTCTTACTTCAAATTTATTAAAATTTATTTTTTACTTTTTAGATTGGTTTTCTATATAAAGCGTGTTTTTAGTTTTTTTTTTAAACTATTATTTATTTTCTACTTTTTAGTTTGGTTTATTTATAAAACCGTGTTTTTTTTTAACTTATTAATCTACTTTCAATTCCATGATAACTATAAGTAACTGTTGGCTGTTATTGGTCATTAGCTACATCCATAATGCACACATGTTCAAAATTATAGACACGTAGCTCTTTTTATGTGTGTGTCAAGTCGACAGGAACGAACGCGGAGTGCGTACGTTCCTGTCGCTCAGTACGCCGCCGTCCCGCTTCGTTTCGAGTTGTTCAGTGCACTATTCAAAACTGTCGAATAAATACATTTCATTATATGTATTTAATAATTTTATTTCATAAATAACAAATATAAACCTAAATTTACAATGTATAAAAAATATGTAGGTATCTGTAATAGACTATTATTTACAAATTTTCAAAACAATGCAAAAATCGCCGGCGTACGGTATTAGACTAGTTCAAAAACGCGCGGCGTTCAAAGTGTTAACACTACTTAAGTTTTAGGAAATTATCCTGACAAGATTCCATGGCCAGCAACTGGTTTATAAAACAAAGTAAGTATTCAATCGTTCTTTTTTTTTTTAGTACAATCGCAAGTAGTCAAACCATGAAAACTTTTACAAAAGTTTGAAACAGAACGCAACTGATGGTTGACGTTGACACTTGTGACGTTTGACAATTCAAGGTAAAAAATAAATACAAGTCTGTTATTTATCATTGTACATAGAAACTTAATTATATTCATCATCATATCTAATTGGTTTCTTAACTGTACGCCCTGATAGTGTCACATGGTGCTGACTGGTTGGGGATATTATTCTCTGTCCTAATTTTGTTTTCTTTTTAGGTACTGCTACAGTCAACGGAGGAGTGGTTGAAGTTGGTTTCAATATGTGTTCGCGATTTCTATGGAAAGATCTTTGAGGAGAAGTGATAATATAGCTATGAGGAAGACTATCCTTTTCTGATATTATACCAGGAACCCAAGTGGTTTGTGTTTACAATAGATTTTGTCACCTATGTCTAGTGTTGGAAGTGTTTTTGTGTTTCTATTGTAATAAAATGCTGTTTTTAACTGTTGTTTTTTAATTTTCTTCTCTACCTTACTGGTGTCAACTGTATTTGGTGTTAATGTGGTGTCCGAGGTAGGTAATTTAGTGCGTAGTTGCGTGACATGCACAGTTGTGCAGGTGAATAACCTGTGTGTTTAGGAGTGTTCCTATACATCAATAGAGCAATGTATGGGTCTGAGTTGTCAGCTTTACATTTAGAAAACATGGATTAAATTGAACCAACCTCTCGTTCCACCATTCCGTTTGATCGACTCATGTATGGGCTTGAAGTAGTGTGGTGAATACCCCATTCAGTAGTAAAATCTTTAAATTCTTTACTATTGAAAGGTGGACCATTATCTGAATTCATGGTTTCTGGATGCCATGACGTGCAAATTAGTTTTTAAATGTATTATTAAAGTTTTAGCTGTTGAATCTGATTTTAAATAAGCTATCTCTACATATTTTGAATAATAATCTATAACAATAAGATATTTACTTTTGTTAAATTTAAAGATATCAACACCAACTTTCGACCATGGTAGCATCTTGTACGCATGGTGTATTATTGGCTGTTTAGCATTGTTATGACGGTAAGTAAGACATGTAGGACACTGTGATATGAATTTAGTGATGTCATCATCTATGCTAGGCCAGTACACAGTTGTCTTTGCATGGCGTATGCAACTGTTTATACCTTGATGTCCTTCATGGACCAATTTTAAAATGTAATCATGCATAGTGCTAGGAATAACTATGTTGTTGCCATTAAATAACATTTTATTGAGAACATGTAGCTGATCTTTTAACTATTGTAACCATGACAATCGTAAAAACTAGGCAACTTCTTTTACCAAATCTTCGACCTGTCGAGACTTGTAGAGCAGCACGTCGAAGTTATTAACGCATTCTCTCGTCACGCGTTTTCTAATGCGCGTGTTAAGAAGACCGTATGCCATATCCAATTGAACCTTCTCTGAGAGGTCATCCTTTGGGAACTTGGCTAATATTGTACGAACCTTAGCAATAAACAAGTCAGTGTTTTCATCTTCTTGATGATTAATATTAAAGAGTTTACGGTAAAGGCGATGTGGCGGGTCATGTTCACCGAAGGCGCATTTTATTCTGGTGACGGCTTCCGACCACGTGCTGGTTGACTGCTTCACACCTTGCCACCAAACTGCAGCAGGTCCTTCAAGTACTTAACATCGAAAAACTGCGGAGAGCATTCGATGCTATAAAGCTAGCGAGAGTTTCTTGAGACATTGTAATGTTCACGGCGGCCGCGTCCGCGGCGCCATTCGAGTCCGAGTTTTCTTCTGACCGTGTTCTTGGCATTTTGGTCACTGAAGACACAGGATAAACAAGAAGAACACACTCCTAGGTTTGATAATAGTCCCCTACGGTTATTTTTTGTGATAGTTGCAAGTTATTTCGCGATCTGCACTCCGTAATACACTACACGAAATACCTACACACGTTGGGCAGCCCCTTATAGCGTCGGTGGGGAGCAAATTAGGACTCACTTATTACAATAACAGTTTATTGTTCAAGAAAAACAAGTTTAACACAAAAAAAGTCTTGAAAAACTCACTTATTAGCTAGATTTTTATACGCAGTGTTGCCAGGTCCTTTTTTTGTTTTACCCCAAGTCTGATCTCATTTTACCCAAGATTTACAGTTAAATGAAAAAATTACCCTAAATTTTTTAATTCGCGTTCCTTCACTGTCGAAAACATTTACGCCATTTTACTCAGTAATCACAGTATCGTGCGTACACGCCAAGCGAGCAGGATACAAAGTACTTTGCGATAGTCTTGTGTAGTTAGCGAACGAACTAGGTCGTGAGAGCGCTCTCATAGATGAACTACGCGAATTAGTTCCCTCATTCTCCGATCCGCAGTTCGTTAGTTCGTCAGTTCATGACCGAATGAGCGAGGATGGCGTCAACCGAACTAATACACGAAACAAAATTCAAAAAGTTTTTTATATTCATTAAACTAGTTATTTATTGCAACAATAAAGTTTGGTATTATTTACAATCATGATCATTTTATAAATTATCATTCAGAGGTTTTTGCTGTTTTTAAAGTCCAAAAATTGTAGGTAAAAGTAGAACATTCCATAATCTTGTCGCATGCAGTAGGAGCAAAATCAAAACGAGCGAACGATCGAACGATCTGCCTCTCTTTAATTCGAGCTGGGAGCTGACGAACTAGAAGAGCGAACTAGTTCGGTAAGGACCGGTGAACTAAACTGAGCGATCTCAGTCGCGAACTACTATGCCCAAGACTACTTTGCGAACAATGCGAGCGGGCAGCGGGGCAGGGCTGGTATGTAGTAATTTAAATGTGTGTTCATAAAATCTGTGAAGTGGATCATGTTTAAATTTACCCTAAAATTACCCTCACCGAGTTTTTACCCTAAACATTACCCTGCTGATTAAACTTAACCCTAAATCTAGGGTAAATTACCCTAAGTTGGCACCACTGCGAACGCGTCACAGATGTACGTCAACTAACTAGCGCCCTCTAGCGGACAGCATACAAAAGACGCTCAGGCAAGTTAAGCCTGTCCTGGTAATCCTGGTCAGGATAATGGCACAAATTTATGAAATTATTGCATTGTCATCGGTCCTTGACAGGTGTGCAAAGTTTGAATGAAATCTGTTCGTTTAAAGTGGGTCAAAATCGCGCTATAAGGAGTCGGTTACAAACAAACATACAAACATACTAACATACTAACATACTAACATACTAACATACAAACATACAAATATACAAACATACAAGTGAAGCTAATATAAAGCGTGTAATCATGCAATATGGTATCAAAATAGAAAATAAATTGAACAATTATTGAATATTTTAATTATGTATGTCAGACCTAAATGAGGAATTATAAAAACGTCAGAATTCATATGTCAAAAAAAAAACATGTCAAAATAATTGAAATGTCAAAATAATTAAAATGTCAAAATAATTTAATGTCAATATTAATGATTCTAAATTAATTCGTCATTTAAGTATTCGTCAATGGCATAATAACATTTATCAATTAAGAACAGTTTAATTTTTTTCTTAAATTGTGTAAAATTTAATTCTTTCATGGCGTCTGGAATTTTATTATAAATGTGAGGAGCCATACCCAAGATACTTTTTTAGGGTTCCGTTGCCAAATGGCAAAAAACGGAACCCTTATAGATTCGTCATGTCTGTCTGTCTGTCTGTCCGAGTATGTCACAGCCATTTTTTTCCGAAACTATAAGAGCTATGCTGTTGAAACTTGGTAAGTAGATGTATTCTGTAAACCGCATTAAGATTTTCACACAAAAATAGAAAAAAAACAATAATATTTGGGGTTCCCCATACATAGAACTGAAACTCAAAAAAAAATTTTCATCAAACCCATACGTGTGGGGTATCTATGGATAGGTCTTCAAAAATGATATTGAGGTTTGTAATATAATTTTTTTCTAAACTGAATAGTTTGCGCGAGAGACACTTCCAATGTGGTAAAATATGTGTACCGCCCCGTAACTTCTAAAATAAGGGAATGATAAAACTAAAAAAAATATATGACGTACATTACCATGTAAACTTCCACCGAAAATTAGTTTGAACGAGATCTAGTAAGTAGTTTTTTTTTTAATACGTCATAAATCGTAAACCACAATTGACCTTTCATTCAGTCAACTCAAATATAGAAATAAAAAAATAAAAAAATTCATAAACATAAACCGTATGCATAAACCGTGAATACCTGCAGGTTTGTACGGAACCCTCGGTGCGCGAGTCCGACTCGCACTTGGCCAGTTTTTTTACACGCTTTATATTAGCTTCACTTGTATGTTTGTATGTTGGTATGTTTGTATGTTAGTATGTTTGTATGTTTGTTTGTAACCGACTCCTTATAGCGCAATTTTGACCCACTTTAAACGACCAGATTTCATTCAAACTTTGCACACCTGTCAAGGACCGATGACAATGCAATCCTACTAATATTATAAATGCGAAAGTTTGTGAGGATGAATGTATGTGTATGTGTATGTTTGTTACCCTTTCACGCAAAAACTACTGAACGGATTTAAATGAAATTTGGCACACAGATAGTTTATAACCTGGATTAACATATAGGGTACTTTTTATCCCGGTAGTACGTTCCCGCGGGATATTTTCCGACCTTCACGCGGGCGAAGCCGCTGGCAAAAGCTAGTAATTTCATAAATTTGTGCCATTATGCTTGCCAGGGTTACCAGGACAGCAAAAAAACTGTCTTCGAAAACTACGCTGACATACGTCACAAACTAATTTGTGCCATTATCCTTGCCAGGGTTACCAGGACAATAAAAAAACTGTCTTCAAAAACTACGCTGACATACGTCTCAAAATTCGAAACACCCTAAAAAATAGAAAATAAATAATAGTTTAAAAAAACTAAAAAACACGCTTCCATTGAAACCAAACTAAAAAGTACAAAATAATGGAAAAAAAGCGTGGGGTGCCTGATATCAATAAAAAAAATACCTTAAAAAGCACCCCACGCTTTTTTTCCATTATTTTGTACTTTTTAGTTTGGTTTCAATGGAAGCGTGTTTTTTAGTTTTTTTTAAACTATTACCTATTTATTTACTAATGCACTTTTACATTTATAATTACTCAAGGAATTTTTGTATTGACTACGAATTGGAACATTCCGTATCATGGTCATTTTTTCATAAACGTTGGGATTTGTTTTGACGAAGATGCTAATTTCTAATACGAGTATGTATATTGCCGGTAGTGTAAGCATTTTTAATGACTTAAAATACGGGGCACAGCTGTCATCTGTTTTCAGACCACACATGGCTCTAATGCACCTTTTTTGTGCCTTGACAGTAATCCATTATCTGTGGAATTACCCCAAAAAATTATTCCGTATCGTAACAGTGAGGCTACTATACCATGATAGGCAACAAGTAACGCGTCTATATTTACTTTTCTAGCCAACTGAAAAAGTGCCTAGGCAGATTTACATAGATGTTCTATATGAGCTTTCCAATTAAGGTTATGGTTAACGTCAACATGCTCGCCCCCAATTACATGGAACTTAAACATCTGGAAAATGTTGGTGTACCTAAATTGTTGCAAAATAATACATGCTACTTGCTAACGATCATCACCAGATATGTCGGTTTGATAAGTCAAGATATCTTTGTCTTCTTTGACACCGCTCGCCGTAGGCCCCGTATTTGTACACTTTTTAGCAAAATCAGTCTCCCGTAGTCAAACAAATATTGTGATAATTATTGAGGCAGTAACTATACGGATATCGAGAAGCCTCAGAGCTACACAGCACGTCCTTACATAGGTAACCTGTACCACTTGCGTCATGAGCTACGGTACGCGTACGCATGTTTTACGAGTTCTCTCTACACGTGTACTTTCAAGGTGCCTGCCGCGATAAATCAGAAGGATTCTGAAATTACAGCCGCGGCACTTAACAGTTACGAGCCCATAACATCTGGACAATTTAATTACCGATTACAAACCTGCGTGATTGTAATACGTTCTTCTGACACGTAACTGGTAAACTCAGGTTTAGGTTTTGTCTTTGTAGGTTCAAGACCGTGTGGTGTCAGACGAAAAAAATAACATGATCCCATTCGTTCTCGTAGATGACATAGAAGGGGACTAAGGTTCTTTCTTGAAAATGGACAGAAACGTTCTCTATGCACTTTATCACCATACTGCAATCCGAACCCGCCTGCCAAGCGTGGTCATATATGTGGGAGGCGTACGTCTAGTTTTTCGGTTGAAATTATTAATTGGTTGATTGAGGTTCAAGACAGCTTAACTCTTCATTACTGGTTCATTAATACAATATATACCTCATCCGCATTGCGCCGAAAATTCCGGTTCTAAGCCTTCATCAAAACCTGTCTCTGTGGTGCAACTAACCGATTGATTTAATAAAATTAAATCAGCTTAGATGGATAGACAAATAGGGCAGTTGTTTGGTGGAATACAGTAAAAAGAATACACAAATAAAACAACAAATATTACTTTAGCTTGTCACATTTTCAAGTTATACCAAGTTGTTTTTCAGAGTGGGTGTTACTGGGTACTTACACTGACTGACTGATTCAAAAAAGGAGGCGGTTTTCAACTAGGTTGTATTTTTTATGTTTGTTTTCTGAGAGCTTCGTCATTTGACAAGATGGTTGGAGCTTTATTATAACAACAAATTTTGAATAAATAACTAAAACCATTGAATTACAAATTACTACTGCGCGGTTACATAGCAGACTCATCACAACCAGTATGGGACCGTAATATCGGCCTTTGTACTTGTTTTTAACTTATATATTATAAACGTTATAACGGTCACTGGCTGACTTCTACGTAATTACTTAACCATAATATTGTCGTGAAACTTGGGCCTATTTCGCGTTTTAACGTTATATGAGCAACCTTAAAAGAATAACTGAAAATGTAAAATGTTAACTCGACCATTATAAAACATGAATGGAGTCACGTGTATTGTCACAGCTGTTAGACCACGTCAATGACTGCTTGTTACAATCTAGTCATGGTGTCTTATTTATTAGTTTGATTGTGAGGTGTTAGGTGTATTCTTTTCTTATGAATTTGTACATAATATTTGTTTCATTTAATTTATTTCTCGATTCTTGGTATTGCTTTAAATGTTTGAATTATACATTTAAAAATATTTATTCCATTCACTCGGTAAATTAGTTTGATTTTTCATATTTAAGTTCGTATAGAAGCTTGCATATGATATTGCGTTTGGTATAATAACTAAGTACTGTTATTTTGCCTGTCGTATTATCACCCAGTAATACACGCAACACAAACGACATTTAAACAATTATTATGTACAAATATACTTTATCGTAACAATACTAGCTTTGCAGACATAATTAGCATTATCTAGTTTTTACTGAACAGTCCGCACCGGGCTATAAATCGTATGTAAATAAAGACGTTCAGAGTTCACCCTGTGTGTACTTACATAAGTACAGTAAGTAGATAAATCTGCGCAGGCGACGGATCCAGGCGACTGTATGTCACGACCTATTTCTACGTACCTTGTGTATTGTATGATCACTGCGATACTGCACATATTATTTTATGTATTCTATAAAAAGGAAAGGACGTAGCGTTGAAAGACCTCCCAAAAGATGGACCGATGACCTGATGAAGGTAGCTGGAATCCGCTGGATGCGAGAAGCACAGACTGAACCGGTCCAAGTGGCGGTGCTTGGCGGAGGCTTGTGTCCAGCAGTGGACGTCTTTCGGCTGAAATGAAGTCCACTGCTGGACATAGCCTCCCCCAATTGGGGGGGTATGCCATAATCGCCACGCTTGGCAGGTGGGTTGGCGATCGATCGCCAACCCGGATAATTCTGCTGTATTTCTAGTAAGTCCTTTAGTCGCCTTCTACGATACCCACGGAAAGAACTGGGATGGTGCTATTCTTTATGTCCGGCAACACACGCAACAGTATTATTATTATACTTATAATATGTTCTTTTAAAGTAGGCGATGAAGAGTTGTTTTGTCATGTCGGTAACTAGAGTATCTTTATACACATACATTGCCATCACTTTGTAACAAAACATGCCGCATCTTACATGATGATTATATTTATTTTATATCTCTGCAAAGTCACTGGACAGAGTCAAGGCACGTGTTTCGCAGTCGTGTCGGTTATTCCTTGTTTTTATGCATAAAATCAATGATGGCACGTCATTGCATAAACTTATTTTTAATCGAATTATATTTAATTAAATTCAATTTGTGCCAGAAATATTTCTATCATTATATTAGTAAATAAAAATAAATAAAAAATAAGTTTAGACATAAAAAACCTTTGTATACAATAACAATAACTGTTCACATAGGTAGGTTAAATTGGTTTTTGGGAAAAAGCTGCACAAATAGTGGAAATCCCTGCCTCCTAAACTAGGGAAACCCTGTGACCTAGGAGTCAGTGTTCTACTAGTTACTACGTATACAAAATAAACCTTTATTTAAGAGTGTGATTCCAACAATAAACCCATAATGACCTGATTTGCTATATGAATGTGTAAGTATGTGTGTGGGGGATGGGATGGGATAGAGTGTGGTTTGGTGTATGAGAGGGGAGAGGGTGAAAGCAATTCAGCATACTAAAGTATTCTCAGTTTAGCGTGATACTTAAAGTAACAGAAGGAAGGTGCCCGCGGCAGTGTCGATCACATAGTTAAAACTAGCACCTCTTTTAAAGACTGAACTCTTAGTACATTGTGTTGTTGTTTAAGATAAATTAGCTGTAGAGTTGACATTAGTTAATATTTTTGTTTTACTATTAACAACGACATAGACACTATAATGACATCATTTTGATAAATATGTCGTCATTTGGTATTGAGATAAAACTCGGATGCTCATACTTTGAGGTTAGAATGGAAGACAATAGAAAACCGAAGGGGTTTGACTCTATTCCATTAGTAAAGTCGGCAAAGAGTAAACAACCAGGTTTTAAAAATCAAAATCAATTAATTATATTTCCCTCAAACCTCATGGCCACATAGGAAACACCAAAAGGTAGGTGTACAGTCCAGTTGGTCGTTCCCTATATAGAAAAGCCGGCAAAGAAAATCTTTTGACGGTTACTCTTATAAAAATAATTGGCTTTTATAATGTTCTTAAATTATAGTATTAATAGGTTTGGGAGGACTTTGCGATGTTTAATTAAATCAGAAAACGTAAATATTGATTACATTATTTAGGACGGGGACAATGTCAATGATATCGACAAGAACATTAACGGAAATCCAAACCAAAAAGTCTTCAGTGTTTTTATGTTTTTCTAAATTGTGGTGTCTTGTTGCGTAAGGACATTCCAAGAAATGGGCTTGGAATGTCCTTACTGATCATTTGGTTTTTGAGAAGATATTCAGCTAATATAGCTGATGAGGGCAAAAATTTTGTAACTTTTACAGGGATGATAAAGAAATTTTCTAGCGTCCCAGCAACTGTTAACTTATATGAAATGGTTTTATTATCAATTTTTAGAGACAACTCGTTCTGATCACGCTGTTTTGTGTTTCCAGTTTCTTTATTAATTACCTCCCAAGTAGCACAAAAGTGCTGGTTAACAGCATTTTAACAGTGCACAGTGAATGCATTAGTTGCTGAATAATAGCGTAGACAGCGCATCCTCAGATGATATAACTCTAATTTGGGCACAAATTATTCAGCACATAGCTGAGTAAGAGTTCCAATTGATAAATAATTGCATTATAATAACATTATAGTAGCATTTATGTGTGTAACAGTCACCGCAAGAGCTGAATATTGCCTGATTAACAAGGCACGTGTGACTTACTATACAGCAAGGAAGACGAATGTGTACATTGTGTGTACTTTTAAACAGCTGAAATGACACACTGAGCGAAATTGTGGAATGCAATAACTCAATATTATTTATTTTTCTTTAATATGAACTGTCAAATTGTAAAACATGAAGTGTATCGTTGTGTGCAAGATCTCAGGAGCCATTGTGAAAATAAACATAAAATTTAAGGTAAGTTAAACTTCGATTTCCTGCTATTATATTTCAAATCTTATTGAGAAGGTAATTTGACTGTCAAATACCATACATATTTAGTTCAAAATTTTGACGCGCCTTCGGAATACCACTAAATACTAAAAGAAAAGTAACAAAATTTGAATGAATATAAAATAAATTTGTTTGTTTTAGTACAAAGAAAATAAAAATAAACTGTTTTCGTGTAATTAATTTGTAAACCAAATTACCAAATAAAACCACCAATTATTATTCTACCCTATAAAAAAAAAAAAATTTAAAGATAAAATTTTATACACAGTAACGCAGTGAATATGGCGGATGGCAAGTGAACAGTTTTAATGTTAATATAATGCTAAGGTCTGTACGGGTGTTCACATGTGGCCTTTAATTCAGCAAAGAGTAAAATAGTTTGGCACTTGTGGAATACAAATCAGACATGGATCGATTAGGAGAGTTATATTGGTTCACATTTGCATCAGTTACCCTGATAACTACCTTTATGGATCCAAGCTTTTAGGGTTCCGCCGTGGTTCGTTTAAAGCCATTTTGTTCCTTTTTACACGCTTTATATTAGCTTCACTTGTATGTTTGTTTGTAACCGACTCCTTATAGCGCGATTTTGACCCACTTTAAACGACCAGATTTCATTCAAACTTTGCACACCTGTCAAGGACCGATGACAATGCAATAATTTCATAAATTTGTGCCATTATCCTTGCCAGGGTTACCAGGACAGCAAAAAAACTGTCTTCGAAAACTACGCTGACATACGTCACAAACTAATTTGTGCCATTATCCTTGCCAGGGTTACCAGGACAGCAAAAAAAACTGTCTTCGAAAACTACGCTGACATACGCCACAAACTACGCTGACATACGTCTCAAAATTCGAAAAACCCTAAAAAATAGAAAATAAATAATAGTTTAAAAAAACTAAAAAACACGCTTCCATTGAAAACCAAACTAAAAAGTACAAAATAATGGAAAAAAAGCGTAGGGTGCCTGATATCAATAAAAAAATACCTCAAAAAGCACCCCACGCCTTTTTTCCATTATTTTGTACTTTTTAGTTTGGTTTTCAATGGAAGCGTGTTTTATAGTTTTTTTAAACTATTATTTATTCTAGTTGTTATTCGACGATAAGTATTTAATTAAAATTGTAATTTAAGTAGCTGATATTATAATTTAATTATGGGTATGTATAATACATAAGTTATTGATTTATTCAATATGCGACGAAATACCTATAACTTAGTAGATACCTATCTAAAAATAATGTATTCTTCTGGCCTAAAAATAATTAATTACTTCCATATGAAATTGAAATTGACATGCCATACGCACAGTATTTATGCGACGCGAAAAGTTTTTTTTATGAAACATTTCGCTTGATCTGCAACATGGTGCATGCAACGCTATCGTTCACACGCCCGCGCCGGCGCGCGGCGCGGTGACGACGTCATGTCGCATTATTTGTTTACATAGATCATCAGTTTATCGCTAAATCGCAACTGGGTTGGTCGTTCGTATTCTAAGATAGATGAACAATATCATTTCATTTTAGGGTTGCGAATAAAAGTAAATAAGTTGCGATCGACTTAATTCCTGCTATTTTGGTAGGTAGTAAAGTGGGTCCTCTGTGTTTGTGTCTGTAGATGTTTTGTATATAATTATTATGTTACGTTATGTTTAGGTATTTAATATGTTATTATATCTTGTGGTTTTTTTTCCTCAAAAACTGTATAGGTAGTGTTGTCATTTTAAGGAACAGATACTTCTATTATAATAAATATATTTCTCTTGTTTTTTACAGAACAAGCTTTTCAAAATAGTTCAGACTATAGAGAGCGATGTTGTCGATCTAACAGTCGTTCCTGCATCGTGGAAAACTAAGGAAATTCTATGGTGGCCACCGAAAAGTACTTTTATACTCCTTGAAATTATAAAAAGATGAAAATTCAAGGCCTGGACCAGGGTAGTACACCGTAAATTGTTCTTTAAAAAGGGAAAATTAAATAAAAATAAAGAAAATTACGTTGTTTTTTTAGATGCTAGCAGTACTGGTATTTCCTAACTGACTACCTCTGACAATAATTGTCGAAATCTGGAATCTTAAAAACTCTCGAAATTAATTTATGTATTATAATTTAAAAAATCTTGCATTTCTCTTAATAAATCTTCTTCATTTTAAGAAAGTACCAGAAACATACCAATATTAATTTTGTGGCAACCATATTAGTCCCGAAAATGTGTTGGTTATAAGAAGATTTTTGTAGCAGAGAGTATAACCTACTCAGCCTAATGTCACCAAACACACTGATCTCTATTTATAAAGGCTTTTTTGTATTGTTTTGTCAATATGTGCGATTATTATTTATTGTTACTTTAATTTAAATCCGACGTAAATTTGACATTTGCTTTTATTTCAACTAAGTGACATATATTTTTAGTTTGTTAATAACATTTTATTGTTTTCTGCTGCAGCATTGTTACTTTTATCTTAATTTTTGTAATATGGGTTATGTCTGAAATAAATTGATTTCATTTTATTAATTTTTTTATAAATATAACATACGGAACCCGTCGCGTCCAATGTTCTATTCGCGCATGCCGACACTTCGATGCATTCTGTTATTCGAGTGTATGGTAACAACTGACTAATAGGGGAAAAGTGAACCTGTATGCGGCATAAAGCATTAAATTTTTGTTAAATAAGTTCACAAAGTAACTGATTACATTATAGTGGGTTACATGTTCTCTCTTAAAATGCAACGGTTGTATAGTACACGTGTGGGCTATTATTCAGAAAACTTACAGCTGATAGGGTACTGCACTACTAAGCGCTGAATAACAGTGACTTTGTGGCGTGTTTGTGGTGCTTAATAGAATTACTGTACAGCAAATAGCATTATAGTTGGCCACGTTTTTTTTTCTAAACAGCTGTTACACCCCGGGTGAATACTAATAACTCTATGTAAATGCTCAGAGTACCGCTGTGGGCCTTATGTGACAATTTATAATGCAGTTCTGTGCTACTTGGGCTGCCACACAGCCTTTATTTTTAACCGACGAAAAAAAACGGAGGAGGTTATCAATTCGACGCGTATATTTTTTTTGTTTGTTTTTTTTTTTTGCGTATGACCACGCATAACTTTGTATATAGTAGTCCGATTGTAATAATTCTTTTTTTATTGGAAAGGGTATACTCCGAGGGTGGTCCCATATAAATTTGGAAAACAAAATCAAACCCTAAGGGTCAGAAAACAGGGGATGATTGATTGTTCACTCAGTGATTGTAATGTATTACCACGCGTATCTTTATACAGAGTAGTCCGATTTTGATCATTCTTTTTTCATTGGATAGGGTATACCTTGCCAAGTATTATTAGTACATTAAAACCACAAAAAATTGTAAAATAAAAACTTTTTAACAAAAAATTAAACCGCCGAAAAAACTGAAAAGCAAAAAATAATAAACCTTAAAATTTTGAGTCGGCGCTGAAAAATCAATGAACAAAGATCACTCAAAGCGCCGACTCATAATTTTAAGGTTTATTATTTTTTGCTTTTCAGTTTTTTCGGCGGTTTAATTTTTTGTTAAAAAGTTTTATTGTTGGAAGAACTAATTTTGTTACTTATTAATTTAGATTTAGCTTGAGCGCAGGCTCTTAGAATATAGTTTCATACATAATTATGAAGGGCTAACCTTTGTGACCGTGTGGCGTCGGACTAAAAGAATAGCACCGCCCCAATTTCTTCCCGTGGGTGTCGTAAGAGGCGACTAAGGGACTAACTAGAGAATGGGTAGCAGTGTTCTCTATGCATTGCAGACTATCATACTGCGATCACCAACCCACCTGCCAAGCGTGGCGATTATGGCAAAAAAAATGACAAACACCAAAAATAAATGGCCCCTAGTGCTCGGCGGCCCACCTAACCTTGGCTACGGTAGCGGCCAAGGTCACGGTGAGGCAAGGGGTGCAAAGAATCCCCGGAAGAGATCCGGCTACCACAATCACCGACAACTGGCAACATATAATACGCGTACACTTCGGACCGACGAGAAAATCGCCAAACTGGAGGAAGAATTGAGCAGGTTACGATGGGATATAGTAGGGTTATCTGAACTCCGAAGGGTGGGGGAGGACTCAACAATCTTCAAATCCAGAAACCTGCTCCATTTCCGGGATCAGCTGTCCCAAGGTGGTGTCGGGTTAATCGTCCATAAACCCTTGTGAGCAACGTGGTGAAGATCGAGAGTGTGTCGACCAGGGTGGCGTATCTTATATTCAGAATATGTGCGAGGGGTGAGACAGAGAGACGTTATTTCTCCGGAACTGTTCACCGCTGCACTGGAGGATGTCTTCAAGGTTCTGGAGTGGAAAAGGGCTGGCATCAACATCAATGGCGAGTACATCACTCACCTTCGGTTTGCCAATGATATAGTTGTCATGGCTGAGACTATGGAGGGCCTCAGTACAATGCTCGATGACCTCAGTAGAGCTTCCGAAAGAGTGGGTCTCAAGATGAACAGGGACAAGACAAAGGTCATGTCTAATGCTCATGTGATACCTACTCCAGGGAAGTTCGGAGGCGCTACACTCGAAGTTGTGGACGAATATGTGTACCTAGGACAGACCAGTTAGGTAGGTCCAACTTCGAGAAAGAGGTCAATTGTCGAATCCGACTCGGATGGGCCGCGTTAGGGAAGCTCACAATGGGCCTTATTAGAAGGCTGAAAGTCACCCAAAGGGCGATGGAGAGGGCTTGGAGTTTACCTACGCGATCGAATCAGAAATGAAGAGATCCGTAGGAGAACCAAGGTAACCGACATGGCCCGAAGAATTGCTAAACTGAAGTGGCAGTGCGCCAAAAGGTTCTGGAGTGGCAATCGCGTAGAGTTGGAAGGCCTCCAACAAGGTGGACCGATGACCTTGTGAAGGACGCAGGAATCTGCTGGATGCGGGAAGCACAAAACCGGTCGAAGTGGCGGAGCTTGGAGGAGGCCTATGTCCAGCAGTGGACGTCTTTCGGCTGAAATGATGATGAATGATGAACCTTTGTGAGCATCAAATTGGGCCTGCCTAGAGATCCTGGACTTTCCCCTGTCTTCTGAGCAGTCTTCCATATAGGTACCTAGACATCTGTACCATTACAGGCTTCTGCTTGCATTGTTGATAACTGTCGATTACTGTGACCATGATAAATGATTTGATTTCTATAAACAGATTGTAGAAGCAGTTTTACACGCCAATATTTTTTTTAACTAATTCATGAACCTTACTTAGAGCTCTTTTTATTTTGATCCTGGGTTTTGAAATGCAAAATTCTGGTGACTCATAAGAAGACTCAGTGTTTGAGTATATTTTTTATATCTATATGAAGTAGGAAGCACCTGCTAGCAGCCTTTGTTCTGTCGTGAGCCACAAGTTCGTGAGCCGCTTTGACGCCTTCTTTTAGCTTCGTAGGTACGTTCATATGAGTCACGGTGTAGGTACGTTTATATGACTCACGGTGTAGGCGGTACACTCATATAAGTAGGTGTGATGTTTCTATGATGAAAGTCAACGTGCGAAGTCCGTGCATGTCTCGGAAATTCCTTAAGGATAACAAATATATTAGAGAACAAGGATTAACGTGACGTATGTAAATAAACCTGGTGAGCAATGTCAGTGCCGATTGTACAGTGAAATTGATTGAGAATTTTGTGTTTTTACACACAGAGTTGGTAAAATATCCTCGTGCAGATGATCCGAAATAAACAGAATAACCAGAATAAACATAATAAACTTGTTTAGTTACCGCCTAGGTCTACCTAATACCTATTATTTACTATTAAACTTGAAAAATAATTAGTAATATATACGCGGGTAACAAGTACCTACTAACAATCCATCCGAAGCCTTTTTTTTAAATCATCAAATGACATCTCCCGCTCTGGGTGGAGCGGAAGGGCGTGTCAGACTGTTACTGACTAAAACCCACCCGTGTTCCATCAGTTGCCTATATGCCAGGGCCACGGTAACTCTATCGAACAAATCTCGCGACTTTATCCAAAGCCTGGTTCTTGTTTCCGTAGCAAGACCTTAACTGCCAAATAATATTAAAATGAATTGATTTAGAACTCCTGCAGACAAACGCGATGCGTCAGCGTAAATCAACAGCGTTTCGCGACACTAGTAGATGAATTTCTATGAAGTTTCACGGAGATTGTTCTTAGTAGAGTCGCGTCACGCTGTTGCGATGCACTTGTCTGCGGGGGGAATCTTTAAACATTAAGTGGAAGAAATGTCTAGTTATGTATAATATCGGTCCACGTGTGAGCGACACAGTGTTATTCTATGGCTATTGTAAACAGCAGGATCATGTAAATATAGATTACGTCGGTAATCGCTACGAGTGCATGCGGTTGGTAAAATGACCCTCCGCCCTCGGCCGCCCTCTGTGACATAATGACATACTTATTTTGTTCAAGAATACGATTTTTCGAAATCTAATCATGTGTTCTTCTTCTTCGTTCTAAAAATTAAAATTTAAGGAAGTATGTAAAATGTAAGGAGGTATGTAGGGAATTGTTATTCTTAACCATATATATTAGAAGTCGGAATAGAAAAGTCATTTTCATTCAAAAAATCTAAAACATTGTAATACACTTTATTAATTAAAAAAACTCTCAGCTTATTTTTGAAAAGTGAAACACAACCGTCGAATTGATAACCTCCTCCTTTTTTTGAAGTCGGTTAAAAAGAGAGAAAAATAAAAGTTTTAAATCGTACATTTTCACTAACTTTTGGATATTTAATCATCGAAACGAACAAGCATATTATCATTTTATTTTTAGATGTTTCTTATTGTACTGTGAAAATTATGTAAGTTATCGTTCCAGAAAATACTGCATTTATTTAAATTGCTATATACGAGCAGCAAATAAAATAAAATATTACCTTGATTCAAAGTATTGAGCCACTCTGAGTAGATTTGGTATCCAATTCCCGTTTTTTATTTTTTATTTTCCTACTGTGTTAATTCCGCGAACCACAGTGGCCTGACTGCAGATGAACTTACTTATTTTCACGCGTGTTCGAAAATGGGTTAGCGTCGACAAATACACGTAATCGATCAAGATCCCGTTCAGGTGAACTACCTGACCTCTCATAATCAGCCTATAATGTTCCCACTGCTGGGACACAGGCCTCCTCTCGGTGAGAGGGAGTGGGCTTCAATCCACCACATGGGCCCAGAGCGGGTTGGTAGATGTCACATGTCTTAGAAATTTTGATTCTAAGACATCCCGTTTTCCTCACGATGTTTTCCTTCACCGTTTTTGAGAGCAGTAGTGATGAAATAATTTATACAAAGTAATAGTAATGCGCCTGCTTGGGTTTGAACTCACGACCTACTGCTCGTGAGTCGCGGCCGATACCACTGGGCCACCACTGCTCTCCTGTACCTGACCTCTGCTTATCCTCAATGCAGTTGTCCCCAAACAAAATCTAACAAACCACCTCTTGCATGTTCCTGCACTGGGGGCACCATCACCGAATACAGTCACTGTGTTTCGACGTAATTCAGCCGCGCTATGACCCAAACGGAACTCATAAAAAATAACAACCGACTTCCTAAAAACACTACAAAGTGAAAAATAACTTAAATTTCGGAAGTCGGTGTCTTAGGATCTGTAATTAAGGTTTTTTGCCACCGACTTCCGAAATTAAAGTTATTTTTCACTTTGTAGTGTTTTATTTTAGGAAGTCGGTTGTTATTTTTTTGTAAAAAGTTTTTATTTTTAACTTTTTAGTTTTGGTACATACCCCGCACTAATCTAATCGCGTTATTCGTTCATTTGTCGCGCAAATACTTAATGCAAATTTAAGACTTATATGGTTTTCACATGGATGCCATTGTCCGAATGGAACCGAATTAAAATGGGACCATTCGGAAAGCACCAGCTTTCAAATAAAAAAACAATCATCAAAATCGGTTCACCCACTCAAAAGTTATGAGGTAACAAACATTTCAAAAAATATAGTCGAATCGATAACCTCCTCCTTTTTTTGAAGTCGGTTAAAAATAGATCATATAGTATCTCAATCGAAACTTTTGTCATTTTTAGATTACTGAAATTGTATTCCGCTCTCAGATTAATTGTACTGATAACCCGAAGTGAGCCTTAATATACCCTTTCTCCCACCACGAACCGGAAAATTCTAGAAAAATTGAGGATTTTCAAGCTCAATACTTTTGAATCAAGTTAATACAATAGGTATATTATAACCTATATTGATTTTACTTACGTGTACAATTGAAGCATGTTTAGATGATAAATCAAGCTCAAATATCAACAAAACTCGTATTTAGACTAATAATTAAGTAATCTATGTCAATAAGACATACATTAGATTATTAGTATAAATTATTTATTTACTAAACTGTTATCAACTAACGTGCAACGGGATGAAATGCTTTGATAAGAATCCCTTCGATATAACATTGGTGAGGACAATCCACACTTAATATTAATCTGTCTACAATTGTTAGTCCCTTGCACACGTTGACCTACGTAATAAATGTAACATAACTCCTGCTAGGTAACATGGGCATGTCCTCCCACTCGTGCGCACTTCTCAGTATTTCCCGCTTTCTTTTGACGTACAATAGGCAGATGACACGTACGTGTATGTAACTGTCACGTTGACCGCATTTGGATGAGGTTAGTGACGTCATCGGCTCGTAGTAACCGCACGTGTCTGCCGATCTGTTGGGTTAACCTATCCTTGTCTCTGCCTGTTCACAGAGCATCCTTTTTTACCAAATTTAAAAAGGAGGAAGTAACCAAATCGTTGAAAGTTATTTTTCAGTTTGTAGTGTTATTTTCGGAAGTCGATAGTTTTTTGTTTTTGAAAAAAAAAATATATATCTGCACCACATCTTAAATTGTATTAAATATTTAGAACGAAGATTAAAAAAATATCAGTTCTGGTTTGATATTTGACACTTTAAACAAGTTAGATAAACTAATAGATTGAATACAACATTAGATCGGTCATGGGTTTTCACATTCAGATACGTTCATTTATCGTTTTTAAATGCTGGACACGTGTGAGAGCTTCCTGTTTCCTTCTCATCTGTGTTAGTCATGCAACCTATTGCTTCACCTTCATTCTCTTTCCTCTATAACCTTTCTAATTCATCTAGGGTAAGGTTGCGTTAGATGTCGGTACCTACGCTTGAGTTATATGGCAATATCGGCTCTACTTATTATAAAAACTGACATGTAAATATATCTAAATATGCTGTTGAGTCCCGTGGTTTAACTAAAATGAGTGGTGGGAAATCCAGCGAGTTACGCTAGGTTTATCGAAAACAAGTATAAGTCTGAAGTGAAAAAAGCGGGACAAGTCACTGAATGAAAAAAAAAGGCTATAGGTGGTACAAATTAGGTACACATTACCCCTTAATCGTACCGGAGGATATTTTTTTGTAAAACGCTAAAATACCCATTATGATAAAAGATTTTAGTGCTTTTATGAATGTTACTTCATAGCTTCGTAGTTCTCTCTGGGGGGTTATGACTTACTTACGCTACCTACCATATTACCAACGCTGCCCTTTTTGTAAATCTTTATTCTCTTTCTTATGCATACTAAGTAATTCAATTTTAATTTATAAGTGTTTAGAAACATGCAACTTTAAATCCTGATCATTCTAGCTTATTACATTATGAATTATTCTTAATGTTGGATACATTGTAACTAACAATAAACCCAAACATATGCGTTCATCTCAGCTGCTTCACTTTCCTGTGACGTAGCGAGTTGCCATGCAACTTGGACTCATGAAGCACATCACTACTTTAATATGACGTCAGAGTTTTGCCTTTTACATGATGATAATTAGTATGAAGGCGACATCACGCGTCATACCTACTGACGTGGTCAATGTCACGGCCGAGTACCTACGGTAGGTTTTTAAATATTTACCTAGAAGGTACACTTCAATTAGTAACTGTGAATTTAATTCTTTTTGTCTTCGTTAATCTACAATAAAGTGACGCTATTTTGTCATAGGGATAGATAGAAGTTCACTGATAACCCCAAATTCACACTCTTATACAACTGTAAATACATGGTAGGTAAAACAAATGGTTATGAGCATCCTAATATGAAAGAAACTCTATCTTTTTGTCTGACTAGCGCGACGCGACGCACTATGGTTCGCGTAGAACAAGCTAGCTGGACAAAAGTCACTGTTGAATTTCCGGGAATTTATTACCTGAGCCCCTAGCCAACACCCCCACTGTCCCAATTCGAAGGATTGTTTTGCACTAATGTCAACTACTAATTAGGTAATTAGGTCAGTGTAAAAGAAAAGGGTTAGAAAATTACTTATTTATTGCATTTTTGCGCTTACCGAAGTAACATTGTATGTCAGTGAGTTTAAGTTTTTTTTTAAATATTAGTGATGGATCTTCAAGTTAAAGGTATGTACTTTTTAATAATAATTAGCAATTGGATATATTTACTACTGTTTTTTAATATCTCGAATTTAAATAATTTTCCTAGTTTTTGACGATTTTCTGTATTTATCGGACTAGAAAGTACTTGTACCCCCTCATGTACCCGGGCTAGAAATTATATATGTCCAAGTCATATCTGTTAGCTTTATAATTTTAGCTATTTTAGCCGGCGCACTTGAGTGCAACTTTGTCTTTTTGTCTGATTTTCAGAATACGAATCCTCCGTCTTAAAAATTGAGTTCTTTGATGAATGGCAGAAACATCCCAAAGAGAACCCTGATAGTCTACTTTATGAGTGTCTATCGATGAAAAATAATTATGCGAATATCACGGAAGCATCTGCGAGGGAAGTCAAAATGACAATAGGAAGATTGTCATCAAAATTGTCAGAAAAATGGGAAAGTTTTGAGAAGCGTCGCGATCGCTTCCTGACTAAAAACTCTTGAGTGGTTTGCTGGGTATTTTACGTTTAAAGTATCCGTTCACCACTCAGTACCATCATCATCAAGTAAGGCTTCGATTCCTGGGCGTCCATTAGTGGATTTCACCGAAGCCAGTGAAAAAACGACAAGGAGGCGCGTGGACGACCTTCTTCAATCACGGGACGTGAACCAATTGGTAGTGGCAGCTGAAATATCGGCACGTGTGTCTGGATTGGAATTTGGCTTACGTAATTAAAGAAGCTAGAGTCCTGAGCAGTGCCAAGTTATGAAAAGAAGTGTGAGGTGGGTGTACGCGATGAACCAACGTGTTTGACGAAGGAGGAGGAGGCTTTGGCATATTACGTAGACGCTAAAGCTAGCTATGTCCTATTATGTACTTAGTAGCTAAGTTATTAACAGTTGAGTCTTTTATGTACCTGCTATTTAAGTCAAAAGATATTGTAAATGCGTAGGTAGTAATTATGTCTAATTATGTAATTAGTAGCTAAGTTATTAACAGTTGAGTATTTTATGACTGTTGCATAGGACTGCTGTTAATTTTTTTATTATTGTTTTGCTGCCTGTCAGTCAATATAGGAAATATTTATGGTCATTTGTTTTGTTTTGTTGGTACACGTGACCCCTCATTCTTTTATTTGAATATTTTGTACTAAAATCGCATCAGGACATCATAAGAAAGCCGTACGAAGCAAAAAACTCCAATAAATAATTTTGTCTAGGTAGCTTGTTCTAATGAAATCACTGTGCGACGGTCGCGCGCGAGTCGGCGATTTATATCTGTAGATCAGTAGAACAATACCTAGCTACCTACTACTACCTACTTACGGCAGGTCCGTCTAACAATTTCGTAGAATTTGTATGTAAAACTGTTTCTACTATGAAAAATTACTGTATTTCCAAGTTAGTCACTAACCAAATACCTTATGCGAATATTTCACTAAAATACCTAATTATTAAATACTAGTAAATAATATTAATTAATATATTAATTTTCCTCTTACGATGGTAATTACAAAAAGCATATTTCGCACTGTATATTTTATTTTTATTTTATTTATTTGGCTTACCAACAATTGAATACACTGATACAATGTTACGAAATACATTCATTACACTTATGGTCTAGTGTACCAATTTCTAACAGGTAAGCACAACATGCATCACTTTTCTGTTGATTGGGTGCCTACTTAAAAATTAGATTTAGATAGTTTTCAAACTTACTTAAAATCATATCACAAACAAAACCAAACCAACAATTCAAATACAATTAAAATCAAAATACAATTAAATCAAAATACAATTAAAATCAAATTACAATTAAGATCAAAATACAACACAATATACAATACAATTGCTACCAAAATACAGTTAAAATCAAAATACAATTAAAATCAAGATAAAATTTAAATCAAAATTCAAATCTAAACCAAAATTTTAATCAAAATTAAAAATCAAAATAAAATCAGAACTATAATCACATGCACAATCATAATTATTCACAATTGTTGTTAAAATTAAAAACCAAGAACATTATTCAGATTAAAATCAAAATCAACACTAACATTATAACTAAAGTCGAAATTAAAAGTTAAATTAAATTAAATCACACTAAAACGAAATTGAAACGACAATTTACAGAAAATTTACAGGGTTTCGTACATAATTCTTCGGAACCTACCAAGAGAGTCAGAGTGCACATCCACAAGATCACTGCAGCTATTTAATAATTTACATAGGCGGGGGATTGGAGAATTAGCACCAAGGACAGTTCTACGCAGAGGAGGACGTAAGGGGGTATAGACAACCGACACGCGTCACAAGAAACTCGTTCAGACACTGATAACCGTATTTATATTTATTAAATAATGTCATTAATATTATTGTTGATAAGTAGTTCATTTATTGGGTTTTTTATTGTTTAGTGTTCTTACTGGCTTCTTGATACCTATATTACTTTAGATACTGGCGTAAAGATAAATATTTGCACCATTTTTTTTTAGTTTGTTTTTTAATAAAAATCCCACCGCCCACTTCAAACTTCCTTACCTTCAACGTAGTCTTTTATCTTATACTAACTTAAGTGTCCTGACTGCCCATGCCATTTTCTCCGTGTATAAGAATTAATATCAGGCGAGCGTCATGTTACTTATGTAGTTTTAGATAACCAGTCTTTTTTAACCAACCAAACACATTTTCAAATATCTTTATTTCCATATTCTGCAATAATTCTATAACAACCGGAGGTGGTCCTGCGGTACACTTGTATAGTGCGTTCAGGGATAGTCATCGGTTTGTTGCCCCATTTAATTAGAAGCGTCGAACGGGCCTCTGCTAGATGACCCCTTGTACCTAATCCGTCCAAAGGTTCAGGATCCCATGGTTCCCAGATATGTCAAAGACTCTCTCAATAATAATGTTAATATTTACATACATTTTAATGCATTTAACACCGACACAATTTCCTAGGTAACTAAATGGTACATGTACGTACTCAATATTTTCCACTTTGCTTTGATTAGTGAAAGGTCACTGAATGATTAAGAACTGCGCACTTCATTAGTGAGTGCTATCCATATTATAATAAATTAGGCATTTGCTACATTTTACCTGAAACTTCAGAGAATAGAATTTCGTGCGTCTCCACCCAATGTCTAAATGTTATAAACAAGACCATTGACAGTATTCTAATGCGCATCGTTAAGCAATAGGTACATAATATCGGTAGGTATGTTGAATCTCTAAATAAAATTCTTTAGACCTGCTTTTTCCAATGTTTTATCCGATTTTTGGAAATGCATTTTTACAGTTCTTTAATAATATATTGAAAAATATGATAATTTTTACAGTTTTTGGCAAAAAAGATGCAATTTGTCACGACTTCTTGGCTGCTCCTTTGTTTTTGTGTGTGATCAACAGTATGCCGTACATACCTTGGCTGCTACTCGTTACATTAAATTAGCAGATCTACAAGCGGTATATTTCATCTCACAGTCGTAAACTGCGACCAACGATTGTGCTGCGATATCATAGTTCACTGCACAAACTGGTGATAAGCGCCTCACATAATAGTTTTCTCGAGCTCTTTTTATTTAGTTGTTCGTTAAACCAACTCTAAAAAAACTAAACTAGTTCTTGAAGTACAATCCTGATATTTACTCCCTTACAAATGAAAACAAACAACTTCCAAAAAAAAAAAACACTACAAAGTGAAAAGTGCCGTTGTTGTGCGTGTTATGTAGTTAGTATATTTCAAGTACTGATGAAAAGAGATGCATATCGTTTAATCGTGTTCTACAATGGTTCGGTATGTAAGCAACTGGCGAGAGGCACGCTAGCGCTTCGTTCCTATATCAAAAGTGAAATTGAACATATCGCATCACTAGGGTCATTGAATTCCTGCCAGGGCTTCGTATTTGTTCGAAAAAGTTACCGTGGCCCTGGCACAGGCACTGAAGGAAGATGAGTGGGTTTTGGTCAATAAAAGTCTGATATCCCTCTGAAGTCCCGCTCCGCCCAGAGCGGGAGAAGTTATTTGAGTATTTCCCATCCAGAAAAAAGGGTCGCTAATCCTTTGGACATGTAATTTAGGTTTTTTTTTATGTAATTTACGATTTCCGAAATTAAAATTATTTTTGGCACCTCTGAGGCATACTTCACTATCCATTAAAAAATAATTTACGAAATCGCAATTGGCTATTATACATACAAAAAAAAAAAAATCGCCTTGAGCACTCAACTTTTTTGTAGTCAGTTAACAATGTTTGCTAAACAAAGATAGGTACCAAAATTTCGTAGGCCATTCACTCGGCTACGGCTACGCGGTGCTACGCTGTCGTAGACACTGCGTAGAGGCTCGATGTCGTAGATATAATAAATAGGAAACCAATCCTCCTTTATCGGAGAATATTGCGGTCGTCTATCAGAATAACATAACGATTGAATGCAAATATTTATAATATTAGGTAGTCGTTTTTATGCGATGTCAAGGGGCCCCATCTCGGTTAGCGCTTACAAAAACGTGACTTGATCTTAATCATAATAATATACACAATATTGTTATTCATATCTCAGGTAATATTTTCATGGGAATCTAAGGTGTTAATGTTTAGAAATGGAGGCGGAACAATTTAATATTTACAAAATTGCCACATGTGATCTGAAAGGTTCTCAGTATTGTCGCCGAGTTACCTTGTCTTACGTAACTGCATTGTACACTTGTTGATCAGTTGGTAATCAAATTACTGAAATGATATAATTGGAAGTTTATTAATACCTTTCATTGGTATAAGTTAAGTGAAGATTATTTTCCGGTAACTGAACCCCTGCTGTACTTCCGTACGTGTTAACGTATAAGGCATGAAAGTACAATTACTCAGCTGTTATGTTGCGTAATATCAGAAAAAAAAAACTCTGTGACAGACGGACAAAAGTGATCTTATAAAGATTCCGTACCTCAAAAGGATAAAACGGAACACTTATAGACAATTAAATTAGATGTATAGGGTACCGTCTGTTGACCTATGATCCTTAAATTTGGCAAGGAGCAAGGTCTCACAGTTCAAGTGAAGGAAAATGTCTGAAAATCCTACATTTGTATTCATATCACATATAAAGAATTTTATTTTAGCAATTACAAACTTACATTAGCAGTTATAAAATTGATTGTGACACGGTATAGCGCTGTATGAGAGAACATTTTTTCAAATGCAAAGTTAGCTCTTGAGATAAATCCCTTAAACAAAAACCTTTATTGTTCGTAGTCCGACACGCACTTGGCCGGTTTTTTCTTTTTAAAGTAGGTTCCCTAAAAACTGCCTGAAATCTTATACCGGTATACTTAAGTGGAAGGCACTGCGTCGGTTGTGAACCAGAAGTCCAATTAAGGTACACTTTTTTTGAATACCGTGGTTCCATCAGTAGACCGAATTGTGAATGGGTCGCATCCGCATGTACATGCAACTAGATTCAGTCGATCAGTAACTCTACATGAAGGCAATTTATATATTCTATTTATAGAAAACTCGTTAAAACTCTTATGTAACATGACAAAGTACACTATCAGTATGAATAGCCATTGACAGTGAGTAGACGAGAGTAGTGTCGCACGTGAAGTTCGTGCGTATGAGTGCGTCGCAACAGTATTGATTTTCTCGAATCGTGATTGAGGAGCTAGTAAACAGATGGTTTGAACAACAACAATATTGTTATTGTTGTGGAATAAGTTAGCATATTATAGTAATATCATATGATTTCACGCTTGTATTCTTTTACGAGTCTTATGTTAGTACTGTATCACAAATCAAAACGAATTTAAAACGCTAGGCTCGGGATACATGCAGGAAAACAATGAACCGTGACAATCCTCTCCGTGCAGAACCGCGTAGCTGTGGATGTTCGAAAGAAATCTTTTCATACCTTATTTCTTATTGATCTATCAAATTGAACAAGTAAATTTTTAACATCACAATATTTTTGACAGTCTACTTTTGATGTCAAACTAACACTACCTGAAGAATTCTGAAGCGACCGAAACAGGTGGATATTTTAGGGTGCCAGGTCAGGGATATAATGGATGCATTAACACTTCCCAATCAACCTGTCTCAATTTATGCTGAGTGGCTAAAGATATGTGTGGTCTGGCGTTATCATGATGAAAGACCACACCCTTTCTGTTGATCAATTCCGGCTGTTTTTCTATTTCTTGCTTGAGTGTCATCAATTATTGGTAGTATTTTTGTGAATGGATGGTTTTGCCCAGCGTTAAAAGCTCATAATGAACGATGCTCTCCCAGTCTCACCATACACTTAACATTATCTTATTGCGAGTCCGGGTTTCGCTATAGTTTGACTGCCCATTGACCATGTTCTTTTACGCACGACTCCCATCTCACCATCACTAGTGATTAATCTTTTCAAAACTGGTCGATTTAATTACGTTTTAATCATCATTTCAGCCATAAGACGTCCACTGCTGGACTTAGGCCTCCGCCAATTTGGGGGGCTTTGCCATAATCGCCACGCTTGGCAGGCGGGTTGGCGATCGCAGTATGGTGGTAAAATGCATAGAGAACGCTGCTGCCCATTCTCTAGTAAGTCCCTTAGTCGCCTTTTACGACACCCACGGGAAGAAATGGGGTGGTGTTATTCTTTAAGTCCGGCACCACACGTTTTAATATATTAGATAATCGCAACTGAGTACACGATTTATTCAGTTTCTTTCAGTGAGCTCGTGTGGCATCCAAATATCGACTTTTTTGGTATACTCTGACTTTTTCAAACAATTTTTAGTCAACTCCTAACTCTCCAGTTATGTCGTAACTACCACCCCCACTGCTACTACTATGTGCTAATCGTGCACCACTCTTTGAAAAATGTCGTCTGCTTCATCCGTAACAAATTGATCCGAGTGAACTGCATATTTGACATCTAAATTCCCGGCCTACGCTTTAAACAATTTCGTACAACTAAAGAGATTTTTCTACAGCTGAAAAGCCCGACCGACCGATATATGGCAGTTATTCATGAATCAAATGATATTTTGGCCGATGATTAGATTTATAGGCCAAAACGTAGTCGTGAGACCAACTACGATAAAAATGACTTAACCCACGAACAGCAGGTTCATTTGATAAGCGGCCACATCACTTGTTATTCTGCCGCGCCAAGTTCACCGTATCAAAGTTTACGTTGGATTCTCCACGCATTCTCAGAACTGGGTATCGGTTATTTTTATAGATAATAATAGTTTTTATCAGGAGTTCGTCCCAGTCATGTTTTATTTTCTTTATTACCAAAATCCAAAAAGGCTCAAATAGCAAAGTTCTATAATTCCGTTCAATGTCTTGCGGACATAGTAAACGTTGAGAACGATTCCTGGGATTAAGTGAAGCCAAAAACTAGGGTCATCATAATTGGTACCTATTAAAATTAATTCTCTTCGCATTTTGGGTGACTAGACGAAGAATAGTTGACTTAATGGCGACCCAGACATGGCAGGGAATTAATACAAGGTTTTCCAATATAGTTCGGGTATATTTGAATTTAAATAAAGACAAATTAATTGTTTACAATAAGATTAGATTTTTTTTTGATGGCGTACTTTCTAGCACATTTCATTTCATGTATGGAATACCATAATATTCAACGTGAATACGAAAGGTCCAATTTTCCATTACTTTTTGAAATAATGACACCTCTATCCTCCTCTTGTTGATAATGCGTGTGATGTTACTCTATAAGGTCTGACAGTTCTAGTGTTTTCCGCATTAACCAGTGATAATCAAGGGGCGCTAAATCATATGATCTTTTGGGCCATATCTTGTCTCCTAATCTTGAGATCAGAAACCCGCCGATTTTCTCTTTCAATAAATTGACTGTTTCTCTGGCGGTGGTGCCGATGCCGTCCTGTTGAAAGCAAAAGATCAATTCTCGAAATTAAAAATGTTCATACTCTAGTCACCATCTCATCTCAGCGACAATCAATGTCAAAATATTGACAACTACTTAGTAATTGAATGAAAGGTATTTTGGACAGATTGCGACTGAGATCAGACTGTGAACGTTCTTAAAATTACGAAAATGACCCTCTGATGTCAGTCAGATATCATCTTGATAAATGCCGAACATTTATTAACTCCTCTGTCAAAATGTCGCGCGATTAGGTATACAATCTATTATAGCCGACAATGGTATAATAATCTATTATCCATGACGCATAATGGAAGGTAAACTTGACGAATTATTGAACTATTGTTACTTTAAAATATTATGTACAGACAGAGTTTAAAACAAAATGTGTATGTTTAAAAAAATGTCTGAGAAAGTGCAGTTATTTTCATACTTTTTTGTTGAACCTACGCAGAGTGTTGCAACTTTCACGCAGATGGTACAGGTTTCCTTTTGTCTCCAATTCCCGAGGTTCATGACTAACCGGGAAGGTTTTCGTGGGCGCGATCGCCTCAGCGTGTGATGCATGGTCACAATTGTTGTGGTTTGTGTAAGTAGGTAATCACCGACGCGTAAGTTGTTGTATGTTCCATTGTATATAAACGTAGGGAAATGCTCCGTGGCTTTCAGTTGCTCTCGTGTTGTAATAGCTTTACGTAAAGAGCTTACATTCAGTGCACATGTTGTGTAAGTAGTTCTTATTTTTTCGCGATTCGGGAAAACGGTATTCTTAAATAGGGATCGATTTTCATTTTGTGTCTTTTTTATTTATTTATCTTCAATTAATTTAAAAAAAAATATAATAATGATTTAGAAGTAGAAAAGAGTACATATAGCAATCAGTATCAAATTTCTTATACAATTATAATACTTAAAGATGTATCATGATGTGACGACGAGTCAATGGCTAATCTTTCAAAACATCAAAATAATTGACGATATTGTTTTAATTTTAAAGCTTGTACTGGTAGTGAGTACAAAAATAATTTCAATGCAGTCAGTAAAAATCAATAAGTTCTTAAAATCCGGAACATCTTCATGATTTCATAATTTTAAAATTCTTCGAATTTTAGTCTGAGTTTATAAATAAATCGTTATTGAAGACGAGCATAAATAACATGGTTTGTAGATTTTCATAAATTAACATCTTATATCTTACTCAATAAGTACATTTATTTTGAAGACGGAAACATTAATTTATAAAATTAAAAAAAAATATATAACTAACAATATATAACTTGAATAACTAACAATATATAACTTGAATAACATAATTTAATACATTTTTTTTTTCTTTACACGAAGAGTAAAGTTTCTAAGCCTATTTATTCAAACGATTTCATTCACAAACCAACTTCAACTAAGAATACCGGCGTGTGCGCAAGGCACCACCCCTTGTTATCGGACGGTCCACTCAGAACCGTTCTGTTTAAGTTGTTGCTTTTCTTGTGTTGCTCTAAACAATTAGAAGTGGGTTACTGAGCTCGATAACGTTGCTTAGCAATCACTAGTGTTTTAGAACTTGCTAATTAACAACGTCTTTTAAAGTTTTGAGTGAAATTAAGAGTGCGAGTGAGTTCACTTGTAATTGTTTCGATTGTTTTTCTAAATTGTAATTTTGGGTGTACTTAAAGGTTGTGTGCAGTGTTTAAGTTTTTTTCTAAATGTGTCGAAAAGTTTCAAGTTTGATAGCCAAGACATTACTTATATTATTTGTAGTGATACAAACCTTTACTTACTTTTTACGATTAATGTTAAGTTTAATTTTGGATATGGGTATGTATAAACATAGGTACTGCTACTACCGCTCTGAGTTTTACATCAGCGTCGTGTCTGTTGTAATATAATTACTTCTTAGCAAAAGGCTACGTTTGCCACGCATCCATCGATGACTTGAAACAATCCAGTAGTGTTGGTACTTCAATCGGGTTTAAGGTGGTATCTGATAGGCAAAGGCTTTCAAATACCAGTCGTAGTAGAGAGCCCTGTCTACATTATCTCGTAGCATAGGTATGTAATTGTACGTTACGCTTTGGATTTAGTATACGACTGATAATACATGCCAATGTAGTATATTAAATCGGTCAACTCGTTACACTTGCACTAAAAAAATGTTCAATTGTTAGGTTTGCAAACAGAACCATTAAGCATTTAAGTTATTTTTGCGTGAAATTTGTCGCATTACTGTTAATAGTTTGAACAAGTGTCCAGTGTTTGTGTAGTACAAAATAATGTTTGTTCTCGTTACGTCGCGCTTCCAGATGGAACACTTTTGTTTGGACAACAGAAGTTATATATTGTACGTACTTACTTGAGTATAATTATTTGAATAATGATATTGTTTGTTTACTTTGATTATAAACTGTTCAGACTATTGTTCTCTGACACCTCTTCTTCCAGCAGTATAACAAGTGCGAGAGCGTTTGTCGCTGTGAGGAATGAGTACTCGCAGGTGGTGTGAACAGTCAGCGATCAACTATAGCTATGCATATATGTAGATCTTTTACTTACACGGGACCTTCAAATTTTTGTATGTTACTTCAACGAAATAATCGTTGATAAATAGGTCATAGTCAGTTCTTAGTCAGTGGTGGAACAGTTAAGAGGTGGTATACCCCTTGGTACATAATTTCAGCAAATAACATCAAACGAATTGTTTTAACAAGGTAAACTCGCACCATTACCAGATCTAAGGAAATAATGTCATTACCGTACTAACGAGAACGCAATAGTTTGAGGAAATGGGCAGTAATCAGTATGTTCTAACGGTGTTATTATAAAAAGATCCTAGCATTAGTAATTCCATTATATATGTCACCGTAAAATTGTAAAACCCGTTAGATTATAATCTATCTCGCGAGACAAGGCAAAACATGACAGCGACTTGACCGAACTTTATGTAACATCTTGCATTTATGTGTACACTCATGTTTTAGCAAAATAAATATCTTGTATCTTTATTGTGAACTGTCGATTTATTGTGAACAGTACCATATTGCTTACATTTTAATGTATTCATTTTCGATAGTTTATAATTTATCCATATCAAACCGTCAAATTGTAAAAGAACCTGCACTTATTTTTGTTAAAAATTTGTATGAGACTATATACTTTTTATGGTGCCATAAAGATTAAATTATCTTTAATTAAAGACCATAATTGAGCTCGCAGTTGTGGTTCTTCTTTATTTAATTGGTACCGGAAAACCACCGATATTTGTTAAAATATTATAGCGTCCTTAATCTCGCGAGACAGAGTGTAATCTAAAGATGTTCATAATGTTACGGTGACATATAAATATATACATTTATATTATATTGTTTACAATTATTTGACTTTTTTTTTTGAAAGTATAATGTTGTAGTACGCTACTTGATAGTCCCGTGTTTTCCTATAATATTGATACATCCGAGATCTATAGATTTCGGATATCCGTGAAGACTTTGGTTAATCCTGTCCGTCTTTAGTGGATCTTTATATAAATAAGTAAATGAATTTCTAACTCGACTGCTTCTGCTCGCTTGCGCGCGTGCTGCTTAGCATGCTGTCCTCCTGGGTTCCATTATAGGACCGAGCAAAGTGGTCTATCAGAAATGTATCAGTAGTAGCCCGCAGTCTGGATTTGGACCCGGATGGTGGTAAAAGGGTTAATCCCAATTTTGTTCATGAGACTTTAACATAACTAGCGAAATGTTGGCGTAGTATTATGTATCATAAGTCCTCTGCTTGACCTTTTTAAAAATCATACCTAATTATTCAGAAACCTTCAAAAAGACACACAGAGAGGACAGTGCCTCGGATTGCATTTTCTGAAAAATCCCGAGAAAAACAAAGACACGCGTCACTTGCTTACCTGTGTTAAGAGCCATCACTTTTGGCAACAAATATCTGAAGATATTAATCATAAGTATGTAAAGTGACTCAAGCTATGACACAGTTTATTGTGAAAAAATCTAATTACCATAACAATAAAGGCGTTAACACTCATATCCTCCGACAGCTGTTAAGCGTGGTCTAATTAGTCAGCAACTACTAAAATCTTCTCAATACTGTTAAAAAAAAAAACATTTGTACTGATACCTGTAATATTTTAAGAGTAAGTGTTTACACTTAGCTAATTCTTGGAATGCGGAAAAGCATTTTATCTAATAACTTTGTGCTTAACTTTGACGTTTGTAGCCGTAGGACTACAAAGAATGTTGTATATTTCAAAGAATGTTTTTTCTATGGGTAGCCATAGGTAGCCATAGTAATTCTTTGAAATATACGCTCAATACACATTTAAAAAATAATAGTTGAAAAAAACTAAACAATACGCTTCCATAGAAAACCAAACTAAAAAGTAGAAAATAATGAAAAAAAAGCGTGGGGTGCTTTTTAAGGTATTTTTTTATTGATATCAGACAGCCCACGCTTTTTTTCCATTATTTTCTACTTTTTAGTTTAGTTTTTTATGGTAGCGTGTTTTTTTTTAGTTTTTTTAAACTATTATTTATTTTCTATTTTTTAGGGTGTTTCGAATTTTGAGACGTATGTCAGCGTAGTTTGAGACGTATGTCAGCGTAGTTTTGGAAGACTGTTTTATTGCTGTCCTGGTAACCCTGGCAAGAATAATGGCACAAATTTATGAAATTATTGCCTTGACAGGTGTGCAAAGTTTGAATGAAATCTGGTAGTTTAAAGTGGGTTAAAATCGCGCTATAAGGAGTCGGTTACAAACAAACATACAAGTGAAGCTAATATAAAGCGTGTAATAAAAAAAAATTGTTATAGGTAGGAATAATTGGTAAATCTTTTCCTCGTTACTAATAATCATTTAATATGGTTTTTTATTGCTATTATTAATATTTTTTTAAAGTGACTATATTAAAGGTATGCTAGGGAAATGTGATATGGCATGTGATATAGGCATTAAATTTCCCATGGTAAGTATTTTTATGTTTGGTCTAACTAAACAAGTTTCTCTACGGGACTAACATCATAATCGCAGAAAAGTGATCAACTGTCCCATACAGAAATACTATACCTACTCCACCCAAATGTATGGACAGTGAAAGGACAAAAAGGATTGTAATGTATGGACACTTAAGTAGTAATTTGAAAGAAAGAAATTCATGGTCCATGTGTGCTACACTTTGAAATTCAATCACACCCGCTGTACCAAAGATGAGAAACCGACCGGTTACCTAAATGTATACAATATTATTTACAACCAGTTCCGTTAGCAACAAATGTATTTATAATTTTTTGATGATATCATTTAAATTAAGGGTCAGCGACTTAGAAAATTTTAATAATTTCTGCATTGTAAAAATAATTAAAATTTAAGATTTACCTCAAAATTGTTCCTGTAATTCCTGTTGGTTTTAATTTGAATAGATACTTACCAGCTGTACCTGTATTCTAGTGTGCGTCTTGAGTTCTGTTTTACCCCATAAGTTAAATTGTATCATTATATTAAATCCTCGCCTTCTGTAAATGACAGTTTCCCCGAAACTCCTATGGATTCGGCTGTTCTCGAACATTCCCAAAATAAAAACGCATACAGATTGTTTTATATCTAGTTGATTATTTATTCAAGTTATTATTAGACACCTATCTACATGTATAAAAATAGCTTGAATAAATAAAGGAAATTATAATCTGAATAGTTCCGATTAAGTGTCGCGTGCCATTTGAAATAACATCATATTATGTAATATAAGATGAAGATCGACATCGTTTTTACGTTTTCTTTTAAAATCTACATTAATTGTTGAACGAATTTTATTTAGTTTAGTTGTGTGGACTTTATAAAGAGTGTGCGTGTTTTATCGAAACTTAGTTCTCGTTTAAATTTTGTCTTCTACATCTAACGCGTCAGGATTTTTACTACCTACTTATTATAGGTACTTGTTTAAAAACTTCTCACATGTGTCATGGCTTCCTTGCGTAAAAAACTGTAATAAAGAAAAGATAAAGAAGTACCTACGTTCGATAGAACAATCATTAAAATCTTAAATACTTGTGACGAATGATCTTGTTAAGTGTTTATTAAAGTACAACAGTGTTGACGTGTGCTTGTGTTCTTTATAAAAGTCTTCAACTATTGTACCGTGCGACATAAGTCGTCATCATTCTGTCTAGCCTTATCCTAACTTCGATGTAGAAAGCTTTCAGACGGTTAAGCAAACCGAATTCAACTGGATTTCAGTATTTTACATGCAGTGATTGTGAAATTCTTTGATTTGTCTTCGTCTTATTTGCTGAGGATTGCGACTATAAACGACTCGTCTCCAAGTTTTGCGATCTTCTTCAGTGTGGACCGTTCAGTACATGCTGGCCCCAATTGCTTTGTTTATCGCGTCTGGCCATCGTGCAAATACCCTGACGTGGACGCGATTTCCCTCCACCCGGCCCAGGATTGTAAATCTTTCTAGACAATACTTATGTGAACGCATACCCTATCATCGTCACTACAGGATCTGTTAGCGCTCCAATGACGTTGACAGGGGGGCGCTGTTGGTAAGCATCTGAGTGATTGTTTTGTAAACAATTGTTTTTACCTACTTTAGCTACTTCCACAGCATTATGTCGTATTTTACCGTAAGGCCGCTGACATTGAATTCATCTTTATTTTACAAAAGAGAGCTGTCAGAGCCATTTATAATCTAAATCGCTAAGAAAATCTCAGAGAAATATTTAAAAGGATTACTATTATGACGGTACTTTGCCAATTTATTTATGAAAATATTATGTATGCAAGACGAAAACTACATTTTCCTAGTAAAATAAGTGATACACATAGTTTTAATACTAGAAATAAAGACAAGATAGATCAACTATTTTTCAGATTAGCAAAAGTAGATACTTCTTTTATGGGGTTCTGGGTGTTAAATGTAACAACAAAATCCTTTGAGATATATGCAACTAAATGAAAAAAAGTATAAAAGCCATAATAAAAGTACACTTTGTAAACAAGCTTATTAAAAATTACAGGATTACTTCCAAGATAAGAATGCTTGGAAGCATGCAGGTCTTGCGCCATAGGACAATCTAGAATCTATCAAACAGGTTGCTAATTTAATTGTATAGTTTTTATGACACTTATTTACATTCTGTGACAACGTTAACTCACACACTGACCTATAACTTGTTAAAACATTATGAAATTCGTATACTGGCCTTTACAATATTTGTAAATATGTGAGCATCATGTATCTGTCATATAAATAACTAGCTTCTGCCCGCGACTTCGTCCGCGTCAAATTTTTCTCCCCTGAACCTTTCCGTCGCATCGAATTGCTTGCCAGTTTTCATTGCTGCTCCGCTCCTTTTAATTGTAGCGTGATGTTATATAACCTATAGCCTTTCTCAATAAATAGGCTACCCAACACAAAAATATTTTTTCAATTCGGACCAGTAGTTCCTGAGGTTACCGCGTTCAACCAAACAAGCAAACTCTTCAGCTTTATAATATTAGTATAGATTTGTCTCTTTGCTTCATTTTCAGTTCTTGAACCTGTTGTTGTAAGGTTATTCTAGGTGTATCGTATTTACGTAACTTATATAAGTATTGTATACTAATATTCAAAAACATTTTAACAAAGTAACGGTGAAGTTTCTTCCTCATTCTTCTCCATACAAATCTACTTACTACGTACTTATTATGTATTTTCACGGATTTCTCCGCCAACTGTGAACTGTGAACAGATTAAAAAAAATGTTTAAGGGATAGGTTATGTTTCAGGGGTGATCCCATATGATTTTAATTCACTTTGCTTTGGTTGTTTTTGCGTTGACTTCGATAACACGTATTTAATCCAGTTTGTTTATCGCGATGGTATTATAATACTTCCTGTCACTGCTAGTACTGTTATACGAATTAGTGCGGGTTAGATACCATTACTTTTAGGAAGACGGTGGCAGAAAACCAAAATACAGTTCAAAAGACACCGACTCCCGAAAATACAGTAATTTTTCACTTTGTAGTGTTATTTTGGAAGTACATAGGTAGTTTTTTTTTTCTAAAAAAAAGGTTGCCTTTTATGTGCCTTTTTTAAATAAATGCTTTGACTTTGACTTTCGCCGGTTATATTTAAGTACAAGATACAAAATATTTATTTTGTAAAACATGAGTGCAGAATTATACAGGTCTAGGTTTTAGGTAAAAATAATGAGAGGTAGCTACATGTTTTGCCAATCATGGCGTACAAAATTAGTTGCACTAAGACAACTATTACAATAATTATAAAAATCGTTAATAACAAATTAAAACAATGACTCAAAAAAATAAAAAAACATAGGATTAATTTAAAATGTCAACAATTTATATTCAATTTTTTTTTGCATAATAATAACCTGTTCTAAGTCTCATTGTTTAATTTTAGTAATGTAAGGAAAATTAGTTGAATGCCTATTCAAATCTATAAAACTATGAAGTCTCATGTAATAGGGGGCGAGCCTATTAACATCAACCAGGCACAGATCCAGACTCCGGGCTGCTACCAGATAGAAAAACCTAATAACAGTGCTCGGTCGGGGAGTCGAACACAGAACATGCTCATCAAATAAATAAATATCTTAGGACAACCAACACACCGTTATCTGATCCCAAACTAGGCAGAGCCTGTACTATGGCAACCAGACAACTTATAAACATACTTATATATTTCTAAACAGATACATATTATAGATAAATTACACCCAGACACAGAACAAATGATTGTGCTCATCACACAAACATTTGTCCTGGGTGGGAATAGAACCCACGACCTCATCAGTATCATTTGTGACTATGAGAGCAACGAAATTTAGCCCTGCGCCATATGATGATAGTTGACCTATAGCGTGTCTGTCCGGGAACACATTGGGAACAGTGTGACGTTAGTCGTATTAATTCAAGTTTATTTATCGCATAGCTTCGAACCGTCCTAAATGATAATTCTGTAGATTTCTCATGGGTTTTTTTCGGATTTTCGAATAATATTCAGCATGTAGGTAACATTAAATAGATGAAACGTTAGAAGAACAGCTGGTAAATGATTTCCAAGAGTGTGACTTATATATATGTGCGTATGTGTCGTTTCTGTTTTACCCAGCAGTGGGCTACTAAGGAAAAACTTCTTTGGCAATTCAATTCAATTCAATTTATTCACGAACAATTCACATTGTGTTTAAAAACTATAAACTATATAAAATACATAATAAATAAAAAAAAACAAACTCATTAAAATTATAAACTAAAACATTCATAATACAATAAAATCTCTAATATAATAAATTAAAAAAAAAATACAATACAATTAAAAAGTTCAATATCATTACAGTTGCTATTACATTATGTACTAATATTACCCAGTCTTACATTAACTAATATAAAAAAAAAACGTGGATAAGTCATCGTCTATTGAATACAGACATTTCTCCAATAGGAACATTTTGAGTCTTGACTTGAATGAGCTCTTGTAAATTAAAGTTTTTAAGTCCAATGGCAACCTGTTAAAAATCCGCACTGCTTGATATTGAGGACTATGTTGTACAATGTTAAGTTGGGGTTTTATTTTGTTTTTAAAATCTTTCCTGCGCGTACTTTCCCTCAACTGTCTCTCCTCATCTGTTTCATAATTATGCAGGATTTTTTTTAAATTCACCAACAATACTAAAACATAGAGGCTGGGCACAGTAAGAATTTTTAAATTTATGAACTATTTGGCTAATAAATATGATATGAATAGTAAGTTCTCTTCTACCAAAGCGTAGCGGGTCGTAGTGACGTTGCTTATTGTAACTACCGGACAACGTCAAACATTTTCTCATGACTTTTACACAGGCCGGACAAAAATAATAATAATAATTGACATTACGGCATTTTTTATTGAAGCCCTGACTCCTATCCTAGGTGATACCTGTGTTACAGGAGTCAGTGTCTTCACCCGGTTGTGAAAGAATTTGTGCAATAAAATGTTGTGCATTCTTGCTCTTGTGTGGTATGGTGTTTTAGTATGTGTGAAAAAACATCAAATGTATATTTTTCCGCCGGCGTTGCCCTATCAAGCCGATCCAGCAAAAAGTGTGCTACACGCCTAATCAAAAAATGTAAAAAAAAAACAGGAACCTTAATTTTTTCGTAAGACATACTGCACAGGCAATATTTGTACATACTTATTTTAATTATAATGTTTGACCAGGGGTTCGCATTTCTATTATTATTTTTTCTTTATCCGCACTTGTCATCTTTAACGTATTTTTTTTTGCAATTTATCACAGCAGTGCAGGGTTGAGATCATAGAATGAGGTCTTTTATATACCTAGATTTAGATTTTTTATTTTGCATAATAATTACCTGTTCTAAATTTCATTGTTTAATTTTAGTAATGTAAGGAAAATTAGTTGAATGCCTATTCAAATCTATAAAACTATGAATAGAGCAAAAAAATCATATATTTTGATGATTGTTACAGGGATGATGCTCAGCAGTGTCAGCAGGGTCAGCAGAGTCAGTAGTGTCGAGTAACTTGCAGCAGACAACATGGTGTCCAAGGAAACTAGTGTCAGGGTAAGATTACGTTATTTATATAACTTGTGCATGGTTAACTAACATGCTAAAATACCTACAGAGTCAGGGAAATTAATTAAATATCGACTTAAATTGCCCGTGGTTTCGAATCACAACTGTCATTTTTTGACAGTTCTGTGAAATGTACGACACGTCAAAATAATCGCCTCGTAATCGTCTTTTCGTAAACATTTCTCTCCGGGTTTTGGTACCCCGAAAGGTTTACGAAAAGTAGTAACTTATTTTAACATGGATAGGTATGATTTTGTCAACAACGTATGTTGCAATTTATTGGCAGTTTCACAACATTAAGACATCTGGTACCTAAACCGGTATCAAATTAAAAGAAGCTGATTATTTCATTGCTAAATTATCATAACTAGTGATCGCCCAGTGGTCGAAATTTGACCATGTATCATTTAAATTTGAACAACAATAACATTCGATTTCTGCTCTTCTTCTCCATATGAACTTAAACTGTGCTAAATTTAATGGAATTTTCGTAAAAAGGGGTACAAAGTTTTTGCTTCACGTATTAATATATGTATAGTTAAGTACGTAACATTACGATAACTTAGGAAAAGCACGCATTTATTTGATTTCCATCCATTTTTTATTGTTTTTAATACCCAGCAAGCATCATGACAATATAATTTCCTTTGGCTGGGGGTTTTTACAAATTATTATATTTTTACTGGCTTTTTGACAAAGCATCAATATTCAGACACTGATCAACTTAGCATACTGTTAAAATCACTGTGATGCCCTTATCAAAATCCATTTGAGGTTGTCTGTTGTCTAGACAACTCTATCAGCCGACATCCTATTGTGGTGAATATTCTAAGTATTCTTCTCTATTTCCTTCTCATAATCGTCTTTTACACAATCCTTGCAATTTATTCGTTTGTCTAGTTCTCGTCTCTTCTGGTGACAATCGTTAATACCTTTTGTTTTATTTCACTCAGGTGTCAGAAGACAGTAGGGAGGGCCAGTTCAACCTGGACGGCATCCTGAGCGAGCTGGGCAGCTTCGGCAAGTACCAGCTGCTGCTGCTTCTGCTGCTCGCCTTCCGGGACTCGTTCCTCGCCATGTGCAACTTTAACTACGTTTTCACCGCCGCTGAAGTTGACTTCAGGTAATGTTTTAATTAAGTTTGTTTAAGAAATTACATTGGCAAATACTAATCTTACAAAATGTCGCGTTGGTCAGATAAAATAACAAACAAATAATCAAGGTATCGTGCACACACGCACGCTCACTCACGTCACTTCACTTTTATTGTAATTTCCCCTCTTTCAGCAAAATATTAAAATCATAGATGACACCAATTCCCGTTAACACCACATTGAGTTTTGTCACAAGATGACAGTTATTAGCACTGCTGATGATCTATGAAAATTTCCATCTGATAAATGCATGTACGGACTTGACAGGTCCTCCCAATCAGTGTGGTTCTTCCCTCAATCTACATAGTCTTCATGTGATCTGACCAAAATAATGTCTAGACTCTAAATGAGCTGCTATCTCTGAGTTTGTTTCGGCCTTCCTTCTCAAAGTAGTCAGATAAAAACGCCGACCTCATCTAATTTTAAAAATTTGATTGATATGTAAAACGCTTTTTAAAAACCTACTTACATAAATTAAGTCATTGTTTTGCAGTTAGTACAGAATTCATCCCACATAATTTAATCTATTTCTGTACAACTTGCTTCTACTGTTTGTATAAGATCTACGAGGTTACCATAATGCCTATAATTATGCTAGAAGGTGTACCTACCTGCCTAATTCATACGTGTGATGGTTTTCTCGAGATGTTTTCTTTCACGATTTGTCGCAAGTGATAAGCGGCGACTTGTTTTAATTAAAACACATTATCAGTATCGTCGCAATGATGATTCATAGAAATTTACTTTCACTGCAGTCATTGGACCTTATTCCATTTTTTTTTAAATTCTATTGTTTATTCCAAGCTCCAATTCACTCTAGTTTCCATTGAGGATTTGTACGGACATTAGTATTATATCATTAGTCAACATCAGCGTTTTTAAAAGACGATCTCTCGTGCTCTCCCGTACCCACCTACGTATGCAGATGATCTCTCATGATCTCCGGTACCTACGTATGGAGACGATATCTCGTGCTCTCCCGTACCCGCCTATGTATGGAGACGATCTCGCGTGCTCTCCCGTACTCACCTACGTATGGAGACGATATCTCGTGCTCTCCCGTACCCACCTATGTATGGAAACGATCTCTCGTGCTCTCCCGTACCCACCTACGTATGTATGAAGATGATCTCTCGTACTATCCCGTACCCACCTACACATGGAGACGATCTCACGTGCTTTCCCGTACCCACCTATGTATGTATGGAGATGATTTCTCGTGCTCTCCAGTATCAAAAATAATACATCCAACAACGGTGATTCAGATATTTAGTAGGTAAATCTATGATTAAAAACAACGTTTACTTTCCACACTAAGGGAAATCTAAGATATTACCTGATCATGATCATAGAACAGGACGGAAAACTATTGATTAAACTAATTTCAAGACTAGATACAACCTTAAAAAGAGTGTAGGTAGGTACCTACCGTAGCCTCCATATACCACTTAACATGATGTCATCAAAACCACTTTCTCCGGCTCCTAGGAACAGCTGTAAAACTAGCAATTTACATAAAGTAGTAAAAAAATCGATATTATTGTACAATGGCCGCCCATCTGGTGGCTCGACCTTGAGATATACACGCATCACACTATGTAGGAGTACGCAGAAATCTCACTTTGTCGCGGTTTTAATAAGGAATGTACTTGTGGGATGTTATATAGCGTAACTTTCCGGTAGCACGTTCCTGTGGAATACTGTAGACAATTGTTTACAAATTGTCATTTCACAAAGGTCCCTCTTACAAAAAGTCTTCTGTATATTACAAACATATGTAATGACGATCCCATGTGATGCCGGATGTAAAGAATGGGGTGTCGTAAGAGGTGACTAAGAAACTAACTAGAGAGTGGACTGGAGCGTTCGTTATGCATTTTACCACAATACTGCGATCGCCAAACCACCTTCCAAGCGTGGCGATTATGACAAACCCCCTAAATTAGGAGAGGCCTATGTCCAGCTGTGGACGTCTTGCGGCTAAAATGATGATGATGAATGGTGGTAAGGAACTAATCGCTTGTCGTGCGCGGACGCAGCGGTTGTTGATATGTGTATGACTAGATTTGTATAACGTTACACGGACACCTGCGGTTCAGACACCATGAAGTGATCATGCCTTTAGAGCAGCCTTTCCCAAGGGGGGCGTTATCGAGACCCAGAAAAAATGGGGGCGTTGTGTAAACTCTACACAACGCCCTCATTTTTTTTCTGGGTCTCTTACCAACCCCCTTTAGGCCTGCAGCGCCCACAAGGGGGCGTTATCGCCCACTTTGGGAAAGACTGCTTTAGAGAAATGATCACAGAACTGTTTCAATTGGTTGTCCCAGATAAAGAATAATATTAAGTATAATAAATGGCCTGAAAATTTTAAATGCGCTATCTTCTCCCAGGTACTTGATAATATAATCATGCTAAATTAGATGGCATAACTGGAAATTGTTTAACCATATCAATTAGTCGTATTATGATTATTTACCTAATCTCTTCATCATTATATCCAAGTCTTGTATAACCCCAAGAGTCACATGACTGTGTTAATTAAAGTATCAGGGAATGTTCCTAAGCAGTGAAAAAAAAATCCAATTAGTTACCATTATAGAGTATTCACATATTTTCTAAAGAATCCATTCGCTATTTTACTAACAAAACATTAGTTTTTTAACATAAATGAGTATTTTACAGCGATAAATATTACTATACCAACACTAGGCGACAAAACAAGAGCCACTGTGAGTTACACTAGCCCCACTATGTATACAACGAGTGACGCACTCCCTATGAATAGCTTGTATGATGAGGTCCTGCCGGTCGCCGGCCACTGTCTGCAGAACATGTCTCAAACACCCGTCATAACATAATAAAGACAGGTGATCTATCACAAAATAGAAAGCTAATGGTACCGATTCCCTTGTTCACAAACTAAACTAAATTTAAGCTCAGTGCATCTTTTTCTTTGTATTTCATTAAGAAGAAGACAAAAGAAAAATTTTAGTTTAGTTCTGTCAAATTAATCAGCGCCTGTCACTACTCCATGCAAGTTTAGACGTGATTAAAAACTTGCCTACTAAACTTACGTCAATTTACGTCAAGCGCTGATTAATTTGACAGGACTAAACTAAAATTTATCTTCTGTCCTTTCCTTAATAAAATAGAAAGAAAAAGATGCACTGAACTTAAATTTAGTTTGTGAATAAGGGAATCGGCACCAGTGAATGACAAAATGTTTGTGTTTAAAGTTAAATTATAATATTACTAGTTTTTTTAATCCCCAAATAGCTGCACCATATTTTTCCATATATTGTCAGGAAGTTCTAGAGTTTTAGAAAAGGGCACCACTCTATTTGGTTGTGATTATTAGGTTTGGAAGGGACCCCAGCATAACCACAGATCTATAATTTAAAGTGAAGTTGTATAAGTTGAATATATAATATATATAAGTTGAAGTGACTGAATAGTGCATCAAATCCCTAATAGGTACTTTAGAGGGTGCAATTGAACCCTTGCATGTTACATGACATAAGACACAGTACGAGCAGCTTCCGCCTCAGGCCTAGTACACACTGCGTATGCTATTGTTCCATCGTCAGAGGACAGTTCTCTATGCACTACTATACCGCGCACACAAACAAGTCGTGAGCAGGAAGCGACACAATGTCGAACACACCATGACAATCAGTCTGTTGTTAAATATAGAGCAGTTGCCAACACCTGGTAAACAAATTAACAGTTTTATGAAGATCTGTTACCATCCCAATAAAAGATTTTTTTTTAATTCTTTTACATACTCGCCACAATACGAGTAAGTGTGTGTATCGACATGTTCTCTATAGAAATGACTTATAAGTAAAATTGCCGTCACCATCATCATCGTTATCCTATACAAATAGCCTATAGCAGTTGCTTGCTGGTCTCCTTACGATGATTAAAATTATCTTTAGAATCTTTTCAACCAAAGCCAGGTCACTGATAACGCCTGTATAAATGCTCTATCAAGACATCTACTGGAAATATTGCTATTATTAAAAAAAAGGAAATTATTAATGGAAAAAAGCGTTGAGGTCTTTTTGAGGAATTTTTAATTGATATGAAGCACCCACACTTTTTACCATTATTTTCTACTTTTTAGTTTGGTTTTCTATAAAAGCTTATTTTTAAGTTCTTTAAACTATTATTTATTTTGTTTTTTGTTCGGCTAGCTACAGAAGTGGATTTTTCGTTTTTTTTTTTGTCATCCTGGAAATTTTGGCTAGGATAGTGCCGGAACTTTATGAAATTAGTGTATTGTCATCGGTCCTTGATACGAGTGCAAAGTATCAAATGAATCCGACGTTTGGAAGGGGGTGAAAAAAACGTTCAAAGATTCCGTTACATAGATACATACCAAGCTAATAAAAGCGTGTCAATAACAATAATTGTTTATAAACTGCGAAATGTCTGCTGCCCACAACCTGGCAATAAATTATGTACGACCAAGTTTCAAGATCTTTACGTTTAATTACTATGATCCGAAATCTCATTTACCCTTCCAGGTGCCAAGTCCCAGAGTGTGAGTCCTCCGACTCCCGATTCAATGCTTCGTGGATGTCGTACGCTCTCACCAACGAGACGAGCACGTGCCACCGGATGACCCCCTACGAGGAGGTCCACAACGGCTCGCTGCTCAGTCGTGAGTTCACGTACACGTGTGCTCCCGACAACTTCGCCTGGAACAGGACCATGCCCTGCGAGAAGGTCATCTATGAGGACTACAACAGTATTGTGGCTGAAGTGAGTATGATTGTTGCTATTTCGTGTTTAAATCCTCATGAATTGGGGAGGCAAGGGAGTAGTCGGATATCAATCTTATCGAATTAAAATACAAGGTGTCTTCATTCTGCCAGGGTCGCGAGATTGTTCTAAAGAGACACCGTGACCCTGGCACATGGGCAACTGAAGGAACACGGGTGGGTTTTAGTCAGTAAGTCTGATACGCCCTCCCGCTCCGCCCAGAGCGGGAGAAGTCATTTGATGATTTCCCATCCAAAAAAACGGGCCAAGTGCGAGTCCGACTCGTGCACCGAGGGTTCCGTACAAACCTGCAGGTATTCACGGTTTATGCATAAGGTTTGTATATTAGGATGTTTATGAAATTAAATGTTTTTTTTTTTTAATTTTTTTATTTGAGTTGATCGACTGAAAGGTAAATTGTGGTTTACGATTTATGACGTATTAAAAAAAAACTACTTACTACATCTCGTTCAAACCAATTTTCGGTGGAAGTTTACATGGTAATATATATCATATATTTTTTTTAGTTTTATCATTCCCTTATTTTAGAAGTTACGGGGGGGGGGGACACATTTTGCCACTTTGGAGGTGTCTCTCGCGCAAACTATTTGGTTTAGAAAAAAATGATATTAGAAACCTCAATGTCATTTTTAAAGACCTATCCATAGATACCCCCACGTGTGGGTTTAATGAAAATTTTTTTTTTGAGTTTCAGTTCTATGTATGAGGAACCCCAAATATTATTGTTTTTTTTTTCTATTTTTGTGTGAAAATCTTCATGCGGTTCACAGAATACATCTACTTACCAAGTTTCAACAGCATAGCTCTTATAGTTTCGGAAAAAAGTGGCTGTGACATACTCGGACAGACAGACAGACAGACAGACAGACAGACAGACATGACGAATCTATAAGGGTTCCGTTTTTTGTCATTTGGCAACGGAACCCTAAAAAAGGTGTCTTCATTAAGAGGCACTGGGATATACGATATAGCATAGTTTTTGTTACGTTTTTGGCATATTTTTGTTAAATCTATCCGAAGATCCTACCGTATCCAAGTAAGACGGCTGTTTCGGAGATTTTCTCAGGAAGTACTCCGTCATTGAAATAGTCACATCAGCTCATGCTATAATGCTAGGGTTTGAGACAATTTTAAACAAACTCATTATGAGTTAGTAAAATACTGGTCCAATAGACTTAGTTGCCAATTTGTTTATTTACCGTCATCATAACACATTAGATCCTCATAAAATTATATCAGTTCTGTAACCCGTCCACGGTGACCGTCCAAATGATGGTCATTGTCACGTCAAGTTCACGGCCGCGTCACGCACGGGGGCGCGCGGCTGCCATGTAAACACCACACATTATGGTGTTTAGCGAACATGTGCCGCTATGATTACTGTACAGTTATCATAGAGGGCACATATCCGCTAATTTATGCCTAAAGGTACAAAGCATAGGCTTAGTTCTTAAGGATGTCTTTAAAATCCGTCTTAGAAAGGTAGATTGTCAAAAGTCTATCTGCGTTGGCTGTCTTGTTATGTTCAAAACTTTTCTAGTGTTCCGTTACTAGAACAATGGGTTGCGTTGTTAGCCATCATAATCACCATCGTTTCAACCGAAACACGTTTACTGCTGGACATAAGCCTCCCCCAATTTGGGGGGGATTGCCAAAATATCCACACTTGGCAGGCGGATGGGCGATCGCAGTACGGTGGTAAAATGCATATAAAATGTTGCTCCCCATTCTCTAGTAACTAGTAAGAGACTTACTAGAGGTTTGTAAGCTAATGCTACATAAATGTAAAAAGATTACCAGACTTTGAATACAACTTCGTTTTATAAATCATGCATAACGATAACAAGCATGCCTTCAAGCATGTCACGATGACAAGTTTCAGCGTAGATTTTGATTCTTATAGAGTCCACAATAATGCCTAACTATATTCATAACATTATGCATATGTACCTACATAACCTACAACCATTAATTTCCACATGACTTTGCAATAATCGATAATAACCCACTTACAAGACCTTACGACGTAGGAACATACTGTTGTCCTTCCCTAATAGCCTTCTAAATAATGGACTAAGTAAATTACAACGTTGAATTTTCAGTTTGACCTGGGCTGTCAGCCATGGAAGAGGACGCTGATCGGCACCGTACACAATCTGGGCCTTGTATTCTCCTTCGTCATCTCAGGACTCATTTCAGACAAGTAAGTATATTGGCAGTAGGCCAACCTTCGATCATTCATTGATCTATTTACCTATTCTGAGATCACCAGAATCCTATTCCAGTCTGTCATCGGTTTCACTTATAAACTCATTATAAGTCTTAAATTTGCATTATGCATTTGCGCGACAAATGAACGAATAACGCGATTAGATTAGTGCGGGGTGTCTACCATAACTAAAAAGTAAAAAAAAAAAAACTTTTTACAAAAAATAACAACCGACTTCCTAAAAAAAAAAAACACTACGAAGTGAAAAATAACTTTATTATCAGAAGTCGGTGGCAAAAAAATCTTAATTAAGACACCGACTTCCAATATTAAAGTTATTTTTTACTTTGTAGTGTTTTTTTTTAGGAAGTCGCTTTGTTATTTTTTTAATTAGAGTTTTAGATTTAGTAAAAGTTTTGTCTGATCAAATTATTTGGACGTGCAAAGAGACTCATTATAATATGTTAGTAGCTACCTCCCATATAAATGTTGCTGATCTTTGTCGTATCCTCAGATATGGCCGCAAAGTGATCATAGTGGGCACGCCGCTGGTGGTGGGTGTGGCCGGCCTCATCAAGTCCTTCTCCGTCAACTACTGGATGCTGCTGGTCTTCGAGTTCCTCGAGACTGCACTCGGATACGGGAACGCTTCTATGGTGTTATGTAAGTTCTAGTGTATACTGGATAGTTATTGTTATTAGTCAAAACAGATATGTCGTAAAATTTCTACATATTGTGGGTTCTACTAACCGTCGTTATTCAATAATCATAAGCTGCATTAAAATAATTTAAATGATGGCACTAGCTAACGAAGTGGCTAGATAAATGGCATATTAAGGTAAATCAGGGAAAATCTGTTCATGTGACCTTCACTCTGAGAAGGCAGACCTGTCCGGCAATAAAACTCGATAATGAAGAAATCCCACAGGCTGAAGAAGCTAAATATTTAGGTATGCATCTGGATCACAGACTCACCTGGAGAAAGCACATCTGGACCAAAAGCAAACAGCTGGATACGAAATTCAGATCAATGTACTGGTTAATGGGTCGTAAATCAAGCCTGTCACATGAAAGCAAGATAGCTATTAATAAGACCATCCTCAAACCAATCTGGACCTACGGAATCCAGTTATGGAGTACTGCTAGCAATAGCAACATAGAGATTCTCGAAAGATTTCAGAGCAAGACACTGCGAGCCATGCTAGATATACCCTACTACGTTAGCAATAAATACATACATGAGGATCTAAAGATAAACACTGTTAGACAAGAGATTGCTAGACATAGTGAACGGTATCAGACGAGAATCTCAACTCACATCAACGAACTGGCATCAAAGCTGGTAGGCACAGGAAGTGTCACACATTTCCGACTGAAACGGCATAGTGTAAGCGTAGCGCGCTTACCGCGAGATTTGATCTTGCCATATGAAAGGAACCCCCGAAAATTCCTTCAACAAATAAAACACAGAACGTGGCATTTCAGCTGAATGGCTTATTGTGTTGAACACAGATCGCCAAGTTACAGAAGAAGAAGAAAAAAAAAATGATGGCACTAAAATGCATTTGTTCAACTAATTTCTTTTCTCTGTAAACTTTTCTTCTGTCCTACACGTTGCTTGACCCATTATACTACGTCAATGTGGAATTCACAAGATTGTTACTTGTCTGTGGTCCCCATGGGAGAGACAGATTGTGCACGAGTAATATGACGTCACATTATTGTGATGATGGGGACACCGCTAGATATTAACGGCCACAACTTTTTCATTTTGCGATTTTCAGATGCAAATGTTTCATCACACCATGTAAATTTTCGTCATGTTCTTTCTTTTAAAGACTTTCCTCTTTAAAAGTAATAATTACCTAACTAATAAAGTAATTCATTCATATTCATGTTGCACATTTAAAATGAAGCATTTCTTTACAAACTGAAAAAAATACATATTGTGTCACATTTTACATGTACATGCACTTTACCCTTGTAAACAATGATCTTCCTCTGCACAGTGTGTTCATTCATTATATTCAACTTAATCATTTGCCACAGTTAATTGATTCGCATCGCCGGCACGTGCTGGTTGCATTCAGTGTGCACTGTCATTACAATTGCTTACTTTAGTAAATTGAAGAGTAAGTGTCATAGATGAGATTGAATATAGTATAATGTCATGTTTTAGGTTTGCATTGGCTTCAGTTTTCTAAATAATTACTTGTGACTTATAGTTGCTTGGAGATTTTGTTTATTTATTTTATTTAAATTGTGTTTTTTAACGAAAAACACCTGTAGTCTAACTAAATCCTTCCCTTTTTCAGCTCTAGAATCAGTGAGTCAAAACCAGCGAGTGATGTTCTCCTGCATAGCTGATCTTCTCGCGAGTATCGGAAGCGCGTTCTTCGGTCTCATCGCGTGGAAGGTTCCCTACTGGCGACATCTGATGTGGGCCATCTACGCCCCCCTCCTCATCGTCGTCTTCTACATCTTCCTCGTAGATGAAGGAGTGAGGTGGCTTCTAGCTCATAACAAGAATCACGAAGCCGCCAGAGTGCTGAACAAAGTAGCCAAGATTAACAAGATACAATTGTCGAAGAAGGCGCAGCAGATGTTAACGAAGATGGCTGGTGATAGCAAGTCTCAAGAGGTAAGGCTTAACTACAACCTCATTTTCATAGTAAAATAGATTAAAATTTATTACTAAAAATGAAGTTGTCATTTCAATTTATCGAATGATACTTTATCCGTCGGCAACCAAAGATATAGCAAAATTACGCAACTAACTTGAAGCATTGAATCCTGATGGCTAGGATTATAATACTTACACTTATATCCTGTCGGTATTTAATTATTTACTAGAATCGGATACACTCCTTTTTGGGGTTGTATCACGTCAAATATTATTCTATAAATATAACGCTAGCGTAGTGACCAACTTACGATGACATATGTATAATTATACACTTGAAAGTAACACAACTAACGCTAATTTAGATAAGTAAGACACACTTATAAAAATATTTGGATATCCATGATATTGGATAACATGAAAATTTGTAAATAGAGTATTGATACCTATACCTACACTAATTATATATATACAAGTTTTCGACGGCACAAAGAGATTTTCTTTGTAGTATTCTGTTCTTTGTATTCAGTTCCAATTTTAATCAATAATGTAGCTTGATTATTGTCAGGCAAAATCGTTTGAGGATTACATAGCATCAGTAGTTGTCATTTACCGTGTAGGTTCAGTGAACTTTAGCATTCAGAGCGTTCAACCGAAAAGTTCTTTACTGATTGCTGTAACCAATTGGATACTAACAACACATATACATTTAATTTCCTACCAAATCGTTTCACAATGGTTCGGAATAAATCCGAATATCATTAAACAGAATATTTGGAACAACAATAATCAAGTAATCCTTTCTCTTTACAGGCAGGAGAAAACCCTCCAGAGCGTCTTCATCTCCTCTCAGTCCTTCGTTCAAGAAAGATCTTACTCCGCGTCCTCTTAATCGCGGCCTGCTTCATCTGTTGCACCTTTGTGTACAACGGCACCATCATCAACTCCACCAGCGTGTCTGGTAACAAGTACCTCAACTTCTCCGCTCTACTCCTCGTGCAAGTACCCACGAGAATCATCACGGCACTTACGCTCACGAGGTTCGGCAGGAAAGCCCCCATCTGTGTTGCGTATACTCTGTGTTGTGTGTTCTTTATTTCATCCGCTTTTATACCTAAGTGTAAGTACGCTTTTTTGTTGTGTTTTTGTTCATTTCCTTATTGGCATTTATGTTTATTTGTGAACGTTTTTTGTTTCATTGTGTTAAGAGTTAAGTACACAAAATACCAGTCTAAAAATAAATCTTCTAGTGTCTATATACTCACTGTTTCTCATCGAAAAGAAGTAGGAAATTAATTTACTCTTGTTCAATATGTAGGATTTCATTCATAAATGTATTTACTTAATATGCCGCTTTATAAAGTGCCTTGTAACGAATCTTTCTCTGTAAGGTCAACAGACGTAAGCTTCAAAAATATTATACCTACAAAGAATTCAGATAGTAAAATACACATAAAATATTAGACACATGGCTTTACGACTTGTATCTAAACTTACAATATTTTTATATGTGAACGGCTTGTTCCCTATTTCGATTTAGAGAAATTGAATTTGTTGTTATAATCATTCGTTTTCTGTACGATGCTTACGGCGGCGGCGTCTTAAGAACAGCACCAAGTATTATTGTATTGCACTCTTTGATCGTTGAATTGTTACAAACTGTATTTCTACCTTTCTCACTACCTTAGTCAAATTTAACGAAATCTGTTACATTTTCCAGCGATCTGGTGGGCGTCAGTCCTATTCTATCTGTTTGGCAAGATGTGCAGCAGCTACGGCGTGTTCTCCATGTACGTGGTGGCGATGGAGGTGTTCCCCACCACCTCCAGGAACTCCCTTACCAACATCGCAAACACTGTCGGCCGGCTGGGCTCCGTGCTCGCTCCACAGGCGCCGCTACTGGTAAATACAAGAATTACATATAAGTTCTTGTTATTCCCCCAGTGCTGAGTATATTCACCTATCTAGTTAGTCATTTATTTCGGTCAAGGTTTGGCACTAAGGCACCAAAAGTCTCGTTCCTGGGTCATACCTGTCGCATTCTGGAAAGAGAAATTTGGTCACTCCAGCCATGGTTCATCTTAAGATCTGCATATACTTGCATCAACACCGTCTTGATAATATTGTTTAGCCAGTTCTTTCGTCTATTGAAATATCAATTTTATCATATTGTTTCTTGCAGGAGAAATACATGGCCGGTCTTCCGAGCGTAGTGTTTGGTCTAGTCGCTCTGGGCCCCGCAATGTTAGCACTTTTGCTGCCCGATACTAGCCAGTCAGCACTTCCTGATGACGTCATGGATGCTGAGAACTTGGACAACCCACACGAAGATGAACACACGTTAAATAATAGCACACATGTCGAAGTACCAAGACTTTCTGTTAGTGTCACCGGAGAAAAGTAAACTGAGTGATGTGAGACGAACCATTTAGATTAATTTATTTAAGTAGTCGATAAGCTAAAAGTGCAGTGATTTAGTTTAAAGGATATTTTTGTGAATCTCGATCAGCCGAGGGAAGCTGATGACGTCATGCTACCCTTGCCACCTTCGTTTGAAGTGTACCGAATAATAGTAGGAGTAAAGGATTAATTTCGCGAGGTCATCTAGTTGTATAAAGGAATCTTCTCGTGAGGTTATCCAGTTTTATAAAGACAGGGTTTTTAGTGACTGTTACTGATGGTGACTGTGTGATATTGCGTATACTACATAGATTTATAGGTTTTTGTGATATTTGATTATTGGGACAAGATGTTATAGAAGTCGCAGAAGAGTCATTAGATACTTGCAAACTTTGTACTTATTCGAGAGTGACTTTTGCCACTTTATATATGTTTGCGAGTGTTAAACTGCTAACTGGATAGACTGTAAATAAAGTTATAGGTGTTATTAAATAAATGCTAAATTCTATTATTCCACTATAGGAGCTATCAGTCAAGACAGTGTACCTATTTGCATTTATTTTTTAACACCGACTATTGGCTCAGTATGATAATTTAAATACAAATCGTAACGTAATTATTAATTGATATTTATACAATAGTGTTGTACTAGTGATTGTTATAATATAATAAGCTCTTGTGAACTCCGTGCGAGGATAAGATCTCTGTGTTGTGCGAAGTCTATGTGAAACATATTCAGCGTACGTTCTTACTAGCTTGCTGTACGTCTAATAGTACATATATCCATATCATAATATTGGGCCATCCATGTTTATTCTATATGTTTACCTATTGAATGACATCCAATTCTCAGACCTAATTAAGTCGCTAAAATACGCTTGCAATTTTAACATATTTATTTTTATTCGTCTCATGAAAGTTTACCTAATATTGGTAACCTAAGTTGTTAATCTTTAGCATATCACTTTTCTCGCTACGCAAAATAGTGCATAATTCTGATAAAGATCTTAGTTCAGATTAAATTCTAGACAGTTAAGACTCTTGCGCTAATCATATATCTCTGATATAGTTTATTATTTCTTATCCGATCCAATTTGTGTCTGTCTACATAATGGTACCTTACGTTATATGAAAGTAAAATCTAACCCATTTCATAAATATGTATAGATAAGTCTTGTACTACCTTCAGCTTCCGCAAACTCAACATTCAAGCCGTGTACTTTACATTGTACCCTAGGACGAGCTTATTTTGTAGCGGCTTCAGTACCTACTGCAGTTTTATTTTTAAAGCAATGTACGTAACCTGAATATGTTTCAGACAACATATAAATTCATGCGCTGATGAACATAACGTGTGTTTTACTATTAGATATGTATTTATTGCTGTACCGTCTCGGCTTTTCAACACAGGACAGAGCAGAAAAGTTACTGTTACCAACTGAATCTAAACATAAAAAAACATAAAAAAGTCAGCTTCCAGTCTAACCGGATATAACTGAATACCAGCATTTTACATGGAGCGACTGCCTATCTGACCTCCACCACCCAGTTATTGGGTAACTGATACCCGTTGTTTAGACCGTCAAACTTTTGGGATTCTGATGACCCGTAACGGCAATGATACACATTGAAAGCAACCACCGTTTTTTTTTTCTGATTATTCTGTAAATTTTAACCATTAATATATTTTTGGATGCAGCATACCTGCAGTGTACCTATTTCTTGTTTCGTCCATCCGCATTACTGATGTGTGTAAAGAACTTTTGTAGGTAGGTACTACGTCTCTATTTTGTATCTACAGAAGCGCGTGCGCGTTGGTTCGCCAGTGACACGTCGCCTTCGTTTCGTGGCGCGATTATGATAATGTTGTGATTTTCGCATAGGAAAGTATTGTCTAGCTATCTAGTAATTTTATAAGTGTTCATAATAATTTATATACAAAAATGTGTTTGTTTCATTTATGTTTCAATCTATCTTTCTAAAAATGCCCTTTCACTCAGAATTTGCGTCTTAATCGTGGGTAATACTCAACATGAAATAATTTTATATCCTTCTGTTCAAGAATTTCATGGACTTCCTCTAAGGATGTCTTCATATTCTAGTATGTAGCGTACCTACTAATTTCTACTGAGCAAAGAGCCGATCACATTCTACTGATGATGGTGGTGTCCTGCCAGGGTCGCGAGATTCGTTCGAAATAGTAACAGTGGCCTTTTGCATATGGGCAACTGAAGGAACACGGGTGGGTTTTTTTTAGATGATTTCTCATCCAAAAAAAAAAATTGTGGTGTCCACCACCATAAAGTATTTGTCACAGCATGTGCACACTAATTCCATTTCCTCTAAAATTGAGCCTCATTGCTCACGTTGAGACACAGTGAATAATTTTAATTTGATGAGATAGTATAATTACAGAAGTACGCACAAGGTGACAATTCACTGTTTGTCTAGGTCTGGAGAAATTGCAATACTAAGATTATGCTATTTGCATAAATATAATAAATGTTATTTAGTTGTCGTAACAGCTACTCGCACTCAGACTACACAGGATGCTGAAATTAAACGTCATACAACAATAAGATACATACATAATTCAAAGTCTTTTAATATCAACTTATAAACAAAAGACGATAGAGCTAAACAAGCTCTTTTTATAATAAAAATTATAAACTACACATAAATGAGTACATTGTACAATACTAAGAGAGCAATATAATAATGTCAATTTAAAATATCTTTTTTACTTTTTTTTTTAACACGTTATTAATTTTTTGGCTCTATTCAAATACTTACCTAACATAAATTATTACCCTGATTTCAAACATTTTATATCAATGAATGAAAACCTTTTGATTCAAAACTCTGGCTCCAAATTGTACACTTTCGACAGTTTCGACATCGGTTTTCAAACACCGAAAATAAATAGGTCGATATGTATAAATAACTAAAAAATCTCCTAAGTACACTTCAAAAACGTCACAAAGTAGAGCAAAATTAAATCTAAATGCTATTTACAATGAGTGGTAAAATATGCTATTTACACTGTTTTCAGTTTCTTTGTATTTTAGACTCTGGTTTGCCGATAGCCTCCGCCTCCTCTAGGGTGTCAGGCATCCTAGTGCCCAGGGTCTCGGGCTGCGTGAGCACCAGGATCCCGGAGATGATGCCCATGGTGCCGAACATCAACGACGGCAATCCGGGCCAGTATTCCGCCTGGTGAACACAGATTTGGAAACGTTAGTTTAATTCGCGTTTCAGTGCTTCAGAACTAAATTACCTAGAGCTACTCAATAAACCGCTGTTAATATTTTATCTGTCTTTTTTCAAAAGCTTGGACTAGAAAAAAGCCGACTCGTACTACTAGTCAGTCGATTATGACTTGTACTCCATCGTCCGAAAATACAACCAAAACATAACATCACTTAAGCGTTTTAGATAAAAATTTGCGCACCTCAAAGCTTAATTCTTGGCCCATTTCTATTTTTTGTGTATCTTACGATTCAGCTCGTTACAAGACGAGCGTAACATCACCATGAATGAAGGTGCTGCGTCAAGCGCAGCTGGCAGTGACACTCACCAGTACCGGCGTGAGGGGCGCGGTGACGGACCCAATGCGACCGATCATGGAGGAGAAGGCGAGCAGGCGGTGGCGGTACTGCGTCGGGTACAGTTCCGACGTGTACAGATACAGTGATGTGAACACCACGGAGATGCCGAACTTGCCCAGCAGGTACACGATCAGACGCAGCGTCGTCAGATCTAAAACAAAGATAATATAAGGTTGTACGCCGGTACAGTCTCTCCGTGTCCTTCGTTCGTAACTTATCTAGGTATCTATTAAAATGATCGTATCGGGGATGATACCCGATATCATCATTATAAATACATAGATATGTATCCAAAATAACACATTTGTTATTCAGCCGATATGTTTATTAGGTATTTTATCGCGGATCTATACTAATAGATTAAAATCTTAATAATGTTAATATCAAGTAGGTCGGTATGGTTTTTTAAACACTAAGTATATTCGTACAAAGGATCAGCAATAATCAAATTTAAGTTATTAATTTAAATTGTATTATTTACACTCTAATATTATATATGTAAGATGATACGGGAGTAAATAACACACAATTTGATTTATCTAAAAATATAAAGGTTTAAATTTATTATGAGATTAAAATACTCAAATTAATTGTAATCAAATATTTACACATCGTGAATTCTGGCCTACTAACCTAAAAATAGAAAAATCGACAATTAAAGGTTTTTTACTTCCACTATTTTAGTAGGTCGACAGTGGTGCCGATTCTGTTGTACAAAATTCTCTAAACTAAAATAACAATCACTAAAAGGAGACGGGCATTTCTGGGCCAAAATGTAATAAGTGGAGTAATGGGTTAAAAAAAAGCTTATATTTTTCTATATCAAAATCTGAAAAATCAACTCAATTTACAATCTGGAAAATGAGAAATCATAAAATTAAGTTTAGGTTCCCAAGTAAATGGAATATCGATTCAATTATAATCGATTAACGTTCATACTATTTAAGAAGATGCCTTCACCAGATGATTAATTCAATTAAAATAATTAAATCTATTAGAAGTAACATACTGCACAGCTTAAACCAATTAAATATTTATATAATTAACATAAATTGATCCACGTTGGTTAATCGATTATTGTATGTTTAGTCTGTGTTAACTCTGACATGACATGCATGACATAACGCTGACACTCACTCGTTTCATATTGTTTATTGCATGTGCGTATCGTTTTCCACCCATAGTTTTATTGTTTCCTCAACCCCTGCTTTCATTCTACGGACTTCGGAGCTACTTTCTTGTATGACCCTTGCGACTAATGGCTGTAATACAACAGATCGTCGAGATTTGGATGACGAAATGATATTAGCAGTAATTCGTCAATGGCGTACACCACAATCTGTAAGTACTTACTCACTTCTTGTTTACCTCACCAACGTCTACCACGCTGGCTTGCAATCTTTACAATATTTTTTCCTTCACCATTATACTAACAAAATAATAATAAAAAATAAAAGGTCAGTGGGTCGCTTTAGGGGCAACATTCTTATTTCTAGTAGCACAATAACAACCTTAGGTACAATGTACATGTATATGTACGTATAAAAAACAAACAAATAAGATGTCATATCAAACGTAAATGGTTGTTTGGTTGTTAGAGAGTAATTCACACTGACCTCTGTACTACATCATAGTGTAAACTGTATCACGGTAGAACAGTATTCCTCGCTTTTCAATAATCACACATGTTATCAGTGAACATAATATTTGAGATATTTAGCTGGTAGTTCGGTATTAATTAATATAATAAAGTATAGGTAAACATTTAAAAGGCCCATGTAGATACATTATATAGAACTAAGTAACTATCGGACCAAGATTTTTAAAAGTACTTAATCGTGTTATCTGTTATTAACCACTTTTTACATCTTTTAGGTAAAATGCAGTGACCATGTTTGCCAAGCTTGCTGGTAGTTGGATCAAAGACCACCTCTTGTTATGAAAATAATATGGTACCTTAGTTGGGCTAGGTACCAAGATAATATAGTACCTGTACAGTTTCTAGATGACAATTTAATCATAATTGAAGATAAATAAAAAATATTACTAAAGTACATTTTTATTTTCTCTCCCTCACTCTAGAAATACCTATATAAATTATCATCTGCTTAGCCTTTCCCCAATTATGTTGAGGTCGGCTTCCTGTCTAACCGGATGCAGCTGGGTACCAGTATTTTACACGGAGTGACTGCCTATCTGAGTTCCACAATCCAGTTACTGGGTAATATGATATCCCTTGGTAAGACTGGTTGTCAGACTGGGCTTCTGATGACACGTAACGACTGTCTAAGATCTACGAAAGATAGCTGGGACCAACGGCTTAACATGCTTTTCGAGGCACGGAAGGGTCTTGGTATGTAAAGATGGTCACCCATCCACGGACCAACCGCGGCAAGCGTAGCTTAACCTGATCGGTTAACCCGTGCGGCTGTTATTACTTAGCCACCAGCCCTTCTACAAATACTTATATAATGATTAAGAATTGTAAAGAATAGCACCATCCTATTTCTTCCTGTGGATGTCGTAAGAGGTGACTAAGGGACTTAGAATTGGCAACAGCGTTCTCTATGCATTTTGCGACCACACTGCGATCGCCAATCCGCCTGCTAAGCGTTGCGATTATGGCAAACCCCCCCGAATCGGGGAAGACTTATGACCAGCAGTGAACGTCTTTCGGCTGAAATGATGATGATGATGATGAATTATAATTATATTCTTTATATTTAACACCCCAACTGTATTTTAAAGAATGGGAATCGCACTTCAAAAATCAGCTGTTATGTGTAGATTGTTACGTAACCTCACTTTTCCTAAATCTTATTTAACTCGGTTCTCAGATTGCCAAAACCTGCAAAATTTTCAGTGATTGTTTAATAATATAGTACCTATCAATAGACACCAATTTCATCTTTTTACATCCAGGCCCAAGATTGTATGAAAGCGTATCCGTCTCCTTTGATTTATTCCTGTCAAACGACGATTTCCTATTCTGAAATAGACTAAAGTGACACAACTTAACTATATTTTAGTTTGACAGCACTAAGATTGCACTGAGTTATTAGTTTAGTCAAAATGTCAATTTTGCTATTCTGAGTTTGCCGGTTTTCACCAAAAATTTAGACTATAATAATTTATTTTGACTAAATCTGACTATTTTTAATCGCGATTAAAAAGGTGTGGAATAAAACTAGGGGCCATGAACAAAAATTCACACCAACGCCTCAAAATAGTGCTGTATTTTTTATTTTTTTCTTTTGCTTATATCTCGAAAATGGCGTGTCCTATCGCAAAAATAATGAAATTTTCGACCCCCTTTATGAAACCCCGGAACATTTAAATCTCAACACGTGGGTAATTTTTTCAAACCAAAAGTTCATAATTCCATATAAAACACGTCCAGGCTGCCCCCTGGCGCGCGCCTTCGTGTCTAAAAAATTAATTGCGTAGCGGTCACAAGTACCACGTTGCGAAACCAAAAGAAAAAAAAAACTACGTTGGATTGTCAAATTCGTTTTTAGTCGTGTCAAAATAGTTTTTAAATTTAGAGATTCTTTCTTGCAGAATAGCGTTAAAATTCTCATAGCCAAAAGTAAGGAATTTTAGAGATAGTTTAGTTAGTTTAGTTCGGTGTACAACAGAATCGGCACCACTGTATTACTTTACTTAGTTAAACTAGCTATTTAATGAACTTTACTTCTTTTCCTTATTCATTTTATACAATGAGAAATAAATTACTTCACGAGCAGGATTAAATTCTCTATCTCGAGTCTCCTGTCATTGTCATTCTCGTGTGCAACGTCATGCTCATTAGGCGGCGTACACATACTCGTACATTAGGCTAAGTCCACAACATACAGTGTACAAAGCTTACATATATATATATATATGACATCTATATATAATATATATCTATATATATAATATATATATGACATCTACCAACCCGCACTGGGCCTGCGTGGTGGATTATGGCCCACTCCCTCTCACCGAGAGGAGGCCTGTGTCCCAGCAGTGGGAACATTATAGGCTGATGATGACGATGATGATTATATATATTTATAATTCCTCGACAAAGCGTTATATTTTTTTAAATACACGTATTAATGTATGCTAATGAATTCTGTATTGATTTCTGTTATGGATATATTCTGCATAACGTCATTTAAAAGATTATCCAATCTTTATTGTTGCACACGTGAGCCAATAGGAATTATAATATTTAGGTGTATATACTATCTCCTAATTTATAGATTACCGATTCAAATAATCGTGAATGATAACATTATAATAATATCAATCAACAAGATTATGATAATTCCTTAACAATAGATCTGAAACACATGATTAGTAATTACTGACGCATTTACCGGTTCCGTTGGATTAACGAGTACGATAATAATTAATTGTTTAGTAAACACTTGTCGATACTACCTACTATTTAAATTATTTATTTATTTTGGATCTTCCACAAAAGATGTACACAATACATTGACACGTAAATAAAGGGTAACATCAGGTATTAACCGTACTTCTTCACTTATAGGAGACCACTGCATGCACAATAAAGTTAATAACTAAGTTAACAAAGTTAAAATGTTAATTATAGGAAAAAATTCAACAATAAAAAGAAGAATATGAAAGTCATTGAAATACTTAAATTAACACCTAAAGATATTTCAATTAAATGAAATCTACTAAATAATTCTTACATTCAGACAGAGACTCACAGATGTCTAAATTCTTAGTTTTGGCTAATATGTTATATTGCTTACAAAGTCTCGGAACAGCGGCGTAATGACCGAGGTTAGTTTTTGAGCCAGGGATATAAAATAAATTGTAGGTATGTGCTAAGCCTGGGAATCCGAGTCGGAATTTTAATCTTTATGGAACTCAAAAGTTCACTGCAATTTATCGTTCCATTTAATAGTTTGTGGAGGATGACGGAGTCCAATTTCTTCCTACGACTGGTTAGTGCATTCATGTGGTAGTGTTTCAACCTATCAGTGTAGCTAGTAAGTTGTTTAGCCAAGTTATCTCCTTAGCACAGATGGTAAAGGAACCGTTTTTGGACACTCTCTAAGAGCTTCGAGTAAACTTCGTAATGTGGATTCCATACCATTGAACTATATTCTTGGATTGGACGGACTAAAGTATTGAAAAGCTTAATTTTTGTCGCGGGTCATTTAAATTCCTTACTATTTCGCAAAACAAATGAAAAATAATGAAATATCTTAATAGATGTCATTATTTAAATATCTTAATAATTATATACTAATTCATATAACTATAAATTAATATAATATACTAATTAAATTATTTCAATAGTTAAGTTTAGTAATTATTTCTAGGTGAAAGACTACATAGAAAAAAAGCCCGATCTATCCTTTCAGGAATCAAAAGAAATTAACAAGAATAATGCCTATGATCAACTATTTAATTATTAGAGAAGTCTAGATAAACAAACCCCAGCGGGGCGAGGCCTCTGTGACAGGCTTGAGTTACGCATTTTATCACGGATTTAATTCTCAAATAGTGATAAAAATGAGCTACTCAGGCTTATACCAATTCTATATCTATTCTACCAAGAATGGAAACACGTCTTTCTATCCATCTTGATACCTCTTCTGCCTGAGCATGGGGCTGCTTTCGTATCTATGTAGACTAAGACAGTTATTCTGTGGTCGAATGTCGACCACAAGGCGACCACTAGTGGTAAATTCTGTAAAAATGTTTCTACCCCCAAGTGTCAAATGTCGAGAAACATTGGTCGTCATTCTGACATCGTAGACTTTGCCGACTGAAGAATAGAATCATTTCTTCTCGTCAGTTTTAACATCGCCGTGTAAAAGACGGTCGAAATCTTTCTACAATCTGTCATTTTGTCCATGCTTCCGTTTACAAAACCCGTTTCAATGGTGGTCATGCCACGCGTGCTAACGTCAATTTAATTGGTAAATCAATTATAGTTGATATAATTGACTTACCGAGTTTACAGTTGGAGTACATACACCTATTCCTCAATTTTTGGATTGGCCAAAATCAAAGCGCAGATATTTAAAAAAAAGCTAACCAACACAAGATAGTGATAATATAATAAAACGACACTTACCATCCGGAATGAAAGCAAAAGCGATGTTGCAGGCAGCACTGAATAAATATCCTCCAGACAGTGTGGGCTTCCTGCCTATCCTGTCGAGGATGAGCACAGCTGTGTAGAAGCCAGGGATTTCGATGGCGCAGGTCAGGATGTAGTTCAGGTGCATGGTGTCAGACAGGCTGGTGGCGTTGATGGACAGCCCATAGTACACAAAGGTGGTGGTGATCCACCAGATGGGAGTGGTGCAGATGCGGCGCAGCAACACTCGCGAGCGAGAAATGGCGGTGAAGAGGTTCGGCACATCGGCGTCATCGACCACCTGAAAAATAATCTATATTACTGCGTGCTTTGCTAAAATTTGATATTATTACCTCAAGGGAACCTTAATAACGACTGAGCAGTGATTGCCCAGTGATAACGGCCTCGACCTACTAGTTGTAGATCGTACGTTCGAACTCAGGCATGCACTTAATATTGTTGAACACCACTGTTTCAAAACGGTGAATAAAAATATCGTGAGTAAACTGGCTTGCTCTAGAACCAAAAAATCGAAGATCTACACACATGATCATCATGGTCATGTTCTATCTATTTACGATCCACTGTGATACTACAAACCGCACTGGGCCCGGGTGGATGTGTCCCAGCAGTGGGAACTAAACCTAAATAAATTTAGTAGTGTCGGTATCGAAATAATACATCTACATCTTGATACTGACCTTGACCAGCTCTGGCGGGTTACACAGCGCATTCATAGACTTCTCACTGATTTGTGTCCTATTCCGCTTGGCCACTCGCTCCAACACTGTCCTGGCTCTGTCGTACTTTTTCTGCGACAGTAGCCACCTCACGCTCTCTGACAAGATCCAGTAGTAGGCAATGATAAGGAGGCATGGGATATGCAGCGCTAGTATCATGTATCTCCAGGGTTCTATGAGCCAGGCTACTCCGCCGAGGATGACCTGACCGACGGCGAACATAGAAGAACATGTGGCACTGGTCAACACGCGGTACTTCGGGCCGACGAACTCAGTAGCTGGAAATAAGACATGATTGTAACATTAATCGAATAATCCATACGTGTTTAATAACGATGCAATATTTAATTAAAGACTTGTAGTAGAATGGAAAGATTTACTATAAGTAACATGAATGTTTATAAAGAAAATAAGTGACCCCATAATAAATCAAAAATTGAAGACTACCAAAAATTGCTTACCAAAGATGTAAGAAGTACTAAAGGTTCCGGCACCAAATGTAGTCTGCAGCAGTTGCAGGGTCAGGTACATAGGGTAATTGACGGAGAAAGCTCTGATGATACCGAAGATGGCCAGGTTTGTGACACTGATGACGAGAGCAACACGTCTTCCAAATGTGTCAGAGATATAGCCGACGAAAGGCAGTACCAGCAAAGTACCCACGCTGCTAAGAGTACCAGCTAAAGCACGAAGCCAATCTTGACAACCCAGGTCGAACTGAAAATTAAATGTGTTTTAAATTTCGCGATTGATATACCGTGGAATTTTCGTGATAGGGCAAGCATAGGAGTATGTGATACTAACATCGTAGACGCAGGAGTTTTCTCTAGCGTAGACGAAACTTTCACAGTCTTGTTGCCTGTTGTTGTTGAAAATGTCAATCGGGCAGATGTCCAGAGTGCCGTTACCACCGGCCGGCTCGTATCGGGCGCAGGATACGAATCCATTCGTGTTTTCGGCAGCTGGTATCGCGTTGGTGATCCATTCTGGGCTAAAAACCTCACTCTTGCCTGTTTCACCACATTCGGGAACCTGACATCTGATAATGAAAAAAAAAGGATATGGTCATCGTTTTTGGATAATGTACAGCATTTTACGTATCGTACTCCCTCTCTCTAAGAGGACGTCTAGGTCCCAGCAGTGGGAACAATACAGTCTGATTATGATAATTTTACGCATCGTATGCAAAGTCATCAGTCGTCTTCGTGCACATTGTAATTAAATTCTCTTAAATATATTTAACTAGAAAGTTTACAGCATGTGGCTGGACAGTTAAGCAATACATCTCCATACTGGGTTAATGCAGAGTGATTCTTAATGAAAATAAACAACAGTGACTAGACATATTGTGTTTTCTGTTCCTGATTGCCGTAACACGTACCTGTGCGGGATGGCGGCGGCTGAGAAGATGTACTCGCTCATGAACGCTGACATAATGATAGGAACTGAGACGAGCAGCAGGTTCAGCATCTGGTAGCGGCCGAATTGCCCCAACTCGTTTACCAGCACATCATCTAGGTCCAAAGGCTTCTTGAACACGCTGCCCTTGCGGTTGTCGAACGTGCTGCCTTTCCTGCTGCCCGGGGTCTCATCTTTGCTGTCCCTCCGTTCATCCGCCATGGCTTACAATTGTAGATTTCCACTTCTGAGTTCTTTTCTTCCTTAGGAGCACGCGGCGTCCCGAGCCATGTACCCCGAAGAAGTGAAATGCAGCTCATCGCAGCGAAACATGAGGAAGTCTTATCAGATAAATGTAGAGGATTATAATAATATATTAATTTAACGATAAGCTGTTTAGATTTAGCGATAGTACAATGCTTATCATGGATAGTCGCGACCCTCGTGCGGAGCACAAGGGCATTGTAGAAGCGAGACCAGCTCAAGATCGGTGCAGAAAAGATTTATATGACGACGAACGGTCTACCGTGTGCACCTTAAGTTTGCGTCTTTGTTAAGTTCCTGTTTGTAGTACCGATTCTTCTTTCTTCGTTTTATTTTGTAGTATCGGATATTTTTGGCTCGCATTGTTATCTTTTGCAAAAAAATAACCATAATCGCAATACGGTGTTAACACTTCATGCTATTTGTCAACATAAACTGTTTCAATTAATGTTTAACGTAGATAATGGACGCCAGTTATCAACGCGGACAAATACTATATATTGATTTGTTATCACGACTAATTTGGTTTATCCATGTTCGGGCATTCCATTTTCAGTAAAACGATTAATACATTCCAATAATAATTGTCGTGTAAGGTAACTTATGAATAGATAATAAGCATTTAGTATGTACTTTCATGCTGTATTTAGTTACTAAAATTCCCATCCACTGTCTAGCAGATCAACATGAGATGATCGCAAGACGTCTATAATCGGGCACTTTAGTTATCTGAAGAGTTTTGCGTGCGTACATGCAGTAAGAAGCAAGGAAATACGCAGCTCAAGGCATGGAAAGATCAATCTGAGCAAACAAACCTATACCAAATGACTGGGTGCGAACGCATAATATGTATAACATATAAAACGATGAGACTGTTTAGTTTCTGATCTGACCATGTCTCACTCGCTGAAGTGTCCCAAGACCCCTACACCAGCACTATTGATGATCTAAAGAATGCCACTGATGCCGCAATCAATATGACCACCTCATCATCATTTCAGCCAGTTGACCACCTAATCAAACAAAATAAAAGCAAATACTCGTAACCATAACACCTTAAGAAGAAAAAGTTTCAACAATTCGTTTCCAATCTGCTTGAATACTTCAGCAACACTCACGCTACGGATTTTGATCAGATCAAACGGATACACTGCCATCGGTACCACTGAAGCAGTAGATACAGAAGACCGCACCGAACTGGTCGGGAATTGTCAAAATATGCACACACCAGTCAAAGTGTAAACGATACTGGTAGTCTGGCACCTTTTTTTACGAAGCTTACACTGCGTGTGTGTACGCTATGTTAGTGATCAAAAGACAAAAAAAATACGTTCTTGTGTGTTTGGTGATTATAATCATTGAAGTCATAATTTCGTTTATCATTTTACTGTTAACATTTAAGTATACTATCTACCTAATGACTGGCACGTGAACTTGATAGTCGAAAATAAATACCTACCTTAATTACACAAACACAAATATCTGGTAGCGTATGTATCCACCTGAGTACTACTTATTCGTATTCAACTGGTTAGTACGTAATCCTACTGATGTCTTTGACATCTGACAAAAACTGTCATTTTCATTGTACGCCAGTGAGTCCTGTGAGCCTTTACTTTTTTTTTTCCTAGCCTGCACTGACTGTCCCACTCCTGGGCATACGCCTCCCTCCACTTCTTCCAACTATCGCGACGCCGCGCGTCCTGCTGCCAGTTTTGATGGAACCTATCCAATTCTTTACTTTACTATTTAATTAAATTAACCTACATTTTATTTGTGGTCTATTCAATAAATTCTTTCGGGATCTCCAGAAAAACGTACCCGTGCTGGGCTTCTTTGGGCCCGATCACAACCACACCATATCGCAGCGACCAAATGTGAGCAAGTAGTGGTTACGTATGATTAGTGTTGCCGCAACTTGTTGCAGTTGCGTTGTGGTAACGACAAAATTTCACGTGGCTGCGTTGCCGCTAGTTATTGCAATGTGCTTTTGCTGCTAGTTTGCAGATGGACACAGTGACTTCGGCTGTGACGGTGTCGTTGCGTCGACGCTACGTTTGGTTTGCGATGTGGGCCGCTAGTGCATGGTCTCGCTGTGATGTTTGCGTTGTGGCTGCAACATGTCGGAATCGTCCATACAGTTGATTTTGACGGTCAAAAATGTGGTCCGTGTGAACAATTGAATGTCCTACAATTTAGCGCCCGTTCATATGTTGTCTTTGCGGTACGAGTGACCGGTACCTTAAGCTAACCTGAAAATAATTTTCAAGGGGAAAAATAATTAGTCTCTCCTTTACAGGTATCTTACGTCTACTATCGCGCTACACAAATCAACTCTCGACCTTTTGATGTCTGTCTGGGGGTGGCTGATGATGCGTTCAATTGTTTTTACTTTATTTGATATATCATGAAGAGTAATCTATCTATCTATAACCTACCTAGGTAATCTATTATTGTATCGGTCAAGTGAAAGGTTCCCATCAGTGATGGAATTATTATTTTATCTCTTTGTATAAATACAGTGTTAACAAGAAGTAGGTACAGGGCATTTGCCTCACAATTATCAATGTACCTGTGTATATTGCATGTATATTTCTTTGTATATATACCTACTTATTATACGTTGTTATAAAAAAGAAATAATAAATTATCAATAGAAAAGTTATCATGATGAGTAAGTATACACCGTGACATTTTAATCGTCTTACAACGAAAGCCCACTTTATGTATCCAATGACTAATACACATCCATATGAAAAAATGAACATTTAAATAACTAAAAAATAAAAAATGTATTCATTATGATGACGTATGACGTAGTTTGTTTGATATTTTTTCTCATGGAAAATCGAGACGGAATTATCTAGTCGACTCGTACGCTGGATAGGTATGTATGTTCTCGACCGTATGATACATAAACATTATTAACAGGATGTTTCATAATTCAAATGCATTATTTATTTTTCTTAATATCTATACTCCATTTGTTTAGGTAGTTAACTAAAGGTAAACAATCTTGATATGTCTTTTTATATAAAATAAATCGTATAAAAGACCAACAAATATTATTTAAATTAAGTTACTTACCTAACATCGGTTTAAGTAAATACCTAATTGTAAACATTTTTAGATTCAATTTTTAGACAGTTTTTTAGATAAAAGACATGTTAAGATTGTTTACATTTAGTTAACTACCTAAACAAATGGAGTATAGTAAGTACTCGTAAGTGAATCTACTTACCAAGCCACGAGCTACTGTTCATGTCTCATACCAACACAATTCGTGCCCATACGATAGGAGCACATCATGACAGTACCCATACAACGAAAATAGATATTATCTACGTGAACAGTGCACCTGATCGAATTTAAATACAAAGATAAAACTTTTATGTCTTCGCAGAAGTCAATAAAAATGTCAATTGTCCGAATCTTGAAGATAGTGGTAATCTGCTCCGCCTGGTTAGAAACAGTAACACATCGGTAGCACTAGTGCGAACTCACCATTACTCACGTACGCAGTTTTGCACAAGTTTGATGAATTTGCGTTTTTGAGAATGTTAGCGCCATCTATCGAGACATAGGCGATTTTCATTATTAGCTCTTGTTGCTGATAGTAATAACGCAATATATTTCATGTCTCGGCATTAATAAATTAGAAGGGGTAACTCAAGTCGAAGACTGGTGAAATTTAATTCTAAGTGTAGGGCGGGCGTCTCGGGGACTGTCTTATAATCCTGTGTTAAAAAGGGCAGCCTAGTTTGAATTTGAAAAGTTTAGTCATTTTCAGTGTGGCTCCAGATACATACACAAAATCAGGCCTTTTTCCCATGAGGCTAGGCAGAAACTACAGAACGCCACCTGCTACGATCCTTACATACTCCTCTTGCCTCGTTTAAGTTCATACATCTGGTTATACACACACGCCAGTTACTAGTGCTACGCACCTGACCCTTCTGAAGAACATCACCAGATATTAACTTATTTTGGTTTGCGCAGCTAATATCTTTCAGTACGCTGTACGCTAACTTAGATTAGCTAGCCATGCGACGAGCACATGCAGTGATCTTATCATCTATATATAAAATTCAAAGTCCTGAGTGACCCAAGGTCCTAAGTCCTAGAGACATTAAATTTGGAGGGAGTGTATTTTGTGAGGAGAAGGTATTCACTAAGAAAAAGTTTTTTGAAATTCCATTCCTAAGAGGGTGAAATTGGGGGTTGAAATGGTGAAATTTTCGACATCCATGCGGGCGAAGCCGCGAGCAGAAGCTACTGTATAATAAGATCGGTTTTTTTGTAACAATAGCAGGTAAATAGAAATTACTTTACCATTGCCTTTAATAACAGCACCCTAACATACTATTAATTAGAATCTGAATAATTTTGAAGGTTATGTGAAGCTTCGAATGTTCGAAAAATTTGTCTGCTCAACAACTTATTAATAGTATGCAATTAGCCCTGGGGACATGTCAGGCCAGTTTCGTAAACATCTTAACATGGTCTTCGTAATATCATCAACAATTGCGACAATCTTGAAAACGTGTTCGATAATATTGAACATTGCTAGATACGCCTCTATTCAACTAGTATGGCTACTCAAGAAGGCTGAAAATTGTAAATTTTGTTGAATGATTGTGAGCGCTATTACGGATTAATGTTATCATCCGCTAAAGCTTTAGTGTAAATATTGATAGTGCTTCCTTGCGATACCAATTCATGAAATATGAGATTATTGAGATAGTGCGCGAGCGTTCAATTAATCGATTGATAATATTCTAATATCAAGGATGTGACATTGAGACACGCAAATTTGTTTCGAGCTGTAAACAAGACATGATAAGGACAATTTTCGTTATTGAAAACGTTCAAAATCTGTCTCATCTCGGCGACAAGCCAAATGTCAAAAACTTGTCAAAAATGTATGGAAACTCGAGGAGTTTTTCACGGATTGAAACCGAAATCAGACTGAACGTTACCAAAATTACGAGAATTGCCCTGTGGGACCTGCTGGGACACATGTGGATGTTGGTATCGCAAACGATGTAGTGATTAGGGGCAAGATCATGACGTTATTACGATGCTGTTTGACGACTAGGTATTAGCATACTTATAATTGTTCATTGGTTACTATTAAGTAGGGGAGCGGGGGGGGCACGTTGTTACAGGGGTAAGAAGTTACACGGCTTTTTACCGGGATTTTAAACTCTTTGGTGGACATAATTGGACTCATTTGTTTTTTTATAACATCGTGCATTACATAAAAACGATCAATGACCCGCCAAGCGCCAAGCTGCTAGGTTGTGTGCATGTGTCTTGATTTTAACCAAGTTAGTAAAAAAAATTCTTTACGAAATTTTTGATTCCTGATGTCTATATTCTTTATTTTCTCAAAATGTTTAACCTTGAACGTTTATAATATATCTACCTTTGATGTGCAATATTGTTTTTTTCTACTATCGATATCCATTAATGGTGACTTCAATTTATATTAAAAAACGTGCCATGAGGCAGGTAGTTACAATTTTTTGGGGTAAGTTGTTACATGTAACAATGTTAGAATCCAAAGTAGGTATTTTAGTTTGCTAAAAGTTTACTAAATTAACTAATAAGTATAAATTATTGATTACAAGTTGTTATTACAGACGAAGTTTATGTATTTTTATATAAGATTTAAAAAGGTTCCTGCCACAGTTATGTTATTTTTTTACAAAAAAAATCTCCAATAATTACGATACAGATATTAGAATTACTCTTAAATATTAGAAGACTGTTTAAAGTGATTTCTTTTGTTTATAACGTTTTGAAATCACTACATGGTATTAAACAAAGTCGCTTCCTTCTGTCCGTCCCTATGTATACTTAGTAGATTTTTATAACTACGCAACGGATTTTGATGCGTTTTTTAGGGTTCCGCACCTCAAAAGGAAAAAGCGGTACCCTTATAGGATCACTTTGTTGTCCGTCCGTCCGTCCGTCCGTCCGTCCGTCAGTCCGTCCGTCTGTCAAGACCCTTTTTCTCAGGAACGCATGGAGGTATCAAGCTGAAATTTATAACAAATACTCAAATCTATTGTCCCTTGGAGCTGTGTAAAAATCAAACTTCTAAACTAACGCAATCAAAAGATATAGCCGTTTATATCGCAAATTTCCTCAAATTTTCGAAACGCGCAAGGGAATCAAAACCTAAAGGGTACTTCCAGTCGATCTAGAATTTTGAAATTTGGTACGAAGCAACGTCTTATAGCACAGATAAAGGAAAAAATGCGAAAACCGTAAATTTTTAGTTACATCATACAATAAACAGAACAAAACACAGACATAAATAAAACCAAGCTAAGAAACAGAACAGAACTACGACTCGATTGTCGTGATGGGTGAACTTTTACTTATATACCTACAGGTTTGTACGGAACCCTCGGTGCGCGAGTCCGACTCGCACTTGGCCGGTTTTTTTTTAATAGATAGAGTGATTCAAAAAGAAGGTTTATACATATAATAGGAGGGTGAAGCCGCTGGCAAAAGCTAGTAATAAAGAAAATGATTTATCATTGATGATTTTATTTATTTATCTACCGTTACATCGTGCCCCGAAGATGTAACAACGTGCCCCAAATCGGGGGTAAGTAGTAACAATCAACTTTTTTGGTTAAATTGCCCATTGTGAAAAAATTACATAAATTTTAATAACTTTTCAATCATGGTTTAATAGCTGAATAGACATACTAACGATAAAAGCTATCAAATATATAAATTATTTGATATTTTTTATCATATTGACAATTATCTAAAAATTGTAACAACGTGCCCCCCGCTCCCCTACCTATATGATTTTACATAGAAATCGAAACCTTTACGTATCCGATTCTTGAAAATACTTTGAACTTTTCATGTAGACTTGTCTGACCGACTTAATGATTTTGCAAAGATGTGGATTCTGTTCAGGGTTATGAGTAAAATCATCCCGAACTGCGGAACATAGGTATTATTATGTATTTGGTTACACACACTAGCAGCTGCTTAGCTGATGCGTATTTTTCAAAAACCTTGGAGATATTTAATCTGTCTACTCAATTCCTGAATCAGTTTATATGTATGTACGTGTAGATATTATATGCCGTATCTGAATGTTGACAATCTCTACCGGTAACGCCATAAAAAAAAATTGCATCTATAAACATTGCATTCATAACATAAATTGAGACAGCCACAGTAAATTACCGAAGTACTTGTGTTGGGGCTGTCTCGCTACTTCCCTTACAAATCTAACACAACAATGTTAAGACCGTAAACAATACAAAATATAGTACAAAAAACAGTAAAGTAAGAAGCTATAAAGAAATATTGTAGGAATACTGTTAACAGAGGACATCCCAAATGTCAACGAGTACGCACGCGATGAGGGCCGCTCGCGAGTAGCTACAGAACTACAAGGCACCTGGGGATGTCGGAATAACGACAGCGGTTTCATGACCTTTCCAGACTCTGGACTGACCTGGACAGGGTATCAACGTGAACGACGTGTACATCTCACACTGTCACTTAGTTTCTTTGAAGGATCAGAAATAACATTATTCGGAAAAAACCGGAGTTAACGACATAGCTTGCATAATAATAAAACAGAAGTGCTAGTGGGCTGGCCATGTCTGTCAAAACACCGATGTCCGGTGGAACAGACGCGTCCTGGAGTGCAGACCGCGTATCAGCAAGCATAGCGTGGGATGCCCACCAGTTAGATGGACCGACGACCTTAAAACAGTGGCTGGAACAGACTGCATGTAGAAGGCGGAGGTCAGGGTGTTGTGGCGCAGTATTTGAGAAGCATATATCCAGCAGTGGACTGCGATAGGCTGAGTTGATTGATTGTTGACAGATACTCCTATAGTACCTTCCCACGCGGTCGTTAATAATTATAAGGCACAGGAAACTTAGACGAGTCGGGAGTCGGCTGTCACTCACATTTCTGCGTGACAGTTTCGTTCCTCTATATTGTAAAGGCGCTTATTATATGTATGACGCCACGCCAGGGTTGTTAAGACGCTTCACTGTAAATTGTTGGACTTTTATCATAATTATTTAATCTACGTCTGTATCTTAATCTCTAATAATCACTCGACAGGTATGTATCGATGATTAAGAATAATATTAAGATAAGAACTGATGTTTGATTATGTACATAAGTATCTACATTTACCCCACCGAAGGTGTCTTCACATTGTTTAACCATGACGACAGCATGGTTAAACTTACAAGTCTAATGATATAGGAGGAGGCGGTAGAGTCACTCCTGCCGGGAAGGCAAACACGGGGCAGGGTCCATAACATCGGACTTTTGCGATGGGCGCACTATTTGGGGATTAGAACAGGAGAACACTCTCGTTGCGAAGTGATGGTCCCGAAGGAGGCTGCGGATTGGGATCGTGAGAGGGGTGATCCTGCTCGGAGAAAACGGCCTCAGGGAGGCACCAATAAATGTTCCAAATTCAGTTGGTAACCACCGAGGTAGTTCTAGTAAGGTAAAAATTTCAGACTGCGGACTGCAATTTATTTTTTTTCTCCCGAAATCAATAAAATGTATGGTAGGTATGTATATTTCAATGTTTACTTTCCTTAAAGGAAGCTTAATAAAACTTCATAATGTATTTTCCAATTAATTCGTGCGTAACCGATAGCATTATTTATCGTACGATTTTACCTATAGTTGTTTTTAAGATACTAGCTTGTGTGAAGCTCAGTACGTATATTAGCTAAACTGAAATAAATAATAATGCAATGACATAGGTACACACATCACAAATGACTAGGGGTCAAGGTATTTAAAAAAAAAATTGCCCTATAGACATTCAATAAATATGTCTATTTATATTCATTTTCGTTTGTGTAGATTTACTTTCTGTTTTTGCATTAATGAAACAGAAGAAGAAAAAGAGAAAAGGAATAGGGAGAGCCGAAAGGCCTCCCCTTTGCCCTGCAGTGGGACAATATAAGCTAGTTAGATTAGATTAGATTTTTCATTAATATAGACATCGCAATTGTTGTTTATAACGGATTTTGCACCTTAGTTAATCACAGATTCTTAGTAACTACCTAAAACGTGTTTGATCCCTCGATAGTGCTGGTATATGTGCATACGAACATTGTATAAAGTCAGGAAAAATCAGGACGAATTGTTAACCAAATTGACTACCACTTTAAATTTTCCGTTTACAGCTTATCACCGTTAACAGAACATTTGACATATGGTGTCACAGATCGTTTCCCTAAACAGTACCTACCTATAATATCATCATTATCATCATCATTTCAACCAAAAAACCGTCCACTACTGCACATGGGTCTCCCCCAATTTCCGCCATTTCAACCGGTTCTGTACTTGTGTGCTCCGCATCCAGCGGATTCCTGCGGCCATCACAAGACCATTATTTAACTTATCGGTCCCATCGACAATCTGTTCTGCGAGCAATGTGCCTACCACTAGTAGTGGATGAATTGCCAACCTTAAGTATTCTTCGGACAAGTGGTGCCAGGCTAAAAGAATAGCACCAACCTAGTTCTTCCCGTGATTGTCGTAATAGGCGACTAAGGGAGTTACTAGAGAATTGGCAGCAGCGTTCTTTGTACATTTTTATAACCATACTGCATCGCCAACGCTCCTAACAACGATTATGGCCACCCCCCATTCCCGCCACCAATGACGAGCACCAAAAACAAAAGGGTGGCCGGTTGCCCATTGGCCCAATGGTAGGCCATTGATTATGGTTTTGGCCGTCAAGAACACGTCGAGGCACATACTGGTTAGTTTTATGGAGAAGGAGGGTCTCTTTATAATGAACTCCTTCTTCTGAAAACGTGAGTACAGGAGGTGGACCTGGCAGAGCCCTGATGGTATAACAAAAAATGAGCTTGACTTCATTATGTCGATGTAGTAGTCAGTATTCAATAAAGTCTTTGTGATCAACGCAGTAAAAACTGGAAATGATCACTGCATAGTAAGAACCACAATGTAAATATCAAGCTGGAAAGATCTCGACTGATGATCTAAGTCTTTAACACCAAGAGCTTTCACCTCGAACTTCAGAATCGTTTCAAGTACGTAGGGAGCTTCGTGGAGGATTTTAACGATGGGTACGTGTAAATTATACATACCATCGGATCTATGATCTTCGAGACCTGTCTTACTAAAAGAAACAAGAAGTTCTCTGATCCTACTTTATAGCTCCTGGAGCAGAGGCGCAAGATGTTCCTGCAGTTTACGATGAGACGATGCGCTCAAGTATCGGCAGCTCCATTAAAGGATTTCTAAGTCCTTGCTAGGCGACCTTCGCCGCTTTAATTCAGAATGTATTAAGTGATAGAGCGGAACGAAGACTCCAAGGTTTGCTAGGAATCTCTCTATTGGGCAGAGCCAGGTTACGAAACTGAAGACCGATAATGGCAGGATCGTTTCTCAGACCTAAGCTGTTAAGAGAGATCAAGAGCAAGAACAAATAACCCCATTACCAATATCTGCTCGTGCCAAATACCGCAGTGTCTCAAGACGAAAGTTTTTAACCGGTGCGTGTTGGCAGTGCGACCTACGGCACTAAAACATCACTATGGGTAGACATAAATAACAGTCAAATAAAATAAATGAACCGATTTAAACCTAATGTTATGATTGCCATGACAACCACTAATAAAAACTTGAAATTAAAATTGTAGGTTTATAATGTCAAATAATGAGAAGAATAGTAGTACCTATGTATAAAATAAAAAGAATACATCGAGGGATCAGTTAATAGACATTTACCTCCTTCTGCGAAGCAGTAATGTTCGCGAAGGAGGAGGTGAATCGCGTGAGGGAGAGGCAACCTCTGCGCCCTCACGCCCCTAGGTGCAAAAACAAAATCAAAAGTCATTTATTCAAATTAGGCTGAGAGTCAGCACTTTTTGAACGTCAAAGTTACAGTCACAGTCAGTCCCCCAAAACGCCCGCCCTTCACCACTTCCTAGTGCTTTAGCTGGGAAGAAGAAGTGGCGCAACAAACTCCCCAACAGCACAGCTTCCCAGCAGCACAGCCACGCGGTAAGGACCAGGCCCGAGTCGACGGAGCGTTGTACTCCACACGCGCCTGAAAGAGATGTCAGCAAATACTGAAGGAGTCCGCTAGGGCCATTGCCTGCTAGCGTTGCGAATTTGTCCGAAAGAGTTACTGTGGCCCTGGCACAGGCAATAGAAGAAGAAAGTCAATAAAAGTCTGACACGACCTCCCGCTCCGCCCAGACCGGGAGACGTCATTTGATGGTTTACTACGTAAAATAAAAAACTGCAGCCACATGTGCAGAAAGAGTTTATGCCAATTTTCCTTGTCTCCAACGTAAACTTTTAACTTATGAAAAGCTTTTTGATAAGGAAACGTTTGATATTTATTTTCAAATTTCCATCGCTAAGTTCTGTAACCGACTTTAAAGCCGTAACGTGGTGTCACGCAGTATAGTGCCTATGTTGGGTCATGGTAATGCCTGAAGCCAGAGGTCCGATATCTCACTCTCCTACAGCCAGACGGCGGGTTCTCTCAAAAGTATTGGTGGACGTATAATTGACATATTTTTTTTTCATCTGAAACTTTCTTGAATACTTCTTTTGCATTGCGTCCAGGTATTCCGTCTACGGGCATAACACAATTATTTTTACGCTTATCGGACCCACGAGTGATTTATTAGCTAATAGCACAAGTGTATCAAAGGTGATAAAAATTAAAAATGACAGAATATAAGTTGTTGAAAACATTTATTTAACTGGCTGCTATTCATATATTGAAAACTATTGTTTCTTTATAAATTTTCAAAGATATTGACATCTTTTTGTACTTTGTTGTCAGATTATCTAATCTTCAAAAAAAATATTAATGGACTAAAAGTCTATTTCATATTATCCAGGTATACATCGCACCTTTAGAATTATAGAGACCTAATTTGAAATTATAAGATTTCAAGTTTGACTCTTAAAATGATAAAACACTTATGAAAACTGAGATCTATTATTGTGATATGGGGCTCGGTTTTAATAAGAGTTTTATAATTTTATGAGTCAAAGTTGAAATCTTACAATTTCAAAATAGGTCTCTATAATTCTAAAGGTGCGACATGTAAATTAAAAGTGACCCTGAATTCGTACAACATTTGACATTATCTGCCAGATAATCTATTCAGAATTTATCCGTTGGCTATGCAACAGGTTAAGTATAATAATGCAGTTTTGTCCCTGCATTGCACTGTTTAAGAGTACCTCCCTATGAGTAGGCTATATGGTCTATTTTAAATTGCTAATTTATATCCTTATCAACTAGTTCAATAATATTGACTAATTATTGTACTTATTCTTACTTCACAGTTCACTCAACGAATGGCCCAAAAGTATAGAGTGAGTAGGGACTTAAGCAATTCCTTCAGAAACTTGTCAGGCTGGTGAGGCGTCCTGGCGTCAAGGTAGTGAGCCCGAGTAGGTGCACAAAATTTCCACTTTAGGATTTCTCTATTATGTCTCAAAAACAGGGAGTCGTAGAGAAACAAAAATGCCAAATGAAAGGTCATAAATTCTCTACATCTTTTATTTTGTACACTTTTACCAAATTTAACTAAGGGTACAGAATAAAAATCACTTAGAACAATTAGTGTCTAAAAGAATCACTTAGCTCACTGTTCACTACTCTACAACTCTTTTATTGACACGGCTAAATTTATTTATACAAATTAAAGTAATAAATAATTTATTTACAATGACTATTCTGTAAGTAGCTCTACAAAGCTCATTATCCGGTTGAAATCGCGGTTTGTACTTCTATTGACAAATGATAAGCTTTTATGGGTACAACTTTTGTACAATCAACCTTATGTCAGTGATAACACGAGAATTGCGAAAACCCTTAGGTCTTGCGTGGGTTTGAGCAGTCTATAGTACAGGCTATAGACTGCTCAAAGCGGTATTGAAAGACTATCAAGGGACATTTAAGCTAAAAATAAATAGAGATAAATTAAAAATAAAGCTTACACATTATTTGCTAGTACATACCATTATCTTAACCTAAATTGACTATTAGAAAAATCACGAGCATCGCTTCTTATGTCAATGTTGCTTTCTGACCTTGGGGAAGTGGCCACCACAGGCCACAGTCACAACAAATATTCTACAAGGCATGGTACACTTGTTCGGGAAGGCACATTCCATTCGGTTCCTAGTATTTGTAGTAGTGTTGCAAAGGACTCGAGTCCACAAGTCGTAGTTTTAAAGACTCGAGTCAATTATGCAAGACTCATTGTGCTCAAAAGGCTCGGAGTCTAGATTCAAGCCGAGCCCGAGTCATTCTCGAGTCTAAAAAAGGGACTCGAGTTTTAAAAAGGAATCGAGTCTTAAAAAGGGACTCGAGTTTTAAAAAGGAATCGAGTCTTAAAAACGACTCTAGTCTTAAAATGAACTCGAGTCTTGTAGCTCATCATTAGAAAAAATTCGAATAACTTGTCAGATTTTTTTGTACGCAAAGTCTTTCAAGTCTTTTTGAATGATGAGGTACAAATTTCATCTTCATGGTCCGAGTTTATCTTTAAGACTCGGGTTCATTTAAAGACTCAAGTCCTTTTTAAGACTAGAGCCCTTTTTAAGACTCGAGTCCTTCTTAAGATTTGAGTCCTTTTTAAGACTTGAGTCCTTCTTAAGACTCCGAGCCTTTTGAGCACACTGAGTCTTGCATAATTAAGTCGAGTCTTTAAAATTAGGACTCGAAGACTCGAGTTCTTTGCAACTCTAATTGGTAGATCAACACAGCCAACTTAAACCCGAACTTCATTCGGCTTATGCAGTACGGCAAACTGCATTCAGATTTACTCTGGCTTCCAACCAATGTTTGGGCAAGAGCGGCACAATCGGAGCCAAGCCAAGCAGCTTCTTTCCGAACGTATACTTACCTATCTACATAATCACACAGACCCGCACAAGTGTGTAAGCGCTGCCACGTCTGCCACCGACATTTGAAAGGTCGGCTGCAGCAGTTGGTTTTGTTCCATTTTGTATTGTTATTTACATCCTAATTATGTTATTTAACACACATTTATTTATTTCGGATAGGTCATCAAACTTATAACTAAAAATTGTACCATCAGGATCAACTCTTACATGATATGCGTACCACTATTAATTTACTAATACTTAAACTTATTATCCAAGGGGTAAAATATATACATATTAATTGTGGGAAATATTTATTATTTATTTAATATTCCCAACAGAACTAGCTTTACAGGTTGCCCCATATCGGTAGCGTGGTCTTAAACAGTATTTTTATGTTTAGAAGACACGATGTTAACTGTTCATTCAACATTATTAAACAAAAATGTAATGTTCATGAACATTAGGTATCATGGACATGAACCTCGCAGATGTTGCAGAGCTACGCGTTATGGTTTCAAGAGAGAAGCGCCACTTAAGGAGAACTGACAGTTGTAGGACCACTTGAGGAGAACTGACCATTGTAGCAACACTGGAAGAGAACCGATAGTTGTAGACTGACTGTTGTAGCGCCACTTGAGGAGATCCGATAGTTGTAGCACCACTTGAGGAGAACCTACTGTTGTATAATTATATCACTATGCTAACTTAATTGTCATTCTAAAAGATCCATCAGTATGAGCATCTTCACAAACATTGCATTCTACTCCGCGGCAACTTTTTTCCTGTCCATGTTCTCTGCCTGCTCGATAGTGTCAGGTAGATGAGCCTTCAGCGTCTCCGGGGTCAGCATCATCAGCAGACCAGACGTGCCCGCCATCACGCCGAACACCAGGTAAGGGAGCGACTCCATGTACGCCATCTGGGGAATGAGGAAGGTTACAATAACAACAGACAGTTACCAGGCTCTTATAGCGTCGAAAGACGTTGACATGGAGTGCTGGTCGTAAACATTGAGTTTTTTTTTTTTAGAAATGTTTTGAAATAAGCAAGATGGCGTTAGTTGCCATTTTTGGTACACACCAAAAGATCCTTGTACATACAGCTAAAAATATTGGTTTTTGAAATTAAATGTCATAACAGCAATGGATATAGGCTTCTCCCATGTGGCGCCACAACACCATGTCCTCTAAGCCTATGTCCAACAGTGGACTACGATAGGCTGAGGTGATTGAATTGATTGATTGAACTGCAATGTGCTTTTCTGGATTTGTAACAAAACATTTATTTTTTAGTTTCTTTTGACTCAAGATTATTCGTGTGAATAAAACCGTTGTCAGGTTCTCATTTGGAAGTTCCAGACAATGATTTTTATAGCCAAGTATACACATACTTCCCATAATATTAATAAAACTGCTGGTTTATTTTATCCTGACAAATAAAGGATCATTTGAACAATACTGACCAGCAACGGAGTCTGCGGTGCCACCAGCGCGCCGATCCTACCCGCCATGGAGCAGGCGCCAAGCAAGCTGTGCCGCGCCTGCGTGGGGAACAGCTCTCCCGTGTAGATGTAGATGCTGCTGAACGCCATGCTGATGCACAGCTTGCCCAGCAGGTTGAGGGTCGTCTGCAGCCACGCTAACGCTGCAAGCAAGAACATTTAAAATTAATAATAGAATACCGAATAGTATAATAGAATAACAAAATCTCAATTTAAAAACATGTATTCATTAAGTGCAGCATGGGTGCTCTAGGGCTATTGAATTTACAAGTCAACTTACACATTGGCACAAAAGGCATCGCTACGAGTGACAATGCGCAGACGATGAACGCTGTCATGGTGGAGCTCTTCCTACCGAACCTGTCGAGCGTGAGCACGCTGAGGCAGTAGCCAGGGATCTCTACGAGCGACGTCAGGATGTAGTTGACGTAGCTGTTCCCCACCAGAGACACCGAGTTGATAGACAGTCCGTAGTACACGAAGGTTAAGGTTATCCACCAGAACGAGCACACAAGTAGACGTAACATCATCGTCCTTGACCTTAAAATTTGCATCAGAATAGATCTTTCATCCTCCTCTATTGAAACTTTATCACCCGTTTGAGGAAGTTTCTTTTCCTCAGGTTCTTCAGTCAACAGTTTAATGGTATCTGGAGATAGTTTCTTTCTGTTCATCTTTGCAGCTTTAAAGATAATCCTGGCAGCTTCTTTATTTCTTCCTTTACTGAGCAGCCAGCGGACACTCTCTTCTATAAGCCAGTAGTATGTGATGAAGATGACTGAGGGTGCATAGAGGACGAGGGTATAGGTTCTCCAGTAAGGGACGAGCCAGGCCACGCCGGCGGTGACCACCTGCCCCAGAGCGAATGTGCTGGAGATCAGGTTGCCGCCCAAGACTCGCTTGTCTAAGCCTACCATCTCGAGAGCTGTGAAATAAAATGAAGGATTATTAGTCACTGCTCTGTTTGAAGATTGCGTAAAATAGCTACTTGTGGAAATTACAGACTTTAATTTCCCAAAATACGTTTCTGTCTGATGGCTGTGTTTTATTTTCAAGCAAAATTATGTATCGTATGTATAACAATGCGCGGACACACCGACCACACTGCTTGCGTAGACAGCGCTTCGCAGCGTATTGCATCTCGTACCGCCACCACCCGCGAGCTTGCGCACGCATGTTTTAAAGGCAGAGGTCTATAATTATGACCACACGCCAACCGCGACCGACGCCGACGACGAATAGACGTCCGTTACCGATGACAGCCGAATGCTGTGTTCGTATACACGCGTGCGGTCTGCAACATCCAGGTGCGACGGTGCCAACGAACATTTTGGCAACCCAATTATGACGTCACGGCTCGCTGACATTTCAAAGAGACCGTAGCCAAAGCATTAGTGCGCTTACAGCCCGGTATTGTTTCACTTTTGTCCCGTACCTAACACTCTACAAAGACATCTTTTCATAAGGTGTCTAGGACAACTGATATATTTGGCATACGTAATGAGATCGATTTACAGTCAAAATTAAAAGAAAAACATCTTTAAATTCTGGTGGTGTTCAGCCCACAATATGATCCCATTCACCAAACAACTCACCCAGAATGAAGGCAGTACTATAGACGCCGGCTCCCACGAAGGCGTCCAGGAACTCGAAGCACATGTACATGATGTAAGAGTTGGAGAAGGCTCGGATGACACCTACCACGGCGGGAGACACCGCTGTGATCACCAGCGCCGTGCGGCGGCCGTACCTGGGGGAACATGACGATTTGTTGGTAGATCAAGCATGTGTCCTGACGGGATGAAACGAACTAGGCGAGATTAAAATAGTGAAAAAACTCAGAATACGACCCCCGACACAACAGCATCTTTTATTTAATGTGAACATTTTTTAATTTTCAGTGCAGCTGTGGAAGCTGATTTATATATTTTACGCTAATACTGTGGCTGATGGTTATCGTTAATTATTCATTTTAGTTTGTTAAGTACTAGAAACTTACGTGTCTGATATGTAGGCGGTTACGGGCAGTGACCCAAAGACGCCCGCGACGTGAATAGTGCCCACCAGCGTGCGCTTCCACTCCTCACACGCCAGGTCGAACTGAAACAGGCAATCATTATATAGGTATAATAATTCAGGCAGGTAACTACTGCTATAAATGAGTGGAACTCCTTGTGGATATTTTCCATCGCTTGACATCTGGTGAGATAGTTGGCAAATGGTAGTGTTGGGATTGAAAGGGAATGAACTGAAATAGCGATCAGTAACACGCTTATACAAGGAGTGTCAAACAGACGACAGGTCTTTTAAACCGACGAAAAAAAAAACGGAGGAGGTTCTCAATTCGACGCGTATATATATATTTTTTTTATGTATGACTAGGCATAACTTTTTACCTAGTAGTCCGATTGTGATAATTCTTTTGTTTTATTGTAAAGGGTATACTCCGAAGGTGGTCCTAAATAAATTGGGAAAACAAAATCGAACCCTAAGGGTCGGAAAACAGGGCCTGATTGATTGTTCACTCCCTGATTGTAATGTATAACAACGCATAACTTTATACAGAGTAGTCCGATTTTGATAATTCTTTTTTTATTGGATAGGATATACCTTGTCAAGTATTATTAGTACATAAAAGCCACAAAACATTTTAAAATAAAACCTTTTTAACAAAAAATTAAACCGCCGAAAAAAACTGAAAAGCTAAAAATAATAAACCTTAAAATTTTGAGTCGGCGCTGAAAATCAATGAACAATGATCACTCAAAGCGTCGACTCATAATTTTAACGTTTATTATTTTTTGCTTTTTTCACTCGTAAAACTTCGGAGCGCTCGTCGTCTTTTACGTCTCAGCTGTCTGTTTCTTCATAACTATTTTAGTGTTCTGATTATAAATATTTTCCGATTGTATTAAAATAGTTCAAAGTCGTTATTCCTTTTTAAAAATTAATCCACTTCTGGTTCCTAAAAGTAGACTTTCAATAAAAATGCCATAGCTTTTTTTTTGTGCGGGGAAGCATTACAGTACTTGTCCCGCTCTGGGCAGAACGGAAGGGTGTGTTAGACTATTACTGACTCAAACCCACACGTGTTCCTTCAGTTGCCTGTGCCGCGGCTACGATAACTCTTTCACGCTTGAACAGATCTGCAACCCTGGCAGGCATCGGCCCTAGAGGACCCCTTCAATTGTGCTGACATCCATTTGAGGCGCGCGTGGAACACTACGCGCCGTCGACCTGGATCTGGTCCTTACCGGGCGGCCCATAAGCCCGCGCTTATGATGACTGGGGAAAATACCATAGCTGGGTCTCAGTTTGAAATTTTGCAGCAGTCGTCTAGAGCAGTCTAGAGTGAACCAAATGAGTTTGGAAGTGTCGAAGGGTGGGCGTTTTGGGGGGATTGTCTTGTGTAACTTTGACGTTCAAAAAGTGCTGACTCTTAGCCTAGTTTGAATAAATGACTTTTGATATTGATTTTGATTTTGTCCACTTGCATCTGGTTTAGAGATAAGTGACTAACTTATCGGTTCGGTAATCGCAAATTTTTCCCAAGTACCACTTTAACTGGTATCATCACCTTGTCGAATTGCGTTGATCGAACCGATAAGGTCTTCTCGAAACTCTTTCTCACATTATCTTACAATAATTCATGTAACCAAGAAGTTTACTTGTTGAAGTGTCGACAGCACACGCACACAATAAGTGCCTCGTTCCAAATCACTATGTAGATGTCCTACAAAAGTATATACTTACTTTCTTTACCTTGCTTTGCATATTTAATACATAAAGCCTGTCTGTCTACAGAGAGATTATTTCAAGTAGCAATATCATTAATACTCACTACTCTAAGGGTGACGTGCAGATGTGTGTAAAAGTCGGATAATGGCCCCTTAGTTGTGACAAGATTGAACAAATCGCAGAACGTAGATTAAAACTACACCCCCTTTCACCCAAAATCAACTCCTCTGGCACATCCTCGAATACACCCACGTTCCAACACAAAACATCAATCAATACGGAACACTACACAACACAACATAACACACCCATACACACACACCCGTATATAACGCACACGATACAAATGGTTTTCTCCTTGTTTAGTTTGTTTTATTTTCAGTATAAAATCTTTATTTTCTTTAAATTCTGTCTACGTTGTGTCTACATAGTAAACTTTCGATCACTATTATTAGGTTTTATGATTAGGCTACCGACCGTGGAAACAATAGTGTTGTGGTTCTCATAAACCCAGGAGTTGCAGCGCTTGGTATGGTTGGCGCTGAAGCTGGAGGGGGCGCATTCCTGGGCCGTAGGCTGCAGTCGCTCGCAGCGACCCCCGTCGTCTGGCAGGGCCCAGGTTCCCCAACTGCCAGTGATAAACTCCGGCGGAGATGACTCGCATTCTGGCACTTCACATCTGGAAAATACAATTTTGGGATAAGTTGATAAGGACCGTAGGGTTGTCAACTTTTTCAAGAAGAAGTAGAGCATTTCTGATTCATGATTCCATTTATTATTATTTTTTAGATGATTTTTATAGCACTTTTTGCGTTACATAACATTTTTATAATTTATATCGGAATTGTTGGACCCCAAACATCCTAATTGTACGTCAATATAAAATCAGACGCTCATTTTAATCAAGAGTAGCACTTCATCCGCGACTTTATCCGCGTGACCCACAAGAACTGTGCTTTTTTGGGGATAAAAAGTAGCCTATGTAACTTGGTGATAATATAACTTTCTGTAGGTGAAAGAATTTTAAAATCGTTTCAGTAGTTTTCGAGTTTATCAATTACAAACATACTTACAAAAAATCAAATTTTTCCTCTTTATAATATTAGTTTAGATAAAGCCATAATATTCCTCTCTTCTTGCCACTTCACATTCTTAACTGACAAATGGTTATCAAGTCTCACTCTGGAAAATATAGATAAACGAAATCATTCGCCTTAAAAACGTCTGTTTATGTTACCAGAGTATTTTAGCGTACTCTATTAATGTTATAAACTACTAGCTTTTGCCCGCGGCTTCGCTCGCGTTAAATTCGGGGTAACACAGTTTCCCTTTCATGATTTTGAACACAGAAGAGAACTCGGAACAGAATGATATTTTAATACTATATTGACTGGCCTGTTAGTCTAGTGGTTAGTGACCCTGACTGCTAAGATTGAGGTCGTGGGTTCGATTCCACCCAGGACAAATCTTTGTGTGATGAGCACGATCATTTGTTCTGTGTCTGGGTGTAATTTATCTATAATATGTATGTATTTAGAAATTTATAAGTATGTTTATCAGTTGTCTGGTTGCCATAGTACAGGCTCTGCCTGGTTTGGGATCAGATAACGATGTGTTGGTTGTCCTAAGATATTTATTTATTTATTAATACGCTACTGTAGACGATATCATATGTCTTTCCATTTGGGGATAGAATGTAAAGATTCTGTGCATTAGACACACGCGAACATGCTACATATAATTGTCCATGGGACTACCACGGCTTTTCTAAGTTCACAGCCACCTAAAAAAAAAGAAAAAAATGTAGCCTATAACACTCTCCATCCCTTCAACTATCTCCACTTAAAAAATCACGTCAATTCGTCGCTCCGTTTTGCCTCGAAAGACGGACAAACAGACACACACACTTTCCCATTTATAATATTAGTATGGATAAATGGCAGCTATAAGAAAAAGAGTACAACACTCTATTGTAGAGTACGGTTGCAAACCCTAGGACAGGGTGACCTCCTAGAATCGAATCAGCAGTATTCGGACAACACATCGTGGATAATGTTTAAAAAGATGGTCTGTGTGTAAAGAAACAGCTGCTAAGTAGTTATTTTATTGTCTTTTAGCTTCCGCCCGCGGCTGCGCCCGCGTGGATATCGGAAATAATCTCACGGGACAAAGTCATAGCTATAGTCTCTTCAAAGTTCGTCCAGCCGTTTCGAAGATTAGGCGGAACAAACAGACAGACGTTAAGCTGTTGCTCCCGGCTGTCATTTGTGGATCTTTATAAGTCGTTACGGATCGTCAGAAGTCCGAAAGTTTGACAACCAGTGTTACCAAGGGATATCGTATTACCCATTACCCAGTAACTGAGTTGTGGAGGTCAGTTAGGCAGTCGCTCCATGTCATCATCATCATCATCATTTCAGCCGTAAGACGTCCACTGCTGGACTTAGGCCTCCCCCAATTTGGGGGGCTTTGCCATAATCGCCACGCTTGGCAGGCGGGTTGGCGATCGCAGTATGGTGGTAAAATGCATAGAGAACGCTGCTGCCCATTCTCTAGTAAGTCCCTTAGTCGCCTTTTACGACACCCACGGGAAGAAATGGGGTGGTGTTATTCTTTACGTCCGCCACCACACGGTACAACGCTCCATGTAAAATACTAGTATTCAGCTGCATCCGGTTAGACCGGAAGCCGACCCCAAGACAGTTGGGAAAAGGCTAAGCAGATGATGTTGAAACAGACAGACAACATTTTTTTAATTGTATTGTTTTGTTATATGTAGGTACGGCATATACTTTCATACAATTCATGTGCATTTAGTAAAAAGCTGATATTTTTCAAACAGACAATTTAATTTATTCATTTATATGTATATGTATACCTATACATTAAAAGGTGGTGTAAAACCTTAGAACAAGGCGTGAAGGACAATGACTGCCATCTTTTGTTGTCATCTCCTTCACTTAGTACGCCGCACTTATAAATAAATATTTGTTTAAAAATATAAGTGCCTGTATATTATATATTTGTATACAAATACGCGAATTTCGTTACCTGCATCATGTCCTTGAAAACACGTTCACAGTAGAAGGTATCTTATACTGTAGACGCTGTAATTTGAACAAGTGGTACCTAAGTAGGTATCTACCTACGTACCAAGCTTGTTTCTTTTGAGAATAATTATATAATTTTAGCAGCTACCAGTCATCCTTATTATTACGGCATAGCTAGGGTTGCCACCCGTACTTTATAATAAAGTATTATAAGTTAATTCACATAATGTACTCTATACTTTATGAGAAAAATAAAGTACCCGAAAATACTTTATTTTGCAAGATTTAATTTCTTTGTGATTTTGAAAAGATTAGTCGTAAGTACTTTTTCTTTAAACGATTTTTTTTAATGCAAACTGCAAAAAGCAATAAAAAAATATGTTTTTAAATATAATAATAAAGAAAAATAAATCGTACTTTATTTTTATACCATGTACTTTTTTTCTTACCAAAGTACTTTAATTGCAAAAAAAAGGTGGCAACCTTAGGCATAGCCCATGATAGAATTAAACTAATATGGTTCATAAACTCATATTCAAACTATTTTCATTTTTATATGCTTGGTAAGTTATTTTAAATAAGATATACAATTTTACACTTAAATATATTTATATATAAATATTATATGCGGTCACCAAAACGGATAAGTAATAAAGGTCTTCAGATAAAGTCACAGTTTAGTAAGAACGCCCGGCTGGTTTCGAATAAAATAAAGTTAAATGAATAGAAATTTAATTTAATTTATCAAATTAAATTGGAAAACATAAATTTCTTTCTTGATAAACTTAAAAATATCCGACTACCCTGATATCTTGTCTGTGTTGAAAAGACCTCATTGTGCATCTAAAAATTCGTCCACATCGTAGTCAGGGGGGTATGTGCCCAATAGGGTGACAACGTTGCCATTTCGGATGGTAATGCTAATACTTTGACGTAAAAATAGCCCACATAATCGCATAAAGATCCATAATTATTTTAATTAAATTAATATAATTAAATAAATAATTACGTAGAAGATACCTAGCGACGCGACGTTTAGATTGTAAGATACTGTGTACATACAAGATTACAATTCCGTTTTCAATTTCTCGCGATTGTTATCAATAACCGTTATTTATTTAATTTATAAAAAAGTTACATTTTGACCAGCTGATTATTTAGATATGATATGATAAGCTGCTACCGGCAACATAAGCGCTGTCTGAGCAAATATGTGTTGTTACTATCTTCCGCACTTACACACTTTTATTTAAACAATATTCTTTCCTTTGTTTAAACAAAAATGAGAAAACGAACAAATAGGAATTTATTCATTACAATCTATTTATTGGTAGGTACTCAGCAACTAAGACAACAAAGGGAATATTATTACTGCAATGTCTATTATTTAAAACATGCGATTAAACCAAGTTTTATTTCGATAATGATTGACGACAGTTAATAACAGTAGTACCTGCCTATGCACCTACCTAGTTATTTAAAAAGAATTAAATGATCTACCTAAAAGTATTTCAATTAAAAATAATGTATCACAGAGCATCAAAAAATTCGTCCGCATCGTTGTCAATAGGAAAAGTGCCCAAAAGACTGCCAGCATTGCCACGTTGTATGGCAATCCATCCGTGTGGTGCTGGATGTTAAGAATAGCACCATCCTTGTTCTTCCCGTAGGTGTCGTAAAAGGCGACTAAGGGACTCACTAGAGAATGGGCAACAGCGTTCTCTATGCATTTTACCACCAAACTGCGATCGCCTACCCGCCTGCCAAGCGTGGCGATTATGGGAAACCCCCCAAATTGGGAAAGGCCCAGTCCAGCAGTGGACGTCTTTCGGCTGAAATAAATAGCAATGCTGATTGTTTGGCCAAGAACGCACGTGAAGAGTGAACCAAATACTTGGCAATGTCTCGGAAACTACTTAATACGATAACAACATTAATTGTCTTTGTTAAACACACTGATGGCATAGTAAGTATAATAGTTTTGTGAAACAAAGAAATTGTAAAGGTAAACAGTTTTTTCATACAAAACTGTCTGTTATTAATAAAAATGTTTATTCTTCACCAGAAATGTGTATTAGCCACCGCGAGAGTGTATAGAATACGAATTACTTACGGATCGTTTTATAGGAACAATTGTCCTGCGAGGATCATAAGGAAGCTAACTGGCTGAGAAAAGGAAAAAACAACTTAGCGTACAATGGGCCCATTAACTGCCACTGCTACTTGCATATTTAATACCTACTTTATTTTGATATGGGAATACTGTTACTACGATGTTGCAGTTGTTTACTGTTAATTCTACACATTAAAAAGAAACATCAGAGGGTTAATTACATAATTTACTATCAGTAGGACTCGGTCTCATTTTTGACAAATCCACAACATTCATGGCGTTGTTTACGTTGCTAAGCAGACAATTTATCGAACATATGAAAGAATGGAATAGCAATAAGCTTCACAATCATTCAGATTTTGATTACAGGGCAGGGTGCTGGTAACCGTTCAAGATGCCTATTATCTGCCTGGTTCGCGAGATCTGTTCGAAAGAGTTACTGCGGCCCTGGCATATGGGCAACTGAAGGAACACGGGTGGATTCATGTCTGAAATAAAGTTTTTTTTTTTTTTTAGTCAATAAAAGTCTGACACGCCCTCGAGCTTCGCCCAGAGACGGGAGACGTCATTTGATGATTTCCTGATTTACATCACCCACAGAAAAAAAGATGCCTATTATGGTTCGTAAAAATTAGGCAAGAAAGATTAGTAGTGAAACCGATATTAAATTGAGGAGTATCGTGACTTCAACGACTTAATCTCAATTTCTAGACCCCTAAGTACATACTTAACAAACATACTGGAATTCTGTTAAAGGTACATACTTATAACATCAATGGGCATTATAGGAGCCGCAGGTAGAAACATTCTTGTCAATAAAAATTAGGTACTTAAAAAACAGTTCGTTTCACTGTATCATCTCATAGACAGCAGTTACTAGTAAGTAGTAACTACTAGGTACTCATGGTAATATCACGGGGTTTTATGCCAACAAGGAAAATCGTAAAAAATACGGTAACAGTTCTTCTAGGTCACGATAACAAAGGATGGACTGGCCAATTTGTCTGTTCAACTGACGGAAGCAAATTAAACACGAAGTAGTAAGGGAAAAGTGACCCATTTGTACCTGCATCTCTCGTGTCACAACCCTGCTTATGTTGGTTTAAACAATCATACCCGATGAACATGGTGCCTCAGCGTGGTGACCGCCGAGGGTACGGTATATATTCAGTATCATCGTCATTATTTCAACCGAAGGACGTCCACTGATGGACATAGGCTTCCTTTAAAAACTGGCCAAGTGCGAGTCGGACTCGCGCACCGAGGGTTCCATACAAACCTGCAGGAATTGACGGTTTATGCATAAGGTTTATGTTTATGAATTATTTTTTTTTTAATTTTTATATTTGAGTTGACTGAATGAAAGGTAAATTGTGGTTTACGATTTATGACGTATTAAAAAAAACTACTTACTAGATCTCGTTCAAACCAATTTTCGGTGGAAGTTTACATGGTAATGTTCATCATATATTTTTTTTAGTTTTATCATTCCCTTATTTTAGAAGTTACGGGGGGGGGGGCACACATTTTACCACTTTGGAAGTGTCTCTCGCGCAAACTATTCAGTTTAGAAAAAAAATGATATTAGAAACCTCAATAAAATCATTTTTGAAGACCTATCCATAGATACCCCACACGTATGGGTTTGATGAAAAAAAAAATTTTGAGTGTCCGTTCTATATATGGGGAACCCCAAATATTATTGTTTTAAAAAAAAATGGTATTAGAAACCTCAATATCATTTTTGAAGACCTATCCTTAGATACCCCACACGTATGGGTTTGATGAAAAAAAAAATTTTGAGTGTCAGTTCTATGGTTCCCCAAACCCTATTTTTGTGTGAAAATCTTAATGCGGTTCACAGAATACATCTATTTACAAAGTTTCAACAGCATAGCTCTTATAGTTTCAGGAAAAAATGGCTGTGACATACTCGGACAGACAGACAGACAGACATGACGGATCTATAAGGGTTCCGTTTTTTGCCATTTGGCAACGGAACCCTAAAAATGGGGAAGTTTGCCATAATCGCCACGCTTGGCAGGCGGGTTGGCGATCGCAATATGGTGGTAATATGTAGGTATAAAACGCTGCTGTGCATTCTCTAGTAAGTCCCTTAGTCACCGTTGACGACACTCACGGGAAGAAATGGGAATATTTATTCAGTATATTTAAGTAATTTCACTCAGGAAAAGATCCAATGTCTCAGAAAATCTTTGAGTTTAAGAAACTTTTAAATAATGGTCAACTCTTCGTTTGTTACGAATAATAAATAAAATATTTATTCTCTACTACAGAAGTTATAAGCTAAATGCTAAATAATTTGATAGAAGTGCACAATAAAGTTGCTAACTTTGTGAGAGTCTGGTGCCTGACGGAGGTTCATATAAAAACCAGTATTGTAAGTCGCCAGGGCCGTAAGGAAGAAGATTTTACAAATTTTGGTTTCTTAAGCTTAAATTTAGTCAGAATACCTATCTGTTCAAACGTTAGGCAACTCAGCAATCAGCGTGCTCTTGAACGTGATCATAGTAGCTACTTAACCCAAATAAATAGTCCATTTCACAATTACCATCGTCAAATCTTTCACAAATGGTCTTGAAACATCGTTATCTATAACTTATCATTTATTAGCTATAACTGAAGTATCTAAAACAATGTCAATAGTATTGACTACCAAATAACTTTGTTTTTGTATTATCTAAGTTTTATCTTTTCAATTTTATCAAATCTATTGATTAAAAATGTACAATGCGACTATTTAACCAGCTCTACCTATCGCGGGTCATGGTTGGTTGGCCACCTAGGCTTCTATCAAATTGTGCAAAAACATTCGTGGCCAAAATTATAATACTTATTAAAAGTTTATAAAATTCAAATAGTTTGATGTGATCTGTAGGTACCTATGAATCACTCATTAGCACCTTATCCTTGATGCAGTTTCTCAATACCATTTTAATCTGAGAGTTTAGTTACGAAGACAAGTAAGTGTCATCGCTATATTACATATGTGTATCTTACACTAAGATACACTCAAAACAAAAATACGACTAAACAGATATGACCTTCAGCGAATGACGAAAACGAAGAAATCGAGGGAGTAAAAGATATCATCACACATTACGGAAAGTTCGTGTTACTAAATATAGAGCAAGGAACTGGTGACCTGGTTGTAAATACAAGTCGGCCAGGACAACAATGTGCCACCAGAAACGTACAGGATGCACTCGTTAAACATACTTCTAGGCAATGCAAAGTACTGTTTATTAGCAGACAGGAAGGTGAACTGATTCCTTGTGCATTCAATGTCACCATCTTAGAAATCCGTACTCATTTTTCACATTAAAAAACGGATGTTATTTTATAGATCTGGACAGAGAAAGCTAAAGGGAGTTTAGATCTCTTTGCCCAGCAGTGGATCAATACGGGCTCGTATTGTAAAGATACATTAGAAGGTGCTCCCCTATATGAGTGATGCTTTAAGTTTACGAATAAAATTTTGCTGTGAGTTAAATGAAGCATAAGGATGTACTAGGAGAGCACTCAAGAGTTACAGTATTCATTACCTAGGAGGCTAGGATTCAACCGGACAGCCTTGCAACTAACCTCGCTAATAGGTTTATCTTTTTAATGCAGCATGAGATACATTCGCAATTACTCCTAGGAGGAGAAAATTTATGAAAAATCTAGGACCATTACTTAAGTGTTAAGCTAACTTATGTCGTTACACGTTCATAGGTACAGATTACTACCTACCTAACCAACTCGGGTTTCAGGGATTTACATCGCATTATCAAAACCTAGATTTCCTTGTCAATACTTTCCATTACGTAAGGGCACCCTGGCCTCCCCTTGCACAGCTACAATATAGAAGTTATTTACTGTGTTTCCTTTCAAAGCATTCAAGTTATTTCACACAAACTATGATACGCGGATGATTACCTACTAGCATTTGATTACATGGAATAGTGGAGTATGTTCGGTAAGAACCGACAAGTATCTACTTTAAACAAAAATGCTGTCAAAGTCAAAATATAAATCATATAATCAAATTAGGCTGAGGATCAGCTCTTATCGAACGTCACAATTACATTATACAGTTCCCCAAAAACGCCCGCCCTTTACCACTTCCTAGCGCTTACGCTGGAAAGAAGAGTTTTCGCAACAAATTTGGACCCAGCAGCACAGCTGTCGGTTTAGTTAGATAAACTTGATTCTATACAATAGTAGCATGTCAAAATCTTTACTCATTGTCAGAATTATGTTAACTGAAGAGTATTTTGAATTAGTGTTCAAATATTGTAAACAGGTAATCCATTTATTGGCTTCTGTAGATAGCCTGAAACTAACGTAGGTTGTATTAATAAGTTTCGCACGCATGATAACGATTAGAATAGTACCCATAGGTATCGGTAGATTATGGAACATCATAGATCGGGAAACAGCACCCGAAAAGCAATATATAAAGGTAATTAATAACGGCAGACATCAAAATTGTCTGTATTATCTTGTGCTACATGTTCATAAAGCAACATTATGAAGTATCGAATTATCGAGCTTTCCATCGAGTGTCGGTCGCGCGTGAATGATACCGTATCAGCGAATCAGTAGCGTGCTACAAGCTTATTATACACGTGTTCATTCATACACTGAGCGTGGATACTACATGCTGTTCAATAATAATATCCATACATGGATAGATACTATAGTATCATCAGCCATGCTCCCACTAGTGCGGGTTGGCGAATGTAACATTGTCTTCGAATATTTAGTTCTAGGTTATCATATTATCTCGTAAAGTTTCTTGCCCATTCTTCTCCATACGAATCGGCCTTTTGGGAGGGGTGACTAGAATCAATTCTATTTTTAACCGACTTTAAAAAGGAGGAGGTTATATATTTTTTTTTATGTATGTTCGGCCATAACTCCGTCATATATAGACGGATTTGCAAAATTCTTTTTTTGTTCGAAAGGGGTTTATTCCGAAATGGTCCCATATAATTTTCATATAGATATGATGATATGTTCGGGAGACAGACACCGGAACTCTTTAAAAAATTACAGTAAATCAACCGCAATTTCTGCTATCGCATAATTATGCATTGTTTGTTTGAAATCAGTGCAGGGTGAATACCACAACTAAAAATTTAAAAATAAAAACTTTTTTTACAAAAAAAAACAACCGACTTCCCTAAAAACACTACAAAGTGAAAAATAACTTTAATTTCGGAAGTCGGTGGCAAAAAAACCATAAATACAGATCCTAAGACACCGACTTCCGAAATTAAAGTTATTTTTCACTTTGTAGTGTTTTTAGGGAAGTCGGTTGTTTTTTTTTTTTTTTTGTAAAAAAGTTTTTATAATGTAACTGTAGGTAGACGTTCAAAAGTGCCTATTTGAAATAAATACTTTGACTTTGATCTCCTGTTATTCTCTATCCTTTACCCTTTCCTGAACGTATTGGAAGGGAGTAACAGTCTGTATCCATCGTCATTAAGCCGAAAGACGTACACCGATGGACATCACTTTTTAGAGCTGTAGGTACCACGATATTATTAGTCAGGGCCCGATAAACTAGAACGTTGCAATATGTCACTTAGAATAATAATACATTTAATAAGTGTTACATTTAGGAGACATTTGCAGAAGAGTAAACTTTTACTCTAAATAGGCCACTTGTCTTATCGGAAGGTCAATTTAATATTAGTCCAGTCTGCCCCATTTCCATGAACGCTTCGTTAACTTTATACAGTCATGCATAGATTACAATTCCTACGATAAATTAAGGTAAATTCTTACACAGATTGGTTGATTAATTGATTGGTTTTTATTGGATCGATTATTGAAAGTTTTTTGTTACTTAAGCCGTTAATTCTTGGGCACGCCACAATTGCGGCGGTAAGTCCCCTCTTTGAGGAGTGGATTGAGAGGCGCCACGGCGTCCTCACCTTCCGCCTGACGCAGGTTCTCACCGGGCATGGGTGCTTCGGTGGGTTCCTGTTCAGGATAAAGCGGGAGGAAACGTCCGGGTGTTTCCATTGTGAGGATCGTCTGGAGGACACGGTGGAGCATACAGTGGAGGTGTGCCCTGCATGGGCGGAGCACCGCCGTGTCCTCGTGGAGGCGATCGGCGGCGGCGACCTCTCGCGTCCGGCCCTGGTGCGAGCCATGGTACGGAGCGAGAGGGCATGGGAAGCCGTCACCTCCTTCTGCGAAGCAGTAATGCTCGCGAAGGAGGAGGCGGGGCGCGTGAGGGAGTGGCAGTCTCTGCACCCTCACGTCCCTAGCCGCCGCAGGAGGAGACGCCCCGGGCGTCGGGAGTCGATAGCGGACTCCCGGCCACCGTAGGCGCGAGCTTGCGGGTGGCGAGCAATGGGTAGCTCGCCGCCCGGTAAGGATCAGGCTCGGGTCGACGGCGCGTAGTGTTCCACGCGCGCCTCAAAGAGATGTCAGCAGCAATGTAGGGGTCTGCTAGGACCGATGCCTGCCAGGGTCACGAGATTGTTCGAAAGAGATACCGTGACTCTGGCACATGGGCAACTGAAGGAACACGGGTGGGTTTTAGTCAGTAAAAGTCTGACACGCCCTCCCACTCCGCCCAGAGCGGGAGAAGTCATTTGATGATTTCCCATCCAAAAAAAAAAAAAAAAAAAGCCGTTAATTCTGAGCTAATAATTATTATCCACGTGTATCAAGATAAGAAACAACAGCCCCCTACTGGCACAAATAGTTTATTGAGAGTCTTACGTTTGATTCCCGTCCGTAGCCTACTGACATGAACCCAAGTCTTACAACAGCTTAACGGTTTTATATCTTAGTATGCCTTTATTTGATCTGTTGAAGATCAGCAAGATAATCAGCCGGAAAAAGCGCCGTAGAGACAATGTAGAACTCTTAATTTCTGTTGCTGTACCTTTACCATTTAACAAATTTAATAACAGTATTAGGTACCTATGTTAAAAGTAAAGTACACATAACTAAAGCGAAATAAAGCCAAACATAACTTGCGAAATGTGATTGTATGATAGGTGGTGTACCTCTGGGAAAATTATGTTATATTCGCTGCACATACTAAACTGTTAAACTTAAAAGCGATCCGCATCCAATCACAATCTGAATCATTGTGAAATATATTGCTAATCCATTGCTTCATATGTTCCAAACAGTTCTGATCTACAACGTAAATAACGCATTGATGAATGGTGTTGAACTGTCAAAATGAAAGCCATTAGATTCCCACTGTTAGTGTAAGCTAGACACGCAATTATTATACATACCTACCTACCCGTTAATTCACTTGAAATCACAACAATTAAAAGTACATAAATTTTAGATACTTCCACGTAATAATCACAAAAATGTTCCATCGTTACTCCATGATTAATCCTTTGAGAGTGTTAAATAATCAAACCTTAACCTAATTTTATCAGCTCTTATAATTACAACGAACTTAGGCAATCAAGTAGTTACGTAGGTAATACACGTGCAATATCTTTTCAAGTTGCCTACAATATATGCATCAAGTTTGAACTGATGAAGTAACAGAACAATAGGATCTGTAATTGGGTTTTGGATTACCTGTAGAGGTCGCACTTTCGACTTATGGCCGTAAACGAATAGCATTTCAGTCAGGGACATGAAAAACCTTATATTGTTTGTATATTCCAACCACAGCTGTCATTTTATTATATTTGTATGAAATGGTTATATCAAGGCTAATTTAATTAGGGTGTCTATCACAAAATTAATTTGCCTGGCTGTCATCATCATCATCATTTCAGCCGTAAGACGTCCACTGCTGGACTTAGGCCTCCCCCAATTTAGGGGGCTTTGCCATAATCGCCACGCTTGGCAGGCGGGTTGGCGATCACAGTATGGTGGTAAAATGTATAGAGAACGCTGCTGCCCATTCTCTAGTAAGTCCCTTAGTCACCTTTTACGACACTCACGGGAAGAAATGGGGTGGTGTTATTCTTTACGTCCGGCACCACACGGTACGGCCTGGCTGTAGCATCATTATTTTCGTACCAGTTCCCACATCTAATCCGAGCCTGTGCATTACTCTATCTTTATAAATATACTCTATTTCGATAGAGCATTTATACAGTTACAGTACTGACTTTTAGAGAAAAAAGTTAGCTACTTTCTCTATGTACATATATTATGTACTTAGATATATTTGTAACAAAACTCAGTTTGGGGAAATTGCATAGTTATTAGTAAAATGTGAAATTTTTGATCTTGGCTGTAGGTAAATTTATCACAGTTTATTTATTTAGCATGATTATGTAATTAGCATACATACATTTTTAAGAGCTGTCGACAAACTTCTGCAGTTTGATAAATATACTTTATGTGAGTTATTGTTAAAACATAATTGAATAAAATATAAAAAACAAAGAATCTAATTACGATAGTGTCGAGGACAAATAGTCACTAATCATCCAACAAACTATTCACTTAAATTTTCTTAACAAGAAGTCAGGGCACAAAAAGTCAGAACTTAACAAAAAAGGTTCCGGTCAATAGATAAACAATCTCGACAGAGATCTTCTACTGATCTGGTGACCGAGTGTGCGCTGACGCAGAACTGGTCCTCGGAAGTGGACCGTGATGATAACAGTGCAACTACTCACTGAACCTCAACAGAACAGGAAACTCTTCCTGATGTTGATGACAAGTAAAATTGGCTTTCATTTATCTTAGTTACGACTGCAGGTAGGTATAATTCACTGAGACAGATCCTTCCCGGAGCAGTGCACAGTGGTGAGTGTGGTGACCCAGTGGTAACAGCCGCGAGTTACGAGTTGTATGTCGTGGGATCGAACCCAAGCAGGCACTTTACTTTTTATAAAATATTTCATCACCGCTGCTCTCAAAACGGTGAAGGATAAACATCATGAGGAAACCGGCCTCTCTTAGAACCAAAATTTAGAAGACATGTGACATCTAGCAACCCGCACTAGGCCTGCCTGGTGGATTATAGCCCACTCTCTCTTGCAAAGACCTGTGTCCCAGCTGTGGGAACATTATAGACTATGACAGGACCTTCCCGTCTAAGAGTATCAAGCCAAACGTTCCATAACATAACATAAGATCGGGCCAGTATTCCCGCAGGATAAGGCAGAAGTGTACCAGACCACCTGGAGTTATACCAGTTATACCTAAATCCCAGCTAATAGAGGGTGAGCTCGCCGCCCTGTAAGGACCAAGCTCGGGTCGACGGCGCGTAGTGTTCCACGCGCGCCTCAAAGAGATGTCAGCAGCACTGTGCACTGTGTGTCTTTCTGTATTCAGTTATGTTGTTTTTTTTTTTTGTTTTGTAATGCGCTAATTATTCGTATTTATAAAAAGTTTGATTGCTTGAAAGAGTGTACACCTTTAAGGTAGATTTTTGAGGAACAAATTATTTATTATTAAGATCACATGTAAAATGTACCAAAAATCACACCAATAAAAGAATTTGAAATTTGAATTTTGAAATTTGAAGCGGTCTGCTGGGCAACTGAAGGAACATGGGTGGGTTTTAGTCAGTAAAAGTCTGACACGCCCTCCCGTTCCGCCCAGGGCGGGAGAAGTCATTTGATGATATTCCATCCAAAAAAAAAAAAAAGAGCGTGAGCTTATTGCCATCATCGGAGCACCAATGCAGGCTACGGGCTGCTACTGAGAAATTCCTGATAGAAAAGTCCAATAACACTTTTCCCGAGCTGAGAATCGACTCCAGGGCCTCATGCTCAGTAGTTGAAAGTTACCTTCAAGACAAAAAGACCATCATGGCAATATAATGGTCTTGTGGCCGGATATGCAATATAATGGTCTTGTGGCCGGATATGCAATATAATGGTCTTGTGGCCGGATATGCAATATAATGGTCTTGTGGCCGGATATGCAATATAATGGTCTTGTGGCCGGATATGCAATTGCTGGGATCATGAGTTCGAATCCCGGGTCGGGCCACGTGAAATTTGATTTTGTTCAATTGGAAATTCTCTGTTGCAGCAGGTAATCTGGGATTTGTGCAATAATACAAAAGGCATGTAAAACCGCTTGCAGAGCGATTGTTGCTCATTAGGACTTACCTAAAATATACAAAGAACCAAAACAGTAAACTTAAGTCGTCATTCTGTTATCATTTAAGCTACAAAATATGTTTTGGTTTTTATAGCCATTTATTTAAATGTTTGACCTTTCCTTGTCCGATGGAGCCGCAGCGCCACCAGAACTAATTGATATTCCTCTAGAGCGCGGCATACATCGCTACAGTCATATTATGTAGAATATGACACACTAATTAGCCTTGTCATCAATACTTCCGCTCCTTCCTTCCTTCCCAAACGAGAACTTCAAAAGAAGTTGAAAGATGTATTGGACAGGAAGGAAGGTAAGTACTGGAGAGCAATAATATTAAAATGTTCATAATTTATCGATACACATATTGTATGTTTTAATGATTAAAAAAAAACCACGCACATACCTACATAATCGGTTTTTTTTTTAAATTTAATTAAGCCTTTCTAGCGGTATTTCTTACTTAGACGTGTTTTATAAAAATCAGTTTAGCCGTTCTTCTTATGAAACGTAAAGGACCTTTTAGAGGTGTTCGTTTTAGTCGGTGGTTTTTAAATATAACTTTTTATTTTAACTGGCTATTGGCCTTGTGGCGCTATCAGCAGACCGGAGGATGCTGCACCTTGATATCATGACGCCTTTGTTAGGAAAAGGGTACGCAGATTAACTGATTTTTAATTACCTAGATTGTACCTGGTAATGCAAATAATCACCTGATAACTACCATTGGCTGGTTATCATATCATTGTCCGAAATATTGCGTAAAAGCGTAAGATAAATAATTATAAAATACGCACATTGACGTTATCGTAATTACGATCCCTAGATAGTACATAATTTTCAAGTAATTGATAATAAATTGAAAATGCAGTAATTTATAATAATACAACAGGCGATCTCTGTACGAGGATTAACTAGAAACCTAGAAACTAAACTCATTTGATTTCATTATTCTGGTTAATCAATTATGTACTTACTTATTTATTAATTGGATTTTCTTACATGCACATACATACAATCACGCCTTTTTCCCATGGGGGTAGGCAGAAACCACGGAACGCCACCTGCTACGATCTCTACACACTCCTTTTGCCTCGTTCAGGTTCATACAATTGGTCATACACACACGCCGGTTGCGAGTACTACGCACCTGACCTTTCTGAAGAACATCACCAATAAGGTCACTATATGTATGTACACTGTATATATGGATTTTCTTAATATTAATTAAATTAACGTTGGCGGTCTTTCGATTCGATACATGAAGGTATGGTATAATTTCAGGCACTTTAGTGACATGTAATCTCAAATCAAATCATGCAGGGGTCTAAACAGGAGTAGGTAGAGTAGGTAGAGAGCTCTCTTCATATTTTTTAAGAGGACTAGACCTATTCAAACCATACGAAAAGAGTAATCTTTAAAAGCGAGATGATAGAACCGAAATTCTTACGACTTTCTCCCTCCTCTAGTAGGCATTAATTTATTATATTGTTTTTTTTACAAAATGCTATCCTTGGTTACAACCCTTATTTATTCGTCGTGTAACGATACCGTAAGTCCTACAAGCAACTGAGACAAAGTAAGTCCTACCTGTATGGAACATCTCCAGCAGCAAAGATGTACTGGCTGTTATAGACGGCACTCATCAGGATCACCACCAGAATGAAGCAGTAGTTCCGGATCTGATAGCGGCCGAATTGGCCCAGTTCCAGGAGAACGGCGTCCAGGTCCACCACAACCGCCATGGCGGAGGTACACGAGGGTTCACGACTGGTCTCGAGTCACTCCACGACACTCGTCCGTCACTGCCACCAAACGTGTGGCGCGCGCGCCGGCGACTATCGCGTGTCCGTGCCGCGATGCCCTGACGCAGCAAGCACGCTGTCGCTGCACTCACGACTTTGCGACTATCAACTGAAAAAATTATCGACAAATCGTATACATGTACCTAATCTCCCGTTGAGACGTCATGGTCAAACATGAAATAAGTGGAGCTTATACAAATTCTTAGTTCTTATCATAGGTAAGTACAATCGTCATTCTTTATAAAGCGAGTTGACAGATTACAATAACAATATTTATGTATGGCAGTGATAACGACCACTCGGACCTCTAGTAGTAGGTAGATTCACGTGGTTCTCAATGAGAAAAACTAAACAAACCTGCCACTTTGATGTTAGCGGATGCACTTATTGCATTAATTTCAAGGTCATGATTCGTTTATTTACATTTACATACAATATAATATAGAAATATTAGCTACTTTCCGCGCTGATGTCGTAAACCCACGTATTACTCCAAACATCAGAAGTTATCTGTGAAAGTCCCGCCAAAGTCGGCGCATCCGTTTCGGAGATAAATGAGAACAAACAGTTTCTTTTTTGTTTTTTTTTGTAGTAAGTACTGTATATACTTCCTTATGCATTCTGTAAAAAGCTGTTATTTTGACATTTCAAACAGACACTTTACTTTTATTTTATTGTGTAAATAAAGATGTAAAACAGACAATCTCATCGGTTATTGTAAATTGTAGGTTCATTAGGAATCTACCAGGCTCGCGGCATTGTTCGAAAAAGTTACCGTGGCCCTGGCATAGGGTACTGAAGGAACACGGGTGGGTTTTAGTCAGTAAAAGTCTGACACGCCCTTCCGCTCCACCCAGATCGAGAGACACTTGATGATTTCCCAAACTTCTGCCCGCGACTTCGTCCGCGTTAAATTTCTTGTTTCCCCGACCCTTCCCGTCGCGTCGAATCGCCTACCCGTGCGATTTTCCCCGTTTTTGCAACATTTTTCATTACTGCTCCGCTCCTCTTGGTTGTAGCGTGATGTTATATAGCCTACAGAGCCTTCCTAGATAAAAAGGCTACCCAACACAAAAATAATTTTTCAATTCGGATCAGTAGTTCCTGAGATTAGCGCGTTCAATCAAACAAACAAACAAACTCTTCAGCTTTATAATATTTTACGTATAAATAAAGAAGCGTTCACTGAGCAGGAGTTACAGGTCTTAGGACACTTGACAAAAACCAGAGGACCTAAACAGGTACCTAACCTTATCTATAAATATAACGCCCGTCCTAACATCACTGCTAATCTCCGTAATAACCTTCTTTTAAAAATGAGTATTGAGTAAATAATACCTATATACATATAACATACATAATCAGTCATATCACGTTCCCACTGCTGGGAGTGGGCCATAATCCTACGTCACCACGCAGGTTCAAGTGCGGGTTACTGATGTCACATGTCTTCGAATTTTGGGTCTAGGACATGCCGGTTTCCATGATGTTTTCCTTCACCGTTTTGAGAGCAGGTTTGGCACCGGTTTGACCTATACGGTAGCAACTATGTATAAGCAGTTAAAGCAGTAGCAATCAAATAATCGTAAATAAGAGAGTAAAATCTTTAATTCATTATCCAAATGTACTTACATCGAACTATAATAAAGGAAATAAGGGAATAAAGGAGTTAAGAAACTACGTAAGAACCGCTGCGAATGCGATCATAAATAGTGCACACAAGGATCACAGCAGTAATGCATGGCTGTCTTTATGAAAATCCTTACTACTTAGAATGGGAAAGTGAACTTGGGGTTGAGTCGTCTGTCTAACAGTCAAGACCAAGGAGATAGCGAACAGTATTCCTTGACCGCCTGTGTGGGAGGACCTGTGGTCACGAAATCGGCCGCACTTGGTAATGGGGGCCACTAGGCATGGCGGTCTGACACAGGGCAGGGGTATGCGCGAATGTACAAGTAGTGGTAGGAACCGTGGTTTTTTAGTCGCTAGGGACTCCCACCGACCACGGTTCGGGGGTGAATTCACCCCCGACGAAGAAAAAATTAAGGCATGTGGTAGTTTAGAAAATTAATCTTGACTTCGTAGAATATCGTTATTGACTCTTAATATCGATGTTTATATAGGCGCATGGACAGTTTTATCGACGATGATGTTGGTGGTCTTCCTCGTGCGGGCCGCCATGTTCATCTGCTCAGCCTGCGCGATAGTGTCAGGCAGCTTCATGTGCAACGTCTCCGGCGTGAACAGCATGAGCAGCCCCGCGCAGCCAGCCATCGTGCCGAACAACAGGTACGGCAGCGACTTCATGTACACCATCTGTTTCAGCAACACATTTAATGAAGCAATCGCCATCATCATCAATATTCAGCTGAAAGTCCACTGCTGAGCATATGCCTCTCACAAGCGTCGCCACAACGACCTGTCCTAGGTCTCCCGCGACCTTCGTCAGGTCATTGGTCTATTTCCAATTTCTATGCAATCACGGCACCTGTACCCAACTCACAGCCAAGATCCCTCGGTCACCCATATGAGTGTGTCCCGATGTAGTCTACCTCCACACAGTTTCTCAATGACCATGCGTTCCTATAGGTACTCTTCATCCGATCGCGATTAAACATTATTGATAGTTCAAAAGTGCTCTCTGACTATTTTAAATTAAATAAATGCTTTGGAGTTATGCACACGCTCGTGAAGATTTAGTTAAACCTACCACGCGAGCGAAACCACGGGCAGAAAATTATGATTAATAAATGATGAAGTTGTCATAGACCGGCCAACCAACAGAGGCGTCTGCGGCGCGGTCATGGAGCCGATGCGCCCTGTCATGGAGCAGAAGCCCATCAGCATGTGGCGCGCCCGCGTCGGGAACAGCTCGATGGTGTAGATGTAGATGCCGCAGAAGATCAGGCTGATCATCATCTTGCCCACCAGCGTCAGCATTAAGATCAGTGTTGCTGTAATATTGATTCTCATATCAAATAAGATTTTTTTTACCACCAACTTTGGACATGAAGATAGTGGCCGGTTTTGCGACCATTATTGGTCATGAGCCGATAGTGCACTAATATTATAAACTTTATTACGAACTTAAACCTCGCCAGTTGCTATTTAGTTATATTCGTTTTTTTTTTGCTATCCTTAACTGTCGCACTGCTGGAGAAGTCCTTCCAGGAAATACTGGGCAAGTCCGTACTCTCTCCGCCTTCTTTGATTATTGTGAAAAAATATTAAAGTGTACTAGGTCATGTGGCAGTTATTAACAAAGGATTAGACAACCATAAGAAACATCGTCCATTAAAGTTTTAGGTACTAGGAACACGCCGTCGGCGTCGCCGCGTCGCCCCTGCCAGAAGACCAACTTTTCATAATGCATACAAGCTTGGACGCCTACGTCATGTGCGCTGGGTTGCAACGTATTTGACACGCTTTTAAGAACTACGTGTTTGTTTTTATTTGGGAGTTATATCGAGTCACAGTATTATTCATTCAAGCTGATGTTACCTAGTGCCTAGCTTTTAAATTATCTTTTACTTATTACCAGTGCAGTTACTACTTACGGTTGTTGATAACAGGCAGTACGAGGAGCGATAAGCCACAGACGAAAAAACTTATCATGATTGAACTCTTCCTTCCAAATCGGTCAAGCGTGATGAAACAAAGAAAAGCGCCGGGTATCTCCACGAGTGACGTCAACACGAAGTTAAGGTACTTGTTGCCCATCAGCGACACTGCGTTAATGGTCAGTCCGTAGTAGATCATCGTCACCGATATCCACCAGAACGACACCACGCCCATCCGGGTCAGGATGGTCCTTGACCGCAACACTTGAGTAAGCAAAGAAGGTTCCTTCTTCTCTGGTTCGGGAAAAGGTTTCTCTCTCTTAACAGCAATTACTGGCTTCTTAGGTGGACCGTGAGTTAACATGTTCATTGTATTGGGTAAAAGTGTCACCCTGTTGATCCTTGCAATTTTGATAATTATCCTAACTGCTTCATCCCTCTTTCCTTTGGCTATGAGCCAGCGCACACTCTCTTCTACAAATAAGTAATAGAAGATAAAGAGCAAGGATGGGGAGAAGATGACTAGCGTGTAGGTCCTCCAGTAGGGCAAGGCCCAGGCGGACACGCCGGCCAGCACCTGTCCCATCGCGTAAGTGCAGTGTATTATGTTGCCGCCGATCACTCTTCTCTTCAGGCCCACTATCTCGAGAGCTGAAATAAACAATATTGAGAATAGATAGAAACTCAAACTATACAAGGACTCTCTCTATTTAAGGACAAAGCAAGAAAAACCTACTACTCACTAACCTTAGACATTATTATTTATTTTGACTTAGCTACAATTAATCTCGACTTTAGTTTTAAAAAGCTGATTTATCTAGACACTCGGTAGCGTGTCAAGCCAAGTTCAAGTATCAGAACTGGCGAGCAGCACCGTGTGTTATATTACACGAGCCACTTTTGACCCCCTCATAACTCAAAAACTGTTTCACATAAACGTGTCTTTGGCGCATAGATTGAGACTTGCGAGATACATATGTGCTTCAAATTCATAAACACATCTCAAACGGTTATTTAGATATTAACGTCCAAAAATTTTTATTACTGACTGACCTATAGATCAAAACTCTAACCTAGTTTCAGATGACCTAGAAAGTTAAAATTCGGCATGCAGATAGGTAATTTGGTGAATACTAGGGAATAAATCAGAAACTGGTAAATTTCTATCATTTTTAGGGTTCCGCACCTCAAAAGGAAAAAGCGGAACCCTTATAGGATCACTTTGTTGTCCGTCCGTCCGTCCGTCCGTCCGTCCGTCCGTCTGTTAAGACCCTTTTTCTCAGGAACGCGTGGAGGTATCAAGCTGAAATTTATATGAAATACTCAAATCTACTGTTCCTTGGAGCTGTGAAAAAATCAAACTTCTAAGCTAACGCAATCAAAAGATATAGCCGTTTATGCCACAAATTTCTGCAAATTTTCGAAACTCGCAAGGGAATCAAAACCTAAAGGGTACTTCCAGTCGATCTAGAATTTTGAAATTTGGTACGAAGCAACGTCTTATAGCACAGATAAAGGAAAAATTGCGAAAACCGTAAATTTTTAGTTACATCATATAATAAAAATATTTTTTTTTTTTTTTTTAACTTTATACCTACAGGTTTGTACGGAACCCTCGGTGCGCGAGTCCGACTCGCACTTGGCCGGTTTTATTATAATTTTTCACTTAATTGATTCTATTAGGAACACTTATAACAAAAACCATTTGGTATTAATTTTGTTATGAATACCTACTAATAACGTATATACAAAAAGTAATGATATCCAATCAAAAACATAAATGTGAAATGAGAGCCAAGTTCAATATTATGATTATGAAAACTTGACATCATTTAAAATCTGAAATTTCTTGACATCATATTTAAAACTGTTTGACATTATATTTAACGCTTTTTAGACATCGTATTTTTAAAGCTGTTTGGCATTTTAATTATATTGTTTTTTTTTTTTTTTGACGTTGCACTAGACATTATAATTATATTATTTTCGATCTTTATTCTTGAAATTTTATGTAAATTGCATGTATATTCAACACAATGTAAATTGTTCAGGAATAAATGAAATGAAATGAAAATTATATATGCCTTGGTTGTTGACTTCAACGACAAAAGAAGTGAGACCTAAATGGGTGCCAAGTTCAATGGTCAGTCCTGAAATTTATTTATAACTATATAAAATATCAATTCTTCTTATAACTTAGGATAATGTATTGTAGCCTAAGGTCTGCCTTAGCTAGTTTTCATAAATACGAATTATATTATAGCCTTTGCAAGTTCTAAACCTGTTACTTGTCGGTTCTTATTTTATTATTCCGAATATTTGGCTTGCTGGTAGAAACTAGCCATCGAACATCCTCTTCTCTAAGAAGTATCCCTTCCTTTTGACATTATAATGCTGCCCCAGTACAACTGATAACAAGTTATGCAGAGAGTTTTAATTATTGGACAAACTGTGATTTGTTAGACGATAGTTTCAATTACATAATTCATATAAGTACAGACTGTGTTTTTTTTTTTAAATGTTAGCTTTAATTATTGTAAAAACTGTGGTTTGTGATGATTGAATAAAAATAAATACAAAACATACAAGCACATTTCTTACCATCAGTACTTTTGCACCTTCTAGCACTACATGTATGTAGATATATATTTAGACCAGGTGAATTGGGATTGGGGATCATTATGGACGAAGCCAGAAAAAGGAGGAATATAATATTGTACCTATAATAAATGCGGTGCTGTAAGTGCCGTTACCGACGAGAGCTTCGATGAACTCCAACAGCAAGTACAGTAAGTAGTGGTCACAGAAGGCTCGCAGCATGCCGAAGATTGCCGGAAGCACCGCCGTGCCGATCAGCGCGAAACGGCGGCCGAACCTGGCGCGATGGTGCAAATGCTGAGCGATGGCTGTATTGCGTGGATATGACGCATATTTTCACCTAACTTGTTATTTGTAGTGTTTGTGTTCTTTCTCTGCATCATGTTTACCGCAAATACATGTGAGTATTTTCTTTCTTTCTTTGTTTCCAAATCTTATGGTTTTTATTTCTGACTAGTTTCTGCCCGCAATTACGCTGGCGTGAAATTTCAGCCCTGAACTTTCGGACTTTTTTCTATTTGTTCTTAGGAGCCGAACAATAAGAAATAAGTCGCAGCGTAATGTTAAATAGCCTGGGTTTCCTCAAGAAGAAGAAGAATTTATTAAATCCGACTGGTTTCGTTTCAGGGATTAGTGCGTTCAAACAAACAATCAAAATCGAAAAAAACAAGAATAATGGGAAGCTTTGCACGTTGTGGACTGAAGATTTTTCATAGTAGCTATATATTTTTAATAGCTTCTGCCCGCGTCTTCGTCCGCGTTAAATTTCATGCTCTCCGACCCTTCCCGTCGCATCGAATCGCTCGTGCGTACGCAACAGAAGCTCTCAAAAGAATACATTTTCCCCGTTTTTTCAACATGTTTCTTTGCTGCTCCGCTCCTTTTGGTTGTAGCGTGATGTTATATAGCCGATAAATAGGCTATCCAACACAAAAAAAAAAAATGTTTCAATTCCAATCAGTAGTTCCAGAGATTAAAGCGTTCAGCCAAACAAACTCTTCAGCTTTATAATATGAGTATAGAATTATAGATGATATGAAAACGTCTTATCACTCGATGTCGGAACTACCGTACGCCTTACACGATACTGAGTTCAATATTTATAAGCGGTTGAAATATAACATGTTTTAACATGTTATATTTCAACCGCTTATAGCATCGAGTGTTTTGTACTAGAGTAATGGTTGAGCATCCAAGAGATAGATTATATTTATAACAATGCATATGTGGTGACACTGATTGTACACGCACATTCGCGCGACCCTCTATTTTTCACTATTTGTGTCTAAATTCCAATTCGTATAGTGCAAAACATGTTTTGCTAGACTCTGATGTTCCTATCAAGAGTTGACAAAGCACTACTAGAACCTAAAGAGAAACAACAAAAATATTGCCCAAATTATGGTCAGAAATTAATATGAAGTGGGAATATAGAAAATAATAGCAAAAAATACAGATATCGTCTCATATTGGCTGTAAATATGCTCTGAAATAAATATAATCTTAAAGAAGAGAGAGAAAGATTGCATCTAAAGAATTCCACAGGAAGACATATTGATATCTTCTTATAGATAACTTTTGTCGAATCTTTCTCCATAGAGAGCTATGTTTTGGAACGGACAACTAGAACGGACCTAAAAAAAGAGGGATGTAATTTTACATTATAAAGATGTGAAGCATGCAAGGTCCCACAATGTAGTTTTTGTACATGAACTATTCACACCGATACACTAGATTCACCAATCGCTGCCTCTACGCACTGCGCCACAGCAGCGCCAGTATTTTACGTTAATTTTTAATTAAAAATATATTTTCGTTAAAAAAAAATTGAAAAAACTCACGCATCTGATATGGTGGCAGTGGAAGGTATCGCCATGAACACGCCGACATTGTGGATGGTGCCCACCAGCGTGCGCTTCCACTCCTGACACGCCAGATCGTACTGAGAATAAGAATGTCATCCAATAACTATGATACTGTCTACGCTAACTTAATAACAACTAGTAGGTATAATTATGCTGATACCCTAAGGCCAACACTGCACAAGCAAGAAACAAAAAAGATTGACTGCGTGTAGGTCTGGTTGACTTGCTAAGGGAATCTTCCCGTGTCACCATAAAATTTTGCTCGTAGATTTTGAGAAAACGCTGGGCATATGATGATTTAGTGATTACAGAATTGACAGACACGGCACGTTCACCTCTGGAACAATGGTGTATTGATTCTCGTAGACCCAGGAGTGGCAGCGTATGCTCTGGTTGGAGAAACTGGCTGGCTCGCATTTATCACCAATCGCAACTTTTCGATGGCAGTCGTATCCGGTGGATGGTAATGCAAACTGTCCCCAACCATTAGTCTCAAACTTTTCTGGAGACGACTCGCATTGTGGCACTCTGCATCTAAACAAGAGATTGGATAATAAACAGGAAGCAGTTACCTGCAGCGCTACCGGCTGGTGACTATTTCATATGGATGTACCTGAATTATTACCTAACATTATTTATATTATCTCTTAGAAATACCTAGGTAACTACTTAATCCTGCGTCTGAGTGTTCAGCTGTGGCAAGTGTTTCTATGGCAAAGTAACTAGACAAGTCCATTTTACAGGCAAAGGCTTCTAGAATTATCTGGATACATTTTTTTTGGCTGAATAGTTGTCTGGGAAACGGTTGCCATGGTCACGTGATTCGTAGGAATGAGGAAAATTTCGTGAGGAAAGTATTGAGTAGATATGAATGTCGATGACTATAAGAGTAGAGGGATACCAAAGTAACGATGGATGGACTGTGTGGATTGATGAATGAATGATTGAATGATGATGATTAATCGTATGATAACACTCACCTATATTCGACACTTCCAGCATTAAATATGTACTGGCAGTTGTACACACTGGTGAATATGATGGCTACTCCCAAGTAGAAGTACACGAATTTCTGATAGCGGCCGAAATCGCCCAACTCAGGCAGTATGGCGTCTAAATCTAGCGGGATCGGCTCCTCCTGGGACTTGATACCATTTCGGTTCGACATGCCTATCGGCACACCTGGGCCCACTGCTGCACGCAGCTGAGTCTGAATTGATCAGACGCGTCGGGAGAATATGTGAACATTATAGTTATACAAGCAGGGACACAAGCAGCGGGAACATCGAAATGACAATTTTGACCTCAACTTCAACTCTTCATTAAACGCTTTTGTGGATGCCAATTTAAGCAATATTTACTATTTTTGTAGCTACTTGAAAGTTTGTAATTCTGTCAAATGTGACGACTACGACCGCTGACAGCTGAAGATAGCAATGAAGGTATCATAAAATACTCTTTGAATGAAGGTTCTATACACTGTTCATAACATAAATGTTTGTATTGATGTCGTTATTTCTAAAGGATTATTTGTTCCGCGTGGTGTCAGACATAAAGAATAGCACCATCTCATTTCTTCCCATGGGTGTCGTAAGAGGCCACTAAGGGACTTACTAGAGAATGTTTAGCAGCGTTCTCTATGCATTTTACCACCATATTGTGGAACAATACAAAAGTGTCTCAAGACAAAAGTCTTTGACCAGTGTGTGTTGCCAGTGATGACATATGGCTGTGAGACGTGGACGCTCACAATGGGCCTCATAAGAAGACTCAAAGTCACTAAAAGAGCAATGGAGAGGGCTATGCTTGGAGTTTCCCTACGCGATCGAATCAGAAATGAAGAAATCCGTAGGAAAACCAAGGTGACCGACATAACCCGAAGAATTGCCAAACTTAAGTGGCAGTGGGCAAGGCACATTGCTCGCAGAACAGATGGCCGATGGGGCCGGAAAGTTCTGGAGTGGCGACCGCGTACTGGAAGACGGAGCGTTGGAAGGCCTCCCACAAGATGGACCGATGACCTGAAGGCCGCAGGAATACGTTGGATGCTAGAAGCAGAGAACAGGTCGAAGTGGCGGTGCTTGGGGGTGGCTTATGTCCAGCAGTGGACGTCTTTCGGCTGAAATGATATGATGACGATTGCGAATCGCCAACCTGCCTGCCTGTGTCCAGCAATGGACGTCATTGGGCTGTAATGACGATGAAAACGGTTATTTCTAAAGGGTTGCACGAATGTGTTGTTTTTCCTTTGATTAGAGGTAGACACACGTGTCTCCCGCCAACGATTGTACGGTGTACCTACCAACTTTGTTTATTAAGACGGATTAACATGATGATAAGCCACTTATTCATTGAATGGCTCTCTTCCCACTTGTAGGTACTCCAATGTTATGTGGAAAGTGGTATAGTTTTAATTGGAATTAAATAACTAAATACCTGCTTAACATACTTACCTTTATCAGTTACATTTTGAAGCGCTTTTCCATTACCTGATCTGCATAGCGTGTAGGCATCTATGTAGGAAGACGTCCGTTTGTTGTTTCGGTCGATCAGTGAAGCAACTTTTCTACTAACTGTCAACCTTTCCAGTACGGCACTAGCTGCACGTGGATATCGTGACCCAGGAAGATATAAAGCACATGATGACGGTACTTCTCCTTGTACTGCAATACCCCGCATACAACATTTGGAAACTATATTTGGGTAGATACTCCATGTAGCTACGCTGTAGCCGGCTACACTCCCGAGCAAACCAAACCTCCAATGCAAGGCCCGCTTTTACCATAAAAAAATACGTTTAGCGCTGAACATAATTATATAAAGCATACCTCGGTCATTTTATAACGTAAACATTTGCGTGATATGTGGTGCCAGTGGCCCTAAGTGTATTAGACTGACTCGTTAGTCGTTACTAGGGCTGCGCATTACATTACAGCATCTCAGGTCCGAATCTTGGGTCCGGATAAAGTTAGTGATATGTCTGTTTCGCAATTCTGAGTAGCAGCCACTTATGTAAGGAAACTTCCATTTTATACAATTGATAACACCAATCTTTATCCCTATCTGTAATCTATTTGAAGAAGACTGAATTTATGAAAATATTCCAGTAGGTCGTAGGTCGAAGTAGGTATAAGTCCAGTGGATCCTATCGAGATATTTACCTAATAATCTTTTATATTTTAAGGATTTTGGGGACAAACTCACATATCTTAATTCTGACTAAGTCAAAAATATTTGCGACTCCATATCTACCACTGTAAAGACTTCTTCAGACAGGCGCGACGCGACATTTGTAGAAGAATTTTCATGAAGTTTTCATATGAATTGTTGGACGAGAGTCGCATCGCGCGTATTCGTGGGAGCCTTAATACCACCTACTAAAGACGTAGCATTAAACAAGGTAGTAAAGGTGAAATAACTGTGACCTTATTCTCTCAATACGAACCGCATGTTTGCTCGGTGCTAAAACATAAAAATAAGGATAATCAAGTATCTGCTGTACAGGTGTGACGCATGAGGTAAATGTTGATATAACTTATCTCAGAGGTCATTTAAGATATCCAAACTTAAAATAAATTCACCTTTTAAAACGTGAATTCCTTATCAATTATCATCCAAAATGTGATGACATTGATTCTGATCAACCACATAGCGTTGATTAACATTCTTAATATTGTCAGTCAGGTAAGAGCTTGCTTTGTTAGTAAAGTCTCTTGTATGAACACGCCTTATTACAAGGTTTTTTTTTTTTTGAAAATGTTTCAACCACAGATCTAGTTTTTGAAATTCGAACGTAACTGTGATACCAAAGACAGACAAGCAAAGTTTCAAAGTTTTTCAAAGCGTCCTCTCTCCTATAATTATGTTGCTGTGCTCAACAGGGCCCATATTGATCACATATAATTTTACGCTACCACCTAATTTCACATTGTGGAATGCAAATAAACTATTAAGTATAAAATACAATCCTTTCTATTATACAAACCCGACAAAATGGTCCGGTGCTAACTTGTCAGTTCAGTATTAAGAACCTAGAAGAATCTTTGTCAGGGTAAAATTTTAAATTCAAAAATGACTATGGCTTAGACCTGGGTCTGACGATAAACCGTGTTTTGTAATGAGGTGGAATGCGTTTTGTATCTAGGTAACCCATTATTTTTAGGCAGTGATTATTAAGCAGATGGAACGAAGTCCAAAAAGGCGGGTAGGACCGACTGGATACGGGTGCTGTATGGTCTAGATGTTGTGGTACAACTTGAGAGAGGCTTATGTTCAGCACGTGGCCTCGGCACATCTTATTTTCACATTTAGAAGCTTTCAACCGTAAGCTTTCTAGCTGCATCGTGTGCAAAGTGAATCATTTGATAGACCCTGATTATTCGTGGATTGATTGAAATAAAAACCAGTCATTATGTAACATAATAATTATTATTTTTTAATATCCTTAAACGTTTTATATACAGTCAACATCGAATGCCAAGAACAACATCTACAACGTAGTAAAGTACACAAGAGCACAACAGGTTTATAAACGTATTTATATATTATGTGTATAGATAAAATTATATACATCTACAGTAATATCCTCACAATCGGTATACTTGCATGACTGTGTTATATCTGACGTCGGGCTGCTGACGTTGCCGTCAAACATCGTAGGTATGATCGTTTAGGGCGGATTTCACCGATGAAGCTGAATGCATTATACCACACATTGAACACTTTTTTCAATAGCTGTCACTGTAGTGGAATAAGTATGTCAATGTTTCGCAACAATGATGACAGCTCTTAAACGCAGTTTTGATGTGCTGATAAATTTCAGATTCATTGGTGAAATTGGCACTTGGTGAGTTGCTAAATATGATTTTCACTTGTCATTGTTCATGTAAGTGCTGTTATACACAGTGTATCATGGTAGCAGTGACTATAGGGTGAATAGTGACAACTTGACTCAATGACTACATCTTCACATACCTATATTTCAAACATCTAAGTGCACTTATGTCAAAACTATTAATTTTGACAAACAACGTCAGCAGACCAAGGTTCTTGAATAGTAACAAGTGATCGATACATTCACGATAGAAAACTTCTGAAATTCAATACAATATAGTTTTATTGAACTGTGAGACCGACAATAAATATTACATTGGTCTTTAGATTAATGGATTATTATACAATATTAATATGATTACGGCTACATCCTGCCGCACGTGCCGACAGAGACAGATGATTATTGCCGTCTCTGTCGCTCGCGGCGGCTGGACAGTAAAAGCTATCGAACACTTAACATTTCAAAATGTTTTGTCTCTTTCCTTTGTAAGGATTATTGAACACTAGGAAGGGATAGAATTACACAACACTGACACGATACTATCACTTTTTAAAGATGGCGTGATTCGGAAGCTTTCGCCCTACACGAGCCGAGAACAAACGGTTCTAGGCCCTTAAAACAACTCTTGTAACCTATATAAACGAGCAAAAGACATGAAAGTTATTACAATAATTATTTGATTACAGTACATAGTGTAATATTAAAACAGTTTCTTCTAATTTGTATGTAACAGGTGCCGAGTTATTGCGTTGTGGGAAAATGTACATGTTTACTTACATTATAACAGAGTGCTACGTTTCAACAAATTGCATTAACTTAGATCCATTGTAGTACAGTCGGCCACAGGTTTCATGGTTTCAAACACTCCGGCAAAAATAGAGGCGGGAGAAGAAAAATAACAATGCTTTAACTCACTTGTGTAGCCGACTATACAGAGTGAGCACAACCAAAGTGATGCGAAGCACCGTAACGTGTTGCTCGTTACTTTGAGAACTAATATGTTGGTAAACAACAGTGGCAAAACTAATTATCGAGGCGGTAGGAAAACATAAATAAGTTAACACAGTATTTCTCCACAAACTTTTCACCGCTGTTTTTAAAGGGAATATTACTTAGTTGTTTTCACATAAATGACATTTTTATTTTAAGTTTAGATAACTTAACTTAGTTTATTACAGGAATATTACACAGATGGGACACCACGTTACAAAAATATATGATTTTAACATTAACAATATGGTAACTTATAACAGATAGACAGACATTGGCACTTCCAATGTTCAACTATTCGGGCACATGTAACAATTATTTATACAAAACGCTATTGACACGGTGTGAAACAAATTATTGCCTGTTTTCAGTCACAAGAGCGAGACGAGCACAGTTAAGATACAATTCTAATTAAGTAATGTTTTTGATGAAATTCCTAAAGATATACCACCAATGGGTTAAGCGATTTCAAACAAGTATGATTTGATAGGTGGCAGAATATAGAACCAAATTGAAAAAAAAAAACATATTTTTCGTTTTTTTATAGGCAATCAGCAGCATATGGAATTTTTAATAATTATTAAAAGACCGAAAAATGGAGTTCCTCCTCAGAAATGAAAAGTAAGTGATTATATATAATGTTGAAGTCCTCTTATTCATATTTAAAAACATACTCGTTTAACAGTTCAAATTAGTATCATTAACTATTTTGTAAAATCGGTGCGAGAAGATTTTCCTCATACAAGTCAACGATACGAAGTATGCATTTATGTCCGGATAACTTTAAATGACATGTGTGGTTAATTGCTATAGGAAAATGGTCGTTTCATGGCTTCAGCCAATTATTTGTTATTGCCTTGGCAGTTTACCCCGTTCGTAAATAGTAATTACTTGTAACCGTAACATTAAACCAAGCTGTTAGCGAGATAACTCAACCATAAGATATAGTGTATAATACAAGTATGTATTTAAAAAATAAAAAAAATCACTGTATACGAGGTGCAAACCTCGTTCAGTTTCATTTCTTGGCTATTCTTTAATTCTGCCCAATGGATGTCGATGTAGTAGTTAAATAGATATTTGAATTTAGTCAAAATAAAACTTAAGGTTCTGTCATTTCAAACTTAATTTCACAAACATCTTGTCGCACCGACTACTTTCTAAATTAATCTAAATACGTACACCCACACCTGGAAGTCTACAGAGGTACTAACACCACATACCACATTCACCATCCTACCACCATTCTCTCTCCGTTTTTAGGGTTCCGTTGCCAAATGGCAAAAAACGGAACCCTTATAGATTCGCCATGTCTGTCTGTCTGTCTGTCCGAGTATGTCACAGCCACTTTTCTCCGAAACTATAAGAGCTGTGCTATTGAAACTTGGTAAGTGGATGTATTCAGTGAACCGCATTAAGATTTTCACACAAAAATAGAAAAAAAGCAATAATATTTGGGGTTCCCCATACATAGAATTGAAACTCAAAAAATTTTTTTTCATCAAACCCATACGTGTGGGGTATCTATGGATAGGTCTTCAAAAATGATATTGAGGTTTCTAATATCATTTTTTTTTAAAACAATAATATTTGGGGTTCCCCATACATAGAACTGAAACACAAAAAAAAAATTTTAATCAAACCCTTACCTGTGGGGTATCTATGGATAGGTCTTTAAAAATGAAATTGAGGTTTCTAATATCATTTTTTTCTAAACTGAATAGTTTGCGCGAGAGACACTTCCAAAGTGGTAAAATGTGTGTCCCCCCCCCCGTAACTTCTAAAATAAGGGAATGATAAAACTTAAAAAAATATATGATGTACATTACCATGAAAACTACCAACGAAAATTGGTTTGAACGAGATCTAGTAAGTAGTTTTTTTTTAATACGTCATAAATCGTAAACCACAATTTACCTTTCATTCAGTCAACTCAAATATAAAAATTAAAAAAAACCATTTAATTTCATAAACGATGATGACGAATGATGATGATGATGACCTGCAGGTTTGTACGGAACCCTCGGTGCGCGAGTCCGACTCGCACTTGGCCGGTTTTTTTTTTCACCATCGTCTCACTATACTACCAACATTCTCTCAGCGTTTTGCCACTATTCTCTCACAATACTATCACAGTTCTCTCACCATACTATCACCATTCTCTCACCATTCTACCACCTTTTTCTCAGCGTTCTGCCACCATTCTCTCACCATTCTACCACCTTTTTCTCAGCGTTCTGCCACCATTCTCTCACCATACTACCACCGTTCTCTCAGCGTTCTGCCACTATTCTTTAACCATAATACCACCACTGTCTCACCATATTACCGCCATTCTAACAATCTCTTATCATTCCACCACCAATATGTCTAGGTGAACATTTCTCTCAACACGCGTCGTTACCCGCGCCATTTAGCTAATTAAACTATAGAACCTTTAAATTATACATAGTGTAAATGATAGAGGCATCAACCTTGTATTATTTATCGTTATAGTAAGATAAAAGTTGCATTACATAACATAAGTGAAATGAAAATTAAGAAGAAAAAAAAATAATAGTTTGAAAAAACTAAAAAAACAAATTTCCATTGAAAACCAAACTAAAAAGTATAGAATAATGGAAAGAAAAGCGTGGGGTGCCTGAAATAAATAAAAAATACCTTAAAAAGCTCCCCACGCTTTTTTTCCATTATTCTATACTTTTTAGTTTTTTTTTTTTAACTATTATTTCTTTTCTATTTTTTAGGGTGTTTCGAATTTTGAGACGTATGTCAGCGTAGTCTGTGACGTATGTCAGCGTACTTTGTGTCATATGTCAGCGTAGTTTGTGACGTATGTCAGCGTAGTTTGTGACGTATGTCAGCGTAGTTTTCGAAGACAGTTTTTTTGCTGTCCTGGTAACTCTGGCAAGGATAATGGCACAAATTTATGAAATTATTGCATTGTCATCGGTCCTTGACAGGTGTGCAAAGTTTGAATGAAATCTGGTCATTTAAAGTGGGTCAAAATCGCGCTATAGTTCAGAGGAGTCGGTTACAAACAAACATACAAGTGAAGCTAATATAAAGCGTGTAAAATGAATTCAGATTACAAAGGTTCTCAAACATATTCGTAGTTATTTTAATTTAACAGCAGTTTTTCTTTATTTTTTATTTGATATCTTTCTTATTATTGATTACTACATGTTTTGTTTTTCCGATATTATGATTCTATAGGATGCGAAATGCGAGGTTTGCGTAATCAATCAACGTGTATCGTACTATAATTTCAATAAAAAAAAAATTGCACTCCGGGAGTGCCGGCAGAAGTGAAAACTTGATTATTAACGTTGAGCATGTTTGATATTTTGGAATGGTTAGGGAATAATTTGTTGTTCAATTTCCATATTTTAAGCACTTTATATTCACGAATTTTACGAATACACAACAATGTGATCACTACACAGACGGTCGAGCCATCAGCTGTCACCATCCATGGATGCGCGTGGCACGCTGTAACATAGACGAACATTCGCGCAAGCGCCCTGCGCCGCCTAAACGAAACAGTAGGCCCAGGCATACATTTTCGCCGCGCCGTAGAGAGGGGATAGCTGTCTACTCTCCATCCGTCCTACGCTTTTTCGATCAGGTCACGTGTCCTGACGCGAGTTTAAGATTTTATACCCATTACAGAAAAAGTGCTCAACGCCGCTAAAGAAGTTTTCACTTCAAAAATTGAATGATTAGTTTGAGCGCCATCTATAATCGAGTTGCTGTCTTAGAAAAAGTTATTTGTTACAATTATTTAATTCATAAGTAATATTTATTTTATGGCTTATGCTATATTACGATTTTATTTTTTTAGAATTAGACACACTTTTAATGACATATATTTTACTGTAAACTCTTCGTGTTTAGTAGTTTATATTAGCGTCATCTATGATTCCATAACCATACTAACCAAGGCTAGCCAAGTGATTCGTATTCGTTTTAATAGATGGCGCTTTTCCAAATTAAAACCATCCGTCCTACGCTTTTTCGATCAGGTCACGTGTCCTGACGCGAGTTTAAGATTTTATACCCATTACAGAAAAAGTGCTCAACGCCGCTAAAGAAGTTTTCACTTCAAAAAATTCATAATCGCATTTATTGTTAATATCACGCAGTAAACCAAGTTGATTTGTATCTCGACGTTGACACGATTACCATCATAATACTGTCAATATAATAAATGAGTAAAATAATGAATTGTATGAATTTACAATGTGTTTTGGGATGTTTATGTATCATTTACACTATGTATAGACGCGAGTTAGAGCGACGTGTGACAAGACTAGCAACAATTACATATATCTAACAGCTTGCTAACGTAATATAGTTTGATACTGATATGCGCGTTGTAGCTTACTCAAATATGGCGATGAATGTCTTAGCTAATGAGGTTGGCAATGTTAGCGATGAGGTTTACAGTCACGTCGCCAGTTAGTCACCATCTTGAACTATGTTGCAGACAATGGGCAACAGTTGTGGATTTTTTTTTTGCGGGTACACCCATGCAAACGTAAGAATAAAGTAAAAGACTGTTAAAGTTTTGCGATATATGGCAACAGTTGCGCCATGTTTCCAGCGATTCATATTGCAATAAAGCGTGTAAAAAAGTTATCACTTTCTGATGACGTGACTGTAAGGTTCTTATGAACATAAAGGATATTAAAACTACACAAATGTTTCCCTAATTGGTCTTAATTTATAATAAATAATTAAACTGCCTAAACCATAATTATATGATAGCGATATAATAAGTATAACGTTTCCAAAGTATTAACAATATTTCAGCTACGATAATTACACGATACTCTTTCTGATAAAATAAATATGGTACACGTATGGAGAGCAAAAATAATAATAATAAAAAGGATATTCCCGAAAAACAATATACAAATATCATACACGCATGTCACAATCAAAATATTTGAAACCACTGGACGGGACTCGAAACTACTTAGAGCATTTAAACATTACTGACCAACATGACGACCGATTGAATATTTCTGAGATATTTGGATTAAACTGAGAAAATACGAAAGTATTTAAATTAAATACAAATGTTGATTAAATACATCACGTTCCACGAAATAAGTTTTCTCACCGAAGCTAATACAGGAAACACAGGAGTACAGCATGGAAAGGGAAATGTATGAGAAACCATTTCTATAAAATGTTTACATGCTCTAAGCAAAAATGCAACGACGACAATACGAAGTAGCACGAATACACGAACGATATAAACATACTTATATTAAGTAATAATATTTAATAACACACAAACAGACACGACACGAGACTATGTAACAAACGAGCTATTGTCTTAATATTGTTACTCCTTCGCTGTATGATCACTTTGTTGGGAACATTTCCTACAACCCGTTAATTAACATTGGTTTTCCGGAAAATTTAAATATGTACGGAAATATAGCAGTTTCAATTACTATTATTTACAATAATTCTTTCTGGATTACTTTATTTATAAAGTTTATAAACCAATCTGTCTACTTTATATATTTTTATATTGCTTTTTCTTTTCGTAAATAATGTATCATTCACAGTAATCAGGAACTTATGGCGAAAATGTAAGTTTTATGTACAATGTACGATCGCAAAGGAAACGTCGTTACAATTATAAATGTTTTATTTTAATGATATAGAAGCGTCCCCTCGCCAGTTATCGTTATCTATTGAAGGAAAGAAACTGTTAACGGTTTACTTTACATTGTGACTTTACAACAACGCAACTGATACAAATTATAGTCAATCAGATTCACCTTTTTATATACGGCTTGATTTTGTCTAAAGCTGGGTACTCGTTGGCAGTCGTTGGTAGCGGTTTTTATAAAATATGTATTAGTTTATAGTTATTGTTTTATATTATATGTTTATTGTGTTTTTATGGGCCTAAGTTGCCTGAAATAAAGGATTGTATTGTATTGTATAATCAAAACGGACAACCAACAGGTTGGATACGTTACTGTTCCCAAAAATATTTCGTCTTGACGACGTTCTAATTGGTAAGCTGGAAGCTCGTAGTGAGTACACGAATTTACACAATTCCGATTACAAGTAGAGCTCGTAAACCTAGGGTACTCCCCTAAGCTTACGAGCAGAGTAGTCATGAAAATTTATTTAATTTAATTTATTAATGAGCAAATAGACTACCAAACTTAAATTGTCCGTATAATCAAATCACAACTGACATTCTTTCACTATTGTATGAAATGGCTGTAACACAGCAAATTTACGTAAGGTGTCAATTAGCATAACAGGTATAAATTTCCGTGAGTGTACATTTCTCCATCGCAGGATTTTGCAAGTCTACGGATATTAGTGTCGCATGAATCACAATGTACAATAAACCATGTGCCTACGTCAATTCCGAGGCTCGTATCTAAATACAGTAGTCAGTCGTAACTTCGTAAGGATAGTAGCCACTAGCCACTAGAACAGATCGAGCGCTATATAAGTACAGTCCGCCGGCTATATGCTCTCTAACACGTCAGCAGCGCTACATTATGCCTAACTATTCGTATTTATTGTTTATCTCTACATTGTCCGAGTTACTTCATTGTGTCCTAATCGAGATTGAGTTTTGTTCGTCGATGTCATTGTAATTTATTTTGACAAGTTTGTTAGATTGTTCTTATTTTTAAGTTGGAATGGTTTTCACGTCCCACATTAGTTATTCGAATACAGGTCCGAAATTCTGTATCACAACAGATCGCGTGCACATATCGTTGTGCATATACTGTGCTACCATTGTTAATATATTTTGCTAAGTTTTTCCTAACTCCTTTTCCTTTTCTGTGCTAACGTTATATCATTCATGGCGTATTTTCGTTTCACGATTGAAATGTACGCTCATATTTCGATTGATATCGATTCGTTGTGGCAACACAAATGGTTTCATTCCCTATTCTACCAAAAAAGTTATGTATTACAGAAATAATTATTTCATTTAAGTATTTAGACATCTATAAGTACTTAACGGCAGTTCTATGACTATTTATGTAATTTGCTATAACTGATTTAGATTTTTAATGGTTCTAGGTAAACGGGACAGCTGTAGTCAGGTAGCTGTATCGTTTACGTAAGATTTTTTACTATTTTTATATTAATTAGGTAGTTTTGGAACATTCACAATGATTCAAGAATATATTTGCTTATTAAGATGAGCAACATGCGAATTACGGATGAGATTTTATATTTAGAAAAAATTTCGTAGATTTCAGAGGATTATTATGAGTGATTTCAACTGTAAATAAAATCAACATCGTATTATTATCTCGATGCTTTCTAATTGGGGAATGATAATCACAACTATATTTAGTCTTTTTCGCGACAGCGGCGAAGTCGAAGAAGGGCATAGTTTTTTATGTCTTTCGGTAGTATACAAGTTGTTTAGGTTATATTGTATGTTTTTAGTCAACCTATAAAGAGTTAGGATATATTTAGGTCTCGTTTTTAGGTAGCAATTAGAATAGGTTGAAATCTCTGATTTCTCAAACTTTAAGATGTTTTTAAAAGTATTTCTGTTGTTACAACATACGTTAGTAGATAGATATAGACAAAGACAGTCCGAGATAGGGTAGCGATATAAAATGCAGTTCCGTTTGAGAGTTTGTAATTTTGACACAATTTTTTATTAAGTTGGAATAGTGGTTTCGTCAGTTATTTACTTTAGAGTATAATTTGTTACTAAATAGAGGGAGTATGACTTTTGGTTGCTAGGCCTATGTTGTCATTTTGTAATGAAAATGATTATTTAGGACTAGCAACTCTTTTCATATGAGGTTTTTATTTATCTTATGAAAACATTGATCACTATTGGACTTTTTTTATTATTTATGTATGGGTGAAGATTTTGGGCGTTAGGAGTGTTAAATACATTTAAGTCAGCATGGTTTGGCACAGGCAACGTCAGATATATGTTGTGTTGCCTAATCGTGTCATATGATGCCAACTTGAATAATTATGTAGCAAATTACACTCTGACATCAGCATTTGTTTTGTATAATGCGTTAATGTCCTATAAATGATCAAAATGTTCACAAGCCAACTGTACAAACAGTCCAAATCATTTATCTTGATTCTGGAAACGAAACAAACTCGCACAACAATCCAGTGTCATGTCGGGCGGACTGGTGGCGGGCCAACGAACGAGGGTGTAGTGGGAACCTGTAGCAGCAGGCAGTGAGACGATCAGAGCGGCAGCGACAGCGCGGGCTCGTGCGGGTGCAGCGCCAGCGCGGCGGCGGCGGCGTCGGCGGCGGCCAGCGGCTCGGCCGCCGCGCACAGCACCAGCGCCAGGCGCCGCCACGTGTCGGCGCGCGCCGGCTCCAGCGCCGCCGCCTCGCGCAGCGACTTCTCGGCCAGCCCCAGCCAGCCCAGGTTGTAGTACGCCGCGCCTGCGCCGGACATACGCGCACTTCAATACTATATCATATCTTACGGCAACCAACACAACGTTATCTGATCCCAAACTAAGCAAAACCTGTACTATGGTATCCAGGCAACTGATAAACATATATTTCTAAATACATATTATACATATTATAGATAAATTACACCCAGACACAGAAAAAATGATTGTGCCCATCACACAAACATTTGTCCTGGGTGGGAATCGAACCCACGACTTCAGTCTTAGCAGTCAGGGTCACTAATCACTAAACTAACAAGCCAGCCAAATACCTCACACTTGTAAACAAGCGTACACTGTACCCCATTATTTATTGATACGGTTATGAAAACCTAATAGAGACCAAATATTTTTAAAAGTAACCGTAGATCTTACCAACTCAATCCTTTTCACTTTATGAACTTCATTATACATGCTGTGGTGAAGTCTAGTGAAAAAATCACCGACTTAATAACTGATATCCTAGGTACCCTTTATTTTTATTAACAGTGCACTTGATTTCTCATCAATATAGAGGAACACTGGTAACTCGACGTATTCCTTAAAAGACGTTATAGTAAGTAGAGTTAAAATGCAACAAATTAAGCCAAATATTCTACCGAAATTCAGTAGTAGTTTGTATTATAACACAACAAATTTTTAATTAATTTGTGATTAAGTAAGACACTTCAAGTCAACACAAATAAATTAAATGTTATTGTCCAACACGGGGACATTACAGGTGAAACAACGTTTATCTATAAACAAGGTAAATTCCACCAGTAGTAAATCGAGATGCGTGGGATGTATGGCGAGCGCGTTCTGGAAGCACTGGCGCGCCTCGTCCCACTCCAGGCTGGCCTGCACCAGGCCGCGCTGTACAGTCACAACGTAATGCCAAGAGCGACTCACCCAGCTGCACCATACTGTCGAGATGCGTGGGATGTATGGCGAGCGCGTTCTGGAAGCACTGGCGCGCCTCGTCCCACTCCAGGCTGGCCTGCACCAGGCCGCGCTGTACAGTCACAACGTAATGCCAAGAGCGACTCACCCAGCTGCACCATACTGTCGAGATGCGTGGGATGTATGGCGAGCGCGTTCTGGAAGCACTGGCGCGCCTCGTCCCACTCCAGGCTGGCCTGCACCAGGCCGCGCTGTACAGTCACAACGTAATGCCAAGAGCGACTCACCCAGCTGCACCATACTGTCGAGATGCGTGGGATGTATGGCGAGCGCGTTCTGGAAGCACTGGCGCGCCTCGTCCCACTCCAGGCTGGCCTGCACCAGGCCGCGCTGTACAGTCACAACGTAATGCCAAGAGCGACTCACCCAGCTGCACCATACTGTCGAGATGCGTGGGATGTATGGCGAGCGCGTTCTGGAAGCACTGGCGCGCCTCGTCCCACTCCAGGCTGGCCTGCACCAGGCCGCGCTGTACAGTCACAACGTAATGCCAAGAGCGACTCACCCAGCTGCACCATACTGTCGAGATGCGTGGGATGTATGGCGAGCGCGTTCTGGAAGCACTGGCGCGCCTCGTCCCACTCCAGGCTGGCCTGCACCAGGCCGCGCTGTACAGTCACAACGTAATGCCAAGAGCGACTCACCCAGCTGCACCATACTGTCGAGATGCGTGGGATGTATGGCGAGCGCGTTCTGGAAGCACTGGCGCGCCTCGTCCCACTCCAGGCTGGCCTGCACCAGGCCGCGCTGTACAGTCACAACGTAATGCCAAGAGCGACTCACCCAGCTGCACCATACTGTCGAGATGCGTGGGATGTATGGCGAGCGCGTTCTGGAAGCACTGGCGCGCCTCGTCCCACTCCAGGCTGGCCTGCACCAGGCCGCGCTGTACAGTCACAACGTAATGCCAAGAGCGACTCACCCAGCTGCACCATACTGTCGAGATGCGTGGGATGTATGGCGAGCGCGTTCTGGAAGCACTGGCGCGCCTCGTCCCACTCCAGGCTGGCCTGCACCAGGCCGCGCTGTACAGTCACAACGTAATGCCAAGAGCGACTCACCCAGCTGCACCATACTGTCGAGATGCGTGGGATGTATGGCGAGCGCGTTCTGGAAGCACTGGCGCGCCTCGTCCCACTCCAGGCTGGCCTGCACCAGGCCGCGCTGTACAGTCACAACGTAATGCCAAGAGCGACTCACCCAGCTGCACCATACTGTCGAGATGCGTGGGATGTATGGCGAGCGCGTTCTGGAAGCACTGGCGCGCCTCGTCCCACTCCAGGCTGGCCTGCACCAGGCCGCGCTGTACAGTCACAACGTAATGCCAAGAGCGACTCACCCAGCTGCACCATACTGTCGAGATGCGTGGGATGTATGGCGAGCGCGTTCTGGAAGCACTGGCGCGCCTCGTCCCACTCCAGGCTGGCCGCGTGCACCAGGCCGCGCTGTACAGTAACGCTCTCTTTACTATACACATTACATTAAAAGCATAGTCACAGTACGCACTTCCATGGCAACCGAGCGAAATACACAGCGCCTTTATTTCATCACAGTAATTATTGCATCGCGGTTTTATTTTTCCAATGTTACTTATGAAGGGCTTATGTTTAACTTACCACCAGATATAGTAACATATAACAGACAAAAATAGTAAATGATCACCAAAATTAAAACCCGCATTTTAATGTAAAATTATAACCAAAGTTTTAACATCTCGCTATCCTATTTAAGCAAAATGACTCCAAATAAATCATTGTTAATCCAAAAGTAGTAAATGATCACCAAAATTAAACCAGCGTTTCAATGTAAAATTATCTATAACCAAAGTTTTTACATCTTGCTATCCTATTTAAGTAAATTGACTCCAAAAAAATCATTTTTAAGCCAAAAATTGTTAATGAACACCAAATTATTAAGAGTGAGCTCGACAAATGGATGTGCGAATAACACTTGAGCGACAAAACTGTATTGCGACTGACATAGTTCGAATGCACGCTTGTGCGGCACACTGAATCAAGTCGTTTCTAGCACTCGCCGGCCGCTGCCGCGGCACCGCTCGCTTCGCTCGCTCGGCTCGTGCGTAGGAGGTCACAGTTTTAACCTAACCTAACCTAGTGTACTATGTGAGCTCGAGTGTGTCGCACAAGCGTGCATACGTACATTCATTTGTCGAGCTCACGTAGTACACCCAATTATTAAGATTTGGTGATCATTTACTAAATTTGGTGGTCGAATACAATTTAAAGTGGAGTCGTGACTAAAATAGCTGGTACTGTTGTATTTTTAGACTTTATGTTTCTGGTGTTAAGTAGATATTTTTGGTTACAAAACTAAGGGTATCAAAGCATTATATGGTGGTCATTATATTTATCCCCCTTATGAAGTACGATTGATAGAACAAATATCGCGCTCAGGAATAGTGTATAAAAAAAATCAATGACAGTAATTTATTCAAATAAGGCTGAGAGTCAGCACTTTTTGGTCGTCAAAATTACATGCTAGCCTTGCTATATGTGGGCCGCAACGAAGTTTGTTACCTACTGTTTTGCAAAAAAAAAAAAACAAATTGTTTATATAAGACAATGTTGGGCCTTAGATTTCTAACATTAAGACCCTACCTCGATAATAAATGATAGTTGGATTGTTTCCCCCGCACGCGGGCAGTGGCGGATCTATCTTCATTGGTCGGCCGACACGTCATCGTCACAAAACTTTAATGACTTATTTTACCAGTGGCCAAAAGTGGAACGAAGGAATTATCACTGACCGACATTTAAAAACGTTACTTAGCATGGCCTTTCGCTAAGAATTATTCTTGTCACCGTCGCACAACTGTTTAAATAAAAGTGCAAGATAAAGACGGCAACATATTTTTTTTAAAATGAGCATGCCAAGTGACGTTAATTTGTCTCGGCTTTGAAATTTTTGCGCATAGTAAACTATGGAGTAGACAACTAATACAAAATATTTAAAAACATGGGTAAAATTAATTGAAATCGAATAATGGTTTCTTATAGAATTAGAGGTCCTGATTAACGGAAAAATAAAGAAAAAATTCCATCACGTAAGGTTTTGTAGAAATCTTCATAAATGTTATCATAGTACAGATATGATAGGATAACAATTATTATTTTCGGAAGGGCTTGTGACTAATAGATATATTGTTGACGTACTTCAAACCTATAAACTAATCATATATTTAAATTTGTTTCTAAATGAACGATTATTATAAGTTTTTGGGATAAAACAGACGTTCTTCTCTAAAAAAATAGGGTGTTAACTCAATATTACTTTACAAAGTGAGAATAGATTGTTGCTGTAATGCTTTAGTGAAGGTGGTGAATTCATCTTACTGTTATCATCATCTTATTGCTATTGAATTCCTGCAAAATGAATTAATTAATTGCCCTGTGCAGGTACTCCTAACCTTGAAGGTACTGTTCAATTTTGGTTTATGGTTCTTCCCATTTTCATACATAATTTAGGTCGTCACTAAATAGTAATAGAAAAAGAATGTTATATTATTCACAGTCACAAAAATAGACACATACGAGTATACAGTCTAAATATAAAGTTTTTGGAAAGCCAACATTTATTATATTAAATATTTACAGCAAAATACTTCACTACTACATTTTTCTGTGGACATAAATATTTAAAAAACGTAATTTTGATCCCACCGATTTGCAAAAAAGTGACATAGATCCGTCGTCGATGAGCCCTACTAGGCGACTGATTTATGAACGAACGAGAGTGATGAGACTACTTATAACAGGCAAAAAAAGAGATGGCGATAATGTGTATGCGCCTGGAATAAAATAACGTATGTGCCAAAACGAATCGCCGTCTTTTATGAATGAAAACTGTTATTAAAACGAAAACTGTTTTACAAAAACTTAGATAAGATTATTATCAATGTTTTAAAGTAAACTATGTTTAATAAATCTAACGAATTGCGCCTTGAGACTAAAAAAAATCATAAACATGGATAGAACTTTGCGATTTTTTTGTATCGAGAAAATTTTATCGTATCGTGTATTCCTTTTACAGGATACTAGATCATATAGTTAAAAATCATACACTTTAATATTTAGTTCGGCTATCATACGGTAAGAAAAGTACACTTAAAAGAAAAAGCACGGTTTTCTCAATATGTCACCTTAATTTCTTACCGTATATAATACAAGATGACTGAAGGGCGTTAGCGTAGTCGCTTCTGATACACAGCCCGCCGCCGCACTCACTCGCCCTAACCTGAAACACAGAAGATATTATTCAATTATTATTGAACTATAATTTATACTGAATTGAATTTGCAGATTTTTTATTAAACAAACAGCAACTCCACTCAAGTTCTTTTTTACTCCGAACGAACCACCAACAAGATAAAAATGAGATATCGCATGGGAAGTGATAAAGTCATCATCAAGTTCGAAAGTGAAAAAGCTATACGTTTTTTAGACGTCTATCTCTGTTGCCCTTCGACTTCTTTACGTTTTTTTTGGATGGGAAATCATCAAATGACTTCTCCCGCTCTGGGCGGAGCGGGAGGGCGTGTCAGACTTTTACTGACTAAAACCCACCCGTGTTCCTTCAGTTGCCCATGTGCCAGGGTCACGGTATCTCTTTCGAACAATCACGTGACCCCGGCAGGCATCGGTCCTAGCAGACCCCTTCAGTACTGCTGACATCTCTTTGAGGCGCGCGTGGAACACTACGCGCCGTCGACCCGAGCTTGGTCCTTACCGGGCGGCGAGCTACCCATTGCTCGCCACCCGCAAGCTCGCGCCTACGGTGGCCGGGAGTCCGCAATCGACTCCCGGCGCCCGGGGCGTCTCCTCCTGCGGCGGCTAGGGACGTGAGGGCGCAGAGACTGCCACTCCCTCACGCGCCCCGCCTCCTCCTTCGCGAGCATTACTGCTTCGCAGAAGGAGGTGACGGCTTCCCATGCCCTCTCGCTCCGTACCATGGCTCGCACCAGGGCCGGACGCGAGAGGTCGCCGCCGCCGATCGCCTCCACGAGGACACTGCGGTGCTCCGCCCAGGCAGGACACACTTCCACCGTATGCTCCACCGTGTCCTCTAGACGATCCTCACAATGGAAACACCCGGGCGTTTCCTCCCACTTTATCCTGAACAGGAACCCACCGAAGCACCCATGCCCGGTGAGAACCTGTGTCAGGCGGAAGGTGAGGACGCCGTGGCACCTCTCTATCCACTCCTCAAAGAGGGGACTTACCGCCGCAATTGTGTTTACGCTGCCCTTGGTTAATTTAATTTGTAACTTACGAGTTTATGATTAGATGTGGTCAACTGAAATTATAATACGAGATTTGACTATCATCCACTGCTGGACACAAGCCTCTTCTTCCCCAAGCTGCGTCACTTCAACCAGTTCTATGCTTCCCGCACCCAGCGGATTCCTGCGACCTTCACAAGTTCATGGGACCACCTTGTGGGAGACCTTCCTACTCTACGTCTTCCAGTACGCGGTCGCCACTGCAGAACCTTTCGGCCCCATCGGCCATCTGTTCTGCGAGCAATGTGTTCTACCCACTGCTACTTAGGTTTACGTTAAGAATTAGATAAAAGCAGGATATCTTGACAGTGGTGGTCCAGTGGTATCGGCTCCGACTTATGAGTTGTAGGTCGTTAGTTCGAACCAGGCAGGCGCTTTACTTTGTGTAAATTATTTCATCACCACTGCCCTCAAAAACGGTGAAGGAAAACATCGTGAGGAAACCGGCATGTCCAAAAACCAAAAATTCAAAGAATTGTGACATGTACTAACCCGCACTAAGCTCGCGTGGTGGATTAAGGCCCACTCCCTTCCACCGAGAGGAGGCCTGTGTCCCAGTAGTGGGAACGATATAGGCAAATGATGATGATGAGGCTATGTTGGCATACCTGAGACACAGCTGCGCCAACAGCAGCCAGGCGTGCGCCCTATGGTCCGCCAGCGGCACCCGCGGCCGCTGCGTGGACAGGGACGACGCGCCCTCCGATAGCGCGCGCTCGATGCGGTACACTCCCGCTGACTCCGCGCGGATCGACGCTGGGATAGAACGAATTTTTTTTAAAATATTATTATAACATCAAAAATGATGTTCACAAGCCAGTTTAATTGCAAATATGTATTCGATAGTTGTAAATTGGTAAAGGGTTTTTCAATAGGGACGCTCGAACTTTGACAACGTATAGCAGCAAACTTGGTAAAGCGATAGCTGTCAAATTTAGCGAGACTACATATTTATTCGTGACATTTTACCATGGAAATTGTATTATCAAAATCAGTGCTCTGTTCGCCTAACGTTCCGTACGTTGCATAAAATTATGGCGTTCATGGCCCTCCTGCTGAGTCCACAATACATCGTTTAATCAATCATTTTGAGACAAACGAGTCAGTGATCGATAAACGTTAAAGAAACGCAAGATCATTGGAGAATATTGTTGCCAATCGGGACAGTGCGCGAGAAAACCTCAGACAGTTTTTTCCAGATTTGGAGCGACGAAAATCCATAAGGAGCCTCTACACCCCGAAAAGGTAAAGTATCAGATGATGATTAAAAAAAAAATGTGGCGTGGGATAGATGGTATGGATCTCACAACCATGTGGTCCCAACAGGAAGGCGCCACTTGCCATAATGCACGGTAAACCTTAAATTTATTGGATGAGAGGTTCGCGGGCTTCGTCATCTGATCTCGCGTGGGAGCGACATCAACTGGCCATCGAGAACATTTGACTTAACACCGTTCGACTATTTTCTGTGGGGTTACGTAAAATCTCTTGTCTATGCACATAAATCACAGTCAATTGTCGTCCTGAAGGCCAACGTAATTCGCGTTTTTCGTGAAATTGAACCCCATTAATGCGAAAATGCCGTCCAAAATTGATCCTCCAGGATACATCACCTATAGCGGAGTCGCGGCAATCATTTGGCAGATACTATATTCCATAAATAATGTCAATGAATGCTCTTTAAAACAAAATAATAATTGTGACAGTATCATTTAAACAGGTTGTTTTATTTCATTTCTAAGTTCGAGCGTTCTTAATGAAAATCCCTATATAACAACAGGTAATACACAAACAATTCTACAGATATACATACCGCCGTCTCGATTGCTCTGCGTGTCGTCGTGCTGCGAGTCGGACATGGCGTCCAGATCCGCGTACCCGTTGTGTTCCGGTTCCAGTTCTGACTCGGAACTGTTCACCAGAGCTAACAGCTCTTTCCCTGTCGCCAACGCCTCCTGTAAGTAAATCAATTATTAAAGTTGATACATTTTGTGCAGGATTTTAGTGTTGCACACTGCGTTAACTGCACAACATTCCGATATCGTTTAAGCGCTCACGACTAGTCAAGTCAGCATGCATTAGAATCATATACAGGATAAGTTTTTAAAACAAATTTTTACAAATTAAACTTATACGAGTTATAATAACCATGCAATTTTTATTTTGATACTAGCTTTTGCCCGCGGCTCCGCCCGCGTGGATGTCGGAAATTATTGCAAGAGGACGTACTACCGCGGTTAATGTATTAAGAATGCATTAATCCAAGTTATATAGGTAATAATTACCCGCGACTAAAAAAGTTTTTCATTTCTTTTTTTTTTCGTGATATTCTATATTTTTTTTCTAAAATAAAAGTAGCCTAAGTTACTCCTTGTTACATCAACTATCTGCCAGTGAAAGTCCCGTGTTCAGTGTATATACACTTGTATACTACTACTAAAACTACTTTACTACTACTACTACTTTACTACTACTACTACTTTACTACTACTACTACTTTACTACTACTACTACTTTACTACTACTACTACTACTACTACTTTACTACTACTACTTTACTTAGTAAAAAGCGGTTTTTTTTATATTACAAACAGACACTCCAATTTTATTTATTTGTCTAGATTATTATTGAGAAACTACGCGTTATATTCTTTTAAATTACCCAAAAAATCCCAACTATTGCAATAAACTATTAAAATAAAATAAATTATAAAAAAAAACGTTTAAAAGAAATCTACGTTAGCGCCATCTATGATTTTTTATACGAATCACCAGGACTAAAAAATGAGTGACAGCGCCATCTTATGGCGTTTGCTCAAAATGACATAAAAACAGCACCACCTATTTCAATGTTGCGAAAACTTAAGTTTTGCTTCGTGAAAATAGAAAGTGTAAAAAAAAAATGTTGCTTGCTTCCTGCTTGCTTCTAATAAACAGAGAATAAACGATGAATATAATATTGAGAAGTTAACTTTGCCATATTATACACGACTACCCGCGACTTCGTCCGCGTGGCATTTAACAAAAAAGTTTTGTATTCGTTTTTTTTTTTTCGTGAGTTTATATTTTTTTTCTAAAGTAAAAGTAGCCTAAGTTACTCCTTGTTACATCAACTATCTGCCAGTGAAAGTCCCGTCAAAATCGGTCCAGCCAAAAAAATTTAGTTATCGTTAACGAAAGGTGTTTATTTAGAAACTGGCTACACAAACTACTTTCGCCGGCGCACGGTCACTGACCTATTCCTATTGTCGATATCATATTACGAAATATGTAGGGTGTCCACAGTTTACTGATTTAAGGTCGGATAAAAATTTAAAAATAACTAGTTGAAATTTTTCTATTACTGATACTGGACCACCAAAAAAAAATTTGCGCCCTGATAATTTTTTTTTCCTGTAGATATATCGAGATTAGAATCGAGAGATTCGAGAGTATGATGCATCGACAGTTACCGGTTCCTCTATATTTATGTAGCAAATCAAATTTTCAAAATCACCCCCCGGGATGCAAACACTATGTACTGTTAGCTACCTCGGGGCTCTCCCACGTGAGCTGCAGCGTGGCGAGCGCGGCGCGCGGCCAGTCGGCGTGCGGGTAGTGGTGGCGCGCCCCCCGGCGGCACACACTATGTACTGTTAGCTACCTCGGGGCTCTCCCACGTGAGCTGCAGCGTGGCGAGCGCGGCGCGCGGCCAGTCGGCGTGCGGGTAGTGGTGGCGCGCCCCCCGGCGGCACACACTATGTACTGTTAGCTACCTCGGGGCTCTCCCACGTGAGCTGCAGCGTGGCGAGCGCGGCGCGCGGCCAGTCGGCGTGCGGGTAGTGGTGGCGCGCCCCCCGGCGGCACACACTATGTACTGTTAGCTACCTCGGGGCTCTCCCACGTGAGCTGCAGCGTGGCGAGCGCGGCGCGCGGCCAGTCGGCGTGCGGGTAGTGGTGGCGCGCCCCCCGGCGGCACACACTATGTACTGTTAGCTACCTCGGGGCTCTCCCACGTGAGCTGCAGCGTGGCGAGCGCGGCGCGCGGCCAGTCGGCGTGCGGGTAGTGGTGGCGCGCCCCCCGGCGGCACACACTATGTACTGTTAGCTACCTCGGGGCTCTCCCACGTGAGCTGCAGCGTGGCGAGCGCGGCGCGCGGCCAGTCGGCGTGCGGGTAGTGGTGGCGCGCCCCCCGGCGGCACACACTATGTACTGTTAGCTACCTCGGGGCTCTCCCACGTGAGCTGCAGCGTGGCGAGCGCGGCGCGCGGCCAGTCGGCGTGCGGGTAGTGGTGGCGCGCCCCCCGGCGGCACACACTATGTACTGTTAGCTACCTCGGGGCTCTCCCACGTGAGCTGCAGCGTGGCGAGCGCGGCGCGCGGCCAGTCGGCGTGCGGGTAGTGGTGGCGCGCCCCCCGGCGGCACACACTATGTACTGTTAGCTACCTCGGGGCTCTCCCACGTGAGCTGCAGCGTGGCGAGCGCGGCGCGCGGCCAGTCGGCGTGCGGGTAGTGGTGGCGCGCCCCCCGGCGGCACACACTATGTACTGTTAGCTACCTCGGGGCTCTCCCACGTGAGCTGCAGCGTGGCGAGCGCGGCGCGCGGCCAGTCGGCGTGCGGGTAGTGGTGGCGCGCCCCCCGGCGGCACACACTATGTACTGTTAGCTACCTCGGGGCTCTCCCACGTGAGCTGCAGCGTGGCGAGCGCGGCGCGCGGCCAGTCGGCGTGCGGGTAGTGGTGGCGCGCCCCCCGGCGGCACACACTATGTACTGTTAGCTACCTCGGGGCTCTCCCACGTGAGCTGCAGCGTGGCGAGCGCGGCGCGCGGCCAGTCGGCGTGCGGGTAGTGGTGGCGCGCCCCCCGGCGGCACACACTATGTACTGTTAGCTACCTCGGGGCTCTCCCACGTGAGCTGCAGCGTGGCGAGCGCGGCGCGCGGCCAGTCGGCGTGCGGGTAGTGGTGGCGCGCCCCCCGGCGGCACACACTATGTACTGTTAGCTACCTCGGGGCTCTCCCACGTGAGCTGCAGCGTGGCGAGCGCGGCGCGCGGCCAGTCGGCGTGCGGGTAGTGGTGGCGCGCCCCCCGGCGGCACACACTATGTACTGTTAGCTACCTCGGGGCTCTCCCACGTGAGCTGCAGCGTGGCGAGCGCGGCGCGCGGCCAGTCGGCGTGCGGGTAGTGGTGGCGCGCCCCCCGGCGGCACACACTATGTACTGTTAGCTACCTCGGGGCTCTCCCACGTGAGCTGCAGCGTGGCGAGCGCGGCGCGCGGCCAGTCGGCGTGCGGGTAGTGGTGGCGCGCCCCCCGGCGGCACACACTATGTACTGTTAGCTACCTCGGGGCTCTCCCACGTGAGCTGCAGCGTGGCGAGCGCGGCGCGCGGCCAGTCGGCGTGCGGGTAGTGGTGGCGCGCCCCCCGGCGGCACACACTATGTACTGTTAGCTACCTCGGGGCTCTCCCACGTGAGCTGCAGCGTGGCGAGCGCGGCGCGCGGCCAGTCGGCGTGCGGGTAGTGGTGGCGCGCCCCCCGGCGGCACACACTATGTACTGTTAGCTACCTCGGGGCTCTCCCACGTGAGCTGCAGCGTGGCGAGCGCGGCGCGCGGCCAGTCGGCGTGCGGGTAGTGGTGGCGCGCCCCCCGGCGGCACACACTATGTACTGTTAGCTACCTCGGGGCTCTCCCACGTGAGCTGCAGCGTGGCGAGCGCGGCGCGCGGCCAGTCGGCGTGCGGGTAGTGGTGGCGCGCCCCCCGGCGGCACACACTATGTACTGTTAGCTACCTCGGGGCTCTCCCACGTGAGCTGCAGCGTGGCGAGCGCGGCGCGCGGCCAGTCGGCGTGCGGGTAGTGGTGGCGCGCCCCCCGGCGGCACACACTATGTACTGTTAGCTACCTCGGGGCTCTCCCACGTGAGCTGCAGCGTGGCGAGCGCGGCGCGCGGCCAGTCGGCGTGCGGGTAGTGGTGGCGCGCCCCCCGGCGGCACACACTATGTACTGTTAGCTACCTCGGGGCTCTCCCACGTGAGCTGCAGCGTGGCGAGCGCGGCGCGCGGCCAGTCGGCGTGCGGGTAGTGGTGGCGCGCCCCCCGGCGGCACACACTATGTACTGTTAGCTACCTCGGGGCTCTCCCACGTGAGCTGCAGCGTGGCGAGCGCGGCGCGCGGCCAGTCGGCGTGCGGGTAGTGGTGGCGCGCCCCCCGGCGGCACACACTATGTACTGTTAGCTACCTCGGGGCTCTCCCACGTGAGCTGCAGCGTGGCGAGCGCGGCGCGCGGCCAGTCGGCGTGCGGGTAGTGGTGGCGCGCCCCCCGGCGGCACACACTATGTACTGTTAGCTACCTCGGGGCTCTCCCACGTGAGCTGCAGCGTGGCGAGCGCGGCGCGCGGCCAGTCGGCGTGCGGGTAGTGGTGGCGCGCCCCCCGGCGGCACACACTATGTACTGTTAGCTACCTCGGGGCTCTCCCACGTGAGCTGCAGCGTGGCGAGCGCGGCGCGCGGCCAGTCGGCGTGCGGGTAGTGGTGGCGCGCCAGGCGCGCGGCGTGCAGTGCGCGCGCCCCCCGCGAGCCCGCACACGCACAGGACCACAGCGCGGCGGCCACGCGCAGGCCGCCGCCGCACTCCGGGCGCGCCGCCAGGCACGACCGCGTCGCGTCCTGCGCACAAGTACAATCTGTCTAAATACTTGTCACTAAGCGTCATATACGTATTCCGTATAACTTAGTAACTTTTACAAAAATCCAGTCCCGTGTGAGCACGCACTAGCACAATACACTTACGCTCAAAAAATAATCTCAAGGTTGCTTTCCTCAAGCATGAAAACTTGCAAATATAACCCCTACTTTAGAGTCGGGACCTAAGGATAATGACGGGGATTATCATCCTATATCAATTCTGTCAGTTTTGGCAAAAAATGTAGAGAGACTTATCCATAATAAAGTATACCCTGTGCAGCACAATACTATCACATGGATTCGTCAAAAGAAGGTCAACTACAACCAACCCGGTAACTTTTGTGGATTACTTGTTCTACAACATGGACTCTCGTGTTCAATTTGATACTATATACACCGATTGCCGAAAAGCTTTTAACAAGGTTGATCATCAACTTCTCTAGAATAAGATTGCATTCAATGGTATACGTTGTGATTTTCTGAAATGGTTGTCTTCTTATGTTCCTAATAGGACTCAGAGGCTAGTAATGCATGGTTTTATTTCTATCACCCTAAATGTTACTTCTGGAGTGCCCGAGGGCTCTATTTTAGGACCTCTTTTATTCATCATATTTATTAATGACATCAATGAATGTTTCCAAAATTCCAAATTTTTGTTATACACAGACGGATCAAAGATTTTTCTAACCTGTGAAAAAATTTGAAAGATTGCCTGCTCGTGCAAGATTACCTAGACAGATTATTTGCATACTGATCAGTTCCTAATAGGGCTTTCAGTCTCGCTACATTTTCGAGGTCTCGAAAATCCCTGGAAAAACGAGACTTTCGGGACTATTTCAAAAGTAGGTTTCATATTAATCAAAATCTTATTTTCTGTCGAAACAAGGAAGTACGTACGTAGTTTTCAAGCACGTTATTAAAAATACCTATAGTCACAACTTAGAAAGCCCCTCAGCCATAGTGGGACTGGGCCGGTCATGTCTGCCGCATATCAGATGACAAACAGGCTTAGAGAACCACCGATTGGGACCCACTAAACGCACAACGCTATCATGACATTCCGAGGCGAAGATGGTGAGACGAACTTGACTTCTACCGAAACGACTGACCAGCCGTCAATTCAACCTATAGCAGTCAACTGCTGGACATAGGCCTCTCCCATGCTGCGCCACAACACCCTGTCCTCCGCCTTCCGCATCCAGTCTGTCCCAACCACCTTTTTGAAGTCGTCGGTCCATCTAGCTGGGGGGCGTCCCACACTACGCTTGCCGATACGCGGTCTCCACTCCAGGACTCGTCTGCTCCATCGGCCATCGGTCCTTCGACAAACATGGCCAGCCCACTGCCACTTTAACCTGCTTACTCTGCAAGCTATGTCGGTAACTCCAGTTCTTTTCCGGATAACTTCGTTTCTGATCTTAACCATCAAAGAGACTCCGAGCATAGCCCACTCCATAGCACGCTGAGGGACCTTAAATTTGTGGACCAGCCCAACTGTTAGTGTCCACGTTTCGGCACCGTATGTCATAACGGGCAGGACGCACTGGTTGAAGACCTTGGTCTTCACATAAAAAAATAAGGGAATGATAAAACTAAAAAAAATATATGATGTACATTACCATGTAAACTTCCACCGAAAATTGGTTTGAACGAGATCTAGTAAGTAGTTTTTTTTTAATACGTCATAAATCGTAAACCTCAATTTATTTCATTTCAGTCAACTCAAATATAAAAAAAAAACATTTAAGTTCATAAACACAAACCTTATGCATAAACCGTGAGTACCTGAAGCTTTGTACGGAACCCTCGGTGCGCGAGTCCGACTCGCACTTGGCCGGTTTTTGAATATTCAATCTCCACAGATTGTATTAAACTCTAAGCTACACTGTTGGTTTAATAGATTATTTAATAATGTTATGTTAACCCTTTAACGCCCAAATGTTCTGATTTTTACCTTGGCTTTCAACCTCGTGTAACATGATAAAAAAATTTTTTATACAATTTGAAAAAGCTACATTCTTTGTTTTTTGAACGTCGCTCTTTCGAATAAGCAGCATAAAATTTAAAAAAAAAATTACAATTTACCCGTCATTTTTGTAGAAATACCCTTAAAAATGCAAATTTATTTTATTTTTCTTTTTTTAAATCGCGATTTTCTCGATGATACCGGATCTTGAGTGCACTGAAATGCACGTATAACGTGTTCGCGATGGTTCGACTTCAAAGATATGCAATGAAAAAAATTTTTGATCCCTCGAATTAAAAAAATAGTGTCCGAAAGCAAAATTTTTTACTGATCTTTCATTATTTCTCAATTTTTCGAGTTTTATCATAATGTAATGATAAAAAATGAACACTTAACTCATCTTTCACGTTCTTTAATAACGTAGATTGTTCGAAAATTATAAGTTTATAAAAATAATAATTTTGTTGTTATAAAAAAATATTCACAGTTTTTATTTTGAACCCGTTCTTTGCCTTTGAATCATCAAAGTTGTCCGATTTCCACCACGAGGAGGTGAACGGTGTTGGAAATAATATTTTTATTTAAAGTTTTTAATTTTGAAAAAAAAAATTTTTGGATTTTTGGGCGTATCACGAATGTATTATTTGCATAAGAGCGTAGTATTTTAATTTTTTTTATAATTCATCACATCGCGAATGTTTTTACACGCTTTATATTAGCTTCACTTGTATGTTTGTATGTTTGTTTGTAACCGACTCCTTATAGCGCGATTTTGACCCACTTTAAACGACCAGATTTCATTCAAACTTTGCACACCTGTCAAGGACCGATGACAATGCAATAATTTCATAAATTTGTGCCATTATCCTTGCCAGGGTTACCAGGACAGCAAAAAAACTGTCACAAACTACGCTGACATACGTCTCGAAATTCGAAACACCCTAAAAAATAGAAAATAAATAATAGTTTAAAAAAACAAAACACGCTTCCATTGAAAACCAAACTAAAAAGTACAAAATAATGGAAAAAAAAGCGTGGGGTGCCTGATATCAATAAAAAATTACCTTCAAAAGCACCCATTTTAAACTATTATTTTTTCAATTGAATTCAAGTTCCGTTGAATCTATTTTAGATGTGTAAAGTAATTTATTATAAACGTGTATAGTACATTTATTTTCCGATCAACGAGAAATTCCTTGTGCGTTTATTCTTTACTAGCTTTTGCCAGCGGCTTCGCCCACGTGGAGATCGGAAAATATCCCGCAGGAACGTACTACCGGGGTAAAAAGTACCCTATGTTCTTTCTCAGGCTCTAAACTATCTGTGTGCCAAATTTCATTTAAATCGGTTCAGTAGTTTTGGCAAGAAAGCGAGACAGACAGACAGACAGACAGATAGACAGAGTTACTTTTGCATTTATAATGTTAGTGTGGATAGTGTGGATGAGTTTTCTATAAATAATTACACAAAGCCCAAAAGAAATTCGGATTCAATACCCGAAAATAGAAGTGAAAACAAAAAAAAAAACTTAAAAAAATAAAATAAATACTTCCAACACCGTTCACCTCTTCGTGGTGGAAATCGGACAACTTTGATGATTCAAAGGCAAAGAACGGGTTCAAAATAAAAACTGTGAATAATTTTTTATAACAACAAATTTTTTTTTTTTATAAACTTATATTTATCGAACAATCTACGTTATTAAAAAACGTGAAAGATGATTTAAGTGTTCATTTTTTATCATTACATTATGATAAAACTCGAAAAATTGAGAAATAATGAAAGATCAGTAAAAAATTTTGCTTTCGGACACTATTTTTTTTATTTGAGGGATGAAAAAATTTTTTCTCATTGCATATCTTTGAAGTCGAACCATCGGGAACACGTTATACGAAAAATAAAATAAATTTGCATTTTTAAGGGTATTTCTACAAAAATGACGGGTAAATTGTAATTTTTTCTTAATTTTATGCTGCTTATTCGAAAGAGCGACGTTCAAACAACAAAGAATGTAGCTTTTTCAATTTGTATAAAATTTTTTTCATCATGGTACACGAGGTTGAAAGCCAAGGTAAAAATCAGAACATTTGGGCGTTAAAGGATTAATTATGAGACTAAAGTCTCGAAAGTCTCGTTATTCCCGAGACCATAATTTAGAAAATATCAAACTTTTGTCGAGACTCTCGAAAGTTTCGAGACCGAGATTCCCTGGATGAAAGCCCTAGTTCATAAACTTAGCGGTCTAAATATTGTTGTATTAGTTGTCAAATATTGAATAATGTCGTATTAATATCGTTTGTCGAGTGCGCGATCTTGGAGATGTGTGTGATGGAGTGGATGATAAACAACAACAATATCTTTATCAATATTAGTGTCAAGGGATATGAGCGCAATTGATAAAATTTCAAATAACGCTTGTGGGAATCCATATTGTTGCTCAAAAAATAAGTCTATGTCTGTCAGATAGGTGTAAAGACGGAGGTCGATTTTCTTTCAAATATTTTGGGTGGCACCGGAAGGGCTTGTGGCTAAGTTACAACAGCCGAACGGCTCGATCGTTTAGGTTATCTTTACATACCAAGACCCCTCCGTGCCTCGGAAAGCACGTTAATCCGTTGGTCCCGGCTGTAGTTCGTAGACCTTAGACAGTCGTTACGGGTCGTCAGAAGCCCGAAAGTCTGACAACCAGTCTAACCAAGGGATATCGTATTACCCAGTAACTGGGTTGTGGAGATCAGATAGGCAGTCGTTCCATGTAAAACACTGGTACTCAGCTGTATCCGGTTAGACTGGAACCCGACCCCAACAATGTTGGGAAAAGGCTAGGCAGATGATGATGATTTTGGAGGGCACTGGCAGTGCGGATATCGAACGGTAATTACTAGGGTTTTACTTTCAGATTTTAAAACCGGGTTTACCCATGCAACCTCCAGGCTATCGGTAAATATCCCTTGTTCGAAGCATTTATTTATACAGCCAGTAAAATTGTCTAATGTTAGGTTTTTAATGCATTTTCTTTGCCAGTAATACCATCAATTCCGCTACTTGTGTTAATGTCTAAGTTATCGATGACTGTACTCATTTCCTTTTTTGTGCCATACACTGCAAATCATAGGACCATCCTAAGATTTGCAGTGTATGGGTTTGCGATTGTGTTTTATTCAATGTGTTATTAGTTTGTATATGAGTTATTTTACTGGCTAAGAAACACATGTGGAAAAGAATATGTTGAAATGTTGGCCCATCAGTTATTTCGTCAGTTTCAGTTTTTAGCTTTCAAAGGAGCATACCTATTTTTTGGTTTGTTATTTCCTAACGTTTTAATGAAGTTCCTAATTTACTTCGGTTGTTTTTGACACTTCTTAAAACTGTTAAGGTAACCCTCGACAGTTTATTAATACTTGATTAACTGTTGAGGTAATCCTCGACAGTTTTAAGAAGTGTGAAGGATGTATTAACTTCCGTTTTGTGTTTGGCTTTTTCAGCTTATTTGTATAAAATCCTGTAGTCTGTTGCTATGTATTCATGTTTTAACTTTTATGTGACTTTAGGTCATTTTAGTTCTAAATACATCTGTTTTTGGTCTGATAGTGGTGAATGATGAAACGATGATGTGGTAATCCTTGAATGTTTGATGAAACGTGGTCAATAATGGTGTTCGTAGATTACGTTTCATGAGTACAGTAGTTACTGTTTATGTTATTCCTGTCAAAATCCTCAATGGGAATATTGATAAGGTCCCTAAAATTATTGTCAAAATTTTATATTAATGTGCCAAGTAAAGCACTTCGTTTTAATCCACCCATACGTGCACCACGTACATATACGAATTATAGGCAGAACAGTTACATTGTGCGAGCAACCAGCAATTTCAATGATATATGCAAGAAATATGATTTTGATCCATTCACAAAGTGTGAATTTGGCCATAAGGTACTTCAAATTTTTCAAGTAGCGGTAGGTTATATATTTTTTCTCTATTATTTCAGTCATATAATTGCAAACCAATTATTTATGTTGCTACCTGCAACATCACTGCCACGTGTAAGTGTATGGTCCAATACAAATAATGAACACAATAGCCGAACCGAATAAACTAAATTTCGAATAATGTGCCAGCATTCATTTTGAGTTCCAACTGGTTAAACTTTTTACCAGGAACAAACTCATTTTCGGATAAATTCTAACACAAGAGATAGGGGACTCATGGCTAAATAATAATTGCCACACGGGTCGATCTACAAGGTTAAGTAACGCTTGCCGAGATCCCTTCGTGCCTTGGAAAGCTCGTTGAGTCGTTTGTCACAGCTGCCTTATCTGATCCTTGACAGTTTTAACGGGTAGTCAGAAGCCAGAAATTCAGTCTTACTAAGGGAAATCGTGTTACCTTGTAATAGGGTATTTTCCACTTTTTTTAAACTATTTAATTTTTAAGACTGAAGGAATATTTAACAGAAAAATATTTTTTTTTTGTAATTAATCTCCATTTTCTGCATTAGAAGTGATTAAAATCTAATTTATTTTCAATGGTTTTAAATTTACCGCCAAAACGCTCCGTACGATGACGTTTACCACGGTGATGTCATCTTTGTGTAAACAGTATTTCGATCAAGTAATTTCGTATCTCAAATGGATAGAAAATGTTATTACTGGTGTGTGGTGCCTCTGTGTACAAATACTTCTAAAACTGTGCCACATAAACTATTTATACTTCGGAGCACAAAAATCGGGGTTTTTTGCAAAGAAATTTCCAACCATAAAAACATCTACTGTGGGCAAATTTGCACTATCGGCTTTTATAAAACCAGCTTCCATTGTATTTCCATTAATCCATTCCAAAAATCCTAAATAGGTATAAAGGTCCTAAATCCACTCCGAGATTTACAGATCGAGCACAGATCACATACGTCAAAATTCAATATACACAAAAATGACGACACACGGTAAACGTCAGCGCACCGAGCGTTTTGGCGGTAAATTCAAAACCATTAAAAATAAATTAGATTTTTTTCACTTCTAACGCGTAAAATGGACATTGATTAGATACATTTTATTTTTCTGTTGAATATTTCTTGCCAATCTTCAAAAAGAAACTGTTTTTAAAAAAACGGAACATACCCTATTGGGTTGTGAAGGTCAGATAGGTAGTCGCTCCTTGTAAAATATTGGTAATCAGCTGCAACCGGTTAGACTGGCAGCCGACCCCAGCTTAGTTGGGAAAAGGTTATGCAGATTGATTGATATCTAACACAAGTGATAAACAAGAAACATGTGCTTACCATAGCCTCGTTCAACATGCCCAGGTGCATGTACTGCAGCGCCAGGTAGTAGAACGCGAGGTGGTCGTTGTCGTCCAGTTCTACTGAGCGCAATAATAGTTTTAAAGAGGTTTCGTTTGCGCTCTCCTTGTCGATGCGGGCATTCGTTTTCTGTAAGCGAGAGAAACAACTTTTTAATGTCACTTAAAGAAGAAAAAAAAATTTCGTTTTACAAAAATCAACTGTAGTCTGTTTAAAAAGTATCTGATAAAAATGTAAACACGCCTTACACAATTACTAACTAAAGGGAATTAGTAACACATTCATCTGTATTTAGAAGGTTAAAACTTTATACCTAACCACTTATTCCAAAAATAATTATTGTTAAAATAAGATAAAACTTTTTTGCAAAAAAAAAAATAACCGACTTCCTTAAAAACACTACAAAGTGAAAAATAACTTTAATTTCGGAAGTCGGTGTCTTAGGATCTGTATTTATGGTTATTTTGCCACCGACTTCCGAAATTAAAGTTATTTTTCACTTTGTAGTGTTTTTAAGGAAGTCGGTTATTTTTTTTTTGCAAAAAAGTTTTATTTTTAAATTTTTAGTTGTGGTATCCACCCTGCACTAATTCCAAACAAACAATGCATATTTATGCGATAGCAGAAATCGCGGTTGATTTGCTGTCATTTTTTAAAGAGTTCCGGTGTCTGTCTCCGGAACTGATCATCAGATTTATATGATATTTACATGGGACCATTTCGGAATAAACCCCTTTTGAACAAAAAAAGAATTTTGCAGATCCGTCTATATATGACGGAGTTATGGCCGAACATACATAAAAAAAAAAAACATAAACATCCGAATTGAGAACCTCCTCCTTTTTGAAGTCGGTTAAAAATAGTAAATGAAATGTACCGTGTGGTGGCGGACGTAAAGAATAACACCACCCCATTTCTTCCCGTGGGTGTCGTAAAAGGCGACTAAGGGACTAACTAGAGAATGGGCAGCAGCGTTCTCTATGCATTTTACCACCATACTGCGATCGCCAACCCGCCTGCCAAGCGTGGCGATTATGGCAAAGCCCCCCAAATTTGGGGAGACCTAAGTCCAGCAGTGGACGTCTTACCGCTGAAATGATGATGAGTAAATGAAAAATCATGGACTAAAATTGAGGTTATAAAATTAATTCCAACTATCACAGCATTTTGACCTGCAGTTATAAAGAAATAAGATGGTACTGACAGACCTGTGCCTTCATCTGGTATCCGATGCCTGTGTACAGACAGCAGCGCGCCAGCATGGCTCCTTCTCGTTTGTCTTCTATGGCCAGCGCTTCCTCCGCCATCTCGATGCCTTCTTCTATCTGTACACAATATTATATTGTAGTTCAAGAAAACTCAGCGTGGAAAAGTACTCATATTCTTGTTTTAATACGTTATTGTTATTTGGAAAAATAATAACAAACAAATAATATATGAATTTACTTATGTGTCAATTAAGTTGCTTTCAGAATAACTAGTTCTATAGTCGTGACGTGTTACGCTCTGATTAGCGTTCAATGAAATAAATATAATATATAATTTTTTCACAGATCTGGGTTAGTTAAAAAAAAAATAATTACAAAATTAGTTGTTGGAATTTACTTTTTAAAAATTAAGCCCAGGGTATGAAAATGTATAGGGAGTATTTTTTTCCATTACGTTATGTTTACTAATTTATATATTTTATAATTGTTTGTGAGGAGTAAACTCCAGTCGTCCGTCGAAGCTGACACACACAATTTTTTATTTATTTTTGACTCACAACCATTCTACAACACAAAATTCATAAGTATTATTAATTTCAACTTCCCTATTGTCTACATAAAACCCTTAACTTTGATACCACACATGGTCATATTGGTTATGTATTAAAATCTAGCTAGTTATTAGAATGCTTTGAGGACTCTAACAATCCCACATACACAGATACAGAGAGCCAAAGAAACGCATGGAAACCCTAACCCTGTATTTGCTGTCGCGCAGTCGGGTAAAAAGTGAAGAATAAGCAGCAAGTATACATTGTTTCGTAGGGAAAATCAATGAATATCTTGAGATGATGTTGGCATGTGTAATTTGATATTGTCGAAACCTAAATCCAAAATAGCTGTTAAGTTATATTACGTGATTGTTAAAATAATTATGTTATGATTTTAGATAAAACCTACTTTATATTTTGTAAATCTACGAGGCTAGCATAATCGGTCCGCGACTAAAGCCTTTTTTTCCAAATAAAGAATAAAAAAATAAGTTGTGGTGCAGTATAGTGCAGCTTGCCCGTACCCAGCCCATCTTGTAGCAGGTGTTGGCGGCCACGAGGCGCAGCGGCGTGTCGGCGGGCGCCAGCGGCGCCGCGCGGCGCGCCACGCCGGCCGCGCGCACGCCCGCGCTCCACGCGCTGCTGCCTGCAACATGCACCCCACTTTACTCATCTAGCAATTAAACATCATCATCATTTCAGCCGTAACACGTCCACTGCTGAACATAGACCTCCCCCGATTTAGAGGGCTTTCCCATTATTACCACGCCGGGCAGGCGGATTGGCGATCGCAGTACCTATGTTGATAAAATGCATAGAGAACGCTACTGCCCATTCTCTAGTAACTCCTTAATCGCCTCTTACGACACACACGAAAAGCAATGGGGTGATACTATGCTTTACGTCCGACATCACACAGACGATATTAGAAATGAATACACGAAGCAAAAACTTTGTAACCCTTTTTACGAAAATTACGTACACGGAGAAGTAAACAATTTAGCACAGTTAAAATTGATATGCAGAAGAATTGCAAAAGGTAATGTTTTTGATTATTGTTGATTCAAATTTAAATGAATAATAGAAAACGCATTTAACACAGGTACACCTATATTTCACTATGATTTTATGTTTGAGTTCCATGTGTTAGTCACTTATTGCTATCAGAGCACAAATAAATAAACAACATTTATTTCAAAATTTCTTCCATATGTGTTAGTAACAATAAAAACTTATAAACTAGTATTAGTAATATTTATTCTAAGCTGTGTGAGACATGCCGATCATGAGGAATGTCTACTTGACTGCATGCAGTCGTATCTACTGCCCCAAGATCGGAGAATCCCACTTATCAGCCAATGCTCTAAGAATAATGTTGGGGTTGGCGCGAACACGGCGAAGCAGAGATATGCATCTCTTGCGTATGATAGCCGAAAAACTATCAATTTCCGCATCGGCAAACATGACGGACGTTCTAAAAAACGCGACAGCCTCAACAACACCCGAAACGTGTTGTTTTGTATTGTGTACACAGACAAATGTATGCCCTCAGTGCGATACGGTATTAACTCAATGGTCCCGACATGTTATTGCGTCCCCACTTTTCCAACGATGCATCTGTACGTTTCACGTTAACATTACCACAAGAAGGTACAGGACGTCGTGGAGTACATCAAGATAAAGTTCAAGTTCACCTTGAGAGTTGAGAAGTTGTACTCACGGCATAACATCTTCAGATCTTTTATGAAGCAGGTTTCTACTTTTCACCTGAAGACTTTCATTAAGGAGTAATATTGGCCAATTGAGGTCGTGAAGGCATTACACTATCAGGACAAATGGTTGCCAATTTTTTTTTTTTTTTTTTGATATCGACGTCGAAATCCTCATGGATGTCCTCCGCCCTGGGGTAGGCGGTGTCTAAATGTTTGCTTATGCCCTAACCCAAGTAGTTGTAGTGGAGTGTACATACCGGGCGCGATGTGCGTGTGCGGCGCGGGGGGCGCGGGGCGGGTGGGCGCGGGCGCGGCGGCCGCCGTGGCCAGCGCGCGCTGGCGCCACATGTTGTTGTAGTGGAGTGTACATACCGGGCGCGATGTGCGTGTGCGGCGCGGGGGGCGCGGGGCGGGTGGGCGCGGGCGCGGCGGCCGCCGTGGCCAGCGCGCGCTGGCGCCACATGTTGTTGTAGTGGAGTGTACATACCGGGCGCGATGTGCGTGTGCGGCGCGGGGGGCGCGGGGCGGGTGGGCGCGGGCGCGGCGGCCGCCGTGGCCAGCGCGCGCTGGCGCCACATGTTGTTGTAGTGGAGTGTACATACCGGGCGCGATGTGCGTGTGCGGCGCGGGGGGCGCGGGGCGGGTGGGCGCGGGCGCGGCGGCCGCCGTGGCCAGCGCGCGCTGGCGCCACATGTTGTTGTAGTGGAGTGTACATACCGGGCGCGATGTGCGTGTGCGGCGCGGGGGGCGCGGGGCGGGTGGGCGCGGGCGCGGCGGCCGCCGTGGCCAGCGCGCGCTGGCGCCACATGTTGTTGTAGTGGAGTGTACATACCGGGCGCGATGTGCGTGTGCGGCGCGGGGGGCGCGGGGCGGGTGGGCGCGGGCGCGGCGGCCGCCGTGGCCAGCGCGCGCTGGCGCCACATGTTGTTGTAGTGGAGTGTACATACCGGGCGCGATGTGCGTGTGCGGCGCGGGGGGCGCGGGGCGGGTGGGCGCGGGCGCGGCGGCCGCCGTGGCCAGCGCGCGCTGGCGCCACATGTTGTTGTAGTGGAGTGTACATACCGGGCGCGATGTGCGTGTGCGGCGCGGGGGGGCGCGGGGCGGGTGGGCGCGGGCGCGGCGGCCGCCGTGGCCAGCGCGCGCTGGCGCCACATGTTGTTGTAGTGGAGTGTACATACCGGGCGCGATGTGCGTGTGCGGCGCGGGGGGCGCGGGGCGGGTGGGCGCGGGCGCGGCGGCCGCCGTGGCCAGCGCGCGCTGGCGCCACATGTTGTTGTAGTGGAGTGTACATACCGGGCGCGATGTGCGTGTGCGGCGCGGGGGGCGCGGGGCGGGTGGGCGCGGGCGCGGCGGCCGCCGTGGCCAGCGCGCGCTGGCGCCACATGTGCGCGCAGCCGAATGAGAACTTCATCGCACGCTCCAGCGACTACAGACAAGAAAATATATATATTAGCTCTTGTGAGATGGTAATGAAACAGACAGTTTGACTCACTAAACAGTAATACTATCTAACACTAAAATAAAAGTTGGATATTTATAACAAATTCTTAAAATCTAAATAAAATGTGGGCAACTCATTAACTTTAGCACCAGACACAGCTGCCCCCAGCGCGTAGCCGCCAGCGCCAGTAGATCCACGACGCTGAGCGCGTTGCGCAGCGCCTCGACCTCGCCGCACAGATGAGAGCTACAGCGCACTGACCTCCAGCACCAGACACAGCTGCCCCCAGCGCGTAGCCGCCAGCGCCAGTAGATCCACGACGCTGAGCGCGTTGCGCAGCGCCTCGACCTCGCCGCACAGATGAGAGCTACAGCGCACTGACCTCCAGCACCAGACACAGCTGCCCCCAGCGCGTAGCCGCCAGCGCCAGTAGATCCACGACGCTGAGCGCGTTGCGCAGCGCCTCGACCTCGCCGCACAGATGAGAGCTACAGCGCACTGACCTCCAGCACCAGACACAGCTGCCCCCAGCGCGTAGCCGCCAGCGCCAGTAGATCCACGACGCTGAGCGCGTTGCGCAGCGCCTCGACCTCGCCGCACAGATGAGAGCTACAGCGCACTGACCTCCAGCACCAGACACAGCTGCCCCCAGCGCGTAGCCGCCAGCGCCAGTAGATCCACGACGCTGAGCGCGTTGCGCAGCGCCTCGACCTCGCCGCACAGATGAGAGCTACAGCGCACTGACCTCCAGCACCAGACACAGCTGCCCCCAGCGCGTAGCCGCCAGCGCCAGTAGATCCACGACGCTGAGCGCGTTGCGCAGCGCCTCGACCTCGCCGCACAGATGAGAGCTACAGCGCACTGACCTCCAGCACCAGACACAGCTGCCCCCAGCGCGTAGCCGCCAGCGCCAGTAGATCCACGACGCTGAGCGCGTTGCGCAGCGCCTCGACCTCGCCGCACAGATGAGAGCTACAGCGCACTGACCTCCAGCACCAGACACAGCTGCCCCCAGCGCGTAGCCGCCAGCGCCAGTAGATCCACGACGCTGAGCGCGTTGCGCAGCGCCTCGACCTCGCCGCACAGATGAGAGCTACAGCGCACTGACCTCCAGCACCAGACACAGCTGCCCCCAGCGCGTAGCCGCCAGCGCCAGTAGATCCACGACGCTGAGCGCGTTGCGCAGCGCCTCGACCTCGCCGCACAGATGAGAGCTACAGCGCACTGACCTCCAGCACCAGACACAGCTGCCCCCAGCGCGTAGCCGCCAGCGCCAGTAGATCCACGACGCTGAGCGCGTTGCGCAGCGCCTCGACCTCGCCGCACAGATGAGAGCTACAGCGCACTGACCTCCAGCACCAGACACAGCTGCCCCCAGCGCGTAGCCGCCAGCGCCAGTAGATCCACGACGCTGAGCGCGTTGCGCAGCGCCTCGACCTCGCCGCACAGATGAGAGCTACAGCGCACTGACCTCCAGCACCAGACACAGCTGCCCCCAGCGCGTAGCCGCCAGCGCCAGTAGATCCACGATGCTGATCGCGTTGCGCAGCGCATGCGCGCGCGCCGCCTCGAACTCTCCGCTCTGCGACAGCACGGCGTCGCGCACCGCCATCGCCTCGCCCACCAGCAGCAGTAACACTACCTCTTCGTACTCGTTGCGAGGTACAAACTGAAAAATTAACAGTAATTTGATTATATTTGATTTATTCCTGCTGTCCAAAGTTTTTCTTCCCTTATAATTGACTGATCCTCACAATAAACTGACATTTATGGAAAAAAATACATTTATTGAGTGTGTGTAATTTTTATAGAGAACTCGCACTTAGCCAATTAACTGACGACATAGTTAACCTAGAGAAAGCGAATAGTTCCAAAGACAGTTTCTTATTATTAACTGACCCTAATGGAATAGCTCAATCTTTCAACGATTTCTATATGGATCAGATCTGAAATCCACCCCTGAACACAACTAAAAATACTGTAAGAATAACATACAACCCTCATTCTATTGTATATTCACTGCCCCTGTTACCTCTCAAGACATAACAAGGGTGATCAAATTTTAAAGAACAAGAAGAGTTATGGATTTGATGGTAGGTAGTTCAACAAACGTTATAAAATTTGTCTGTGCTACTATAGCTAACCCTCTAAACCACATTACTAACGCAAGCATATCCGCTGGAACATTCCCCAATAGTCTTAAAACCACAATTGTTAAACCATTCCATAAGAAGAACAATAAAGAAGACATGGCTAATTTTAGACCAATAGCTTTAATCCCCGTATTTTCTAAAATCATTGAAAAAGTAATTTATGAGTAATTTTATTCATTTCTGTCAACATCAATATATTATGTGAGGAACAAAAAGGTTTTCGTAAAAATATAAATATGGCCATATACGATCTAATAAATAAAACAATAGTTAATGTGGATAAAAAAAAATACCAATCTGTGCGATTTTAACCGATATGACCAAAGCTTTTGATTACGTGAACCACGAAACGCTTTTGACCAAACTTGATGCTTACGGTATACGAGGGAATGCTCTACGTCTAATAAAATCGTATCTGAGTGAACGTCGTCAATATACAGAAATGTCTAAAATATGCGTTAAATCAAAACGTGAGGTTGAATATTTATCTGGTCCTAGCCAATTTAAATATGGCGTTCCACAGGGCAGCGTTCTAGAACCATTATTATTCTAGCTGTATATAAATGATCTACCCCGACACATCCTATACCCTTGTTGGTTATTTGCCGATGACAGTAAGATCCTAATAGACTGCCTCCACAAAGAGCTTTATGAAGGTGAAATAAATAATTCTCTAAAATTTATAATAAACTGGCTCAACAGCAATAATATTATCATAAATCTCAATAAAACAATTATAATGCATTTCTATCAAAAAAATCTTCCTTTGAACTTAAAAATTCATTATAAAGGACAAACTATTGATAGCGTTAACGTGGTTAAATTTTTGGGTATATTGATTTACAGTCAATTAACTAGGAAACCGCAGGCTGAAGAAGTTTGCAAAAGATTAAGCACATCTGCGTTTGCTCTCTACAATCTGTCCAAGAAATTTAACATTGATACATTAATGGTTGCATATCACGGTTTGGTGGTCTCTGTCCTAAGGCGAAACAATTACCCCGATGGGTAATTGTTCCGAAAGGGAGTATATATTTAAAGCCCAAAAACGGTGCATAAGCTCCATTTTTAATCTCAATTTGTTACATTGTAAAGTTGCATTTCTTTTTTCAAGAAACACAAGATTCTTACTTTCTCTAGTATATACATTCTCGGAGAAGTTATATTCGTTAAAACTAACAAGCAACAATTTCCGACATTAGAATGCGACCTACTGCTATGAGATCAAAATATCAGAGTCTATTATGTACTGGTAGATATAACACTGCTTTGCTTAAAAAAAAAAAAGCTATGGCACACACATTTATTATAATTAACAAATTGCCAAATTGTATTAAGGATCAGCTTTTAATCAAATTCAAGAAACTCCTGACGTCGTTGCTGACAGATAAATGTTATTACTCTATTACCGATTTTCTAAATGTTAAACTGTAATATTTGCTTCACTATATCTCATTTATTATGTAAATAGTTTTAGACTTAGCTGATCCATTATCTCATTTTGAATTTAAATACATAGTTTCTAAATGACCTGTAAGTTAAACACTATATTTTTGTATGCCAACAGGCAGAATGTACTGGGAATATATCAGAAAGTAATACCATTATTGTAACACCTGCACTCTATACAAATAAAGAAATGATTTCATTTCGATTTGATTCGTATCTAATTTCCCGATACCCTTTAAAACAATAACTGTTTAGCGAAATATTTCTTTTGTGCAAAATATCACAATTATCGCACAGGAAAAAATATGAGCTATTCTTCGACTTTTAATCGTATTCAGTAACTTGACAGTTGAAGGATTACCAGATTTTGACAAAATAAAGATAGTGACGTGGTGTAAGAATGAACGAAATGAATGAACTTGAAATAATGTACTTACATGCAAACTTTTATTTTAAATTTAATAACTTGTCTTACAAACACTATATATACTACAATATATCGATATATTCATCGTCTATGGTCGCCAGAGGAAATTAAATGATTAAGTAAAATGACATGATTTTTATATTCAGTTTTCTTTATATTACAAGAAAATTAAAAAGGGTATAACTTTTATTAAAAATATATTTTTTTTCTTAAATTCCACATCTAAAATTCTATTTTTTAAAGTTTTATTTAAATTAAACCATTTTCATCATTCGTTCTTTACACGAAACCGTTCACTACCCCAGCACTGTTAGTTTTAGTAAGGTATCATTATTTTTCTTTGAATTGTTAAGTTACTGAATACGATTAAAAGTCGAAGTATAGGTACAGATATGCGTTCGAAATAATTAATGTTTCCGTCGAAGTACTGCTATCTTATCCATGTTTTGTTGTTTATTTATTAATAAATGGTAGAGGTACCCAAAAGCAAGTTAAAACTGTTACAGTAAACTTACCTGATTGATAGCCGCGTACTTCTTCGGCTTCCATGGTCCTTCGGACACGTGGTCCTCTCTCCGCCGCGACAGCGTTCCTTGTGGCGGCGCTACGGCCAGCTTCTCGGGGGCTTTGTACACCTAGAAACAATACAATCATTGTATAGTCAAGCAAAGCTAAAAGGTCACGATCACCTTGATTAACAGCTACAGTAAGTATTTATGCTGTAACTATTTATACCGCCAATCAGCATTGTAGCATTTTCTGTATTCCAGTTTACAGATTATCAGAAGACCAAATGTTTAGCTCTTAGTTTATTGTAAACAAGTGTTGATAGGCGGCGTTGGCAGAAATTATATAGAAATGTTGGCTAGTTCTAAGTTCTGGGTAGTAGTACTCATCAGCCGAAACAGTCCACTGCTATGGGCTATGTCCAGACATAGCCCTCCCCCAAGGGAGGGTTTACCATAATCGTCATGTTTGTCAGGCGGGTTGGCGATCGTAGTATAATGGTAAAATGCATAGCGAACGCTGCTGCCCGTTCTCTAATAAGTCCCTTAGTAGCCTTTTTTGACACCCACGGGAAGAAATGGGATGGTGGTATTCTTTACGTCCGGCACCACACGGAAAAGTGGTAGTTCTAGAAGCCCTATATTCTTTGATTTGTTTATGATATGGTGGTGAGACAGATATATCGATCCAATCCCACACCCATCTAAGACAGTTCTACACAATCCCTGCAAAAATGTGTCTATTGCCTGATCCTACCTGTCCGGTGACGCCCCTCATCAGCACCTCAGCTAGTTGTCGCGTGAGCGTCAGCCGCAGCGCTTGCGTCGATATCGACTCCACCGCGTTCAGCATCTCTCGATACCTGCAACATACATCAAGGGTTCGGCAGAGTTGTACACTTTTCGCCAGTTAAGTCTCTTGTGAGAGGGCCAAGTCTATCAACTAGATACAAATCTCGACTTCGGGGTGCTAATGAGAAATTCTAGATGGCAAAAATCCAATCACACTTTTCCCGACCTAAAAATCGAACCCAGGTCCTTATGCTCGGCAGAACCGCTTGCGATCACTAGACCAACGAGTCACGCAGCACAAAATAAATAATGCTATGAAAACTATCTCATGAGAACGGATCCAAGTAGGTATAATGTGACTAGCTGGCCACATGATATACCTGACAACTCTCAAAACTCTTTTCCATCATAGTCAATGAGCAATTGTGTCATCTTTAGAGATTTTATACTGTACTCTATTGTATCTGATTTGAGTCGTTTTACTACAGGGTGGCAGGGCTATGGACGCGTAAAAAGTTACCATCAATTCAGTACATGATTCGAAACCCCCTACCGAATATTTTTTCGTCGGTTATCAAGTGCAATACATAGACGGTCAAAATGTATGGAACAGCTACTTATTTTTAATAACGTAAATGTTTCAAACCAAAGGGGTTCAGAACATGTACTGAATCCATGGTAACGGGGAGCGCATATCTGCCACCCTGTACCTAAAGAACAAACTGTACGATATTTTTATAACACGAACCGACGCGCGCTTTACTTGTGCTAACCAAGTCTAGAAACACGCTGTAAATGTGTGCGTTAAATCATCTTCACGCAAACACTGTTATGTGTTGACGCTACTCGTGTAGCATCAGCAGATAACACACACTTCTGATTTCGCCATTATATCGGAGGGTACCGAAAGTTCTTGTTCGTACACTTGATAACTACAAGTAAAGAGCGTGTCGCTTCATGACATAAATGACTATGTTTATTATTTATGAAAACAAATTAACTTAGTATGCTCACATATAAACATAATTGGGTAAAAAATCTAGTAGTAACGTGATACGCGCATTATTTGGGTAGTACTACCGCCGTAACATAGTAACAGATGTCACACAAGGTTAATTGGATTTCTCGCAATCTGTCCGCCGTAAGCCGGTTAGCGAGCACCGACCACCGACCACCGGCGCGGTGGTAACAACCTATATTAAGTTCACGCTCGTTATGACAACACATAATACGGTAGTTGCACATCACAATGACACAGAAAATATTATAAAGTCCGTCAGAAAAATTAATTGTTCAACATAATTGTCAGTATATTCACATCTGCCAGGGTCGCGAGACTACAAAGGTCGCGAGATTTGTTCGAAAGAGATACCGTGGCCCTGGCATATGGGCAACTGAAGGAACGGGTTTTAGTCAGTAAAAGTCTGACACGCCTTCCCGCTCCACCCTAGAGCGAGAGAAGACATTTGATGATTTCCCATCCAAAAAAAAAGTGTACGTATATGTTTTTTGACAGTTGTACGAAATGGCTACAACACGAAAACTGACGTAGTGTGGTCAATTGCTAACCAAAGAATTTCCCTGACTATACAATAGCCGTAAACACGGCACATGAAGCTTTAGAAAAAGTATGGCTTCATCATCTCTGTTCTTAATAACGCGCAGAGAGAAGAATCTTGTGGATTAAAGAAACATAAACTAAGTTTATATTTTAACAAAGTGTCAGGACCATTTACCTGAGAGAATTGGGTTTATAAATGCATCCACCTAAAAGGTAAATTCCTTGTCAAAGGAAAAAAAATGTAAGAGAAGAAATAATAATAAAAAGCAGCACGCGTAGCATGATCACCGTAGAAAGAATTTGTCGATTCTTGATTTGTCATGCTACGCCAGCATAAAACGGTACAAATCTTTCTACAATCTTTAATCTTTCTACAAACTGTAATTTTGTCTATTCTTTCGCCAGCCAGTTAATATTTATATTTTCAATAAGTTTTTTTTTATCTAAATGTGACGTACAGAATGCTTCTACCAAATGAGTTTAAGTTAGAAAGAATGCACTGAATGTGAGAATGGTGTTTGTAAACGCAAACATGTACGATTCACGAGAAATATCTTGTCTGTGGTAATAATCTCAAAAACATTTTAAAAAGGCTCATTATGATAATCTTTACCTGTCGATAGCACTCTGCAGCCTGCCTGCTCGTATGTGTAGTATGGGCACTCGTTGTAGCGCAGTCTCGAGCGTGGGGCCGGCGCGGGCGTGCGCCCCGTTGCGTTGGAGGTACAGAAGCGTCAGGTCTGATGATAGTTCGAAGCTACGGATCTGGACCAAGAGTAACAATGAACACTTCTTTTATGTTTATCAGAGGTCGCCATGTACATAGAAAGTAAGTCATCTACCACTCGCCGGGGTGGTAAAAGACATCTATTAAATTACGTAAAGAAAATGGAAAAGCTACGTCGTCCACCGCAAATAACAAGGTACCATTTACACAGTTGTTACTGAGAGGGTCATGTTCAGCAGTTGTTGTGTTAAAAACTACTCATAGTATAATTCAGGAAAGCGCGTTTTGTGACTCTATAATGTCAATGTGAGAATGTATGAATTGAAATGATTGGCGCGCATTCGTGAAGTTCAACATCTTTATCATGAAAGTGATAATAAAGACCAGTCTATAGATTCCTTATTCGCACATAACTACTCATAAGTACTCTTTTTCTTTATTGAAATTGAATGGGAATTGAAAATTCGTAAGCGAATCGGAATACACGTAGTAATTAGATGGTAGGTAAGCTTTATGAAGTTCTTACCATTTCAGATTCCCTCTCGGCCTGTTTAAACCTGCTAGTGGAACCAGGAACCGTGTTCTGTTCTAAGCACAGACCCTTGATGGCGTACGACTCGGCTACGATTCGGAGACTTCGACTGTGGAACATATAACTATGTTGTTATACTTAATAAAACGTTAATATTAAGCCCATTAAATTTTTTTACTAAGAAAATCATTAGAATGTAGATAACCATTTTTTTTTTGTAGTTAAAATAATCCTGTTCACTACAGCACCTGCTCAATAAAGCTAATTTATACAAGATAGGGTATCTTTTAATGGCTTATCTGTCTAGCATCTTTTATTGCAAATTAGCAAGTTTATGGAGCTAAATAGCGCACATGTGGGAGTGGCGCGAGGAGGCGAAACGCCGGGGCGAAACTCCGCTGCCGCGACAAATCGCGGCACGGCCGACAGAGCTCCGGCAGAATCTCATGGCGACATGGCGGGTACGATCGTCGCAACCCAGCGCTGGGCACGCCACAATTGCGGCGGTAAGTCCCCTCTTTGAGGAGTGGATAGAGAGGCGCCACGGCGTCCTCACCTTCCGCCTAACGCAGGTTCTCACCAAGCATGGGTCCTTCGGGGGATTCCTGTTCAGGATAAAGCGGGAGGAAACGCCCGGGTGTTTCAATTGCGAGGATCGTCTGGAGGACACGGTGGAGCATACGGTGGAGGTGTACCTTGCCTGGAAGGAGCACCGCCGTGTCCTCGTGGAGACGATCGGCGGCGGCAACCTCTCGCGTCCGGCCCTGGTGCGAGCCATGGTACGGAGTGAGAGGGCATGGGACGCCGTCACCTCCTTCTGCGAAGCAGTGATGCTCGCGAAGGAGGAGACGGGGCGCGTGAGGGAGTGGCAGTCTCTGCGCCCTCACGTCCCTAGCCGCCGCAAGAGGGGACGCCCCGGACGTCGGGAGTCGATCGCAGACTCCCAGCCACCGTAGGTGCGGGCTTGCGGGCGGCGAGCAATAGGTAGCTCGCCGCCCGGTAAGGACCAGGCCCGAGTCAACGGCGCGTAGTGTTCCACGCGCGCCTCAAAGAGATGTCAGCAGTACTGAAGGGGTCTGCTAGGACTGATGCCTGCCAGGGTCGCGAGATTGTTCAAACGAGATACCGTGGCCCTAGCATATGGGTAACTGAAGGAACACGGGTGGGTTTTAGTCAGTAATAGTCTGACACGCCCTCCTGCTCCACCCAGAGCGGGAGAAGTCATTAGATGATTTCCAAACCAAAAAAAAAATGGAGCTAAATAATCTTATCAAAGGTATCTAAAATGTGTGAATCATATACCAATGGACACATTACGTTGTTGGTGGACACTCAAATTATCATCAATATTATCAAGCACATTATGTTGCTCATATACAGTCAGTAAACAAAATAATTATCACCAAAAATGTCGAGGATAAAGCCCCGACATAATGCCAAAAGCATGACACACAAGCTGCGCGCGCGGCGCTCGGTGACTCAGCTGTTTGTGCACCTATGTACCATGCATGACATAAGATAAAACAGAAAGGACACTACTTTGGGAAATCCTTAAAAAAATCCCTTCTGTAATGGGTATTGTAGAATCTATGGACTCAAATATACACAATGCCTTAGTTAAGTTATGCGCAAGAGTTGATTGCCTCCTTTATAGATGTTCTGCATATTTTATGTGCACAGGTCTATTAACAGTCTGTTTAGTGTTTGTCATGCGCGACCGTTTGATCGCAATGATCGCACGATGACGTCACTTTAACACGTGTGAAATGCACATGATATTAGATAAACACTAAACAGTTCCTGAAATATGTGCTTTGTTTACACTAAAGTGTTTATGTCAGAACAACGTGTCTAATAGATATGTATTGTATAATGCCTATACTATGTCACATACCTATTTATCTATAGATAGATTGTTAACTCAAAATCTTTACTCATGGTCTTATGAGGTCATGCATTATGTAAATGCTGTGATTAACAGTTTGTACACTATCATATGATTATTATTTGCAAGAAGAGCCTTACATTTCGAATATTATTTAATTCCAGTTGATAAAGAATTAATCATGTTTTCCCTATATTCAGTTAATAGAGTTATTATAGATCAAATCAAAGATATTGGTTTCAAAACATTAAATTGAATTATGGGATAACTTTTTCCAATTTGAAATGTATTAACTTTGCATTGTTACTACTATATATATTCTAATACCATAATAATGCTATAATTATGCTAGTTTGGTATAAGAGCATAGCTCTGTACACTACCAAAAGTATTTAGCATCAATATCATTATCACGGTGTGATTCAACAAATGTATTCATCCATTAATAGCCGTTGTGGGTGTTGCAACTAGATTCCGCAATGCCTTTAATTACTTGATAATTTGGCATGTAATGCAACACAATAAGGTAACTATTAATGGAAAAGTTAATTTGTTTCATTATTAGCGTACTTACATTGCATGATTGTGCCATTCAATTGTAGTTATTTACTGAGATGCAAGATAAGGGAGCTGAGGACACACATCACACTGTGTATAACAAGATTGCAAATAATGATCTATTGTCTAACGGTGTTATATAAAATAACAAAGCAATGCCATCAAAGAGTTGATGTTACATTGAAGATGATAATCATATTCAACAGTTGATCAGTTGTATGTTTTATTTAACTTTGGTTTATTTTATGGCAACTATTATTAGTTGTTTTATTTTGATTTGATCTTCTTCTAACCCTTAAAGTAAATCGATTTATGTTTAGTGTGTAATAAATAATAGACATAAACTTACACAGGTAACTCTTTCTCCGTCAAGGTATTCAGCTCAGCTAATTTATAATGTTTCAACGCATCATCGTATGCCCCACAAGCATAGTTCAACTTCCCAAGCAGCAGATGTGCGTCTAGCGCTACACCAGCCCTTTTGCCAGCTTCGTCAGTCGCTAGGGTGAGGTAGCCTCGTGCATCAGAGAGCTCGCGTTGCGCTCTCTCGATGTTCTCCTTGCTGGGCGGCCATTCCTCAAGGTGTGCCTCAAGCTTACCCTCTCCGATGAGGAAGTGAGCAAGGCTTTCTGTTAAAACAATTAATTTTGTGAATGAAACTGTAAGGCCAGGTAGAAATAAATGGGAGAAGGTTTTGTGTTGGGGAAATATTTTACATACACTTGTCAAAAGTACTTAATAAAAGAAGGTATGTATTTTATTTGATGCTACAACTTTGCATCAACTTGCATGACAAAAGAGTTAGTTTTGGTTAGTTCTTGCCCAGCATAAACATAAACCCATACCTTTTTTCCAATTCAGAAGACTGGTATTATGTCACAAAAATGGGAGAATTCTTATTTGTTCTATAAAACTATACTGAGAGGAAAGTGAACAGGATAGTAACACGGCAGTATTACAGGAAAGAATGCCTCAATGTATTTAAATAATCATGAGTTTGAACAATGGCTTCATGTTAACTTAAATTGAAACCATTACTGAAATAGTTTCTAAAAACTCATGTTAATTTTAAATGTAATTAGTGAAAGTGATTGTTTAGACCTCAGCTACTTTTTATAGCGCAAAAACATAAAAGCTTAATGGTTTTGTAACTGACATTCAAGGAAACATGAATAAATAATTATCATAATAAACCAAAGTCGGTACACAGTTAATGTACTGATGTTTATCACTCATACAACGGGAAATCAGCAAACAGGCATTATGTTTTAAACATCTGCTGATAAGTAATAACACAATTTAATATTTTTAAGCTCTCATGATAACAACTGTACTTCAATGACCTAACTGAGGACGTCTCGTGGTGATATAAGTGTTCCGAGAATACGTAACGTGTGTCACTGACCATGCTGTGGAGACCTGGCCTTCAACTGCTGAGCCAATTCCACTGCCTTCTTCCAATTGGACTCCTCACGGCTCTTCTCAATTTCTTGCTCGTAGCCTCGCACAGCATTCTTACTCCTCGATGTCATTTTAACACGGGAATAATTTTATTCGTATGTCACACCATCGAATTTATTGAACACCTCACTCATACATTGCAAAACCTTTTGGAAATTGCATTAGTTCCCCAGGATCACCAGCGAATTGAAGGCCAAATTTGACAGATGACAACATAGTTCGCGGAGCTCATTCTGCCATCAAAGCCTTATTCTGCAATCGATTTTTACAGCTATATTTGAATTTTTCATGGACTTTATGGATACAAGATATTTGTAAATCATATATTATTTGGTGCCCTAAACTGTATTTTTTATTATTATTTCTTCAATAAATTCTTGTATTGTATTGTTGTATGACTACTACCGCCAGTGTTTGCAAGATGTAGTTTAACTTCATATTTACAAAGTAAGCTATGAATTATTTTCCTAAATTACTTTCAAAATATTTGCCTTAGTAATCAAAACAACTATTATTTTACTAATGTTCATCCTGTATTGAGATGTTGAAGTAAAGTAGATAGAGAATATTACTAGATAAGCTACTAAAATAACAAAAATAACTACAGAGAGAAGGCATTAACGTGAAATACTTCAGTGCGAGCGAAACAGAGTATCTTTTCTTTGTCTCTATTTGCGTATCGGTTTTATTTGTATGCCACCAAGCCCTCTTGGAGGCAAACAAGTTTCAACACTTACGGAATTTTTGTTAAACCAAGGCGAACCCCATATTTTAAGACTTAAATGTTAGTGTTAACGTTTGAGAGGTGTATCTAAAGCGTCAGTCATGGTGAATTGTTGCATAATTGGCTGTAAAAGCCGTAGTGAACGTAAAGAACCAAACATAACCTTTCATCGGTAAGTAGCTTATTATTTGTCACGACTCAGTAAGTTTGGTCAAGAATTATTCATTTGAATGTGTATTTTGATCAATAATAAGCAATCTTGAATGAATTAAAACTATAATAGATATACATTATGAAGTTATGTCGATCATTCGCTATCTCATACTGTGTACGCTGATTTCTTGCCTATACCATAGTCCGTCTACGTGAAGTAGTTTTAAAATACGCTGTAGTACAACTAACTTCGTAAACATTGTTTCACTTGAACTTTTAGGCTTGGTCAACAGATGGCGTTAGCAGAGGTTTGAACCTTGGGTATTTGGAAATTTGAAGTAGGCTTGGGTATACCTAGTAGTTCGCGACTAAGAACGCTCAGTTTAGTTCACCGCTCCTTAACGAACTAGTTAGCTCTTCTAGTTCATCCGCTCTTCTAGTTCATCCACTCTTCTAGTTCATCCACTCCCAGCTCGAATCAAAGAGAGGCAGATCAGGAATGTTCTACTTTTACCTACTATTTTTGGACTTTAAAAACAGCAAAAACCTTTGAATGATAATTCACAAAATGATCATGTACCGTGTGGTGCCAGACGTAAAGAATAACACCACCCCATTTCTTCCCGTGGGTGTCGTAAAAGGCGACTAAGGGACTTCCTAGAGAATGGGCAGCAGCGTACTATATGCATTTTACCACCATACTACGATCGCCAACCCGCCTGCCAAGCGTAGCGATTATGGCAAAGCCCCCCAAATTGGGGGAGGCCTAAGTCCAGCAGTGGACGTCTTACGGCTGAAATGATGAAAATGATCATGATTGTAAAATACCAAGGTTTATTGTTGCAATAAATAACTAGTTTAGTGATTACAAAAACCTTTTTGTATTTTGTCCCGTGTATTAATTCGGTTGACGCCTCACTCATTCGGTCGCGAACTGATTAACGAACGAACTATGGATCGGGAAATGAGCGAACTAGTTCGCGTAAGTAGTTCATCTATGGGAGCGCTCTTTCGACCTAGTTCGTTCGCGAACTACACAAGACTAATTTGAAGAAAGCGCAGTAAATTAAAAATTACTCAACCGTGAAGAAATGGTATTTATTCACGAGTTTTACTTCAAACATAAATACCTTTCTTCACCTAATATAGGTAGGTACCTAATGGCGCTACTGTGGTGCGATCGTTTTTAGGATCGTGGCAATCAATTAGAACAAAAGTTTGAATGAAAGTGTTATCACATCATAACGCCCTTATTACATATTCTGGGGATGGCACCGGTTAGCCAAAAAGAGGGTTGTAAATTATAATCGATCTGAGATCGCACGAATATAGGTAGGTTAGGTACCTATGTATCTATTAGTGATGGATTAATTAGCATTCGCATTCATTGTTAGCATGCGAATGCTCATTTAGCATTTAGCAAATTAAATGTAGTTGCGAAATTCTGTGAAGTGCGAAGTGAATTTATCGCTTCGTAATTTCATACTATCATATTACGTCAAAGCGTCGACGCACGCAGCGGTAGTGTTCGCTCTCCGTCGCACCCACGGGAAGTCCGGAATACTAATCTATCGGTTTCACGTGAACGAGACTTCGCGTGTGAAAATTATTAGCAGGTCCTGCGAACTTGCGAAGAATGGGTTAAGCAATTGTTATCTTATTAACTTTGATTTGCGCGTACTTAGGGTTTAATATTGAATGAACGCTTGTGATTGTTTAATTTATTTAAATTATTAGCATTAGCAGGGTGGTGCGAAGAATGAAATTTAGCAATTATTACCTTACTGTCTTTGATTTGCTCGTACTTAGAGTCGTGTATTGATTGAATGAATGCGTGTTTGTTTATTTAATAATAATTTGTTTGGCACGTGCGTGGCGCGCGTCTTTTTGTTTAATATATTTAATTATATGATCAATCTAATCACATTAAATATGCATGTGTATCAGAATTAATAAAAGGTTATCGGCAAGTACGTAACGGTAAACTAAACGCTCGCTAGGAGACGTCCTAAGGCGAACGCGCTTTTTAATTCGCATATTAACAAAATTCACATACTTCATTATTAGCAATTATCGTCATATTAGCAAATAGCATAGCAATAGCAATTAGCATGCTAAGACTCAAGAATTCACATGCTAATGAAATTTATGCGAAATCGCATTAATTGACATTACTAGTATCTATTCCCTGCAATTGTGGCGGTTTTGGTCGATAAGCATCCGACATAACCCTCAGATCTCCCCAGACGGAGGGTTTGAGGAGTTCAACAAGATAACCCTATACCAAAAAAATACGCAAAACATAGGTACCTTGCACGTGTCCTATCTTTCTTTCCTTGAAACAAGTTCTTTGTTATCGGTAACTCCAACTCTCATAAATTAAAGTTTCGATGTTTTTAGATGCCGTCTTCGAAACTTTCGGTCGGAACAGTGTTCAATATAGGTAGAGGTAAGTATTCACACACAAAGCTGCATAGTATTTACCTTAGCTGCCTAGTAAGCCCACGTACTTACGACGGCCGTAATAAAATAGCAGCGAGATTTTTTCAACGCACTGCTTTGCGGCAAGACATACCTACACTCTGTTGGTTTCTCAATATTAGGTTCAACACAGAGAGTTTAAAATCTAGTGCGCGAGGGTAATTTAGTGATCTTTGTTCATTGATTGTTTGGCGTCGACGCAAAATTATTTAGGCTTCGTATTTTTTGCTTTTCAGTTTTTTCGGCGGTTTAATGTTTTTGTTAGAAAGTTTTTATTTTATAATTTTTTGTGGCTCTAATCTACAAACATTTGCTTGCAAAATCGGACTATTCCGTACGAAGTTATGCGTGGTCATACATTACAATCAATGAGTGAACAATCATTCATCCCCTGTTTTCCTACCCTTAGGGTTGGAGTTTGTTTTCTCCATTTATATGGAACCTTCGGGGTATATAGGTACTTTCCAATAAAAAAAGAATGACCAAAACCGGAGTGCTCTGTAAAAAGTTATGCGTAGTCATAGGTACATATAAAAAAAATACGCGTCGACTTGGGTGCCATCCATAAATTACGTCACACGTTAAGGGGGAGGAAGGGGGTCGACGAAGTGTGACATTGTGTGACAAGGGGGTGCGAGGGGTCATACATTTCGTGACGTCACATTTCAAAATCTATTTTAATCTAAATGTTTAGTAAAACAAGAACTTTGAACAATTAACGAAAAACTCACAAGTTTCAAATGACTACCGTAAACTATATGAAGCATACAGAGCAACTTATGCTGTGGTCTATATTTTGCATCATACAAGACCCATCGCGAAGATTCGTCCTCATAGAATTGCTGCTTGACGTGCTAGAGAAATTCTTTATTTGGATGATGACGATAATGCTGTATGGTTCGATGAAAAAGATATTAACACAAAGAATATTCCTCCATTGAACGTTTTTGACCGAGAACGAAGTGGTTACTATGCCAGTTAGGGGCCATCCATAAATTACATCACATAAGTTTCATGATTTTTTGACCCCCAGCCCCCTCCCCCCGTCCTTATCACAGCTGGTCATATTTTTGAGACTCTCCCTTCCTAGTGTGACGTCACATATTTTGCAATTTTACATCTAGACATTGATTTTTTTTTTCTTTTATGGTTCATATTTCGTGTTTTAATAGTACTTTAAATATATATTAAAAATAATTATATTAAATGTATATTCAATTTTGAAATGTGCCGTCACAAAATTTAGGGCCCCTTCCACCCCGTTGCCACACAACGTCACAATTCGTCGAACCCCTCTCCCCCCTTAACGTGTGACGTAATTTAAGGATGGCCCCTTATAAATAATTTAAAGGAGCCCACTCCTTTCAAAGTCCAAGTACTCAAGATAATCATCTTAAGTATTTGGACTTTGTTTGATCTTTAATTAATATAATAAATCGTTTTTTGTTTTGTTACTTTCTTGCAATGTTTGATTTGATGTTAATTTTATTTAAAAAAAAAAACATTTAAATTGAAATAAATAAATTTCGGAACTGCTGTTTTAATTCAATAATTATTTCTAGATGGAAACGACGTGACGTCACACTAGGGAGAGGGGTTCTCACAAATGTGTCCAGCTATGACAAGGACGGGGAGGGGGGTCAAAAATCATGAAATTCGTGTGACGTAATTTATGGATGGCCCCTTGAGAACCTCCTCCGTTTTTTTTTCGTCGGATAAAATTCCCACCCTGATACCTATACGGCCGTCTGAAATTCACCTTAAAATGACTATCAACATAATTTTGAGTGAGCCTTCTATTGCCACACATGGTAGCTTCGCTTTAATGGTCGCAAACTAGATCAGTATCTGCTGCAGATATAAAACTGGTGGTGTGCCAAACTCGCTGTCCCGAATGTGTGCTGAATATTAAGTCCACACATGAATATTTCGATGCTGTAATATCGATCGCTGATGAATCTAACTAGTTCACTGGGCTATAGTTATGAGCTATAAACAATGGCCGTTAAGTTCCGATGCACGTAAATTACCTACGTTACACACATAATCCTGCTTTTTGGAATCGGTAGGTATAGACGCCTGCACAAAAAGCTACTGCAATCTGTCAGATTTCTTTAATCTATATATATAAAAGGCAAACCTGACTGACTCATCTATCAACGCACAGCCGAAACTACGGAACGGATTTCGCTGAAATGTGGCATACAGATAGTTGTAATGACGTAGGCATCCGCTAAGAAAGGATTTTTGAAAATTTAAACTGACTAAAAAGGGGTTAAACAAAGGAGTGTCAGGTTAGAAACGCTTTATGCCGTCGAGGTACCAGGTTATCATAACTTGACTGGAGCTTACCAAACAAAGAAGTGTCAGGTAGAAAACGCTTTATGCCGTTGACGTACCAGGTTATCATAACTTGAAAGGAGCTTACCAAACAAAGGAGCGTCGGGTTGGAAACGCTTTATGCCGTTGACGTACCAGGTTATCATAACTTGAAAGGAGCTTACCAAACAAAGGAGAGTCAGGTTAGAAACGCTTTATGACGTTGACGTACCAGGTTATTATAACTTGAAAGGAGCTTACCAAACAAAGGAGCGTCAGGTTAGAAACGCTTTATGCCGTTGAAGTACCAGGTTATCATAACATGAAAGGAGCTTACCAAACAAAGGAGCGTCAGGTTAGAAACGCTTTATGCCGTTGAGGTACCAGGTTATCAGAACTTGACGGGAGCTTACCAAACAAAGGATTTGTAGTTTACTAGCTTTTGGCCGCGACTTCGTTCGTGCAATTCTACAATACTTCCTTTCTTAGCGCTCGCCTACGCTACGTTACGCTACGATATAATCAAAATCCACGCGAACGAAGTCGCGGGCAAAAGCTAGTAGATTTTAAACTTTATAACTACAGTGTTAGGTTAAAGATTGATTGGGAAATTTTGACAGTTTTGGGTAGCTTGCTGTGCTGGCGTCTGTATGTACCTAGTTAATATTTTTTACTAAAGCCGGCTCTAGCTGAACTTCTGACCTAAGTAAGCTCTTTGAGAATCATAGTATCATAATCTGTTATTTATAGATAGTCTAAAATATAAGTTTTTCGCACGTTTTTCGGTAATTAATCCCAAACGAACTCTACGGAGCTCTAAATAGCTCCGTAGCTTTCGTTTGGGCCTAGGATTTTTGTACCTGGGCATTAATGTTGTGTAGGTAGCTACGTAAAATAATAACTTTGTGCTTACTGACCATTGTCAATAGTTTGTTATACAGCATGGCCCAAAATAACGTTGACATAAAATTTTACGAATTATTTTATCAATTTGTACTGAATAAGAATAATAAGATTTTACTTAAATAATAAAAATACACTTTATCCTATACAAAAATACGCAAATTTTCCTCAAAATAACCTACTTTAGTGCGGATATATCTAGCTCGACCAGCGACCAATATGGTCACTGAGCTGACAAACGCTTGGTAAAATTTTCTATAATTTACCGCACTTCCTCCTCGTATTTTTTGTTACTCCCGTGTAAGATTTGCCTTTAGCTCATCAACACGTCTATGATGGGTAGCACAGGACCTCACTTTTAAAATAGACCATACACTGTAATCCTCTGGATTCAGATCCTCCGAGTAGGATAGCCATTCTTTGGAGCTGATGAAACCTGAAAAAGAGTCTTTGCACTTTGTCTTTACTGTTGAACACTTAAAGCCCTGTGAGCTCGAGTAGAGTCTTGTTGAAATATCCTTGGTCGGTGACCAAAGTGCTGTTGATTCCAAGCCCTCAGCACATTTTCAAGAATGTCTCTTCGGTAGTTTTCTTGGTTGATTTTGTTACCCTTTTCTACAAAAACTACAAGCGTTACGCCAGAGGCGCAAATCGCAACCCAAATCATAACTGTTTCAGGGTTTTAGCAATGTCAAACAAATGCAGAAGCTCCAAGACGAATGGAAGACGAGATCCTGTCATATTGGTGTTTATGGACAATCCAATTAAATAAAAACATCCTATTATCATACGAAAAATTGTTTTCAAATTTCAAAAAGAATACGACATTTTCTCAATTAGACGCTGCGGAGCGTTGTTTAAGCAAAGACATCAAGCCGATTTTTTTTTTTTCAGTGTCCGTAACAACTGCGCATTTCTTAGTGAATATAGTACCAATTGTAGATCGTGTTTTACGTAATGCTGTATGGTGGAGCGACTAATCCGAGTCTCGATTTTATTCTCACCATGATTTGTGGATTACGGACTAATCTTTCTTTGATAATATGTTGGTTCCCAGAAGTTCCAACAATTCTCTTGCGACCTCTTTCACGTTTAATTGCTGAAGAAACAAACTAACACCTAAAATTTTTACTATCTCACACTGCCTTTTTCTACGCTCATGCAATGAAATTATAACTCCACGTTGCACGGACATAGTGTTTTTTTTACACATTTTAAACAAACAATGATAAAAATGACGCCGAAGTATTAGCAGTTTTTACACAATAATAAAACACAAAAGAAAACGCTACATACCTATTCAATTTTGAACATTTTGTCAACGTTATTTTGGGCCACGGTGCAATATAAATAAGTGGGAAGTAGACTACGTTTTCAATTCGGTTACCGTTACAAAGCAATTGGGACATAATCCATATGTTAGGTAGAATATAGGGAATTGGACCTTTGATCTTTCACATACACCACATTAACTACCACGTCGTAGGTAATATTATGTAAGTACATTCATACTGTTTATTTATTTAGGTGAGGTAATGAGATATTTGACCACCACAAACGTTTACAGAACATCTAAGTTTACGTAGACAAGGTTCCGTAAATCAATAAAAAGGATGTCTTAATCAAGACTGAAGAGGCATTGATCGATAGCTGACCCACGTCAGCTGAGGTGGCATGTGAAGGTTAACCCCAAATAGTCGAACTGACACGAAGACGAACTATCAACTACAGAAGGTAATTACCTACCTATCTAGGTGTAGCTGTATTATGTTGAAGACAGGATTCCTTAATATAGAGTTTTGGTACCTACTTATAACTTTGTCAATTACCTACAAAAGGGCCACCTAGAAAACATTTTGCAACACACAAAGCTCTTTTGTCGCCCAAGGATGCTGTTGTCCATTCTCTTGACACACAAAAACATGAAGAGGCCTGTTAAGTCAAGGGATGAGAGGATTTTTGTCCATTTTGAAGTTAAATAGGTACGTATAGGTACTGCTACTTTCATGAGAAAAGCCTTTTGTCCCAAGAAAGAGCAAAGTAAGTAATAATATCTCCTGATGAATGAAGCTGACTCCGTCTATTTCTAGGGTACTTTAAAGTAATTGGTTTTTAAAGAAAATGTAATCGATTTTGCATGGTTTTCGTAATATTCATGTACACGGGTGGATCCAGGAATTACCGCTATTATCGTATGTCTGGTCTGGGGGGCCACATGAGCCAGTCAAAAAAGAAGTGTACCAAATATCTAGTATTGTATTGTCCTGGTTTTGGGTTAAGTTTCTTTCCCCAATACATTTTCTTTTGACCACAAGATAAGAGTTACTTTGTCGACACAGGTGATAAAATTTAAAAATTCAGTTCACTTATGATGCAAAAGAGCTCAATAATTTTAGCACACCATCTCGAATTGAGCATTCATAGGAGGTAGATATTAACTAAATAGTTTGTTGAGTTGAGGATACGTTCATAAACTTTGGACGCCTGTCGCCTCGAAAAACTTTACGGCGCTATCTTTGCTCTCATGTTGTTTTAGTCCAGGGGGCTTACTCTTCAACCTAATTTTAATTCCAATCTAAAGCCAATTCGTATCCAATGTTAATTTTGCATACACGTGATTCGGTACTCTTGAAAACAATAGTGTCAACATCTGAACAACAACAACGCCCGATCTCGATTCCACTTATTGTTAGTTCTCCAAAATGGACACCCAATTTAAACACATTTTGGCGCTAGCGTCGAACTCAAGAATACGAAACGTATCAAAGTTCCAATAACAATCGATCGGAATTAAAATCAAGAGTAAACACCCAGTTCCGGGCCCAACTACGTACTGACCGCCTCTCTTTGAACCTGCGTATTTAACGTAGTTACGTCCACCACAGGTGCGGAAGATATTCAGTAGGTACTTATTCAGCGTATATTATTGAAGCCCTTGATGGATTTGCATAAAAGCTAGTCCATTCAGAAGATCTGTATTCATACTACTGCGAAGATATATCTTCAGCCAGCGTAAGTTGGAGAAAAATCGCTTGGCAGTGCTGGTTATCACAGGAAGCGTGCGCGAACGAAACGAAGGCGTTATCGTATTAATCCTCTCACTATTCTACCTTACATAAATCGTTTATGGAGGGGCACGTGCCCTTCCCCCGTTTATCCGCCCTTGTACAATCAAACAAAAACCAACAACGACGAACAATTTCTGTAATTTTGTTCTTACACGACAGCTATTAAAAACAATTTGGTGGCTAATGGAAGATAGACCGAGTACGATTGCTACGGAACCCCACACGCGGGCTCAGTTAGCGGAATATAAAAACGTTACGGCCGTTTGATTGACATTTATAACATAACTGTTTCCGAGGCCTGGGCGCGTCTGCAAGGGTTACCATGTCGCCGGGCAATGGAGGACAGAGTTAACTGTTATGTTTGTTAATTGTTGAGTAGGAATTTATCAGATTTGATTGTAATTTGTATTTCATACTGGCCCCTGCCGTTTTGACAATATACAGAGCATCGAAAGAAAGAAAATACATTTATTTAGCACAGTTTAAAAGGCACACAATAGGTATACGGCAGGAAAGAGTAAAATAAAAATAAATTTAAATAGTGTAAGGTGTGAAGTCAGAAACTAGCCTAATAGTGTGCCTCGCGGCTGCGCGAAAAAGGCCCAGTTCAGCAAAAAAAGAAAGGAACACATAATATAGTAATGATGACACTTTGTGACACAAATTAAAATTCAAAAGTAAAATAATGTGCGGTGGAATACAAAAGTGCGGTGTGCGTCTCAAAGCAAGCAAGCAGAGAAAGAGACAGAGTGTGTGAGTGTGATTTAGTCTAAAATAGGTCGTCACACTGGTGCTGTTTCACAGCAACCAGGACCACAACGTGCTGTCATGTGCCTGTAAAAGTGGCCTTAGACATTTGAAAAAATATAATATTAATCGGTGCATCTCACTCGTTAGGAACCAAAGTTAACTTGGCTAAATTAATCACTTCAGTAATGCATAGACTGCCTCGTTGCTATAGTGGTCGCATGTGCTATTGAGCATGAGGTCTTGAGTTCAATTCCAAGGTCGGGCAAAGAGTTGTTGGGTTTTTCTGTATGGAATAACTCAATGGCAGCCCGGATCCTGGTATTGTCCGCGACTGATGTTAAGGGAATCGCTTATGTTACATAGGACTTAAACTTAACTGGCGAAATGTGGGATGACTAAACCTACACTTGTGACCAACCCTTCGTGAAAATAAAGCGTGATATTAGGTTAATGAAGAGGGAAAATAATTATTACTCTAGTGCTATTTTAATATAGCTATGTGTCCTCGATTGGTAGGTACAATTTACTTTAACGACCAAAGATTAAGAAAATGTTTATGAATTCGCCAGTCTATATTTGTTCTAAAGTTATATTTAAACCTTTCTATAAACGTTGTTAGCATGCAATTATATAATCATGTTCCTTTCAGAACATTATAGAAATAACACCAGTCCGGGCGGTGGCAGAACGTTTGGGCGTAGGGCGGGAGCGCAGGGGGCTCGGGCGTTGGGCGGCGGCGGCGGCGACGTCGCGGGCCGCGGATTAGCACCGGGTGACACTGCGCCCAGGCGAGGACACTAACTTAGCTTAACACCTGGACGGGCTTGCCATCGTTCGTAGAGATTTACTGATATTTTTGCGCAATAATCACCGGTGTGCCACACCCTTTTTTTTTCTCTATGATATCGCTCTTATAGTTGTGCTTAAAGTTAAGTGGGTAATGAGTAGCGTCTGCTTAAGAGGATAAGGCCCGAATTGCCCTCGAAATACACATTGTCTTACTTTTTTTACAATTTGCAGGTCAAAGTCAGGTTGTATGTTGAACGAAATATGATTTGCAACCGTAACAAGTATGTATTTACATAATCATAAATATAACCCTCTAAGTTCATGTAACATTTGTCTGACATTGATCTGGAAATTGCATGAGCTTGTAAGAAAATCTGAACGTCGCGGTCTTCCATGGCGTTTCCTCCAAACCTACATATTTTGACATTTAAACACATATAATTGAAGCAACGTTATCCTACTTAGCCGACCTTTGCTTCGCACGGCTTGTACGACTTGAATTAGGATTGATACCTACTAATTTAAATGTCTCTGAATAAAGTATGTTAGTTTAATAAAAATAAAAAAACATTCTGAAAGAACTTTTCCAAATGATGGTGAAAACCATATCAAACTGCTTATATTACATAGATGATAAGAACCATAGTCGTAAACAGACAGACCCTAAAATCGAATTTACATAATTATTATAATACCTAGAATATAGATTAGCAGAAATACTTTTAGCAACCCTCGTCTGAGCGGATCATACTCGGCTGGTCGAGCATGTCTGTGGTCGTCACAGCCGTGCCAATCGGTTCCAAGCGGTTCAGCGCCGGCACACCTTGACAGAACACTAGCGTGCTCATAACTTTCCACTTAAATTGTTTTGAATTTCAATGGGCTGTTCGTGGAGTGAAATACAGTTTTAGCAATGTTGTTACATTGGTATTAATAAGGTTCTATTTATGTCCACGATTTTACTACGAACATAAAAAGTATTTAACTTTAACCCCTGGGCTTTAACAAGGGTGCACCAGTATAATTTCATTTTTAATGCAATACAGTCAAGACGTAGCCCGTCGTGTCCTTTACTTCTCCTGATACCTATTATAAGAAAATATACTTTAGGCCCTCAATGCACCGAACCGTGTTTTCAAATCAAGGTCACCACTACTTTTGGCGCTCGGCCTCGCCTCGCCTAGAATATAGAGTCTAAAATATTACACACCCTGATATTTTTTCCTATTTCTATTCAGATATTTACCCCGATATAGTAACAAAGACGAAAATTCCGTGCTATTCATAGGTACCTGCGCCGCAGCCTCCATTTTCCCGAGATAACGTACGTACCTGCGAGCTTTTTCACGGCGAGAGGTCTCGAAGGGACCATTGACTCCGTAATATCTAAGCCAGCACTACTTTACGCCGAAAGGGTCTAAATAACAGAGTTTTGTACCGAGAGAGTTTACCAAACAGTTTTAAGTAGGGGATAACAACTTAGGTGTGTTAGCATTAAGTAGACAACTTCTGGACTTAGCCTAGGCTGAAAATTCATGAGGTAGCTTGTGGTGTATTTTACGGGAAATAAAGTAACTTCGTTATCAATGTCGTTTTAGATGAAACCAGACCACCACTAACTTCAAAGCTTTAAACCAAGAATTTTGTGCGCAAATATCAATTTCCGGCTAATATAGAGTAGTTTGCAGCGAATTTCACACAAACTAGTTTGATCCAGTAACAAGCTATTGCAACATGTACCCGCTATGCAGGCTGTGGCGCGGTGAAGGGGGGCACATGAATGACGCACCTGTGCAGGCGGCACGGCGCAGTGCGGGTCAATGTCGGGCCAAATCCCCTCCACTGCGCGGCACAGGGTGAGGGGTGAAAAGGACAGCGTTATACCCCCCTTCCCCGCGGTAAAATTGGTTTACCTTTATAGGCATCAGCGAGTGCGATGGGATCTAAATGTTCCGTTTTCAATTTGCTTCGGCGTGCGTCTGATGAGGGTCAGGGTGATACATCATACCTTTGTGTTTCGTTTCATGTGTTCATGTTTTATGAGCTCGATTTGTGAATAGGGTAGATTAGTTCCTTTGTTTAAATATTTTAATCGTTGCTGTGGACGGGAAGTTTTGAAATGTTTTGAGATAAAATGATTCCACCTTGGAAAAACGACTGCAAGAGACGGAAGCTGCGATGACCCTATAGAAAGCAGAAAGCAGTGCTTTTAGTGTATCCCAAGACGGCACGACCCTACACAAAGTGGGACACTAAAATCACTGGATCATTCCGGAAGAATCATTACGCCCATTATTGATCAGGACAGGCAAACCATTAACCCATTACCATAAAGGAAGAACAATCGCCACGCGGCCGGTGATTGTTGCGGCGTGTTACGACACCGTCACGGCGCCGTACACGTCGCATCGGAAGGAAACACTTTATTAATGGCGCAGACCGTCTCCGTCCGCGCGAAGTCGACACCGAGCTAGTGCTAGTATGCTTTTATGCGTTCTATAATATGGCTCTTTAATAGATTATTCACTAAGGGGATACAGCAGTGTCTTAGACCACAGGCGCTAAGTGAAGCGAGACGTAGTTAAGACTAGAATCCTGAGTGCAGCGAAGGATTCAAGCGAAGACACCTTTATCCTTGAGAACTACCCCTTTATACCCTCACTAGCTTCTGCCCGCGACTTCGTCTGCGTTATATTTATTGCTTCCCCAACCCATCCCGTCGCATCGAATAACCTGCCAGTGCGTTCTTCCTCTGCGTCTTCGTTTTTGTAAGACACACGATTACTTGTAGTCACCTCGATGGAAAAAAATCAAAGTAATCTCTAAAAACACAATAAACCGGCGTACCTAAATGTATCGAAGAAGTTTTTTCAAAAATAATAGAATTACATGTTTTCTGTAGGTACGTCAAACATTTTAACAATGTGAATTTGTTTTATAAATGAAGGAAAAACCTAAATTAGCGCGCGAACCACCCACTCCGGCCTGACACGCCACGCTTCAATCAGCGCCAAAAGCTCGATGCCCAAAACATAGATGAAAGTTTGTTGCTGGATAAATGATTTTATTTCTGCAGAGGTCACAGATTATGTCTGAACTTTAAAAGAGACTGTGACCACTGAGTTTGTTTCGGCCTTTCTTCTCCGAGTATTCAGATAGGACACGCCGATCTCATCTAGTTTATAATAATATCATTGACAAGTAAAAGTGTTTGTATAAACCTACTTACAGAAGTAAAATCATTTATCATTTATAATGTTGGTCACATCATATGAAGACCACGTAAATATATGTCTGAAATGGTCTTTAGAGGCAAGAACCACACAGATTTTGTGTACCTGTCCAGTCAGTGCACGCATTGGTCGCCTATTCATGTTATTGTAAAAACGAATGATGATATTGTAAAGACCCTTACAAACATTACCAGCGTAGTAATGTACCTATTTGTAACAAAAACCGATCAACTATAAACGAAGAGCTATCGGCATCACGCAATAAAAATAAAAACTCCTCAGAATTTTTTGTTCCAACTCTGATGAGACCTTTTTGTGTCACTTTCCTCGTGAGAGGCGTTACATAAGAACGCGAGTCTTCCCATGATTCACATTCAAGTAACGTCTCTATACATTCATCTCAATTTGGACGAGATACGATTGAAATGGTTACAATCTTCTTCGCAGAGGAAATAAATATCAATGAAAAAAGTTACGAATAAAAAAAACCTTTTTCCCTTCGCGAATAAGTTAATAAGTAAAAAGTACTGAATGTTTTATAGAATGCTTGAGTGTTTTATGAATAGGGTAATTTATTTTCAGTTAAGTGTGTACTTTCGTGAAAGTTGTTATTGGTCTTTTCCTTATGACTTGGTCCTTACGGCTATCATCAGCGTTATGACTTAGGCATTATCATTAAAAAAAACATTCAGGATAGGCAGTATATTTTGAAATTTAAAGGCTAACAGAAGAGGATACTTAAATTAGCACCACGTAGAAACAAAAATCACTAACTGACGAATAAAACGTCTCTAAGTCTTTGTTACATGGATGGACGTGGATGACCATAGCAGAGACAAATCTATATAAAAACTTTTTTACAAAAAAAAACAACCGACTTCCTTAAAAACACTACAAAGTGAAAAATAACTTTAATTTCGGAAGTCGGTGTCTTAGGATCTGTATTTATGGTTTTTTTGCCACCGACTTCCAAAATTAAAGTTATTTTTCACTTTGTAGTGTTTTTAAGGAAGTCGGTTGTTTTTTTTTGTAAAAAAGTTTTTATTTTTAAATTTTTAGTTGTGGTATTCACCCTGCACTAATTCCAAACAAACAATGCATATTTATGCGATAGCAGAAATCGCGGTTGATTTGCTGTCATTTTTTAAAGAGTTCCGGTGTCTGTCTCCCGAACTCATCATCAGATCTATATGAAAATTATATGGGACCATTTCGAAATAAACCCCTTTCAAACAAAAAAAGAATTTTGCAAATCCGTCTATATATGACGGAGTTATGGCCGAACATACATAAAAAAAAAAAAAAACATATAAACATCCGAATTGAGAACCTCCTCCTTTTTGAAGTCGGTTAAAAAGTAAGCATCCATTTGTTCAAAACCACATCCTTTTACATTATGAATTAATTACTTAGCTGACCTTACTAACCTTCCCAGGTTATCAAAATTATGAAAAGTGTTAATAATCATTTTTAGAATATATAATTACCTAAGTATATTGGCAGACGTAATTTCCTTAGTAGTACTTATTTTGTAATCTCACCATTTCATCTTATCATTGTGCGCAACACGTTTTTTTCTTCCATACTTCTCTATTAGTTGTCGTGTCAGATGTCACACCCTTACAAGCCATATCATCTTGATTTACACTATCCATCTATCGTTTCTTTGGTTTCCCCATCAGCATAACATGAAGGTTAGTGATAAAAAAAAACAAGTGATCCTCACCTCACAGACGTAGCCCTCACCCCACCACACAGTTTCCCACCATCCATTTGGGTAATGTTCGCCACTGACGTATCGATCGGCGAGTATGCTTTCTTCGGCCGGTGCTCTCTGCTGCAGCTAACTACGCAGACATCGCTCAACCTTCCAAAAATTAGGGAGAGCTTATGTAATGATTGGATTATTGGTTCAGTTTTTATTATTGTGAAAGAGTCGACAGAAATCTCATTAATTTTAAGTGGTTTATCTCATGTTTTAGATAATAATGTGCATCTTGCGTATCTATACTAATATACTTATCTATACTTTTATATTATAAAGCTGAAGAGTTTGTTTGTTTGGTTGAACGCGCTAATCTCAGGAACTACTGAACCGAATTGAAAAATTATTTTTGTTTTGAGTAGCCTATTTATTGAGAATGGCTATAGGCTATATAAAATCAGGCTATGACTAATAGGAGCGGAGCAGTAATGAAAAATGTTGCAAAAGCGGGGAACATCGCACGGGCACGCAATTGGATGCAACGGGATGGGTCTGAGGAACAAGAAATTTATCGCGGACGAAGTCGCGGGCAGAAACTAGTGTGGAAATAATACTGAAATCTTGTTGTAGTAAAAATATTAGAAATCCACATGCATGCTCATGCATTTATGTTCATAAATGAAGCAAAATAAGTATGTGTGGAATTCTGTAGTTTAAGCTTACCCTCATGAATAAAAGGCGTAAAATAAAAGTATGCATGTGTAACTTAACTGTTGAGTTTGACAAGAGTAGCTAATGATAATCGTGGTGTGTACGGCGATTCTTGTTTAGCGTCATGTTCAACTGTTATACGACATACGTTTATAGGCAGACATGATGAAAATTAAGGGTTCTGCCAAGAAGATGTCTAAAAACATTCGTCTTCCGCGAAAAGCGTGGAACTACATACCTACTTATCAAAATCAAAGTGAAATAAAAATATAAGCATGTCTAACATTTTCATCCCATTAGGAGAGACTTTTTTAAGGAGAACCATTTGAGTTTCCGAATAATTTCGCTAAGGATGGTAGTAATTTTATTAGAGCACCGCATATCCCCGACGACGTAACGTAGATTTATCGTCGAGAAGGGAGCTGGCAAATGTAGCCCTAGCAACAGGCACGCGGCTGTGTAGTGTCTGTGTGATGTAGCCCTAGCAACAGGCAAGCGGCTGTGTAGTGTCTGTGTGATGTAGCCCTAGCAACAGACAAGCGGCTGTGTAGTGTCTGTGTGATGTAGCCCTAACAACAGGCAAGCGGCTGTGTAGTGTCTGTGTGATGTAGCCCTAGCAACAGGCAAGCGGCTGTGTAGTGTCTGTGTGATGTAGCCCTAGCAACAGGCAAGCGGCTGTGTAGTGTCTGTGTGATGTAGCCCTAGCAACAGGCAAGCGGCTGTGTAGTGTCTGTGTGATGTAGCCCTAGCAACAGGCAAGCGGCTGTGTAGTGTCTGTGTGATGCGTTACTTAAGTTTCGGCCTTTTGTCGTTTATTTATTTATGAACTTAACTTATTCTACACCATAAAATACGTTAAATAAATTGTAAATGTTAAAATAGTTTTATTATAAATTAGTTTTATTTTATGTTAAAATAGTTTTATTATATGTTTAAATAGTGTAATGGGCTTGGGCAGTTCTTTAAAAAAAAATATAGAAAAATAACATTCATACAAAACATACAACGCGGCGGCTTTATCGCCTACTGTATGTTATAATGAATACGACTATTCCAATGCATTGAAACTGATTATTGGTCCAGGTGCTACAGAATCATTCTTAAGGTCTTCTTCTCTCACCTCCTTCTGCGAAGCAGTAATGCTCGCGAAGGAGGAGGTGGGGCGCGTGAGGGAGTGGCAGTCTCTGCGCGCTCACGTCCCTAGCCGCCGCAGGACGAGACACCCCGGGTGACGGGAGTCAATAGCAGACTCCCGACCGCCATAAGCGCAAGCTTGCGGGCGGCGAGCAATGGGTAGCTCGCCGCCCGGTAAGGATCAGGCTTGGGTCGACGGCGTGTAGTGTTCCACGCGCGCCTCAAAGAGATGTCAGCATCACTGAAGGGGTCTTCTAGGACATCGGTCCTAGAAGACCCCTTCAGTGCTCGCGACCCTGACAGGCATCGGCCTGTCAGGGTCGCGAGATTGTTCGAAAGAGATACTGTGACCCTGGCACATGGGCAACTGAAGGAACACGGGTGGGTTTTAGTCAGTAAAAGTCTGACACGCCCTCCCGCTCCGCCCAGAGTGGGAGACTTCATTTGATGATTTCCCACCCACATACAAAGGTCTTCTTTTGCAGGAATACTTACTAAATTTATTGGAATTTATTTAACTTATTAATTTTATTTTTTTTTAAAAGAGGACCTGTTGCGAGCTCCGACTTCCCTAAAGAATAACTACAAGATGCTATATCACGCGCTGCGCTGAGTTGTTTCTTTATCCATTTAGATTTATGCTCTTACAAAGAGAAGCTTTCACAGTAAATGTATTGGATCTGTAGATGACGAAATTATATACAAAAATTTAACGTGGTAGGTAATCGATAAGGGACGGCGAGTTCTAATGTTTTTTTTTATGAGAGTTTAAGACATATTGCTAATATAAAACCAGATAAAACAATTAGATAGTATCTTAGTAAATCGAAGATGCATATTGTTGCCCGACCCGGCCGGAGGCGGCGCGCGGCGGCCGGCGTGCCCGGGACGCCGCAGCCGCCCACGTCCTTGGTACGCAGAGCTCGTTGCCTGCAGCAATACGCAATATTAATCTATTCATACGTCGGTGGATACAGATAGCCTTAGTTCGTAGATTTAATTATATAATATATATATATCTAACCTGTAAATTCTAGATTTACAATCTTCTTCATAATACATACGCGTGCACGTGATTTTTTTATCGGCAATTTTAGATTCCTTTTTTAAATCGTAATGTATCTTGTCAAGCCATATCTAACGGACTAAACTTCTTAATTTTTGATAGTTTTAGTTTTATTAAAATAAAAGCCATAACTTTGTCAATGAGCTTGTAAAGTATTACGCTGGGAAGATTGGATTCAAAAGATGAGATTGGATGACTGCAGCACTGCCGTGCCAATCCAAAAGACTGTAAGTCGACTTACAGTGTTTTTGCTTAACAAAGCCCAATCAGTTTCTTGAAGTCTGTTTAGTACCTATGATCGACCACACTTTAATTTCAACGGTTTTTCTGCAAGATAAAGCAAACAAAAACCAATTACCTCTGATATGGGCAAATATTAATCAAAAACATGTTTTGTCAGTTATCTCAAAACTGGTTTTTGTAGGTTACAGTGTTTTGGCTTGGCAGGGCAGTGCAGCTCAAATCCTTTGTCCAGCACTGGACTTATTATGCTCAACATAAGTAGGAACTAAACGAGATAAAGAAAAGACGTAAGGTGAGCGATTAAAAGAGCCTCCACAAGAGAACATACCATTCAGCCCCCCGCCCAGCCAACCTTGCGGACTCGGTAATCTCTCAACGCGAGCTCCTCGCGCGTCGATACGAGACAACATTAATTCATAACCCTTGACTGTACATAACACAGGTATGAATGAGCTGAAGTATCGCTGTAATATTGAACCGGGCTGCGGAGGGACGCCGGGAGCGCTGCGGGCAGGGAGGGGGCATACGGGAGACCCGCCCTTGACCCATAATTGCAGCGCAGTAATATGTATTTACGGATAATTTCTCATGCAGACACGCCCGTAAACATTGATCGCTGAAAATTCAAATTTTGTTACCTACATAACTAATTACCTAAATAGGTTTCTACTTACTGCCGCATACCTTCTTGATAAATAACCACTCGGTCTCCAGATCTGCAACGTCTTTACACTCATCTTGCTAAGAAGGCTAAATAATACGATCCACTTATGACTACACTGATGTCACTGGCCTGTTAGTCTAGTGGTTACTGACCCTGACTGCTAAGACTGAGGTCGTGGGTTCGATTCCCACCCAGGACAAATTGTTGTGTGATGAGCACAATAATTTCTTCTGTGTCTGGGTGTTATTTATCTATAATATGTATGTATTTAGAAATATATAAATACATTTATCACTTGTCTGGTTGCCATAGTACAGGCTCTGCATAGTTTGGGATCAGATAATAGTGTGTTGGTTGTCCAAAAAATATTTAAATACTTCTTTATATTTTATGTCCATCAGACACATCGTGACTTATGGACTCTGCTAAAAATTGCACAGGTAATATTGGCGTTAGAACCTTGTGCCAAGACGAGGAAAAAATACCTAACAGAGCTGTCCACAGCAAGAGGACCTCATCATGTTTGAGGAAGTGGTTCTGTGATCATAATTAGAGCTGTTACGATTAACGTTTAATAGAATTAATATTGTATATTGAGCGGAGCTGTGACCGGGACGAGATGCGGTAGGCGCGACCTTGACCTGCATCTGCAACACTGCGTCAGCACAGGCGCTTCCGATCAGAAAAATATTCGTCTATTTGAGGCAAAAATATGATTCTTGCAGGTAGGTTCCTACCTATTAAACGCACTAACAACATACGTCTTTTTGTTACCAATTTGAAGCCTATCTTAGATCCTAGGTAGATCTTACTAAAATATATTTTATTTTATCGTATTCTAGGAGTTCTTTCTTGAGTGCTTATTATAGATAGCTATAGGATAACAAAACGCTACGTGACTTTTCTCTTCCCTATGTTACCAAATAAGGTTAGATTTCCCGCAGTTGTGTCCAGGCTGGGATGCGCTGGACCGTCCTTGGCCTCCTGCAGTGCTGACGTATACAGAAGCAACTGGTGACCTCTCCCCGTCCCACCGATCAATTAAATATTGCAGACAGACTTTGAAATACTGGCCGAGGAGAATATTGATAAAAAAACAGTTTAAAAATATACTTGACATGATGAATAATTATTTGCTTTTTTGGACACGACCATTATAGGGACACGGATTACGAAATTATAGGTTCATTTTAATTTCTCTTATTCAGTTCAAAATGACGCCTATATTCATCGCGGCAGTATTTCTTAATTAATTTCAATATAAACTTAATAGCGCAGGAAAGCCAATCGTCACCGTATTAGATAGGCAGTTCAGCACCTTCAATATCATCAGAATTGTGTCTGTCATCAAAAGTTAGCCGCCACACAATCATCGATACGACACGCACTCTGCTCGAGTGATAGTAATCAGCTAGCCAGTGTCGCTCATATTATCAAACCTCCTCGGAGGTTCCTAGTAGTTTCGTAACAAAACTAGGCGGCACCACTTGCTGCCCCGTCAAACTTATGAGTATTATACACTTAAAATCTCCTAAAAGAATGAGCGCAGAGGTCCTTGCCGACCGGTGAGTCTCGTAAAAAACGACTAAGGTATTAATTTAAGAGGATAGGCTACATCTTCCCTTTGCGCTAATAAAAATGTTCTGCGGAATGTTTAGTACGGGACATTTACGATCTTTTATTAAGATGGACGTTAAGAGAAAATATAGAGAACTATCGTTAATAAAGCTCAAAGAAAAACGTCCAGAAATAAATCAAGCTCGCGTCTCAATAGAGACTAATTGAATGAGCCATTAAAAACTGAAACAAAAACACTATTTTTTTCATATTCATATCCATTTATTTATTGTTTGTCACAGGTGAAAACACAGTTCTTATAGTTAGCATAACCAATTCGTATATTTTCACATTTGAAATACTTTCACAGATCTGCCCTTGGCTGCAGCATTAGGTCATCTACGTTGACTTCCGTCCCAGATAAATAATGCAAACGAATAAATTAAAGATTCATCCGCAAGATTACCTTACATCTTAATAACGAAAGAGTTATAGTGTGTGGATATAATCCGTTCACAGAATCTGTCATCATAAAAGTGAATTGTGTCCATAACTGTCTCAAAGTCTACACGTGTCAGGTTGAGCGCGCTCAGAAAGTTCAGGAAACCCGCAGCGAGGTACTGCGGACAAAATCATGATAGTTACATGTATTATATGTAGGGTTATGTAGGTATTACGTAACTACGGCTCCTCCCCGGGGTGTGAAGTCGCTTTGCCAACTTTAATGCATTTTGAAGGCAAAAGCTCGACGAAATTTAATAAAGTCCCGGGGTGTTTTCCTTGTTTTTGGGTTATCTGACAGTCTGTGTTTATAAAATTATTTTTGTTTCTCGTGTGTATTGCCAAAATGATATAATGGGTATTTGGGCTGATTGAACGTATCGTTAATGTGAAGTTAGGTATCACAGCTTAGCCAAGTCCACGGCTTAAGTAACTGTAGATAAAAACATCAGCTTTCTCTCAAAACAAAAAAAGTGATATTGTAAAACAAATAATTTATCCATTACCTGAACATTTTCCGCAGGAACTTATTATAATAATCAGAATTCGTTATTACATTTGAAGCCGAGCCTAATACCAGGCGCCGGGGGCTCAGAGGGCGCGGGGGTGCGGGACGCGGGGGGGGGGGGAGCGGGCAGTCGCCGGGTTGCTTTTGTTTCAGCTTATTTACAAAAACTTTGCTTGCCAACTCCGGCTCTTTATGAAGTCTTGGTACAAAGAGAAGTTTGTTGTACGAGTTATTGTTTTATTTGAGGTACTTACGGCGGGCAAAGAGTTAAGGTGTTAAAGGTTAAGTTTCTGTGTTTATGATAGTGTTGTTAGTACATAGTAGTTGTTGAGTAAAGCTTGTGGAATGTAAATATCATGACATAAGATTAATTTGAACTCAAGTTCCGCAGTCCTGAAGGCGCGTCCGCGAATTTACCTAGGTATTTGCAAATCCAAGGCTGCATTCATCATTTCAGCCGAACAACGCCCACTACTGGACAAAGACCTCCCACAAATTAAAAAAACTTTAGAGGTGTCAAGGGACACCCGGATGGAACGAAGTTCCTTTCCAGGATTCATAATAGTTATAATTTTTTTATTATTTATTATGTACAAAAAACCTGTATACACTCAACAAAAATATTCTCTCTCTCTCCCTATCTCCTTCTCTCTCCCTATCTCCTTCTCTCTCCCTCTCTCTATCTCTCTCCCTCTCTCTCTCCCTCTCTCTCTCCCTCTCTCTCTCTCTCCCTCGCTCCCTCTCTCTCTCCCTCTCTCCCTCGCTCCCTCTCTCTCTCCCTCTCCCCATCACCCCCTCTCCCCCCTCTTCCCCTCTCCCCCTCGCCCCCTCTCCCGCTCTCTCCCTCTCCCCCTCTCTCCCTCTCCCCCTCTCTCCCTCTCTCCCTCTCTACTCACAACAAAAAAACAACAACATACAAAATATATACGGTCGAATTGAGAAACCTCGTCCTTTTTTTGAAGTCGGTTAAAGCATGTCGTGACAACTTTTCGTAAGATTTTTTTCCGTCTAGCCCCCTTTCACAACGCGCGATAAGGAACTTCGTTCCAAAACGACTTGGCAAATAATTAAAAAAAGCAAACTGAACACACCAAAACCCTCAGTAGATAAAATTGAAATTAATAATGAAACCATCACAGAGCCAAAACACGTAGCTGATCTTTTTAACAACTATTTTATCGACAAAGTTCAATAGTCAGTGCTGGAACTACAGTAACGCAACATATTTTGAGTAAAAGAGACTCTATATTTATGTCACCTAGTACACCACATGACGTACTATTAATCATATCAGCACTCAAAAATACAAATAGTGTAGGCTACGATGGAATTTCCACAAAAATACTTAAAGCTGTAGCTGGCGTAGTATGTTCTCCTTTGAGTTACATAATTAATTTGAGTATCAATGCAGGCATATTCCCAACTGCACTAAGGACATCTATCGTAAAGCCACTGTCTAAACGAGACAAAAAGAGTTGATGGTCAACTATAGACCGATATCGCTCATCCGTATAATTTCCAAAATCTTTGAAAAATATATGCATAAACAACTCAACTCATATTTTGAACTCAATAAGATCCTCTGCAATGAACAAAAAGGTTTCAGAGAAAAAAATAAAACAATTAATATGGCAATTTATGATTTTTTACACACAGTGATAACTAATATGGATCAACATAAACCGGTGTGTAGTATATTCTGTGATATGACTCAGGCGTTTGACTATGTTCAGCACAATATCCTACTAAAGAAACTCGAAGCATATGGCAATAGAGGTAACATTTTAGAACTATTTGAGTCATATCTTCAAAACAGAAAGCAAATAACGGAAATCAGTAGGGTAAACGTAACGACAAAACGAGAAGAGTCATATCGGTCGCAAGAACGTGATGCTTTGTACGGTGTCCCCCAGGGAAGAGTTTTGGTTCCTCCCCAGTTTACGTTATATATTAATGACTTGCCTAAGTGCACAGATCAACCTATGAGCCTCTTTGCCGATGACAGTGTAGTGACAATTGCATGTAAAAATCTAAACAAATATAAATCTGACATTAATAATTCACTAATTGACATTACAGAATGGCAGAATAATAATAATTTAAAAATAAATTTAAATAAGACTAAAATCATGCACTTTAGTAGCGCACTTTGACATTTATTAATAATGGAGACATAAAATATAATAGTAATAACATTGACGAAGTTGATACAAAAAAAATTCTAGGACTTATTCTTGACAATAAATTAAATTGAAAGGCACATATAGACACGATCAGTAAGAAAATAAGTAGCTCAGCATATGCTCTGTATAAATTTGCAGCAGTAATTAAACCTATACTAATTAGTATAGGTTCTTTGCTCACCGCATACTACGGCTTGATAGAGTCCATTTTAAGATATGGCGTTATATTTTGGGGTAACTCGACGGACCGGGAATTAATATTTAAGGACGCTACAACATTTTTCTACAAATATCGGTGGTTTTCCGGTACCAAATAAATCAAGGGGAATCACAATTGCGAGGTCAATTATGGTCTAAATTAAAGATAATTTAATCATCTCCATCGTGGAACCATAAAAATTGTATAGTCCCATACAATATTTTCACAAAAATACATTTTCCCCACCGCAATAATCGTAGAAAATGAAAAATAATGGGGTCTGAAAAGGTACCTGTATAGTGAGATCAGCTGCATATTTTAACTTCAAAATGACAAGAAATTGTGGCTACTATAATCTTCTACGTTTTGCCTAAATATTTTGTAATTAAATACATAACTTTTTTATTTATGAGAAAAATAAAGAACGCTCTCAAATTTCTTTATACATTTTCTACTCGCGGCTTATCATTCCGCGCTCAGACGCACCCTAGGAAGCACGGGCGTATCGCTTTTTTGTACGAAATAAATACGATCAAAATAATAATAAAGTGAGTGCCGTGCTGTATACAGTGGTTGAAAAATGTTGATACTTTTCGGGCCAAAAGTATGAGTACCAAACTTATTACTAGAACTTAGTTTAGAAATAAGTAACTTAAATTCTATTGGGAATTATGGAGGTAGTGATGATTATGAATATGTATTCATTTACAAGAATTCAAGATGGCGGATGATTATTCAATAAAAAGTTATACATATGAACATCTGTTTTCAATGTGGTAATTAAATTATGCAAGTGTCGTCCATTTTTGGAACGAAATTCTTTAACGTAGCTTGTGGTAAGGGTAGACAAGGGTGCTGAAGCCGATTGTGAGGTCAAAATATAAAATGGCGGTTGCGAAAATTTTCAAAGTTTTCATCATGGGTGTCGTTTTCAAGATTTTCGAAGGTGCTGAAGCCGAAAACTCCATGCAAATTACATTCGGAGTCAAAAAAGACTAAGGAACATACTTCCTGACGGAATATCCCCCGACCCTACAAGTTTTTCATTCAAAACGACAAATATTTTAATTTTTTAAATAAAAAGTGGGCATAGCTATCAACTTTGGGTAATTTTAGGATAGTGATTACGAATGTTTCATCCAAATTTGATCCAAATACGGCGGGTATTGTTTTTTTATAAAAAAGATTATTATCCATAATCATCGATTTTTAATTTAAAATGGCGGATGTACTGTTATGATGAAATGTCAACATGGGTATCAATTTTGGGGGTTATGCTAGTATGTAGTCAAAATATTTAACGTAACTTTCATTATTTACATAAATTAAAAACCATGTAGTTAATCATCATCTCTCCAAAATGTTAAAGTCATTTCGAATTATAAATATATAATAGAGTACAAAAACGGCCTTCATACAAAAATGTATACATGTTCCTATTGTGTATTAAAAATTCTGAATACGCGCTCCAATCTCAAAGGTGATGGTTCGGGCGTCACACAATTTTTGCTTAGTTTTCTTTAGTGAACAGCCTATATATTTTCAACAATAGTCTACGATCAAAATCCGTTATATTTGTTTATTATCGAAAAACATTATTAAAGTTTTTTATTGTTACACCTCGTTTTTTTTTTTAAATTGACAAATTATACGTTATTCCAAAAATCAATGATCATGGTAATAAAACTTATTAAGTGTCACCAAATACAGAAAGTAAAGTTACTAATTTTTTTTTTTTGGTACTAATTTTATTCAACACTGCTAGTAAAATAAAATAAATAATACCTTCGAGTATCAAGATTAGTTAAGTAATGTTTAAAATCGAGCAGACAATGGTTTCAGTGTGTGCGTGCGCGTAATGTTGTTGTGTGCCGACTCAGATACCTAAACTTGAGCGATTCAAAAATGTTATAGCGTCCTAGACTCAGAAGCGTTGCATTAGGTCGATGTTCAAACTTGAAACAACTCAGAGTTGTCAGAGAGAAATTTTGACATTACCTTCACTGTATATTTTAGAAAATATAATATTTTTAAGGTCTAACCCTCACCTCTTTTCTCGCATGGCAGATCGATTTCCTCGTAATAGACTTGACAACAGCCTTTGCCTACAACAATATAGGACGTCACTTATGAGAAAAAGTGTCTTTTGCATGGCTCCAAAAATTTATAACAAACTACCTAAAAGCTGGAAGAGGTTAAGTGATCTAACATTCAAACGGAAAGTTATTAATTTTTCTAGCAGATAAAGCTTATTATAATATAAATGAGTTTTTAGATGAGAGATATTGATTATGATTACCTATGTTTTACCAATTCTTTATTTTTAATGTTCGTTTATTATTATGACATTTTTTAAATAATTTGACTCGCACTTACATTTTAAATTACTGTTTAAATATTTGAATGCCATTGTTTAAGGCAAACGTGATGATCTGTATCCACTATTAACATCTCTTGCATGCTGACAATTTGTGTTGTATGTCTTGTACTCATGTTTGGGCAAATAAATGATTATCTTATCTTATCACAAAAAGAGGGAAATTGCCATGGTCGCCACGCTTGACAGGCGGGCTGGCGATCGCAGTTTGGTGGTAAAATGAATAGGGAATGCTGCTGCCCATTCTCTAGTAAGCCCCTTAGTCGGCTTTTACGACACCTTCGGGAATAGATTGGATGGTACTATTCTTCACGTCCCGCACCACACAGGACTTTCATTGTTACAATCAGATATGCGGTTTGTAAAAGAGATAGGTATTTGTTAAAGCCCATTGCTAAGCAACTTTCCCTACGCCTATAGTAAGCTTATCTTTTGCACGTAGATATATGGTATGTGACAAAATTGTATGGTGTTAAAAGATGACGCCATTTCTCCGCCGAACGAGCGAACAAAGTGACGATTTGCACGTAAATGGGGCCTTCGACTCCAAGTTATGCGCCGAGGGACCGCTTCAAAGCCGTTTTTGTCGCGAAAAAATGCTTATAGATCCATCTGGGATAAATAGAGTAACGCTTTAGCATTTTGATATGTGAATTCAACCTTTTTTAATGCGATACATGAAAGTGTCACACATCAATGTCTCTTATCCAACCATCCCATCATCTCCTCTAATAAAATCATCTTGGATGGAAATCTTATTTCTTACTGCTGCTGGGTGAAACCCTACCAATCTTGCGGTAATTGCATGATGGACTACACAGAAACCCTTATTGGTTTACTCTTAGTAGAAAAATTGCACTCTGTGTAGGTACCTATCGTGTGCATGAGCCAGCGAAGAAAATCAAACCCAGTAATTCTTACTATAATTTAGTAAAGCATTGACCCCGTGAAATATACGAAATATTATTATAAACCGTGAGCCACACAGCAGGTAACTAAGATATCTTAACAGTAGACATAAAGAGGTTTATTCATAAACGTTCATTAAAGTTGAGAGACGTTTAAATGTCAAAAATGTATGGTTAAACACTCACTAATCATTACTTAAGTTTAAACAACGTTTATAAATAAAGGGGAAAAAGCGCAAATAAAACAAATTTTATTATTTACGATCAGAGAGCGCGCTCTAACACCTAATAACATAAAAGAAAATCCTACAATAAAATTAACGCGCTATAAAAGCCTGTCAGAAAACAATGTACCACATTAATATAAGAAGGAGCCTCTAAACAAGAATTTATTCGCCATAAAGCGTGAATATGGCGCGCTCATTACCGCTAATTAATTTATATTGGCGCCGCAGCGCGCATGCGTCACACGCCAGCGTTTATAGCGCTGGTGGAAGGGCGGCGCTGATATGATCACTTTCTCAATGAGGTATTGACTTCCATTGATGCTATTGGGAATGGAATGATGCTCTTTGGAGACGTCGTTCTAGGTAAATTGAGCTGACTACTGCCTTTCAGTATGGCTAAGACAGCTTGGTGTCCGCAATATATGTCAGCGCGCGTATTTTGCGTACAGTTGTCTTTTAGTAGTATGTGAATCTCTTTTGCCCCCAATCAACAATCCATTTGCCAGGTCAAGCGACGTAACTTCGTTATTTTTATTTTCATTTTGTCTTTTGAAACATGCTTCTTGTTAGTTCTGTTTAAAAATGAATTGCAGTAATATGTATTGTAAAGACAATCAATAAGGTATTCATTTCACATTAATGTTCCTTTAGTTCAATTTTTCAGCCGAATTTACGAAACCTTTGGAATGGCTTTATTTAAGGATTTACGACTTCATTTTATTTTATTGTCTAAGATAAGGGTAAATTCAGATAGTAGTGCGATGTTAGCATAATAGTATTGACTAAGTGAGGGTGGATATTATGATTTCTTCGAAAGTCTTCAAAGGACTTTCATACTTCTTTAAGTATGAAAGAAAATACATGCTGCAACCACCGTAAATAAATGGGGATAAAGGCAGGAGAGTTATGATATGAACCGCCATGTTCTCAGTGGCTTCGTTACTGTTACGAAAGTTTTATTTTTCTTTTTAAAACTGTAAAAGTGTAGCATAATCAGTCTATAATGTCCCCAATTCTGGGACACAAGCCTCCTCTCTATGAGGGGGAGTGGGCCATAAACTACTACGTGGGCCTAGTCCAAGATAGTCGATGTCACATGTCTTCTAATTTGTAGATTCTAAGATATTCAAGCTACCGTAAGTTGTTGCCGATATCGCTGGGCCACCACTGCTCACCGTAAAAAGTATGTCTCTCTATTATGTACATACATAATCTAAAACTGCCAACAACCTACAACCTTAGTGTTGCTAGGTACTACCCTTTATACTTGACCGTTTCTTCCCCTATTTCAGAGTTAGTATAGATATAATAAAGATGGCAGTTTGGCGCACATAACGGCACATAAACAGTTATTGCTATCGTTGTTGGCAGTTCCACGAGACTCGTCCGTTTTGTGACCGGACCATGAACTTGTCTGCCCTAAACCTTATTAATGTTTTATCGTTCTAACTTATGTTGATAAGGTAATGTATAAAAGGAATACTTAAGTAGATTACCTTTTGACTTTCAAAACATAGGTATAAACCTACACCCTAATTGTGTAACGCACTATCAACAGAATCTGAATCGTTTTAAAGATTATTATAGCTAATACTTTGCGTGTATGAAAAAATAGCCGGTACAACAAAGTACAAATAAATAAAGCAGAATGTTATTGAACTGTAAAAATGAAAGCGATTACAACTGATAGTAAGTGAAGCATTTACCGCTCGAGTTCGGGTGCCATGTCTATGGCACCATTCTGTATGTTGTGCGTCCCTTGGAAACCAGGTGACGCCGTTGGTTCCGGCTATATCTCGTGGACAGTCGTTGCGAGTACCTAGTTAGAAGACCGAAAGTACGACAACTAGTCGTACCTAGAAGTATCGCAGGTATTATCCAGTAACTAAGTTGTAGAGGTCAGAAAGGCAGTTAATCCAAGTAAAATATTCGTATCCAACTGCATCCGGTAAGACTGGAAGCCAAACGCAAAATAATAATAATAATATTTTTTTTGTTTCGCTCTCAGAGTACAACAAAAAGCTTAACTAAGAATTAACAATTAAAATAGATGGGAAACGGCTAGGCAGATGAAATACGAGATTATTTTCACATTAAGAACATTGGTCTTATATTTACTTTAACAACACATGGCATAGATAATATGATACAGTACATCGTATACGAAGATCTATCTGCAAAAAAAATAAATACAAAAGCTACACCGTTCCGACGCGACGCACCTACGTTGCTGTCGCGTCTCACCGCACCTTACCGCATCTCACCGCAAGGTGTCATATTTTAGCGTATTCGCAAAATCCCGCATTTATGCGGTCCACCGCGACTCATCCTTGACTAGACAGGCACCAACCACATGAAGGCACCTGCATTATAAAATGTTTAGTGGAAAAGTATTTTGATATAACTGGGTTTTAATTAAACCTTTATTTGCTAGACAGACTCTTATCTAGCTTGTGGCTTATGATTTTTCTAATTGACGTTAAGTGTAGAAGTTATTTTAAGGACTTGTATAGCACTGTAGGAAGCTGATACAGTGAAAGAGGTATAATTGCGGTGAACTAAGTAAACGAAATCCATATTATAATATTACAAAAACGAAAGGATTTGCCACACGGATAGACAAAGACGTAGGTTGGGACATGGGATACTTTTTATCCCGGCAGTAAGTACCCGTAGGAGTCTGACCCGCACGTGGACTGAGGAGCGGAAAAAACTAGTTGTTAATAAAATTCCAGTCCGTTTACCGCGCGGTATCGCACGGCACCGCGGCGCGCGCCGCTCGCGGCCGCCGCCCAAATTTACAACCTACCGTTTATTACCTTTGCTTTGTCGAGTTTTTAAAATTCATCAACTTTGAATAATGAACGGAGAAAACGAAAAGTAGAATGAGCTGCCGTTTTATACGACTATTGTGGAAGCTATTAGGATGAAATGTGGCCGCCATTTTGTTCAGGTAGCATTGTTATGCTAATTTATATGACTGGGTTCCGTCCTCGTATATTAGCACTTTTCTTTTATGGCCCTATGTAAACAATAACGTTCGAAGCTTTTGTAGCATTTAAATCCATTGGCTTTTAGTGTAGTCTAGTGACGGATCATGCACGTTCAAAAATATTTTTTAGTTATACAAACGCCTAGACGTTTTATTGCACAAGCCTATGTCGACTTTTTGATTGAATAAATTTGTCCCTAAATCCTACGCGTAATTATTTATTTATAAAACTTTATGCAGCATCAAAGAAATAAGGCAAAGGCATTTGTGAAAAATTGGCAAAAATTCTCATCGTACCAGAGTCGACATCGTAATGTCGCGTTGACATATAATTATTTAATGAATGAGAAAAAATGAAATACAAAATATGGTAAACATTTTAAAAATTTTCTTTACCATTCTTCTCCTTACGAATCTACGTACCTTTTGGAAGAGGCGACTAGAATCAAGTCTATATTAATATAAATGTAGACGTTCAAAAGTGCCGTTTATGTGCCTATTTAAAATAAATGCTTGGCTTTTACATAATTTTATAACATTCTACTTAAAAACAGCCTGTATTGTATATGTCACCATATTATGATTGTGAACACTGTTAGTTTATAAATTATCTCGCGATATTCTAACGGCTGCGGTTGGTCCGTGCATGGGTGACCAGCTTTACATACCAAAACCCTTCCGTGCCTCGGAAAGCACGTTAAGACGTTGGTCCCGGCTGTCTTTCGTAGATCTTAGTCTTTACGGGTAGTCAGAAGCCCAAAAGTCTGACAACCAGTCTTACCAAGGGGTATCGTATTACCCAGTAACTGGGGTGTGGAGGACAGATAGGCAGTCGCTCCATGTAAAATACTGGTACTCAGCTGCATCCGGTTAAACTGGAAGCCGACCCCAATATAGTTGGGAAAAGGCTAGACAGATAATGATGAGTAACTGTAATCCGCGAGATACATTATAAACTTACGACGTTTACAATTATACTGTGACATAATATATAAACTGTTACTGAATAAACAATGGGCGTTGACTGACGAAACTGTCTCTAATTACTTACTGAAAGCGTCAACCAACAATTAGACGCTACTTACATATTCAAGTACGAGCGGCATTCAGCTATGACGTCACTATACTGACGTATCGTGACTAACGGGAGAAGCAGAGGCGTGATTGAAGAAAGCCTTTGGTATCTTGGATATTTAATATGGAGGCTTTTTGATGGGACTGTGGTGTGGATATTATTCAGTTTAATGGTGGATTTTTCGTTTTTAATATTCTGTCTCCATTTGCTGGCAAATAAGAGCGAATTCATGTAAGTTTTTCTACATGATAGGTTATTTTTGCATTCAGATACTGTAATATCTTTTTATCTGTAACGAAATAAGATTCCCGACATAAAATGAAGGTACGCAGAAAGTTTAATAAAATAATCCTGCGCAAAACGGTGTGAATAGAAACGAAAAATTTTAACATAAATTCAATAATTCACGTCAAAACGCACGAAGATCTCTGTAACTCCGCAGGCGGCCAGAATTCAATAAGAAATAATATTATGAATAGATGATTAACCACTGTTCGCTCGCAACAACAATACAGAGATACTAATTATACTGAAAGCTTCGTGAAAGGGCAGGAAGTAGCGAGTCATGAAGTTAATTTAATTACTCGAACAATTACCTGTCTTTGTATCAAATATACAGTTAGAGCCGGTTATTTGCGAGCAAATTGCTTTATAACTATGAGCTATTATATTTTAACTAAGGAAATAGGCGGCTTTTACAGTAAAATTTGGTTGAGGTATTTATGTATACCCTTTATTTTGGTTGGTTCTAAAATGCTATACATACGACCATAAAATGCGATAGCTACACATAAAGACCTGTACATAGATATGTAGGGCGATTTTGATGAGTACGCCCCGATTCTTTATGAATTATTTAGTGCATCGACTGTCTTCTATCTTGTCATCTATCTTGGCTAAAATTGTGGAGTTTTCGTTTAGAAACATAAACAAAAAACCTATTTAAAAATTTATGATTGGTTAAAAGAACCATCAAATACACAATGGAATCGTTAAAACATAGAATGGCCGTTTCGTTGGACGCAATCGATAATAAAATGGAAGTAAGTGTGATGGTGTGTGTGTGAGTGTGTGGGAAACTTATTAGCGCCAATTTACTTACTAATGCAAATAACACACAGGTGTTGTAATTCTGTGGGAGAATGAACAGTTGGTGGTAACGCAACGATCAATAAGTTCACTGCAGTGAAGATATTGTTTCAAGTCTGTTTACACTGGACACAACTCACAACGTAGTTCTATTATTTAAACAAAACGTAGTTATTTTCTCTATGACCAGAAACAGTTTATTGTTGCGGTGACTAGCCTTGATTAGAAGCCCAATGGAGTGATGATAAGAGACAATAAGATGAGAAGAAGTTATTGATTTTTACAGCGAAAGTAAAATTAGAGTAAAGAAGTTGGTATCCTTTAATGTCTCAACCTTTGTCAATATAAAATAAGAATTTACGACGCCGGCGCAACTAGTTAGGAAGTAAATTAAATAAGAAATCGTTGAATCCAAACTTAGCTTAAATGATTAAACTCCTGTTTATTGATTGAAAATTTGGTATAGATAAAATGTTACCTTGTAATGTTTATCTATGACACGACATCGGACTAACATGAGTATTTTACTATGGTAGGTTTAAATCGAGATCGTTATTCGATAGTTCTGAATTCAAGAACTGGATTTGGTAGAAAAAAAATCGATCTGATGTACAGACACGTAAAGCTACTACAATCTGTCAAATTTCTTTAATAGGTTTTCAACTTTATCGCTAAAGCTTTAGGGTCAAGATTAATTGGCAAAATTTGACAGTTTCGGGTAGCTCGATATGCTGGCGTCTGTACCTATTGAGCACCAGATAAGTGTAGTTCCAAAGTAATATCCTGTGCCATGAATCAGGTGTGTGTAGAGACGTATATTATACAGGGTGTGTGTGTAACAACAAGTGCAATAACTGTAGTGCTCCATTCGCGAAGCATTAGTCCGCGCGTGTTTCATCATTATACTGGTCGTTAGCTGGCTCTGCAGTGTGTGGGGCTAGTTGAAGCGGGTGTAGTATGTAACACAGCTCATTACATAGTTACCGCAAGCGAAACTTGACCACTGATGGGTGTAAGCTTCACTCGGCATCGGCACAACGACGCTGCTCGCATCCAGCGAGTTCCCTTGAATGGTTTTTTGATGTACCGTAAATATTTAACGCGGTTGCTCAGATAATCTTGGGGAATTCCCGTCGTATATTTCATTGAATTCAAGTACTTAAGTACTTTAACAGAACAGCAGAATAACATCATCATCATTTCAGCCGAAAGACGTCCACTGCTGGACATAGGCCTCCCCCAAGCACCGCCACTTCGGCCGGTTTTGTGCTTCCCGCATCCAGCGCATTCCTGCGGCCTTCACAAGGTCATCGATCCACCTTGTGAGAGGCCTTCCAACTCTACATGTCCCGGTACGTGGTTGCCACTCCAGAAGCTTCAGGCCCCATCATCCATCTGTTCTGCGACCAATGTGCCATCCCCAAGCCTAATAATGCAATTGTGCAATATAAGTTCAAATGTCATGATGGCTCTGGCCAGGCTACTTTGCTACTGCTACAAGTTTTCCTTTCTTCCTTTACTCGATCATCCTTTTATAGTTTTCCTAGATGCTTCTCCATTAACAAGACACGCCACCAGTGCGTCCCCGCCCGCTGCGCACGGGTCACGCTTTGACCCATATCGCTACACATTTTAGAGAGTGGCTCCATTATTTAGCCGTAGCGTTTCGCCGCCCATTCATACTGCGTGACTCCAAATTAATATCACTCTGTACTGTATTAGGAGAAATGCTTTTGAGGAAATTCTGTCGATTTTTAGGAAATGGGTAATTTACAATGTTTTAAGTTCAACAATTTACGTTTATACACATCACTCGTTGCTTTAATTGTGAAAAATTATCGTATCATGAATGTATTTACATAATTACAGGGTGACCGCTTGTCATGTCACGAGTCATATTACCTACGAATGAAGCCTACTATTTTTATTGATCCGTACCCATTACTCGATCAATACGAGGTATTTGTAGGTAAGTACATTCTGTAGACGCAATTATACATTGAATTTAATAACAACGACCACACCTCGAAACATAAATAAAAATAAGCTCGGTCCCACCATGGATCCAACACAATTAATCATACAATCCCATTCACATCCATCCATTGAACTGTATCACGTACACGCGCATGCAAACAGCAGCGGCCCACCCTTTATAATGAACAAAGGGAAGTAACAAAGAGATTTAATAATACGACATAGAGGGCGGCACTAATTAGTTTACTCGGTGGCTAGCTCGCTCGGCACACAGAGTAAGTACGGCGACTTTGTGCATCCAGCGATACGACTGACTGAAGGAACGGTACAGATTTAGAAAACGAGTTTAGGTTGAGAGCTCCTGCTCTATTGACGTATTTCCGTGTTGATTCAGGGGTAGTGAACACTGTGAGTGATAGTCAAAGTGTCATCTTTCAGGGGTATTATGTGGAATTGATTGATTATACCTTCCTAGCTTAGACGTGGCTCCTAAAAAAGGTAGTCACGCTTATAAACTACGAGAATTTATAATGTTACTAGCTGACCGTACAGGCGTTGTCCTGTTGCTTAGAACTCGATAGCAGCGCCATCTGTCAGGCTGATTTGTAAATTCAAACCATCCAGGGTGCCACCCAAACGCATACAAAAAAATTCATTCAAATCGGTCCAGCCGTTTAGAAGGAGTTCAGTGACATACATACGTACAGTAGAATTATATATATAAAGATAATGTTCAGGTAGTCAAAAAAACACAAGTTACAGCATTCGATACTACTAATTAATAGTGTGAACATAGACTACTCATCAGCAGCCCGTGACTGTGCTGATTTATCTCTGTAATTTGCGAGCCCCGAGCACCGAGCCCAATTATATCATCTATAATATTGATGTGTGGCCTTCATACAGACTATAGCAACTGCGTATGACTCCATGCACAAAATCCTTATCCTTACATAGTATTTAATCAAATAAAGTCACTTCCCGTGTCGCTTCGCTCACATCTTTTAAATTACGCAACGGATTTCAATGCGGTTTTCATCAATAGACAGAGTGATTCAAGAGGTAGGTTTATATGTAGTATACGCGGGCAAAGCCGCTGGTAAAAGCTAGTGTACGATAATAGTGTCGTTTCGCAGTGAGGTACGGAATGAGCGAAAAAACTCCAATCCAAATCACTTAAATCGTTTTTATTTTTATTTCTGACTGTGCTCTCGACCGTCGACATCAAGGTAAATCAAAAGAAGATGCGTACACAAGTTCTTCTAACTTAACAGACAGCTGTGCTGCTGGGGAGTTTGTTGCGTAACTTCTTTTTCACAGCTAAAACACTAGGAAGTGCTGAAGGGTGGGCGTTTTGGGGGACTGTGCTATGTAATTTTGACGTTGAAAAGTACTGTCCCTCAGCTTAATTTGTATAAGAAATTTTTTATTTTCCAAAGGTAATAAAATTGAAAAAAAAACTCATAATTTGACCGAACAAGTATCATAGAGGTAATTCAAATAAACGATCAAGTAATTGAAAATTAGGTATTGATAGCAGCTGTATGAGAGTTTACGAGAACTGAAGATACTTTAACCAAGTAGTCATTTATGTTCGCAATATAACATCTTCTTTAATAAGCCACCAACATAATGTCATTCTGTGGTTCTTTAGCGTCTACAAGCGCGTCGCGTGACACCTCTCTATAAGCTCCTCATAGTTTAGTGCACACCAACATACGTTACCACGCACCTTGGTGACATATTTAAATTCCGCACTTTATGGCGCCGCCGCCGTGGTGCGCTTTCAGAGTAGGAAGTAAACAGCAGCTGATGACGTCAAGTTAGTTCTAATGTTTATAGAACACGAATGAATGGACTTGTGTTTCGTGTTGAGGACGAAAAGGTTTAGTACTATTTAAAACTGTCACATAATTTTCAAATATAACGACTGCAGAATATAATATTTTATAGAATACTAGCTTTTGCCAGCGGCTTCGCTCGCGTGGAGGTCGGAAATTATCCCGCGGGAAGATACTACCGGGATAAAAAGTACCCTATGTGTTATTCCAGGTTATAATCTACGTGTATGCCAAATTTCATCTAAATCGGGTCAGTAGTTTTTGCGTGAAAGAAGAACATATATCCATACATCCATACATACAAACTTTCGCGTTTATAATATTAAGTAGGATAGTAGTATAATTCAAGAGTGCACACACACACACGAAGCCTGCACGATACTGAGTTAGTTTACCAAAATACAATATTTTATCGTACATACGTGTTCTGTACGTTTTACTACTCGCAGAAAAAATAAATATTTATCATATGACACATACTAAAACGGTTCTCACTCACGATTAAGACCAAGCGTTCAACGATAACATCACTATATTGATTTACCAAACATCACATTCCTGAACAACGGATCCAATTTATCATAGCTAAGTCACCATTTACCAGGCCATTATCCTTTCTCAGTGAATATCCCCCCCACTGGGACCCCCTGGGACCCTGAGACGCCCCCGGTTACCAGTAAGCGGTCTATTGTGACCCCCGCTGCTACGCAATCACTGTAGCCTCGTAGCTCGTAGCGCTACGCCGTAGTATGAGATTGTTTAATTCGTGTAAGTCATGATTGAGTTATTCTGAATCGTATTTATGGTAGTAGTGTAGATTGAGTTGGTTAAACAATTAGTTTAGGTTATCAAACCAGGTTCTTAAAATACAATTAATACCGTTTAGTTAAATTAGTTAAACTTACATTGTTAAAATAAAATACGAATATACAAAGAGAAAAAATAATTATAATTTTTATTTTATCTGAAATACTGTTTTCCATTAGGTACTAGAAATAACTTGAATGAATTTATTTCAGTTAAAAAAACAACAGGATCTACTACAGACGGTAACCTTGGAAATTAGCAATCTAAGTAACAAAATAACACTTTCATTATTATAAAACATAGAAACATGACCATAGTAAAACAATATTCACATTTAAAATAAACACAGTAGGAAAACATTCACTTAATTAAAATAATAAGATAGACACGGTCTGCGTACCCCCAGGGAACAATGTGTTATAATAATGTGTAGCGCGTGCTACGACGCTACGACGCTACGGCGCTACGGCGCTACGGCGTAGGCGTCACGTCCGCATACCGTCGGCCATATTTCAAGTTTATTGGTGAATTGAGAGTAAGGCACATAGTTTTGTTGTAGGTAAGTACATTTTAAAGTAATATGGCAATGAACTCACATAGTTTGAACGTTTATTGTGAAAGGTACGATAGAACACAAGATGTATCTGAATTACGAGAATCGAATAACGAGAACCGATTGAATTACTATTTTGCGAGAGATTTTCGCCATGGATTGACATAATATTTAACAGCGGTCCACTATTTATATTATAAAACAAAAAACTTTTTTGCAAAAAAAAACAACCGACTTCCTTAAAAACACTACAAAGTGAAAAATAACTTTAATTTCGGTAGTCGGTGTCTTAGGATCTGTACTTATGGTTTTTTTGCCACCGACTTCCAAAATTAAAGTTATTTTTCACTTTGTAGTGTTTTTAAGGAAGTCGGTTGTTTTTTTTTGCAAAAAAGTTTTTATTTTTAAATTTTTAGTTGTGGTATTCACCCTGCACTAATTCCAAACAAACAATGCATATTTATGCGATAGCAGAAATCGCGGTTGATTTCCTGTCATTTTTTAAAGAGTTCCGGTGTCTGTCTCCCGAACTCATCATCAGATCTATATGAAAATTATATGGGACCATTTCGGAATAAACCCCTTTCGAACAAAAAAAGAATTTTGCAAATCCGTCTATATATGACGGAGTTATGGCCGAACATACATAAAAAAAAAAAAAAAAAAAAAAAAAAACATATAAACATCCGAATTGATAACCTCCTCCTTTTTGAAGTCGGTTAAAAATGATACAATGCAACATAAAATGTTTTTAAACCAGTAATTCATTTGTTATAATCTACACTAACCATCATCATCATTTCAGCCGAAAGACCTCCACTGCTGGACACAGGTCTCCCCCAAATTGGGGGGGTTTGGTATAATCGCCACACTTGGCAGGCGGGTTGGCGATCGCAGTATGGTGGTAAAATGCATAGAGAGCGCTGCTACCCATTCTCTAGTAAGTCCCTTAGTCGCCTCTTACGACACCCACGGGAAGAAATGAGATGGTGTTATTCTTTACGTCCGGCACCACACGGTACAAAAAAAAATAAAAAAAATAAAAATGGTACAAGATCAAAAATATGGACCCTGTCGGGCACGCAAAAATTAGGAGAGAGGAAGAGGGCTGAGTTACAATTTAATTAAATCAATATTCTCATTTAATGTCTTTCATTTGGTATATAATTATATTGTATACATATTATTATTATGTTTGTGTAGATAGGTATAGCATATCAGTTGTTATTATATATATTTGCACGAGATTACATTATGACTACTAAATTCTTACAAGTTTTCGCTTTTATTATGTACTCAACTAGATTCTCAATTGTAGCTTAATAAATATCTGCTTTACAAATAGACGCAGACGCATCGCAAGTGACCCTATTCGTACAGTGTGTTCACAGGTCGCTCACAACTGTAGTGCGTTATGCTAATGTTATGCTAAGCGCACGCACTGACGATGTTGTAACGCGTAATACGTGTTTATGATAGACGGCCTGTGAGCACGTGTTGTACGCATATGGTAATTTGATTGTATGTCATTTTAGCGTCTGTCTTTTTATTATACAGTCAGCGCCAATAATATAGAAACGAACACACTGATCGAAATGATCAAAACAACTCATCATCTGCCTAGCCTTTTCCCAACTATGTGGGGTCAGCTTCCAGTCTAACCGGATGCAGCTGAATACCAGTACTTTACATAGAACGACTACCTATCTGACCTCCACAACCCAGTCACTGGGTAATGCAATACGCCTAGGTAAGACTGGTTGTAATATAATGATCAAAACAACTATGAAAATTAAATATTAACTCAACGACACATGGACAGTTTCAGAATGAAGACAGTCCACGACAACTATCATTCTGACAAGAACCTTATCCAATTGAAATAAAGTTAAATTTTCTTAGTTGTTGACATCATTTTGATCAGTCTGTTCGTCCCGATATTTTCTACGCTGACTGTACCTACGTTCACTATTCGGACAAATGAATAAACTATATTAATAACACCTATCGTGCTGAAAATAGAGTTCAAATCAGTTGGTATGTAGGAAGATACTACACTGATGACGATGCCAGTAGCTAGACTGTGTTTGATAGAACGTCTTTTTAACCCCCGACGGAAAAAGAGGGGTGTTATAAGTTTGACGTGTCTGTCTGTCTGTCTGTGTGTCTGTCTGTGTGTCGGTCTGTCTGTGTGTCTGTCTGTCTGTGGCATCATAGCTCCCGAACGGATGAAGCGATTTCAATTATTATTTTTTTGTATTAAAGGTGACTTATGTGCGAGTGTTCTTAGACATGTTTGATGAAAATCGGTTGAGCCGTTTAAAAGTTGTGGGGGGTGAAAGTGGGGAAGAATAACCGAATGTCTACAAATATACTCGAGTGGGGTCTCAAATGAAAGCGCACTGAAAGAGAATATTGATGACTTAATCGAGAATGTTCAAGCTTCGCTTGATGAGAAAATTGGTGGTGGGAAAATTGGGACATGGAAATCCGATTGTCACGTGAGAGTATCAATGACTACATCCCAGTCTTTGCAATTCTGCTAAAGATGATTTGTCATGTGGGTTATTAAATAGTTTTCTTTGGTCGAGCTCACAAACTGCTACACCATCCAAGGAAAAGGCCAAGCCTATGTAGCCTGAAACAGAGTAAAAATACTCTATTTAAGGCTACATAGGCTTGGCCTTTTGCGAAAGTACTTTTACCTAAGTAAACCACAGCTTTTTCAACTGTCGTGCCTTGCAACTTATATGCCGTTATCGCCCAACATAAAATGATAGGAAACATTGTTCTTTCAATATTTCCATATCCTCTAAGACCTTGAAAAGTTACATTATGTGGCCTTATCAGAATCCATCCATTCTCGTCAACACAACTCCGGCCGATAGTGGCATCATCAAATTGAATTGATATTGGTTTTGGAAGCTTCCCATCTTGCTGTTGGCCACGGCGAAGTTCTATGTATTTACAACTTAACAAAATCTACATAAGTATACCTATAAAAAGTATAAAATAAAAAATTAAATTAAAAATTTAAAAAACCCCCGACACAAAAACCTAAAATCCCTTTAAAAAGTAAAAAATAATCAAAAAACTCAATCTTGAAGTACCTAAGTATGTATTAATAATTCAAAAAAAAAATACGTCGCGTTGGGGAACCGCTCTGCGAGGGCAGACGTTGTTGACGGTCGTATCCTAAATGCTATATTTAGAAGTCATTTTATAAAAGTTTTCTTCAGTTAGGTAATAGACTATTTGTAAGTAAATTGTTAGGTTTGGAGCGGTCCCCCAACGCGACGTATTTTTTTTTTGAATTATTAATACATACTTAGGTACTTCAAGATTGAGTTTATTGATTATTTTTTACTTTTTAAAGGGATTTTAGGTTTTTGTGTCGGGGGTTTTTTAAATTTTAAATTTAATTTTTTATGCTACTAGGGTGCTGGGTCTTGTATCCATTAACATAGTTTTCAGCTTGCGAATAGAACGTAAAGCTATCCATTAAAATAGTGAATTTGATGGATGAATTTTTACTGCATAAGATTTATCTAAGCAAGACTTTAGAACCGGACATCTGCTATAGACATTCGACCCACATACAAATATACCCCGTTTTCAAACACAATCGATTTTCTAAAAGCAGAGTCGTACAAAGCTGGTCACACATCGACCACGTACCGCCTCTTGTACAAAGTGCGCCGAGAGAGCGGAGGTACACTTCCTGGAGTTGTCGGCCATTGGGATGCATACTGACAGGGGATTTGAGAACCATGGACTTAGGAACGGAACATTGCTTTCCTCGTTTATAAGTGATTCTAATATTGATGAGCAATTTCTGAATTTCCCTGTAGATGTAAAGCAAATAGAGTGGATAATGTTGTACACGTTTGTACAAGATGGACAAAGTTGAGGCTTCATGTACATATTAGCTAAGTGAAACACACCTACTTATGAAGTGTTGTCAGATATGTAATGTTCATAAAAGTGTGGTCGTAAGAGCAGATTTAATTAACAGCATATATTTTTCTATAAATGAGTTGATGTGTTTCTGTATTTTTTTCTTCCCGTGAGTGTCGTAAGGCGACTAAGTGACTTACTAGAGAATAGGCAGCAGCGTTCTCTGCGCATTTTACCACAATACTGCGTTCGCCAACCCGCCTGCGCGCGCAATCGTGGCGATTGTGACATAAAGCTCCCCAAATGGGTGGCCTATACCCAGCATTGGACTTCGCTCGGCTGAAATGATGATGATGAGTTGATTAAGCAACCTGCGAGAATTTCATTGAATAATGGGTGTGATAGTGAATTTTCTCTAATAATTGCGTGATCTGAAGATCAACATTCAAAGGTAACACACAAACCAAGCTATTACTTAACATCTTAGTTTTAAACCCTATGTTCACGCAACAACAGAGCACGTCACAGCCACACTTTAATCACAGTAATCCGAGAGAAGTGTCTGACACTTGTGCCGGACACTCGTATCACACACGCAGACTGATTGCCGCTTTACGTTCAGTGCAGGCGCATACAAGGTGTTCAGACTGTCCAACAGTGACGTCGTGAAATGTCTTGATCCTAGCCAGGCGGAGGTAAACTGAAACGCTCTGTTGAGGTCTAAAAGTAACGTAGAATGTGCAGGGTTGTCAAAGTCAAAGGATAAGCTACGCTCTTATATTGCCTCATGGATCTCGAGAGACAAGATAAACACCTGCATCTACGTGTGTGCGAATAACGACATATTACGACCTCCAATTAATATGACAAACTATGATTATATAATATAATCAAAGATAACAAACGTGGGGATTATGGTCAGTTTTGTCTATAATTATTTAGCCAAACATGAGCATACAAATATTGCATGCAAGACGTTACATTACAATAAATCACACGCTTTCCCCACGTGTCGCCCAAGCTCATTTTTAAACAGATTAATTTTATAATTAATTTACTATTATAAACCACCATTTATATAATTTATTCTACCCCTATACAAATATAATATATTTAACGTACGTATTCCCATGTCTAGCCTACCCACATTACAAGGCCAGTGCGCAGCGTGCGCCCAAATATCTTGATTAAAAATATAGCTAGTAAGACATCGTCATAAATACCATGCGAGTGTTCGGAGTGTGGTCAAGATGGCGGAATAGAATGGTCGAGTTTATTGTATGGACGTGGCTTGTGAATGAATTAGGGTTAATAAACTTGTACCAAGTGAAGGGTTTCTTCGGAGAAGGTAGCTAGAATAAATGAATTTATGGTACACACATGGATAACACTATGTTTCCGAAATCTAAATGTTATGGTGACTAAACCATCATTGTAAAGCTACTAAATAAAGATTTTAGTGTCGGGGGAAAAGCATTAGACCTTATTTAAACAAAACTTTACCCGCTTTACCTACAATTTATTGCCATTGCGCTTCGTATAATTCATACCTCGGAACAAAGAAACTCATTTTAAGTTGTGGTCAGTTATTCGTTCATGACCTTTTCCTGAAGTCATAAATAAACTTCGCAATTAAATGCTCTTAGTAGCCGCCGCCCCACAGCGTTGCGTGTGGCTTGCAGTATTAAACACGAATGCAGTGAAAATATAACTAACCCGAGAATGCATGCGTCACCGCACTGCAGAGAAGAAAATTGCGGCAAAAGTATAAATCAAATAGAAGAAAGAACAAAGGCGGCGAAATCATAACGTTTAGGGATAAGCACGACGCATACTGACCGCGTGGAGATTATTATTATCAGTTCATTCAATCGTATTCATCAGCAGTAATGTATAATTCTCTCATTCTTCTTGGCTTGTCAAATGCAAACTATTTTGTCAACTAAAACTTATATAGCTTCGAGTTTAGCATTGTCAATAACATTCATTCGTTCCTGTAACGTGCGACTATCAGGCTACGCCGGTCATTATGTCGAGTGTCCCATATGATCCCATCTCATTACCTCGCTGATATACATTGCCGCTCGTCTGTTGTTCAATAAGGAAGATTGGACGCTTCTCGGAGCAATTTGCTTTTCGAAGACAAAAGAAGATCTCGAGGGATTCCCTAAAAGGATGTGTGTTATCAAGTTTAGAGCAGCCCTTCCCGAGGCGAGTCTCGTAAATAAACCGTACTACCGCCATTGAGGCGCGTATACCCGGGCGCCTATAACCGGGTGCCTATACCCGGGCGGGTATACCCGGCCTCGTATCTTGCATCTCGGGCTTATTCCCGCCAAATCACGGGAATCACGCCCCGGGCTCCACCTAAAAGGTTTAAGACTTTGAGTATGAAAAAGATGAGGTTGGAAATAAATATGTATTTTATCAAATCAAATCAATTTATTTCGGGCTACAAAGACCCATGTCATAAATACCTTACAGACTATCATACATACAAATAAAAACCACGTAAACATAACTATTGTACACGAAGTGACGGCGTCGTGTTGTGCTGCGTGGTGTCGCGTAGCCTTCCTCTACACGACACCTTTCAGCCAAAACTCTTCCTTGAGGAAGGTCTCGATTTGATGAGTAGGAACTCGCACCAGGAATCACTTGAAGACTGACTATCGACTGTCTGTCTACTGACTGGCTTGATTTTATGCCCACGTTGTCAAGTTTACATCGTATGTTATTTAATTGTGTTTCAGAATTGACGATGCCAGGCGCATTCAAAGCAACCCTGAAGCTGAAACCTGAACTGAAAATCCTGCTTACGGGCTAATTAATCTTAGACTGTGGTAAATGAGACAAAAAGTTCCCAGTAACACCGTGCTCTTGTTGTTGATATAATTAATAAATAAATTCTTGTTGAAAGATTCCTTAAAAGGTTGCGTTACTTATCTTATTCCTACTCTTTGTTAAACTCGTCGCGTGTATGCTCGAGGTGAAATAGGCGCGTATTACACAGAGAGACGTCTTCGGAGCCGTGGTTTACACGTAGTGAGCGTCATTCTGTGACCTTTAACCACAGTTTTATTGAATATGAACCAGTTCGACGCAGGAATTGGTGACTGTATGTACTAAAACCTTGGACATTCTATAAGTGTACTAACAGATACCCTTAAATTACGTATTCCACAAGCTAAATTTATGGGGCTGTAGTTTAGTACAAAACTAGAGTACTAATTATATGCAGGTGCCTTGTGGCAATCCACAAGCCACGGTGTTGGTGTCTTGACCACGGTGTTGGTGTCTTGGGCTTTATTTAATATTGTCGTGTTTTTGCCACCGACATCGACATCCGAAATTAAAGTTATTTTTCACTTTTTATGGATTTTTTGGAACTCAGTTGCTTTTTAACCTGCATTCCAGATCCGAAACAACTATTTGTACTCTTATACAGTTTTGTGTCTCATACTAAAACCAAACCAGTGCTTAACAGCTGAGAAGCCTATCTATAAACCACTGCTATCCTATCTCTCCCATCATTTCCAATTAATAGATCATCGTGCTACAATGTCGAGCGCCGTGATGTCACGTCGTCGTTCCGAACTCCGTGAAATTGCTCGCGCCGGATAATCACGGTGATTACCCGCAGCCTTCCCGTGCCGTCATCACCGTGTTAGCACGTGCATATTGTTATTATGTTCCATAATTATTATAGCTTCATTATAATATTATGATTATGAGGAAGGGAGCGAGAGCTGAGATGATATGTTAAAGGGACGGTACTTTGCTGAGGTTATTGACTGGTCATATTAGATACCTATTTATTATTTACGATCTCTAGTGTAATCGAGCATGAAATTACAGTTACTGTTTCAGAATAACCACACGTACAGCTATATAAAAGTTACTAGCTTCTGCCCGCGACTTCGTACGCGTCAAATTTTTGTTCCCCTGACCCTTCCCATCGCATCAAATTTCCTGCCGGTTTTCGTCTATTTTTTGTTGCTGCTCCGCTCCTTTTAATTGTAGCGTGATGTTATATAGCCTATAGTCTTCCTCGATAAATAAGCTACTCAACACAAAAATATTTTTTTTAATTTGGACTAGTAGTTTCTGAGATTAGTGCGTTCAATCAAACAAACAAACTCTTCAGCTTTATAATATTATAGTATAGATGACCAGTCAATAACCTCAGCCAAGTACCGTCTCTTTAACCATAATCATCTCAGCTCTCACTCCCTTCCTCATAATCATAATATTATAATGAAGCTATAATAATTTATGGAACATAATAACAATATGCACGTGCTAACACGGTGATGACGGCACGGGAAGGTTCTATATATATATACTCTTTCTCTACAAATAGACTAACCCACACAAAAATATTTTTTCAATTCAGAACAGTAGTTCCTGAGATTACCGCGATCAACCAAACAAACAAACTCTTCAGCTTTATAATATTAGTATAGGTATGGCAATTACTTTAATGTTTCTAATGTATTTTTTTATTATATCACGTACCTACATTATTATCTTATTGAGAAATTCTAACTCGCTATATCTGTACCAAAATATCTACAGTAAATGACGAAATGTTCAAAGAAACTACTTTCGTACGAAATATAAATATAATTTAGTATTTCAGGCAATCTCTTCTGAGCGTTATTATTTCGTTTGTGCTCGTAAAAACAAGTGGCACAAATGAAAACATGGCTTTATGTAAAAAGCTTTACAAAACGTTACAATTATGTCGCAATGGTCCAGAGGTTAGGGACCTTGTTATTCAAAGGCCGGAGAATGAAAAAAAACGTATATTTTGATACTAGCTTCTGCCCGCGACTTCGTCCGCGTCAAATTTTTGCTCCCGTGACCCTTCTCGTCGCATCGAATTTCCTGCCGGTTTTCGTCCATTTTTCGTTGCTGGTCCGCTCCTTTTGATTGTAGCGTGATGTTATATAGCGTATAGCCTTCCTCAATAAATAGGCTATCCAACACTAAAAGAATTTTTCATTTCGGGCCAGGTTTTCCTGAGATTACCGCGATCAACCAAACAAACAAACAAACTCTTCAGCTTTACAATATTAGTATAGATATAATTATCAGACTATAACGTTCCCACTGCTGGAACAGAGGCCTTCTCTCCTCGCCAGGAAGTGGGCTACAATCTACCACGGGGGTCCAGTACAGGTTGGTACAAGTCAAATGTCTTCGAATTTTTGGTTTGAGGACATGCCGGTTTCCTCACGATATTTTCCTTCATCGTTTTGAGAGTCACTACTCTCAAAACGGTGAAGAAAAGTTCATCACCACCACCAGGCAAAGCGCCTGTTTTTATTCGTACTCACGACCTACAACTCGTAAGTCAGAGACGATAGCACTAGGCCACCACAGCTCTGGACATACGTCCTTGACCAATGAATCTTTCTCATCTTGAACAGCATTAGCAGAACTGTTCTATGATTTCTAAATTGTTTAAAAAGATGTCTTGTAATCACCAAAAGTGCCAAGAAGAGACCTTTGTTTTGCAGTGGGACTATATTTCTTGTCACATAATTTACGAAAAATTTGTCTAACATCTACAATAAGTTCATTCCTAATTTACAAGACTTTTTTGAGTTCAAGTTCTATTTAGAACACGATAAGAGATCAACTGAACTAATCAAATTGTTGAACTACAACCTGTAATGCCTGACATTTGAACTACCCAAGTTCAAGTCACGCCTGTCAGTACCAGGCTTTAAACTTAGACCTTAGTGACTAATACATTATAATAGTTTAGGGCTGAGTCGCACTGACACGAAACGGTGCCGAAACAAAAACAGTTTGTTCGATGCTAAATGATAAGTGTCATTTACGATGTATGTGTTGGTCGCAGTAATATGGTTTAAATAAGCCGTAATGTAGTTATACTATTAGTGATATTTACATGTTAATAGGTACGTGAAGCAAAAAAAATGTACCCCTTTTTACAAAAAATACGCGGACGGAGGAGTATGAAGTTTGCTACAATTGAAGTTTTTATGGAGAAGGTGTGCAGCAGCTAATATTTTTGTAAAATAACACATTAGAAATACATACACTAAATTAAAAAAAAACATGATTGAATTTCGAACGTTACGCGACCACTAGTAGCTATCGTTCATATCTTACTGTACTGTGTCTTACCAAGATTATCACATAAATATCTTACTAGACCGATCTAGTGAAGTGATTGAATGTGCGCGCCTGCACGTCGCGGGTATCCAGTTGCTGTTCGACGTTGACGCCGATATAGTTTTCGTGTGTAATTCTCAAATGTTCACTTCATTGAATATCTGTTATATTAAACTAGCAATCACCCTCATGTTCATCGTCAGAGCCTGCAGAAAACTGCGACTTGTTTGTACAGTCCGTGAGCTCAAATCAAAATAATCAAATCAAATTCAAATCACAACTGTAATTTTTAACAGTTTTGAAATACATAACAGCGCAAATTGACATTGGGTGTGAATTTGCTTAACAATGAATTTTCCTGACTGTAGGTACTTATGATGAAACTTAAAAACATCCAAATAGCTTAGAACTTTAAGATTAAAGCAGAGAAAAGCTAGATTGATAATATTTTCTAGAATGCAGTAAAAAGAGACAAAATTCCAGAACATAAATTATTTTACGCTACGGAGAAATCGAGTACCTAAGCAACTATGCACCAAAACCAATACATTGTTTTTGCTCCAGCTAGACAAATAGTAGTTTATAGTACAATCACATTTAACCACAAGTTTTAATTAAAACTCAATGTGGTTTTATACAATCCACAGACCCACCCGGGCGGGACTATCTCTACCGCAAAAATATTGAGATAACCGTACATAAGCTGGAATAAATTATTCAAGTGAAAGTAAAAAGTTTGGTATGTTTAAGGAGTCTTTTTAAAAGTCACTTAAAGAGGATTACAAAGTAAAGTTAGGTAAAATGAATTGGCTTATCTGGTGTTATAGTAAGTTTTCTTTCAATTTGTCTGGCTGTCTGTACTTACGATATCCTTGTAGAAGGTCGTTTGACGTGGACGGGGGGAACGGGTAAAAATGTATGCATTTGATAAAACGAGATAGGCGTTGTAGTCCAGATCTAAACCACGCGTTAAACAGTAGTTCTTTATGCGCAAGTCTAAAGACAACTTCTATTTTCTAAGCACCTTGTAATTAGATCATGTTCCTTTGAGCAAACACACGAAGTGAACCTGTGAATATATAAAATTAGACAACGGTAACATTTGTTTTATATCAAAGGCTACCTATATATTAATCCTGTCATCAACAAAAATAAACAAAACCTTGTTTTATTTATTCATTTGGGGTCTCCAACAATAGATCGCAGGCAGCAGTCAATGTTAATTCGTTTTATCATGTGGCAATCCAAACGAAATATCTATATGCTGTATGTGACAATCATGTATTCTACATAATTCCTCCGCTGTGGTATGGATACTATGTAGTGAAAGTAATATACAACCACGACTAATGAATATAGTTTCATTTAATCTAACAGGGCGCTTTAACGCGCCTGAAATCACAATAATTATCATCCTAATTACTAGATAAAGGAATAAAGAAAGCTGTAACCTTCACTGAACGTTCGTGATATAATTAAAATATTCATAAATAAAATCTTCAAAAAATTTTATGTAAACGAAGTCGCGTGTTCCTCCCAGTGTCATATAAAAACAATGTAATTGTGTTTGTTTGCCACATCGGTCACATATTCTGCGGCCCTCGCTGTCCCGGTTTATTGCCAAACTTCATATTCATCGATCCACCAGTCCTCCCCCGACCATCCCATCCTCCCAAGCGACCCACCACCGGAATTTTAGGATTTTATTAAAATCCCCCACACTGATAGACGGGGTTATTTATAAAGAAAATAATACTATAAAAAAGTTAAATTACATTCTTGCGTCCGTAATGTTATTGTCTGCAGCCGTTTATTTAATTCGGAGGTGGAAATTTTTGTTGTTATTATAAAAAGGATGTTTCTTTGATATTTATGTGGAGGATTAATGTCCCTGCAGATGAGTGATGTGTCGCGCGACGCTCCAGCCACGACGCAAAGTGGCAACTGTGACGCAACTGTCATATGTGCAAATTGATGCGTGTTATTTACATTCTAAAAGATTTCACAGAATCATCTGGCAAAGGGCGAAGTGGGGTTACAAATGTTGTAAACATTAAAAAAAGCATTTTATAAAGGTTTGCCTATTTATATGTATTTAGGAATTATTGAAGAATAATGGAATGACTGTATTTCGTGACTTCATTAGGCATAAAAATGAATATCCATCTATTGCCTTACTTACTATAATCACTCGAGTTCCACACGATCTTGTACCTTTCTATCTCGGATCTTCAAAACTAGCTAACTACCGAACTGGCTTAACCTCAGATCGATGCCTCTCATGTGCCTCTTGACCCGGTTGCTGGAGTGGCTGACGTCATCGAGGCGATACCTCGCGTGATGCACTCCAGATCCGATCCACCTTCGCTCGAGGAGACGATTGGGAGATGAGGGGTTTGGAAAGTTAATCTAATGAAGTTATTATGCAGTTTGGTGGATTCCGGCACTTTAAGATGTTTACTACATCTCGAATACCGGTATAGTACCATGTATCTAGCAGAAAATTGTTTCATGTCATTTAAAATTGATAGCCTATCATACAGACTACCATTAGCTGAGTTGATTGATCTTGTTTACCTGTCGTGTTAACAAACACAGCGTTTTGCCACATACCTATTACATCAACTAATTCTATTTTTATTGCTGTATTTTTTTTTCATTACATCAACTTTGCCATTTTATTGCAGTAAGTATTTGCATCATATCGCCGGGTTAAAGGCAAAACCAATTATTTAGTCCAAAAAAGTCAATATTAAATTTTCCGTGAGCGCATTTAGAAAGTTTGCTATTTGTTTTTTAATTCAGTCTAATAATTATATAATCAGTTTTTACATTCGGTAACTCGGAAACGGTAAGTCCTACGGTTTAGTTTGTGTTACCATTAGGTAAAGAATCAAATAACGAATCGAATGGTATATTAAAGTAAAAACTCAAAAAATCGCAGATAGTCGGTTTTGCCTGTAACCCGGCGATATATGAACTTAGAATACTTTAAATAATAATTATTAGTATGTAGATGTATATAAAAAAGAAGGAAAAGAACCACAGGGCATAAAAATTGTCCGCATCGCTGTGAACAGAAAAAGTGACCAAGACGCAGGCAGCATTGCCACGTTGCATGGCCAAGAATAGGCCATCCCTCTGACTACGTGAACAGTCGACTAACTCTATCATTCACAGGTTTTTGTCTCATAGGGAAGAAAGCCACAAACAAGAACAGTGAACGGCGATCGATATGAATTAATTAGTCCTATTTTGTAGAAATGTTTACTGGTTTTTGTATTTGTCAGCTTTGCTCGCTACCTCTTAGAGCTACAATCAGTGCAGTCGGCAGTTTTGTTCATAAGTGGTGGCAATCGATTCCGGAGCGTGGCATAAATTGAACCTTATTTACATATGAACAAACCATACCGGTTTATCTACCAGATAAATAAATACAAACACAGTAAAACCATTACTAGAACTATTGTAAAGATAAAGTGGTATTTGCACAGAGGTAATATATTCAACACATTACGAGTTCAAATACTTCGAGAAAAAACTTATGGACCTAACCCTTTTCCGCTATATTTTTTTCAGATGAAGGTGCAATGACCCGGAGGGTATAAAATGTGCAAAGCCTTTCTCATGAAACATCCAAACACACACATTTGTCATGTCGTTCTCTCCCTCCTCCAAAAGAAAATGAAACTCCTTTTTTCAGAACGCTGCTTGTTTATTTTTTTCATCTGGCAACATAAATCCGCTTATGAATACTTACCGAGGCGCGGAACGGACGGGGTACAAGATAGCGTTCTGTGCGACCTTTAGATATCTTTTTCATTTGCCGGTGGCAGCGATTGGTTTTATTTTCCACCTGGATTTTTCTGGATTCTCAGTTGGTTATCATGTCTGAAATAAGACAGTTGTACTTTAAATATTTATGACATGATTTTTACATGTGTGAAATATTGATAGGGTGAAGCGATCTCCTCGTCTCCAAAGATCTGTACATTATCCACATAGAGATTAAGATTAAACCCAAAAAAATTCATAGATTTTTTCCGGCAACGGCCATATTCCGCAGCAGAAATTTCTTCCACTTATTCCAACCACAGAACCATAATCGCTTGCCCTCAACACGATCCCTCGACCTCTCTGAAACCATCGCATAAAGCGTCGGTCACACACTTAATCATGTCCCAAATCGCATAGCAACAACAATGGCGCTGACCGCCGACCCCTTATCGTGTTCATGTTTATTTTTCCTCCTTTGTTACGTTTACCATCGTGTTTATTTGTTTTTTGTTAATGTCCGGGCGTCAGGTCGTTGGCTTGGCTTGACTTGGGCGACATTTGATAATGCTACATTGAATTGTTTGGTCAACAGAGATTTTCTTTAATTTTGTTCAGATTAGTATTAAATGCTTTTGTGGCGTTTTTAATTTTTATCTGGATGAGGTTTTATCCGGTTTAATATTATTTTACTACACAGCGGCTCCTTCATGTTTGAGTATTAAATCTGGTCCTTCCTTTCGAACAGTTTTTTAATATGTATTTATATAATCTAAGAATTACTACCAAGTGCAAATCCCGTAGTTTACAAAAGACAACAAAGCACATTACAACCGACAAAACAAAATATCGACTGTTCAGAAAACTACATCAATTCAACATCTGACTACCTAATCTAACTTCCTTCGCCTCGCGACTTGTTATACGAAAAGTTCTACGAAACAAGCGTTCGAGTATATCCGCGGTCGCTGTGAGCCCCTTAAGCCTAGTAATGTACGGATTGTTCTGCCTGCACAGAGAGTAGATATTGGATTATCTTAAGCTGTAAGGGGAAGCGTATATTTTGCAGTTAGATTACAAAAATAAATGACCCACTCATTTGTAATCTTATTGCAAAATATACGCTTCCTCATCCAGCTTTAAATAAATGTAGCGTTTTAAACAGCAATATTTCTGTATTAAATATCTTCTCAGTTTGGGTTCACGTTTCACGTAAAATATATATTTGAATCTTAACATTATCTGTTAGATTCGAGTACAAATAAAACTAGCGAAGTGCAGAAAATCTACGAACACTCAAATAAAATATGTAAAGAGCATCAAGAGCTCAGATTCAAATTAATAATACAAAAGTATACATCAAATCTTCACAAAATTAATATGGGACCACCTCAGGAGTATACCCTTACGAATAAAAAAAGAATTTTCAAAATCGGTTGACAATTGGCGGAGAAATCGGTGAACATACATAAAAAAAAAAAAAATACATACAGTCGAACATATAACCTCCTCCTTTTTTTGAAGTCGGTTAATGAGTAAATAAAAAGGTCATGTCTTACTTCGGAGCATATATTCAGCATCCTTGAAACACGTAGCGCGTGACGTATCCCGAAAATATACTGAAAATATAACTAAAACTAGAGGTATAGCAAGGCAGCTATTAACACGACCTTTCTAAGATTATCTTTTGAGGATAAAGTCATGAAAAATGCGACCAAAACACGGTTACTCTTCATAATTTATCAGTGTTATATTCAGAGGCATTCAGAGTTAATTTTTCACCAATTCGTTAACAACAATCTTATCCATAACCATTCTTTCAAAATCAAAAGTCATATATTTATAACTAGGCTAAAAATCAGCACTTTATTAACGTCATAATTACAAGAAATAGTTCCCCAAAACGCCCGCCCTTCAGAAGATGGCAAAAAAAAGTGGCGCAACAAAGTCCCAAGCAGCACAGCTGTCTGTTCAGTTAGAAGAACTTGATTCTTAACAATTGTAAAATAATTAACATTACGAAATCCAAATAATTAAATGAAAAAATTTACCATACGACGCCAATTCGTATATAACAACAAAAACATTGAAACTATATCAAAACAGAAAAAAAAAATAATGCGTTAAAAAATTCCTTCAGGCAAAGTAACAGCAATAACTTGAGAGGTAAGAAATGTGTGTATAAACCGGCCAAGTGCGAGTCGGACTGGTGCACCGAGGGTTCCATACAAACCTGTAGGTACTCACGGTTTATGCATAAGGTTTATGTTTATGAAATTAAATGTTTATTTTTTTTAAATATATGAGTCGATTGAATGAAAGGTAAATTGCGGTTTACGATTTATGACGTATTAAAAAAAAACTTACTAGATCTCGTTCAAACCAATTATTGGTGGAAATTTACATGGTAATGTAAATCATATATTTTTTTTAGATTTATCATTCCCTTATTATAGAAGTTACAGGGGGGACACACATTTTACCACTTTTGAAGAGTCTCTCGCGCAAACTATACAGTTCAGATATTAGAAACCTCAATATCATTTTTGAAGACCTATCCATAAATAACCCACACGTAAGGGATTGATGAAAAAAAAATTTTTGAGTTTCAGTTCTAAGCATGGGGAACCCCAAAATTCATTGTTTTTTTTTTCTATTTTTGTGTGAAAATCTTAATGCGGTTCACAGAATACATCTACTTACCAAGTTTCAACAGCATAGCTCTTATAGTTAAGGAAAAAGTGCCTGTGACATACGGACGGACAGACAGACTGACAGACAGACATGACGAATCCATAAGGGTTCCGTTTTTTGCCATTTGGCAACGGAACCCTAAAAATCAGCGTCAGATTTTTTAGTAAACAAGCTGTAGTACGCAGCACAATTAATAAACGTGTAACAACACCATATATATGTCAGGCTTAGACTTGTCTGACTGTGTCTGACTATATCAGGTAATGCGTAAATATAGAATGCGAGCTTATTGGCGCACACCTCGGAAATCTCACTAACATGTAGTTGTAGCAGCGAGCTTATCTGCGCACACCTCGGGAGTCTCACTAACATGTAGTTGTAGCAGCGAGCTTATCTGCGCACACCTCGGGAGTCTCACTAACATATTATAATTGTAGTAGCGAGCTTATCTGCGCACACCTCGGGAGTCTCACTATAATGTAATTGTAGCAGTGAGCTTATCTGCGCACACTTCGCGAGCCTCACTAAAATGTAGATGTAATAACGAGCATAATTATATGCGTACACCTCGGGAGTCTCACTAAAATATATGTCGTTGTAGTTTCAAGCAAAGTCAAAGTCAAAGTATTTATTAGTGTGATTTTTGGTGATACAGTAGGTCTTATAGTTAGGTAAGGTGAGCTCAAAAAACTACCCGTTAGGGCATACACTATTTAACAATATAAAAAGTTTAAATCAAAAGTAAAAGTTTAAATTTTAAATAATTATTTTACATGCAAAATAACTGAGATTACTATTTGTTCGGGTCAATCACCGAACAATAATAAACATGTCAGCGTAATTGCGACACCGCGCTCTATGCCTTGAATATTTTATGTATAATTAATCTAAGTAAAACAGTCAGTACGTTTTCGGACAGCATATCGGGCGCGACTCAATCTCATCCTATTCACCTCATTAGTTTTAATCGTTATCCCATTTGTATTTACTGAAATATAGTTATCTTTATAATCTTTAATCTTAGTTTATCTCAACCTCACCCCAACCCCGAACATTGGTCCTTCGAGCCTTCGGAGCGGGACTATTACGCGTATATCTACGAACTGTACTGTGTGAGTGTCTCGCTTGGAACTTATTACCAGACCCTGGTAAACAGACCTGAGTGAATTCGGTCTCAAAATCTCATCATCCTGCTGATCCTGATTGAACCTGAAAGCATCGCATCATCTCATCGCGCTGCTACTCCAGGTTTGTTCTTGCAGCTATCGCAAGGACATTTGATCTCCAAAGAAGCCTTCATTACAAGTAAGGTCTCCTTTTTATCCTTATAATGTCGAAAATGGATGACATTTTAGCGACCCAACAACAACTAATCGAAGCCGTAGATAGGCTATTCACCAATTTCAAGAAGGATGGTGCAGAGCGCAAGACCTCAGACTACTTACGTCGTCGATTAGCCACCTTGGAACAATACTTTACAGAGTTCCATAATAATCATATGACTTTGCTATCTTTTGGTGATGAATCTCATACATATTTCAGTACTAATCAATACGATCAAATGAAGGAAAAATATAACAACATTAAAACTTATATTCAAAACTATAACCCTCTCGCAAACAAACCGCAAACCCTTGAATTGAAACCTCCTACGTTTCAACCTACCGCCGAATCTCAAACCTCGAACCTCGCATCTCCTGCTGCTTCTAAAACCCTTGTTCTTGAAGAGAGTAAAGCAGAAGGTCTCTTCAAAAAGCAAACTACCAACTTTAAGGCTTTTTTGAGAACATCTTCCAATATCGACCTTGATCTCATCACGGAAAAATGGGAGTTTGAAGACATCCTGAAGACGATACAATCTCGTTGGGCGGCTATTGACTCACTTCATTGGGAGCTGGACAACGAGTATGGCGGATCAAACCCCGAGTACGAAGAGCAATTTACTCATTATGAGAAATATTATAACAAAATCAAGAAAGACATAAATAAGAAAATGTGGTCCGTTGCACATATTGAAAAATCTACTCCTAAAATGGAGATAGTCACCTTTGATGGAAACTACAATAAGTGGATTTCCTTCAAAGATCTTTTTACCGAAGCAGTGCACAACAACCCCTCTTTGTCGAATGCACAAAAGATGCAGTTTCTAAAGAGTAAGATCAAAGGTGAGCCTGAAAAACTGATCCAGCATCTCCAAATAAGCTCCGACAATTATCCTGTATGCTGGAATATCCTCAATCATCGTTATAATAATAAACGACAGATCTTCACTTCTTATCTTAACAATCTCATGAACATCCCTGCAAACCAGCAACAATCATCAAATCAGATAAAACGCATTCACGACACGACGTACGAGAGCGTGAATGCTATCAAGAATCTGGGAGTCGATGTGTCTTCCTGGGACCCTTTCCTGGTATGTATATTGTCTCAAAAACTGGACTCAGATACATACGAGGATTATCTACAATCCTTAAAATCCCCGCGAGAGTTGCCCGTCTTGGAAGATTTCCTTATTTTCTTGGAAACGAAGTTTATGATGCTGGAAACTTCACGTAAGAAGCTTGATAATTCCACACATAAATCATCTCCATCTCAATCTAATAACAACAACAAAACATCATTTTCAAAGGGTCCCAATCATAATCGAAATTATAACAATCCTAAAACGAATTACTCCACAAGCCAAGTTTCGCAATCGTCAAAGTCCAAACGCAAAGTTAACAATCGCAAGCAATGCCCTATTTGCAATTCCGACGATCATCGAATTCATGCATGTCAAAAATTATTGGAATTGCAACCTAATGAACGTAAAAATGCTATTGCTAACTTGAACCTTTGTATTAATTGTCTACATTATCACGAAGGCAAAAAATGCTTTTCCGAAATAAGGTGCAAGGAATGCAATAAAGAACACAATACCATTTTGCATGAATCTTTTACGTCACACCGATCTGGGTTAAATGCAGCCACGATTACGAAATCGCCAGCCCAGCAACTAGAAAATAATACAGTTGCATCGCTTCGTAAGGAACCATCAGAAATATTGCTTGCCACAGCAATAATTAACGTACAAGCAGCGGATGGATCTTACCAAAAAATGAGAGTTCTTTTAGATCAAGGGTCACAGACATCCATTATTAGGGAAAGCGCAGCTCAGTTGTTGAGACTATCGCGCCGGAAATGTAATGGTTATATCTCTGGAATAGGAAATAAGGAAAACAACTGTAAGGGAATGATTACCATCAAATGTTCGTCGTTGGTTAGCGAATTCACCTTTGAAACGGACGTATATGTAATGAATAGACTCATAAATAACTTACCCAGCTGTACCTTATCTAAGCCAGACTGGCCTACTCTTAACCAAATAACTCTAGCAGATCCCGAATTTTACAAAAGTAGGCCTATTGATATCTTATTTGGGGCAGATATCTATTCCACTATCCTTATGGACGGTATCTGTCGGTCAGAAGGTATGATGCCCATTGCCCAACAAACCCAGTTGGGATGGATCTTAAGCGGCAACTATAAAACGTACCATTGCAATGTGATCCTAAATAATATCGAAGAGATTCAGCAATTTTGGGAAGTGGAGGACATACATGAAACTCCAGCGATATCAGAAGAAGATCAAAAATGCATCGAGTTTTACCAAACTTCGACCTCTAGAAGGGAAGACGGAAGCTACGTCGTTAAAATACCATTCAAAGAAAATTTTGAGAATAATATAGGGGAGTCGAAAACAAAATCGATTGCTCAATTTTTCCAAATAGAGCGGAAATTAAGTAAGCAACCAGCACTGGCACGCGACTATAAAACGTTTATTTCTGAATACCTAGAACTCGGACATATGACACCCGTTGCGCCACACGTACAGCCGGACTGCTACTTATCGCATCATTGCGTCCAACGAGCTGAGTCATCGACTACCAAATTGCGAGTTGTCTTTAATGCGTCGGCAAGAACGTCGAGTGGATACAGCCTCAATGATCTTATGTGCCGAGGACCCAATTTACAACAAGACCTTCAGAGCCTTATCTTAAAATGGAGACAATTTAGATACGCTTTTACAGCAGATATCGAAAAAATGTTTCGCAAAATCTGGCTACATCCCGATGATCAGAAATATCAGAAAATTATCTGGCGGAATCATCAATCTCAACCTTTAAAAGAATACCAGTTAGCGACAGTCACATATGGCACAAAAGCCGCACCCTTCTTAGCCATGATGACATTGAAGCAACTGGCCATCGATGAAAAGCCAAACTATCCTCAAAGTTGCGCTCCTGACATCTTAGAACACTCGTTTTACATGGATGATCTCATGCATGGTGAACATTCAGCGAGAGCAGCTAAACTTCTCAAAGCAGAGATGATCAACCTCCTCAAATCTGGCGGGTTTAATCTCAGAAAATGGCGATCAAATTTGCCGGAAATAATAGATAGTTCTGATACACTTCAGAAGGAAGAGTTTGACTTTAAGCAACCGGAGTCAACCAAAACTTTAGGTCTTCGGTGGGAACCAAAAAGACAAAACGACAAAAAGACAAAAAGACAATTCCTATCTCAAATATCTAAAATTTTTGATCCTTTGGGCTGGCTAGCACCAGTCACAATAAAACTTAAGATCTTGTTCCAAGAATTATGGAAATCAGACCTGGGTTGGGACCACCCTGTCCCTCATGAAATCTCACTGGAGTGGAATAATATTAAAGTCGATCTATCTCAAATATCTCGTTTAAAAATACCACGTTGGATTCAAACCCAGGAAAAAGATATCATAGAACTCCACGGATTCTGTGACGCCAGCACAAAAGCATACGCTTGCGTCGTGTATTGCAAAATACAGAGAGAAAATGAAACTCACGTGACCCTTATTGCAGGGAAATCAAAAGTAACACCGCTGAAAAAACCACAATCGATCCCGCGATTAGAACTTTGCGGCTCTCTCTTGTTAGCAAAACTTATGCGAAAAATCATCTTATCCCTATCGAACTACAAGGTGCATGTTTATGGTTGGACTGATTCAACGGCTGTTCTAGGTTGGTTAAGTGGCGAACCGGAGAAATGGAAACCATTTGTTGCAAATCGAGTGAGAATTATCACTGAAATAATCCCTAAAGGTAAATGGAATTACGTAAAATCCAAAGAAAACCCCGCAGATTGCGCAAGCCGCAGTTTAACTGCTGCTCAATTAGCCAATCACTCGCTGTGGTGGCAGGGTCCGGACTGGCTACCACAATATAAGCCTAAAGAGTCTCATGAGATGCCGATTTATACGAGTGATACTAGCGAAGAACTCAGAAAGAAAAAGGAAGTAAATACGGTCATTGTTAACCCCGAAAATTTAATAATTAATCAACTATTAGCAAAATATAGCACTTTAAGGAAAGTTACTCGAGTATTAGCTTACATCAACAAGTTCATCGACATTGTTGTTTACAAGAAACAACGCACGTGTTTTCTTACTCTGCAAAATATAAAAACAGCAAGAAAAATGTTAATTAAGCACGTCCAAAATGAATATTTCGACGAAGAAATAACGCGGCTGAAAAATAATGAACCCTTAAATAAGAAAAGCCAGATTCTTAATCTCAATCCTATACTAGACACTAATCACATGCTCCGTGTCGGTGGCAGACTTAAACATTCGAACCTTGATCCGGAAATGAAGCATCCTATCATAATCCCGAATCAATCGAAGTTGGCAGATCTTATCATAGATGAATCCCACGAACTTGTATTTCACGGTGGAGTTAAAATGACTACTGGATTTATAAGACACAAATACTGGATTCTTGGAGGAAACAGAGTCACAAAGAAACGATTAAGAATGTGTGTCAAATGTAAAAGAAATAATCCCATATCACAACATCAAATCATGGGTGACCTACCTCCAGCACGATTGATTCCTAACCGACCTTTTTACCACACTGGCATAGATTATACCGGACACATCCTTATTAAGGCAAACAAAGGTCGTGGCATTAAAACCTGTAAAGGATATGTCGCAGTTTTTTTTTGTATGGTAACTAAAGCCATACATTTAGAAATCGTCTCAGATCTCACAGCGTCAGCATTTATTGCCGCGCTTCGACGAATGTCGGCTAGAAGAGGGGTTCCTGGGCACGTCTATAGTGATCAGGGAACTAACTTCATAGGAGCCAACAAAATTTTAAAACAAGAGTTTGCCGAAATCTCCTACATCTTGTCTGACCAAGAAGTAACCTCGACAATCTCTGAAATGAATATTGAGTGGCATTTTAACGCCCCATCATGGCCATCTGCTGGCGGACTCTGGGAAGCTGCAGTGAAGAGCCTAAAACATCATCTCAAGCGTGTCGTGGGAGAACAAAAATTAACCTATGAAGAATATAATACCCTACTATCCCAACTCGAGGCTTGTTTGAACTCCAGACCACTGTGCCCTCTGACAGAAGATCCTGAGGATCTGGACTTTTTGACCCCGGCTCACTTTTTAGCAAGTGGCCCCAACCTAACGATTTTCGAAACAGAGCATGATCTCAGAACACGGTGGCACTTGACGCAAAAAATCTATCAAGACATATGGAATAAGTGGAAGACTGATTACCTCTCCCAGCTTTCTACGAGGTCCAAATGGCGACAGCATCAAAAAGATCTCAATCTTAACGACATCGTTATTATAAAGGACGACAACCTTCCACCAGGAAAATGGAGTCTAGGTCGCGTAGTGGCGCTGCATCCTGGAAGTGACGGACACGTAAGGGTCGTCACACTTAAAACAAAAAATGGGCTCTTAAAACGCCCAGTTGTAAAACTGTCCTTACTGCCAACAAATAAAAATGATCAAGATCCAAATACCTTAAAAAATGATAATAAAGTGCCAGCGGCGAGAAAAAGGCTTCCTATCTCATTCTCAGCTGTAGTTTTATCTTTGACATTATTTTTACTGTCACTAACAAGCATCGCTCAAGCATCCTACAACTTCACCCTGTTGACAAACAATAGTGTCTACTTCGACAAAATATCTAATATGCACTTAATTAGAGATGACTGGCATTTAATAGTCTATTATGACACAAATCCTTATCAAGAAGAAACAGCGGCATTATTAAAGTATATCAAGTATCTTGAAAACTTATGCTCTACGATTAGAACACAAACACCTTGCGACGGCGTCATGTTACAACTTGAGCACGAGTTCGAAGAAATTAAACATTACGATAATATTGTCATGATAAATGACTCGTTTATGACTAATAAGAAACGTCGGCGACGCGGCTTGATAGACGGGGTAGGCTACGTTGCAAATAGTTTATTCGGAGTGTTGGACCAACGATTTGCAGAAAAATATGAGAAGGATATTGACCTTTTGAAGCATAACGAAAACCATTTATACAACCTCTGGAAAAACCAAACGTCCGTCGTAGAAGCAGAATTTAATCTCATGAAAAGGATGGAGAATACTATAAACAAACATCACAAAATAATAAATCAAAAACTTAATTATCTTCAAGATTCTTATAAAAATCTCTCTCAGCAAGTGCAAAACATAACTGTTATCACAGATTTCATAACCTCGGCTTTCACTGCCAACAACTTGTTGTATACCCTTCGTCGAATCCAGGACTCAATTTTAGACACAGTAACTGATATTTATAATGGAAAACTAGATTTTCATTTGATATCCCCGAAGCAACTCAGATCAGAGTTAAGCATAATATCAGCGCAAATATCTGGAGACTTGGTAGTTCCTGTCGACAACTTTAATTTTAAAGATCTTTATAGCTTGCTCAAAGTAAGAGCCAAATACTCGGGCAAATACCTAATCATAGAAATAAAAATACCCCTGATTGAAAGGGATCTTTACGAGGTATTCAATCTTATTCCGGTTCCACGTGTTGCGAAAGATAACATGATGATGAAGGTCGAAACTATCTCTGAATTAGCAGCCATCAACATGAGAAAGGATTCATATTTAACTATCACAGACACGGATCTCCAGTCATGCATATTACAAAATTCTATGACTATTCTGTGTCATATCAGAAAGCCTATTCACCACATGAAAGACGATCATAGCCTTTGTGAAACGATCCCAGGCACAAGAACTTGTAAAACTAAAACTACCTCGTGCAAGAATGACTGGAGAGAGTTGACAACAGAAAATAGATATTATTATTACTGCTGCAATGAATGTAACGTCAAACTTCTGTGTGAAAATCACGTTAAGGCAGTTAGGTTATCAGAAGCGGGTCTGTTGCGTGTTGGGGAAGGCTGTTTAGTAAAAACAGAAGACTTTATAGTGTTTTCCAACAAAAGATTGTCGAGTAAAATTAGTACGACGACAAAGATTGTCTCGCCAGAAATATCACCAATAAATCACATAATAAATATCACTATGCCAGAAGTCTCATATGAGTTTAATCCCAATAACTCAGACAACCTCAGGCAATTCGAAGCTATTAAGAGAAGTCTTGAGATCATGAAGCAGAGTGAACCTTTGAGCACCAGTATCTCCTACCACGACGTCCATCAGTATACTGCAATATATCTCATCATATTGGGAATCTTGTTGTTGGGAGTAGCTTACGGCTTTAAATGTTGGCGACAAAGGCAACGTAAAAGAAATCGTTCTACTTCTACAGCAGAGCGGTCGACAGCCTCTGCAACGACTGCGTTGCCATCTCCGCACACCTTTACAGAAAGTGTTGTGATTAAGTGTAGTGAAATTAGGGAAAAAGGGCAATCTAGTAGTAAATCAGTGAAAAGTGATTCTGAGCGACTAGCTGTATCTAGTGAGTGCTTACAAAAAAGTGAAGATAGAGGTTCTTCACCAATCTTTCGTGTGTTTTCTCTTCCTGATTTACACTGTAGCGATTCCGTTTAATTTGTAATGTTACTTTAATCTCATCTTTTAACATAACTAACCCTACATAACTATTTAGTATTATTTAAATATTGTTTTCACCTTGTTAATATTAAGTGCATTACCCACTTAACTATACCTATTTACTAACCTCACCTTTTTCTCCCTCGGGAGCATGTTCGGGTCAATCACCGAACAATAATAAACATGTCAGCGTAATTGCGACACCGCGCTCTATGCCTTGAATATTTTATGTATAATTAATCTAAGTAAAACAGTCAGTACGTTTTCGGACAGCATATCGGGCGCGACTCAATCTCATCCTATTCACCTCATTAGTTTTAATCGTTATCCCATTTGTATTTACTGAAATATAGTTATCTTTATAATCTTTAATCTTAGTTTATCTCAACCTCACCCCAACCCCGAACACTATTACATATTAAATTACTAAGCATACATCCAATTTGAAATATAAATATTTAGAATATGATTAAAATGGCAAATTATTTAATTTTCATGCATAAATACATAATTATCATTTAGTTTACTATCAAAATTTTGTCAAGAAGGAATTCGTCAATGGTATAGTAGCATTTTTCAATCAAAAAAATATTTAGTTTCCGTTTAAATTGTGTCAAGTTTATATCTTTAATGTCATTTGGTATTTTATTAAATATTTTAGGAGCCATGCAGAGGATGCTTTTGTGCATAAGGGCGGTCTTTGAGGCTCTTAGACATAGTTCGTGTCGATATTCTTGTCTTGTCGAACTATAGCGCTGCTTTGAAGCCTTTTTAAATAATTAATTGTTTTTCTTGACGAACAATGCGGTCTCGTATATGTAAAGGCAAGGTAACGTTAGTAATTTTAGAGATTTGAAATGCGGTTTACAACTTTCTGTTGGTTTAAGACTACATATCGATCTAATGCAAAAATGTTATTTTTTTCGCAGGAATTTGCCCAAGCTTAAGCTTATCTGTAGTCATTTCGAGAGCCTTATTAAAACTAGTACATTTACGTTGCATCCAGTTTACACGATTCTGGATAACAAAAACTGTGAACAGTGCATTCTTAATTTAGACAAAGGAACTAAATTTAAAACGTAACTACCCTACTTTAAGCTCGACTTGTATTTTTTCTTGGCACCAGTTCTGTTAAGCTTTAGCCAAGGCTAAATATTAAGTCTGTATTATGTCGTCGCCATTTTATATGTATAGGCTAGCTCTTTTATTTTATGTCTATCGTTAAAGTGCTAAAGAGGGTTTTAGATATGTACCTACAATCCTTTTGTGCAGTAAACGCACCTACCACCACTACTACCACTTTCATTCATCATCATCCTATAATGTTCCCACTGCTGGGACACAGGCCTCCTGTCGGTGAGAGGGAATGGACCGTAATCCACCACGCGCGCCCAGTGCGGGTTGGCAGATGTCACATGTCTTCGAATTTTTGGTTCTAAGACATGCCGGTTTCCACGATGTTTTCCTTCACCGTTTTGAGAGCAGTGTTGGTGAAATAATTTACAGAAAGTAAAACGCCTGTTTGGGTTTAAACTCACGACCTACTACCCGTAAGTCGCGTTCGCTACCACTGGGCCACGACTGCTCTATCAACCACCACTACCAATCCATTTCCTGAATTCTTAAATCTCATTAACCATTGATTTGTGGTCTTTCTTTAAATATAGGTACTCGTTGTATTCACAGTGACGGTACTGATACCCTTTCACCGGATGATTGCATCATCGTTCTATGATTGGTTCTATGAACTTTAATACAACAATAAAACTACAGCTAGACATAAAAGAACACATTTACAACTATGATGTCCCTATCTCATAAAACGCGCATATCCCTTAAAAACATATTCGTTCGGTAACATCGGGCGCTAGTGATAAATGTGAAAGGTCACAGCTCGCGGTAACTGTCCACCTAATGTTTATGTTTAAAGGACACTTTTATGCGCCACAAAACTCACGATAATGCGCGCTGGTCCTCGTAAACGTGGTCCTAGCAGCCGCAGCCGGGCACAGGCAGCCTTCGGAACCATTACTGGTCTTATTTGATGGTTGCAACTTTATTCGGGCGGGTTTATTTTAAAATGTAAGCGAATTGTGTTGTTTATTCTTCAGTTATGTCGGTCTTGAAGTTTTATTGCTTTATTTATTCCGTTCTTGGAGAATGTTCGAGTCTGTACAGTAATTCTACATTATGCTCTTTTGCTAAATCCGAAATTCATTTTCTGTGTATATTTTCTGAAAATGAGCACATTTACATATATTTTTATTCTCTTACCAACATCATCAGCTTTGATAAACCATACTAATATTATGAATGGGAAAGTGTGTGTGTCTGTTTGTGTAGTGGAGATAGTTGAAGGGATGGAGAATGACATAGGCTACTTTTTGTCTCTTTCTAACCCCCACTTCTCTAAAATGGGGGGTGGAACGCGCTAATCTCAGGAACTACTGGTTCGAATTGTAAAATTCTTTTTGAGTCAAGAAGCCTATTTATTGAGGAAGGTAACATAACATCACGCTGCGATCAAAAGGAGCGGAGCAGCAACAAAAAAATGGACGAAAACTGGCAGGCTGCGATGCAACGGGAAGGGTCAGGAGAGCAAATATTTGAGGTGGACGAAGTCGCGGGCAGAAGCTAGTACTTCATATATTGGCGGCAAACTAACGCGGTACTCGTTGGAAAGCGTATTAGTACTTGTTTAGTTCGAATTGTAATGGAAATAAAGCAATCTGAAAATGAGATTACCAGCTAGTAGCTCTAATGTGTAACAATATGACGTTTCAACCAGTCATTTGAGATATATAGTTCAGTATGTATAATTTCTGTTAGAAGCAGGTAATTCTCAAAATACGAATCATTAGCATTTCTCGTTTTCGAAGCCGTCGGCTGAAGTGCTCCACGTTTTCTAAAGCGCCTTCCAGAGGGACAAATTAGCTGCAAATAAGGAGGTTTACCTCCTCCACTGTACGTGATAAGATTCCCGAGTGGTACCGGTAGAAAGTACCTACGTACGATGACATCTACCTCCAGCGCCCGTAGTAGGAACAAAGTGGATTGAATCTTCAACCAGAAATGTGTGTTGAGAAAAACCTCTTAGGATGCGACATAAAGTAACGTAGCGATCTCGAGCTTACTTACATCGCAACGGTGTGAGTAAATAATCAAGAAATAAAATCTCTAAAAAAGTTATATCAAGAAAAGGTTTTTATTAATTTATTTCGCTGTTTTACGTATTCTTATAACCTTGGGGTATTTTAAGCAAATTCGTTTAAGAAGTTAGAGCGAGTGGGTAGGTATATGTGTTCCACGAATACCCTGCTATGTTATAATGAAGGCTGTAAGTACACTTGTTATGGCGGGCGGCGCCCTGCCGCGCGTATGTGCTGAAATCTTAAATGTCACGCGCTTCAATTTACATAGCCAAGGTATTTCTAAGTAACGTGGCAAGGCTTTACGTTAAACAAATAGATTGTTTGGTATGTAGTAGAATAAAAGCTTGGTTCTGATTTTAATGTCAAGTCAGGTAATTCATTACTAAACAAATTGATCACCAACTCAAATTGTCCTAATATCATCATCATCAGTCTTTGATAGTTGTATAAAATGGCTATAGCATGGAAAACTAACGTAGGTACACTGTAAAACTAAATAATTAATTTCCCGGACTGTATTAGGCATAATTTAATACAAGAGAAAATAACGCAAAATAAGAAGAAGTTTCTAGTCGTTTACATTCGGTTTGAGACGCCCGGTGAACTGAATGCCTGTAATCTTGATTCTCTACACATTTCACTACAAAAAACCTCTTTTAAATCAGTAATTTCTTAGTACGAACGTAACCTGTTTACTTTTCGTTCTTTCTCTCTTTACTTGAACTAATGAGCGCACAACTAATCCATTTAGTAAAGTTGACTAGCTACAAATTGAAAACAAGCAGAGAGCGTTCCTTTTGCCTGTTCTATATCTTTTAGTCTCTTTAACAAGCTACGGTTTATTGCGCACAAAACATAACCTACGAGTTTCTTTTGCGTGTATTTCTTTCCAAATTTTATCAAGTGGATTTTTTTTCATTTTTTTTAAGTACAATGCAATAGAGAATTCTTATATACTTCCTCACACTTACGAAGTCTAACAAGACTAAAGATTCGGGTCCATCACACACGTGCCGACCCAAAGTATTAAGACATAACCGCTATCTCCCGTCCCACGTACAGTGCGATTCACCGGCGATAAGTGCGCCCTAATGTGCTGACTTCCCGAACACGGGACGCGGCCCGGACTGCGGGATGCGGGATGCGGGACTAATCCCCTGGGATCCGCGCAATCGCTTATCGACAAATCGACGGCTCCAGCTTCTTTGCGGAAGGAGATTGAAAAATTTGTATGTGATTTATGACTTATGAGTTTTAGTTAAAAGACTGGAAATGTTTGAAACGTGAAGTATATTACTTATTTTTCAGAGGAATTTCAGTTCGGACATAAACTTTCTCTAACTACCGAAATTATCTATCTTACTTGTTACCAATAACGGTGTCATAGTTTCTTTAGTGGACTGGACACCAAAGAAGCTCCGGCACTCGTAAGATTTATCACAACCAAACACCCATTAGTAACAACTATAAACACAATTAAAACGAATATCGACATAATTAATTACCTTAATCACGTAACACTGCCAATAATCTAATCGGTCCTTTGTAAGTGCTATCAAAGTTTGTTACATTGACCCCTTGGGTGTGGAGGGGGACCCCCATACCCCAGTGTAGATCAAAGCCATCATCTGCATAGCGGATGAGGCCGAAAGCCGAAGTCGAGAGCGTCGGCTAATGAGATCAGCTCAGTTCGGCGATCTCGTTGGAGCATCGTGACGAAATTCAGCGTAAAAGCTGAACAGTTATGTTAAGTAGTGCTGTGTATACTAATTTATATAAAATATTTGCTGTCGTGAGATTGCAAGCGCCGAGTATAAGGGAAAGAGGATAATTCTAGCTTTGTTCGGACTTAAACACCATTTCAATTGCTTTTATTGTTTTTATGCTCGAGATGAATCTGATTACTTTTTTATGAATATTGTAATACAGAAACGTTTATTTGCTTCTGATATTATTGGGTATGTGCAAAAGTTTTTTCGGTTTGTACCTACAGCATTTCTCGAGTCTGTCAATAATTGTTCTTTGAACTTATATGGGATACTACTAGTTTACAGAGACTTCTATACACGTAGCTATAAAAAGGCGAGCGTACGATCCGTGGCCTCAGTCTAGAAATGATAACGAGTCAATAAACATGGAAGCGGACAAAAGACATATCAGACACTGTCTCTTATATGAATTCGATCTAGGAAATAATGCAGCAGATGCACACCGGAAGATATGCAGCATTTACGGTGAGAACGTGATTACCGAACGAGCATGTCAGCATTGGTTCCAGCGCGTTCGTTCTGGAGAAAGGACACTTGAAGATCAGCCCCGATCGGGACGACCTTGAAAATTAAATGACCAAGATTTTATAAAAGCCGTAGAAGAAGACAAGAGAGTCACAGTGGCCGAATTAGCAGAGAAGTTTCAAGTTGACAGAACTACAGTAGAAAGAAGAATGCATGCATTAGGCTTCGTAACAAAGCTAGATGTTTGGGTTCCTCGTGAATTGTCCGAAAAAAATAAGGAAGACAGAGTGGCAAAGTGTATTGAGCTTCTAAATCGTCAGAAAACTGAAGGATTCCTCTGATGGTTGGTCACTGGTGATGAACAGTGGGTCGAGTACAAAAATGTAAGACGGCGTCGTACAGTCTGCAAAAAAGGGGAAGCCCCAGAATCGACGGCTAAAGAAAATGTACATCCGCGAAAAGTTTTACTGTGTGTGTGGTGGGATTCTCAGAGAATTATTTATTGGGAACTGTTACCCCCTAACCAAACATTAACTGCTACTATTTACTGTCAACAGCTAGATCGGCTTCATGAAGAGATGCAAGAAAACCGTCCTGGACTAGTTAATCGTCATAAAGTCATTTTTCACAGAGATAACGCGCGGCCACATACAGCTATCATTGTTCAGCAAAAATTGATGGAATTTGATTGGCAAGTTTTACCACATCCAGAATACTCTCCTGATGTTGCTCCATCGGATTTTCATTTATTTCGTTCTTTATCAAATTATTTGCAAGGAAAATATTACGATACAGAAAATAATATACGGTGTGCTCTAAAACAGTTTTTTAGCGAAAAAGATAACAACTTTTACAAAACTGGGATTGAAAAGTTACCCATACTTTGGCAGCAAGTTATAGATTCTTTTGGTGAATATGTTGTAGATATTACGTGAATAAATAATTATAAATATGAAGTTGTTTTTTTTGTTTACAAACCGAAAATACTTTTGCACTAGAGATGTGCCCCTCACTCATGAGGTGCCTCGTTTGAGGTACTCGTGATTGCAGATTGAAAGAGTTACTCGAATTTTAACATTGAACCAACTCACTCGTTCACGCGTCCTCACTTAAAAATTGACGCGAATACTCGTAGTTTCTGTCACGTCTATGTAGTCTGTGGTTTCTGTGCGAGGGAGGCGTTGGCGAGGCGAGAGCGAGAATGAGTATTGAGGTATTGAGAGAATGAGTGGAGCGACTGAACCGACTTATTTCTTGTACAGAATTTATAGAATGATTGAAGAATTTTGGTATGTAGGTATACAATGAAATAATGATGTTTGGTATGTGTGTTATACTGATGTTTTGTAGAATTTTATTTAGATTGTGAAGAGAAACAAAGAAATATGTGAAATGAGTTGCAGGGTAAATAAAAGACACGAAGCAAATAAAAAAAACTGAGTGTATTCATTGAGGTATTCATTGAGATCAAGTGTCATTGAATCGTTTATTTTGGCCGTTTAAAATTATGAGCGAAAGAAAAATATGTGTGAGGGAGACGTCATAATCGGAATCGTGACTTCGTGAGTCGTGAGTACTTTACGAGTCGACGCTCCCCTCCTCCCCGCTGCCTCGGACTGTCGGCTGAATTCGGCTGAGTTCGGGTCGGGCTCGGCTCGTGAGGTGAATACGCCGACAGACGACTCCTCACCTCAAATGAGGGGTACCTCGTGAGTACCTCGCGAGGTAAAATGAGGTACTCCCTCAATCTCATTTTAAAATGACGAGTTACCCATCACTATTTTGCACATACCCAATATTATACAACAAGACATTTGTCCGATGCGATCTACAATAGGAAAAAATGCCGAACAAACGTTCATCCCTTAACCATCACCTTAAGGAGATGAATATTCAATCATTTCTTTCACTAAGGAAGATTTTTATATTTAATTTATTTAAGAGCAAAACACTTACTTTGGTTTATTACAATTCTCCTGTGTAAAATTTCATGCTTATAAACCCAGTGGTTTAAGCTGTGTCTTGTCTGTCAGTGAAAGAATGAATAATTGAATTTATAAGTAGGCTCTTTGTCAACCTCGCTAATATGAACTTTCCAACCGTAAACTTTGAAACGTTTGTAAATAGCAACCAACTTAGAATTTCCTAAACATCCTAAGCAAAGCAATATTAAACCTTGCCAACACAACACAACACAACACAAATACATCAGTTGTACTTGTACAGCTAATAATGTATCGCTGTTTACACGGTACACTGGCAAACAGTAGTAATAGAGCCTCTTTGTGGCAAGGTCGGTACACAGACGATTAGTAGTGGACAATGTGCGCATACAACACAAGGACGGTGCTGAACTGGGACTCTGCACTTCCTTCCTTCGCTGAACGAGCTGAGCGAGCTTTAAACAGCTTTTAAAATTAAACTTTTCTGTCCACGGACACAGTTTCAATAAGCTGAAAGGAAACTTTCTGCTACAGGGATAATACTTCATGATTTGTAACATACGTGAAGTTTTATAACCTGGAAAGGTATTAATCTATGTGCATATGTGGCCTGATATAGGAAATTAGTTACCTCTATTCAATAAATACGCATATAAATGACATCCTATTTAACATTATAAATGTGGAAGTTTATATGCTTAGACTTTAAATATTTGTTACCTACACAATCACGTAAAAACTTTTTACCAAAAACTTTAACCGCCGAAAAAACTGAAAAGCAAAAAATAATAAACCGTAAAATTATCAGTCGGCGCTTTGAGTGATCTTTGTTCATTGATTTTTCAGCGCCGACTCATAATTTTACGGTTTATTATTTTTTGCTTTTCAGTTTTTTCGGCGGTTAAAGTTTTTGGTAAAAAGTTTTTATTTTATACTTTTTTGTGGCTTTAATGTACTTATAATACTTGACAAGGTATACCCTATCCAATGAATAAAGAATTATCAAAATCGGACTACTCTGTATAAAGTTATGCATGGTTAAACATTACAATCAGTGAGTGAACAATCAATCATCCCCTGTTTTCCGACCCTTAGGGTTCGATTTTGTTTTCCAAATTTATATGAGACCATTTTCGGAGTATACCCTTTCCAATAAAAAAAGAATTATCAAAATCGGACTACTCTGTATAAAGTTATGCGTGGTTAAACATTACAATCAGTGAGTGAACAATCAATCATCCCCTGTTTTCCGACCCTTAGGGTTCGATTTTGTTTTCCAAATTTATATGGAACCACTCTCGGAGTATACCCTTTCCAATAAAAAAAGAATTATCACAATCGGACTACTATGTAAAAAGTTATGCGTGGTCATACATAAAAAAAACAAACAAAAAAAAAAAAAAATATACGCGTCGAATTGATAACCTCCTCGGTTTTTTTTTCGTCGGTTAAAAACAGCCGAACATATTTGTATGAAATTTGGCACACCGATAGTTTATAACACGGAATAACACATAGCATACTTTCTATTACGGGTGGTACGTTCCCGTCGTATAATTTTCAAACTCCACGTGGGCGAAGCCGCTGGCAAAAGCTAAATTTAAAATTCATCAAATTAGTAGCGCACTGGTTTCGGGACAGAGTCCAATTAACCAGCGGGCACTGCTCCAAAGAGAGAGAGAGATTATTATTTAAAACACAGATTAAGTAAACAAGTATATTAAAGCCCTTGTAGGCTCCCAAATAACATACTCCAGCCATGTTCGACAAGATTTACCATCGTTCAAGCTCTGACCCTTTTAACCGAATATTTTCCTTTACTTACTTACCTCAACATGCCAGTACCTAGTCCTGGGAGAGAGTAAACATCAATAAGGCTATGTATACAAGGTCAGCAAATAAACGTCGTTTGTGTTCCTTCGAGACGCGTGTGATGCTGACGCTCCTGAGTGCTCGAGTGGTGTCTGATTCGATCACACTCGTGCTGATGTGACCGTGGGCACATTAATTGTCTCATGATTGTGGTTACGTGGTTGTATTTCGCTTGGGATTCAGAGAAATCTGATAATATGATTATATTAAGAATATATACATAATGAAGAATACTGTCTTGTGTTTGGAACTGGATACAAAGTAGGTACCTATTATTAAGACAAATGGCAGTTATTGAAATGTTGGAAGAATATGAAGGCAGAGGGTCATATTGTAAAATAAAAGAGGTTCTTTCAATATTAAGGAATTATTTAATCAATAGACCTTACACGAAACTGCACTTAATCAGTTTTTCATTATTATTAATTTAACACCTTATTAAAATAGCCATGACACCCAGTAATACAGTTACAGCATTACGGTTCATACAAAAGAGTACTTATCAATGTACAGTGAGGCAGAGTTACAATAATTGAGAGCAATACAACCTGTGCACCGGGCCACGCCTGAACTTAGAATGCCGTTTCGCCGCCGTGCGGCGTCTTTTATACGAAAGTATTGGAGGTGGGGCAACGACGTAGCACGCTACGACGTAGCGCGCTCTAACTCCGCCCACCAGCAATGAGGTGGGAGAATGGCGTAGCGTGCTACGACGCTACGGCATTATCGCGTAGCCCAATGCACGTGCTGCTTACAATGTGACGCCGACACGGCCATACTGACGTGCGGACGTCCTCGTACGCTCAGCTGACAATGTCACATCTAGAACTTGAAAAACTGATTAAGTACCGTTTGGTCATCCTGATTGTTTCTGGTCCGGTCTACTTAGACCCTTCAGATATTTAACCACTTGGTCCAGTCTATTATGACTCTTCAAGGGTTATCTCTTGGTCCGGTCAACTTCTGACCCTACAAGATCAGCCTCCTGGTCCGGCAATTGTTTTGCCCTTCAGGTGTATCCCTTCAGTTAAACTGGACCGGATCTAGCTAGGCCGAACAAGTATCGTTGCTTTAGCTTAATTAACAAATAGCTCAATACTTTGGTTGATTTACAAGTGCTTCTGTTACAATATTAACTGATTCAGGGCCAATAGATTCTACTGAAACAGCACGTTAACCACAGTTTCTACAACTTGCATTATTATAAGAACTGGTAGATATAGTGTCACTTTTGGCAGACATGGTATCATTATTGGCAGAGATATTACCACTATTAGGAGACTGAATATCATCATTGTTAATCTGTTCTCTAGTCTCGTGGACAAGAACATCTATGATATTCTTCGCCGACACGTCATCCTCATCATAACATTCTGCGAATTCCAGAAAGAATGACTGACCACGGGGTACTTCTTGTAAGATTTGTGAGAGTATTTGTAGACTATTCTTTCCATTAATGTGTTTCAATTCGTACCTATCATTTTCTTCCAAAATAGCGGTGATTTTAAAAGGGCCTTTATATTTACGGTCCTGTTTCATTTGGTTTCTTTCTTCGAATTTAACAAAGGCAAAATCACGTACTGAAAAGCATTTTACCATAGCTTTATCCTTGTTAAATGACTTTATTTTTGCAAGTAGGTTTGTACAAACACTTTTACACGTCAATCATATTTTTTTTTTTTTTAACTAGATGTGGTCAGCGTTTCCTATCTGACTACTTTGAGAAGAAAGGCCGAAACAAACTCAGAGCTCACAGTCTCTTTCAAAGTCCAGACATAATCTTGGTCACATCATGTGAAGACCATATGGATTGGTGTCTGAAGTGGTCTTTTAAGGAAAGAACCACTCAGATTGAGTGGACCTGTGCCTTTCAGTGCACGCATTTTCAGTAAATTGACCTGTGTCGTATTGGGCCAGCTTTTTTATACAAGCAAAAGAATTGGATCGAATGGTTTTGACGTTTAAACTATATTGAATGAACTCTAATGAACCCTTAATATCAAGTATTAATTCCAAAGGTGTGAACCCTGTTACTCTATAACGAGTACTATTGAGACTTAATTGGATATCACCTACATGATCTTACCATAAGCTATCCGAATCTATAGTGAGCATACTTTTTTTAAGGTCCTCATGACGCGCTTGACCTGACTATTGGCCAGACGAACCAATGGATATTAAATGTAAATCGATACGATTTTCTTTACAAAAATTCTTAAATTCAGTATTGTCATATGATCTACCACGATCTGCAACTATGTTTTTTTTTTTTTTTAGCAGCGCCAAACGAGTTCACTGTATTTTTTTTTGTGATTTTTAGTGTTAAGGTAACACGACAATTTTTTTTTAGACATCAATTATCACGGAAAAATACTCCTTGCGCTCGCTTTTTAACACACTTTTTCCTGTGACTTTGCCAGTTAAATCTAAATGCCATGGAACGGCCAATTTAGGGATTAGATATTGACCGATCTACTGGGACCCGGGGGACCTCTGGAAGCCTTACAAGCGATGCACGAATTTACAAACGTTTTAACAAGTTTTCACATATTTTAGCTGGTTATGAGTAAAAGATGTGTCAGCATGATTACGTGAAAGGAAGTCTACATGTGCCATATTTTTTCCCTTTTTACAGATGATATCAAAGACATATGACTGCAAAATTGTCCAACTATGTACTCTAAGGGTTAGGTCCTTTTTGTACTGAGAGGCCTTTAAGGCGTTACAGTCAATAAAAACCGTAAATTTACGCCCATATAGGTTATATCGAAAATATGTGGCTAGACCATATAAATTGTTGGTACTGAGCAGCAGTGCTTGGAGGAGGAATATTTTTTAGAGATTCAGCCTTATAGGGATTTGGTCTAATTTCTCCAGGAGATATTCCGAAACCCAGATATTAAATTTTTGGGTTTATACATGAACATTTTTTTTAAGTTAGAACAAAATCCAGCTTTAGACAATTTATCTAGCTATCTATTTAAACGAGACAACCAACGAACGAACAGTCTCTGATGCAGAAAGTACGTCATCCATGTAGATCAGTATTTTATCATCATTTAGAGGTTTAAGTCCAGTATTCATAGCTCTTTGAAAAACCTGTGAAGCATTTCATAAACCAAATGGCATAGTGAGGTACTCAGACTGACCCAAAGGTGTAACAAAGGCAGTTTTCTCTATAGACTCCTTATGGACGCAAATTTGGTGATCGATTCGATCAGTAACTAGTAGTAAAGGATAGCTGTCTGGTCGAGTATTGCTATTGAGTTCCCGGTAATCAACGCACATACGATCGGTACCGACCTTTTTTTTTATTAATAATGTAGGACTCGCGAAAGGCGAAGAACTTTCAAGAATTATGTTAGCATCTAGTAATTCTTGTACTTTGTCATTAACGATTCGTAACTCGAGATATGAGGAGTATTTAGTGAGTATTTCAATCAAAACTTCATTTTCTTTACCGGTAAGATCTGTGTCAATAGAATTAATGTCAAGAGGCATTTCTAATGTAGAGCTAAGATTTCCTTTTTTTTTTTAAGTTAAGGCAGCTTTATTATCCACAACGGATATTGCTAGCCCTAAAATGTCGTGACCTAATAATACGTTTTCATTGAAACATTCGTCAGACAATACTTGATATGTAACGTCGAGAAGAAAGTTTTGTACCAAGGTTGGGCATTGTATTTGGATTGAGCAATTAAAATTACTACAATCAATCCCCTTTAAAAGTTCATGAAACTTTTCACCAGTAAGAAGACCACAGTCTTCATGAAGATACACTCAGACCCAGAGTTAAATATGAAAGGAATTGCATACCACATTTCCAAAACACCACGCGCTGCTCTGCACACAGGTTCACTTGTTTGCTGGTGTTGCTAGGTGTGGGGATCTCTTTTCTTCTTCCAGCGTTTAAGGCAAGTGGTGACCACGTGGCTAGCCTCACCACATTTGAAGCAGGTTATTCCAGAGTTCGTCTGTGGAGTTTTTGCTAAAACAGGTACCTTTTGAAGCAACGTGCCGACATTCCTGCCCTCGTTGACCGACCTTTCCGCAGAAATTGCAGTTTCCCCGAAATTGAGTTGATGGTTGGAAGTCGAGTTGGTTGTTTGGTTGATGGATTTTTCGTGTCTGATTTGGACGTGCCCGGTTCTTCGTTTCTTTCACGGTGAATTTTATCATCGCACCGTAATAGGACAGATAGCAGAACCGGTCATTACATTGTCCGGTAAATTTGCATTAGGAAACTTTTCAACAAGTTTTCCTAACTCGGCTGGGATTTCTTTGTTATCAATTTATGATTGCGATTAAATTCAAATTATCCTGCATTGTCATGGGTTTGGAAAATTTAGAGACCAGCATTTTCTTAATAGTATCTCATGAAATATTATCTGGATTAATTCTTTCAAAACACATGGTGGTGAAGCCTTCGATTCGATCGAGACCTGGGCTGTACTGCAGTCTCTTCAACGGTGCCAGATTGACTATCGGCACATCGAGGTGCTGAAGTGTTTGTATGAAAACGCCACTATGTCAGTCCGGCTCCAAGACAAAGCCTCGAAACCTATCCTTCTGCAGCGAGGGGCGAGACAGGGAGACGTAATCTCTCCGAAACTGTTCACCGCTGCACTGGAGGATGTCTTCAATGTTCTGGACTGGAAAGGGGTTGGCATCAACATCAATGGCGAGTACATCACTCACCTTCGATTTGCCGACGATATAGTAGTCATGGCTAAGACTATGGAGGACCTCAGTACAATGCTCGATGACCTCAGTAGAGCTTCCGAAAGAGTGGGTCTTAGGATGAACATGGACAAGACAAAGGTCATGTCCAATGCTCGTGTGATACCCACTCCAATGAAGATCGGAGGCGCTACACTCGAAGTTGTGGACGAATACGTGTACCTAGGACAGACTGTCCAGTTAGGTAGATCCAACTTCGAGAAAGAGGTCAATCGTCGAATCCGACTCGGCTGGGCAGCGTTCGGGAAGCTACGCAATATCTTCTCGTCCCAAATACCGCAGTGTCTCAAGACAAAAGTCTTTGACCAGTGTGTGTTGCCAGTGATGACATATGGCACTGAGACGTGGTCGCTCACAATGGGCCTCATAAGAAGGCTCAAAGTCACCCAAAGAGCAATGGAGAGGGCTATGCTTGGAGTTTCCCTACGCGATCGAATCAGAAATGAAGAGATCCGTAGGAAAACCAAGGTAACCGATATAGCCCGAAGAATTGCCAAACTTAAGTGGCAGTGGGCAGGGCACATTGCTCGCAGAACGGATGGCCGATGGGGCCGGAAGGTTCTGGAGTGGCGACCGCGTACTGGAAGACGGAGCGTTGGAAGGCCTCCCACAAGATGGACCGATGACCTGGTGAAGGCCGCAGGAATACGTTGGATGCGAGAAGCACAGAATAGGTCGAAGTGGCGGTGCTTGGGGGAGGCCTATGTCCAGCAGTGGACGTCTTTTGGCTGAAATGATGACATGGTGGCGCGAGCCTTTAGAGAGTGAGCGAGGGCTAAAATAAGGTCTACACCTTCTGGCTTCTTACTGTCGATTACAATCTCACTTAATGCACACCAGTTAATAATGTCGGTTACAGTTACATCAGGATCGAAAGGAACCAACATCGATTGCATACTGGGTGTCATGTGGCGAGGTGTCAAAGTATCTGCACTTATTTTTAATTGATTTCATACTACCCAAAAAAAATGACATTTGTTCCCGTATTAGATTGCCAGCAGTCCCAGATAAAGGTGGGAGTGGGTTTCATCCCACTTCTGATGAAGGCAGAGGGTCATATTGTAAAATAAAAGAGGTTCTTTCAATATTAAGGAATTATTTAATCAATAGACCTTACACGAAACTGCACTTAATCAGTTTTTCATTATTATTAATTTAACACCTTATTAAAATAGCCATGACACCCAGTAATACAGTTACAGCATTACGGTTCATACAAAAGAGTACTTATCAATGTACAGTGAGGCAGAGTTACAATAATTGAGAGCAATACAACCTGTGCACCGGGCCACGCCTGAACTTAGAATGCCGTTTCGCCGCCGTGCGGCGTCTTTTATACGAAAGTATTGGAGGTGGGGCAACGACGTAGCACGCTACGACGTAGCGCGCTCTAACTCCGCCCACCAGCAATGAGGTGGGAGAATGGCGTAGCGTGCTACGACGCTACGGCATTATCGCGTAGCCCAATGCACGTGCTGCTTACAATGTGACGCCGACAAATACGTATAATTGTTTCTGCCTTGCAGTGAATAAAGCGTAACTTTTTGTATGTATACTACAAAAAAGAAATTTAAAATGGACTTTTGTATTCAAGTTCTATTCAGTTATAGAGAGAACTTATAAATCATCTTATATGGAGGCCATAATAAATTTATATTATTTTCGAGACATGTCCATTGTGTACATGTCCCACAATATAATGACTCAACCAACAATACCTAATTTCGTATTCGCAGCCCGTTTTATATTCGCGTCTACGCTATCGTTGACGTGCTACGATTCGCTACGAGGCCGCTACGAGGCCGCTACGAGGCCTCTACGAGTTTATGCTACGTCAGTACGGTGTATTATTACTTCTAGATAAATTCGATGCAGACATGCGGTTTGTCTGTCTGTATGTTTATATGTTTGAGTGCCTCATTTAGACTGGAATATTAAGTGATTCAGTGCTTAGTGCTGTAGTACATTAGACGTTTTATTGGGCGGTAATTTAGTTTTCTATTGCCTAGAATGTACCTAGAAATATGAATTTGCTCAACCATACTCCAATGTATGGTTGGTTTAACACTTACTAGAGGATGGTTTTGCAAAGTCAGATATGAATGACGACGGTCGCTTTTATATTAGCTTAACCAGTTTTGGCTACCTTAAAAGAACGATAAGTAAAAATTAGATGTTAAACATATTTATGCTGTTTAGTCAGCTGAGACACCAATGGGAATAGACTTGACTAAACAAGCCTTTTACAGATGTTTGAATATGACAAAAAAAAACCATCTGACCTTTGTAAAATGTTTAATACCTTAATATAATCATGTTACAATCGTATTTTCTCAATTTTTTAATAAACATAATGTACATCGCAGGTATTTCAAATTCGTTTGTAACCGACAAATTGTATACTTTGTATATTAGCGGCGCGATCATATATCACCGTCACTGTATGAATGCTAACTCACAATATTATGTGCCGACTCATAATTTATCATTTTAACAAAAATAGACACTAACCTTCAACACGACGCGAACATTACCGTCCTAAACATACGTAGACAGGATAAAATAAATATTTCATATAAAAATATGTAGAGGTTTGTTGAGAGCGTCCATTTAATTAATTAAGTACAAACGTAAAACAAAAGGGTGAATTGCCCAAGCAAAAAAATACACGGCAAACCTGAGAACGGTAGTGCAATGTGCTGATTATTAATTTTATATATTTTTTCTCAACAACGTAAGTATTTCTCTACCTTGGCAAAAAAAATCATTGGTATCTACCCTCTAATATACCCAAAAAAAAAATTACAAAGTGTTATTTTATCATCACGGTGACCTGTCCTGAACCCAATTCCGCTCATAACATACCTTCTCCTGCAAATACATTCGTAATATGGATTTAAATTGATTTTGTTATCATTAAATTATAATATATTCGATCAAATAAAACAATTTTTGTTTGTTTATCTTCTTTCTCATGGATTTGACAGGCAGTCAACTTTTGTCTGGAAAAAAGTTATCATTTCAGAGGACAGTAAGTTTTAGTAGAATAGCCACATCAACATTGCGTTGTTACGCCCCTTTCACCTTTTCTCACTCCGGATCAGTCCGGCTTAAGCTCTCGGCGCGAACGCACCGGTCCCAACGTCTTGCGGTTTCCCGCCAAAAAAGTAAGTTTATCATTTCAGTAATATGGGGACAAAAATAGTTTCATTTCGGTGGCTGTTATAACTCGTGCTAGATTTGTTTAATTTGTTTCAAAATTGTGTATTAAATTCGCAGTAAGTACTGTTTTGTTTGAGTAGTGTTCATATTTTTTAAATAATTTTTTTTCGGAGTTAAATATAGAACTAACCTCTATTTTATCATCTCAGTGTTATCATTTCAGTGGATTCGGTGGACTGTTATACCAATTACAGTCCACCGGAATTAAAAGTATCTCCGAAATGATAAAAACATAAAGTTTTAGAGATCCTGGTGTCAAATACAAAGTCATAGTTTTGTAATGTACCTACATTTACCTAGAGTGTCGATTAGATTATTTAGGTGTATTTGTTGTGTAATATTTGTTCTTAAGATATATAATATATACATATATCTATGTAGTTAGTACATGTTTACTATACTTTAGATACACATTTGTTCGGCTCAACGAAAATGTGATGAGTGTGTGGGTCACCACAGTGTAGATTATTATACCTACTAATTGTCAACAAAATAATTATTTCGAGGGTTTACCTTCAATATAAGTCACTTACCTTTATTTTTATATCATTTATTACGAGTAAATAACAATAATAAATAATATTTGATATAATTACAAAATTTCTTAATTTTACAAGATATAACAAATAAAGAGCATTTAAACGTTATATGAAAAAAAAGAGATATACCTATGTGATGAGAAATTGCCTGTGAGAGTGTTTGTCTGAGTCAATGCAAGAGAGCTAGTGTGTGAGCGCGTGGTGTATCTGAAGGTATAGTATTTTATAGGATCATAGTATAGTGTGTATGAATGTATGTCTGTGGATATGAGAAAGAAGAAAATTGAAAAGCGTGTATTTTGATTTTAGGATGCCGCGGCCTAAGCAACAGACTAGAGAAGAAAGGTTGGAAAAAAGGAGGTTGTATGAAAGAAGAAGAAAAGAGAGAATTAAGAGCAATGAAGTCTCACGCGAAGAGTTTTTGAGAAAAGACAGAGAAAGGTATGCCAGAAAAAAAGCAGCGGGATTAATTGTTTCAAGGCATCTAATGACCCCTAAAAAATTAAGAATCCTAAGAAGAAAAAACAAAATAAGTGCTGCTGCTTATTACCAAAGAAAAAAAAATAGAGCAGCTCCAGCTCCTATAGCGGCTCGTGCTAACCCTCTGGATGAGACAATTGGGGATCAAAGTGATGGTCCTGGACTAAGCACTTCCTGTCACAGTTCCTTCTTGCCTACTTTACGGCGCAGCTTACGATTGAACAGCAATAGTATTAGTACGAATATCCAAATCCAACGTTCTAATACTACAGAAGCTAGAAGCTTTCATCGGGTATACACAAGCAGTCCACGACAAACCCTGCTATCAACGCATCAAAATTTTGTAAATTTTGACTATAGCAATCCTGGTCCAAGCACTTCTCGTCAAGGGAATCCATCTTCGGCTCGGCGCTGCTTGCCGATGAATAGCGATAGTACAATTGGTTCCAATATTCAACATCATATTGATGACAATGTAGTAACTGGCACTCATTGTGTACAACCAAGTGGCGTACAACGAATAACATGTCCATCAAATCTAAGTAGTATCGAGTCAACATTATGCCCCAACAGCCCTGTTTCAGACTCGTCAATTACATCTGTAGAATTCAAGCGAGGACTTAAAGACAAATTTCGAAAATATCAAAAAACTAAAACTAAGCTAATAACAGAATTACAAAACAAATTATTACAGGTCACTAAGGAAAAAGAAATGTTCAAAAAAAGGTGTAACAGACTACAAAGCAATCATATGATTTTGAAGAAAAGTACCCAAAAAGGAGAAAAACCAGCAGTAGAAGTCATAAAACCTGATGAAAAAAAAAATCGAATTCTCAGGAGGGTGGTGAAATTTTTAGAAGATGATGAAAATTCAACACTGTGTCCTGGAAAAAATGACACCATATCTAGACATGGATTAAAAAAACAAAAAAGACTATTGACAGACACACTTAAAAATTTACACTTGAAATATTTGGGATCAGGAGAACCACCGATAAGCTATTCAACATTTTCAAGAATGAAGCCTTTCTGGGTCACTCAACCAAATGTGAATGCACGAAATACATGCCTATGTGAAAAGCACGAAAATATGAAACTTTTGATTGAATCTATGAAAAGAAACCGCCTTATCAAAGAAAATACAATATCCGACGTTTTAAGTAGCCTATGTTGTAGTAAAGATAACATCGATTGTCTGCAAAGAATATGCTCAAGTTGTAAAAATAGACACATTGATTATCAAGAGTTTAATAATGAAGTGAACATAGCGTATTGGGGTTGGGAGAAGAATAAAAGCATATATGTCAAAAATAATGTAGAAAAATCTGCTATTAAAGTTGAAAAAGTAAGGCGTTGGGTGAAACCACTAGATTTAATAAAAAAATTCGAAGATAGCCTGAAACCATTCCTTAAACATTGCGTCAATAATAAAAATCAAAATCAAGCTTTCAAAACGTTAAAAGAAAATATGACTACGGAAGACTGTATTATACAAATTGATTTCAGTGAAAATTATAATGCCAAATATGGATCCGAAATTCAATCCCTTCATTTTGGTGGTAGCAGACAACAGTTCACTTTGCATACTGTCGTAATATATTTCAAACTCGACAACGAAACTTGCAAAACTCAGTCATTTTGTACTGTAAGTACCTCTTTAAGGCATGATGCTGCTGCAGTATGGGCACACCTCATTCCTGTTTTGCAAGAAATTGAGATAACTGCTCCTCTGGTTCGTAAACTTTACGTTATTTCTGACTCACCATCTGCGCAATACAGGAATAAAAATATATTATATATAATAACTCAGTTATCCTCCTATTGTCCGATGCTGACCCACATAATTTGGAACTATTGTGAGTGTGGTCATGGAAAAAGCGCAGCAGATGGAGTGGGTGGAGTATTAAAGAGAACGCTAGATAAACAAGTCTCATATCAACATGATATTACCAATATTGAATCGCTGGTACAAAACCTACAGTGTTATGTTAAAGGTGTGAAAATTGAAACAGTTGAAGATTATCAGGTGACAGAAAAAGATTGGCTCTTGCCCAAAGACTTAAAGACTTTTCCGGGAACTATGAAAGTTCACCAAGTTGTTTGGTCTAAAGAGTCAGGAAACCGTTTGGCACTTCGACATCTGTCCTGTATTGAAAGAGAATGCCTAAATAAAACTATTAGGTGCCCTCACGGCAAGCATTTAGGTTTTCATGACTTCACTGGGATTCAATCAACGAATTTTGCAAATAATACAAATATAGCACATCTGCGTCCAATGCAACTGTCAGAAAAATTAGTACTACGTCCCAAGCCATTCAATGAAAAGAATCTTTCCAAAAAATTACAAAGGAATAGTTTCATACATGAACCACACACACACTCAATCACAAACATTGAAATATCAATTATTAAGCCCTCAACATCCCATTCCTTTGATGGAATGAATAATCAAAAAGGAGAGAATGAGCAGGAATCATCGATAATACCCAAATCATTGCTCGAAAAATATGAAAACTTCAATGAATTTAGCACTCCATCGTGTTCATTTTTTGAAAACAATGATACTGAAATTATTGAAAAGTATGAACGGACAAGAAATATTGACAGCGAAGAAGAAATCATGATTACAGCCAAGAAGAGAAAAGTAAGAAGATTATCTTCGTCTTCGTCCAGTTCTGATTTGAATATTTTTTGATTTTTGTTATTGTATATTTAGTTTTTTAAATATTTGCTGTCATTTAATGGCATGACTTGTTTTAGGTAGGAAGTTAAACTTATTAAAGAAGACTGATGACTATAATAATTATAGTAAAGACGTGCTGTGGTGTGATAATTAAAGAAGATTTGTTTATTAGGTACATATCTAAATTAAAAACCTATATTTATAGTCATGAAAAGAGGCTGATTAGTGAATTTGAGAAATAATTGTGTGATTTAAAGTGACATGATGAAAAATTAATCTTTAAGCTACATACTTGAACCTACTCGTAAATACGTACCCAGAAAGACTGTTTTATTGGAATAACTATAATTCGCATTAGGTATAAGAATTACTTATACATAATTGCGAATTATAGTTATAGGTAGAACAAAACTTTGTTGTTTTTTGTTCTATTTAGATATGTACGTTTCTCTATTGTTGTAGTAATTTAAGAATAAAGTGATCTCAATCTCAGGTTTCTGTTATGTTTCATACGTTTATGTAAAAGGATTAAAAGTACTAAGCTATTACTACTAAGATATTTTTATAATGTTTCTTATTCATTTATTGTATTTAAAAAATATAAGAGTTGATTTAATTTTAGAAGTTTTACTGATATACCTGTAGAAACACTATTCTCCTCTCGTTACCAATTTAACTAAATTATACCTAGCATTTTTCTCTTAGTGCAATAGGTAGACATTAGGTATTACTATTAATGGCATAACTTACAAATGCAACCATCATATTAATCAGAAACTTTAAGCTTTCTAATCGCGATACGTTGATTCTTTTGAAAATATATCAAGTAAATTAGTATTAGTACATAAACAAGCAAAAATATTTATTTAAGGTTACCAGCATTTACGATAAAGTTTTCCAACATTTTCACACAACAACAACCACAAAAATTACCAAAGGTTATAAAAGTAAAGAATATTCATTCATATCATAATAAACATTACATTACATTAATATCATTCTTTGAGGTTATTGTAACCTCAAAGAATGATATATGTAATAATACTAACTGTAATATCTGTATATTAATGATGATATTAAAAAAACTGTGTACTGTCCTGTCTCAGTGTTTATCTAAAATTTGTGGAAATCAAACCTAACAAAGTACGGAACCCTGGCTGGGGGCACGGTTGTTCTTAGCTGTATCATTTCGGTGGATTTATCATTTCGGTGGTAATTTTTATCATTTCGGTGGACACTTTTAATTTCAGTGGACTCTTAAAACTTTATCCTTAAATATTTATGTAAGTTTTGATAATATTTGATGTCCACTCACGCACAATGTTATAAAATAGACTAAAGTATTATTTGTCACTAAAAATATATAGATTGCATTGAAATAAAAAAATCCCACCGAAATGATACATAAAAATCTCTTGTTGAAATTCACCCAAAAGTATCAGACATGGCACCAACAATTACCCTAGCTGCCTTATTATGGTAATAGACATAATTAATATCCTCAAGGGATTTGCAAAGTAGCGATAAATACAGCCGCGCGGCGCTCCCTTGAACATAAAAATACGCAAAAAATTAAAAGCATTTCCAGTGAAATGACAGGCGCACGTAAACGTAATGCACTCCGAACGATAAATTGTGCACGTTGTGAACGTTGTGTGGGGGGGCTGGGGTTGGTGAGGTCACCAACGTATTTTTTATGCAAATGAACTTGTGTACTTCAGGAAAACACTATTATATACACACATTTAGTACTGCACCAGGCTAGTTTCTGCTTTTTCTGAAATGTTTATAAATGTCACTGTGTTTTTTTTTTATGTAGTCCGCGGCTTACTGGAGTAGTTGATTTGTAGAAAGGGTATCGTAAGGAACAAATGTTATACCACTCCACGCGAATATTTCGAACAGACGAACATTGTGCGATGCCGTATACAAGAAAAAAAACATATTTTTAGTTTCTCTCATAGATTGTAAGTTTACTTCATTGTGCCTGTTACTTAAAACATAATATATGCAGCGAAAGGAACTTCGTTACAAACCGTGTGTTCAACGACACTGTTCGTTTCTTTATTATAAACAGAACGGACACGCCCTTTACATCGGTCTACAGTAATTTTCGATATTCTTTCTGATTCACAAATTTTACGGACCCTAGGGGTTAAAGATTTCAGATTGTGGCATAATCTAAATGTTTATTTTACCCCACTATGCACTATCACCTTTGGGAAAACCACGACAACCTACACATGTCGTAACACCACTCTGAGTACTTTACATGAATAATGAAGCAGGGAGACACCGCGTGTCAGTTTGATGCACGTCGTTCACGCAGGGAGGACGTACGTGTTTTAGCGTGATTTATAAAAGAGCGTTCTGACTGCAGACGGGGAATGAAAAGTACAGAGACAATTTGGTTATACAGGCATTTAAAGATTGTCTAGAGACAGCAAAATAGGTTCCTCATTCATCCAATGCTGAACGTTAGCGTCTTTGCACATCCCTAATCGATCGCAAGCGGATATTGCCATAATCACCTAGATTAGCAAACAAATAAAAGTAATTTTTAATTGATGCGTAGCCTACTGGTTTTTAAACTGTCTCCAAATGTAATTAATGAACTATGCCTCGAAAATAAAGATATATAGTTAAATACAACAATGCTCAAAACCTACAAATTGTGACATGGATCGCTCTGGTCGTGACTAGATGGGTTGCCGACACGCATGCTTACTGCGATGTAAATGTGCTGGTACCGAGTGATGAATCGCTACCATTCGTGTCGCTTGCTCGCGGATTTATCAAAGTACATAAAAAGAAAACAAATATAGTACGAACATTTTTTAAAGGGAATAAATTGTAAGGACGGGTTTCCGAAGATCCCACTTTATTCTTGCGGAGACAGAAATATCGTTCTCATAAATATTCCGTTCGGTTCTAAAAATGTGACTTTATTAGTCTGAATAAAGTATGCAGACTGAATTTTTATTTTAATAAAATAACAAAGTTCCAATAAGTTTATGTCTCTATCAGTTTATAGCTTTTTAAAATGGAAACATTTCTTTCACATGACTTTCGGTGCTTAAAACTTGAGCACTTACATACTTTCAAACTCAGTAAATGAAGACGTTTATTTAAATTAAGTAAACATAAATACGCTCAAAATGTGAACACTTTTGAGTCTCAACTTTATATCTCAAATAATAACACAGGCAAACTTTCCCTTATTATAATGTGCAGGGTAAATATTTAATGCGGGCACATTTCCCGGGGGACGTCGACAATCGCGGGCCATCGCGCAAATCCCGGAAACCGGGATCAAGGAACGTCCCTTTTGGGCCTTTCAAACTTACATGCGTATGTGTGCGTGTGACTTTCGTACATGTATGGCGTGCTTGTATGTGTGTGTTTCGATCCTCCTCGTGTCAAGGGACGCGCTAAATTCCAGCGATAGTGGCTTGTATGTCACGTTGCGGTATTATAAGTTCGGAGAGGAAATATTAACGAATACCCAAAGTAATTGGTTCAAAGGAAAATTATGAAACTGTCCTGGCAAGGTTTTGACCTCCTCGCTTTTTTGTAATATAGTAATATTCCTAATTAGATGATTAAGTGATTGGAATTATAACGTAATGTGCAGTACACTATAGGAACTTCAAATCTATCAGCAACACGCTTCTATTGCGCTAATTAGATAATGATTTACAGTGACTTTATTGTTTTACTTAAACTCTAAACTTTAGCTTAAAGGAACTAACATTTTAAAAATACTCGACATTTTTACGTCCTTTCTAAAACAATGTTCATAATAAATCAAATTCCTTGTCGCTACTGCGAGTTCCCCCAAGTTTATAAAAGAAATTATAACGTTAGTTTTACAGATATAACGTCGAGATAAGACAAAAGTTTGTCAAGTCCCGCCTCTCTGACTTTTTCTTTTTCCCGCAAATCATTTTCAGTGGAGTGATGCCGTGTCGGGGAACGTAACAGGGTGCTCGATGAACACGCGAGCCCCGTGCAGACCCGCACAGAGCCGCACAACCCCGCACAAACCTGCGCACTGCTCGTGAAAACATTACAGAGTTATAGGCACACTTAGATTTTATGAACGTCGATTCTCCCTTATTTAGAACGCAAGAAATAAATTCCTTTTACACGGTAAACAACGCTGTTGTTTTGCTCGCTGCTGCTTTAATATTAAATGGCAGATATCGGGGAACGCAAATACGGAGCTCGTAAATTGAGCACATACAAACAGTTGTTGGATGACGTCAATATCTGTTGCGAATAAGAATGCTGACTGAAAGATTTATAAGTTCTAGATTCATCTAGAACTTGTTACTCTTTATTAAATACATCGTTCTCAGAAAAATTGTACCAAGCTCTATATTTCGTGTAGGTTCTAAAAGTTAGTCGTCCATCCATCAATACATTGTACGAGTAATAACTGAGTCTAGTACTCGACCCTGGCTTCGTGTGGAAAATAATCTCCGTACCTACAAAATCCGCATCTAACTAAAAAAACTACCATAGATCACTACACAATTTTCAATGACTACACTGAAATAACCAAGACAAACGAGCATCCTAACGATAACGAAGAAAAACACGAAGGAAAATATATCTTAATCGCAACCTATTCTAATGTCTTCACAACTTTCAAGTAGAACGCTCCACATTGTTCAGATTGAATCATTTATCACTGACTGTATCACTTCATCCACTGAATCGATTGACATTCAATCGTAATGCGCCTGAATAATACATCAGCATGCAGCACAGCACAGGTGGCCGTGCCGCTAATTGGAAATCAATTGAAAAATCCAGCGTGTCGGCTTTAAACTCCACGTCGCGCCGGAGTGAGTCGGTACACATCGCGTGACGAATACGCTAATTCCTTCCAACATGCGACAAAGCTCAACACTGTGTACAATACTGGATTATTTTAATGAGCATAGCACAATGCTTTAACTATTTATGTTGTGTACTTGTTCAACAGTGTCGCCGACTCCAACTTCGTAACTTCAAGTTTTATTACTTCGGAAGTATAACTGATTTTAATGGAATTCGTAACTAAGAAAACCTCTGGGGGATTAGCTTGCCTTCCTCGGAGATTATACCCGGTGGTTGTTGTAGTTTATTAAAGAGAAAATGGAGAGAAAATATGCAAGAAACTTGAATTTTAATAAGGTTTACCGGGTGTACCTGTTTGTAAATTCGCCGCACATAATTCACAGATTGTCTGCTGTACCTATCTCGTGAATGTAGCCTAGATTCCGTCAGCTATGGAGTATGGCGGCTATGTGCCGCATCTCATTATTTCGTACCACATAAAACATTTGTACCGTTATGAAAATTCTTAGTATGCGGGTTTTCGCGTCCGCGAAAATTCTAGAGTTGAGGAAAATATGGTCTAAAAATACTTCAGTGGGGTTAGGTAGGTAGGTGGATCGTATTTGAATTAGCTCGTGATAAATTTTATGAGCTCCAAAATCGTTGCGCAGTGTTCATAAAGAGTATGAATAATGACGAGAGCAGCACGCTAATGTGGCTGGTTCTTCCACCGTGTATCATGTAATGGTTGCGTGCCTCGCTTCACCACGGACTAGCTCGATCGAGCACTGACAATTTTTTAAATTTTATCTTTTCCCAAAAAGCACGCAATTCCACCGACTTTGTCTTTCGCAATAAGGAAAATATATCGCTCATTTGTTTTCCTAAATATTCCCTTTCAAGTTTTGTTTGAATGTTGTTTCGTTGGATTCCTTTAGGCAAAGTTTTAGTATTGTTCTTTTTATGTTCGAATGTTGGGTCAAATGAATATTTGTTTTATAAGAAAAATATTTGGCTTCATACACGTTTCTCTCGAGAACTGATTAGATACCAAATATAGATTCCTCTAGAATTTCGAAGTTATTTGTTTAATAAATTCCCTTCTTTGAATCAACGTATAAAGCTGCTACTAAATCTTTCAGGAATCATCGTGAAAAACGGCTTTCTAGAATCTACTGGTACTGGTAAAATTGTCATAAAGACTGAATGATGACAGAGCATTTGTCACAAATATCGCATGCAGTTTCATATAATTTTGAATTTTTCAGCTGCCTTTTACACACATGTGTGGGATATACCTTAGTCCAATTATTTTGCAGTTATGTTATGGTCCCATCTTCATCTTTAGGGAACGCTCGAACTATATCATATACTTCGTATAAACAAAATCGTAAAACGTACATATCAAAATTCAAGCCAGTTGTAGGGTTAACAAAAAGTAGTGTCCTACCAAAAACGAACAGGATCTAAATTTTTTCGGCCATGATAAATGCCGAAAATAAATATTCGGCCGAAAATGACCGAAAAACGAAATGCGGTTGGACTGTACCAAAAAGCCGTATTCCAAGAGCAGCCATTTCAAACATAGAACAACCGAAGAGTTCCGAAGTGCACAGTCGTCGGGGGGCCGACTGCCGACTTCATCCGAACATGTTCCAAGGAGTTTAACTTTCTCTCTGAGCTGCGATTAACTCGCACAACTATCTCTTGCTTGATACAAGGGGGATAGGACCTTTATGTCCATTGTGAGTTTATTGACTGAACTGTAACTGTATGTAGAAGGTCCAGAATTAAGTCATGTTTGAGAGATGTCTATTAATTTTATTATATTTGGGTAACACGCTTATTTATGAGTGTTCCCCGATTATAATAATGATGATGATGTTTTGGTTTATTCGTTATTTAGGGCCCATGATAGTTAATTGGTTTAACTTTCGATAGATTTAAAAAACCTTATATTTTTATAAGTGTGCTGCACACCTAAAAAGATTGTTGCGCTAAGCGAATTTGATAAGTTCATACCTACTTCGACTATTTGACTCTGTTACAAATGTTTTAATAATAACGAAACGTACGCTCCTTTATTATGTATATCCATTACCTCGACTTACCTAGTCTCGATTTTACGTTTATTATTTAAAGGGATAATGTAGAAAATGAACCGATTAAATCTGTTATCCTATTACATGTAGTTAAGTCTTGGGATCAAAGGAGAAACTTTGTCGCTTTTGATGAATATTTTTACATGTTCTTACGACTTCAAAGGCACAATCTTATATATTCTGAGAAATTATTTTCATAAGCTTTAAAGCAAAGTTATACGCTTAGTAGGTATCACGAATTTATTGAAGTGATGCTAAAAGCAGGATCCATCATGATACAACATTGTGTTACGTAATAGCCAAACGAGATAACAGTTTATCGAACACTTATTACTACAACACATGTATTGCTATAGCTTGTAGACTCAGTCGCAGTTCATTCCGTTTTATTTTACGAGCAAGAACATCCGAGAAAGAAATGAAGCAATTATTACTACGCACCCAACCACTCACCCGTAACGACGTACAACGCTCGTCCGCCAACAATAAATCAATAGTTCCACAAAAGAAAGGCGGCTATGGACGTCGCTCAAAAGGAAAAATTGCAATGAAAATTGTAGAGAGTGGTAGGAGAGGCGGCACCGCACGTGGCTCGAAAACGCGATCGATACTACGTGCGACAACTGTTGCGCTAATCTGGCATCTCGTTCCTACGTGGCGCAAAAGCGGTGGGAAAGCGAGAAGGAGCGAAGGACTCCAGAACAAGCTCATAGCGCAAAACTCACGCACCACATCACCCGTTTCACGTGCTCGCCGCATTACGCCACATGAGTGAGAGAGAGGGAAGATGCGGCATCGCATGCTCCTAAAACGTCACAAAGGAGGTCGCCCGATGAATAACAATGCGGACTGCGGAATGATGTCCTTATAGAGGAGCGGCCACCTCGCCTCGCACAGAACGTAAACGCTCCGTTTCCGATAATGCCGGCGTTTATTAACAACACTTAATTTTATCGGTTCCGCTACGGGGCGGAGAAAAATATGGACACGAACTCGCAGTAATATGCCTACAATTTACTGAACTGCCTAAAATAAAATTATGTTCCGGATAAAGGTATTGATTTTCGAAAAGCAAACTTTTAAGTAGGTTATAATGGTTAAATTGGGGTAATTCCTAGCTAATTTGAAGTGAAAAGAAAAGGCAAAGTGAATTATCGACTTTGGAAGTCCACTGAAAATAGACGAACTTGCCTGTTTCACTACAAGTATATTACATGACAGACGACATGACAGAGATAGACGACAGTGACAATGGACACAAGACTGCTAGTCATTCTCTTTAGATTTCCGTCATAATTTCCATAAATGATTTATGGTGACTCAGCATCCAACAGTAGCAATATAGCATGGCCTACATGATTTACATGATGTTACACTGAACAACCAAGACTGATCAATTAAAGGCTCCCACAAACAGGCGCGACGCTACGGCGCGAAGCGCGTCTCTCATAGAACAATTTCTATGACAACGTAATGGATATTGTTCTACAAATGTCGCATCGCGCCGTCACGTCGCGCCTGTCTGAAGAAGCCTCAACACCTCGCTAAGTATACGTACCAATTATGAAATTAAAAGACCATATTAGTCTTAGAATAACATAGGTACTAAGCAGGTTAAAAACACGTTACAACATTCTTACTAAAACAGCTACAAAATGTACAAACAACTAAAAACCCCACCTTGCTACATAAGTACACGTGTTTGTATCCTCAAAACGGTCCTTTTGGAACTCCACTATGAGCTACGTATCGAAGCAATTCGGTGGGACTTCGTTAATGACGGCTGTGTGTCGTGTGCCACGGTTAACGACTGGTTGACGGTCTCTTATCGAGCAATTACTGGCCTTACTCCCGCGCCGACCGACCTAACGAACGGCTAGGTGTGGTGGAACCCGGCGGCTGAACTTAACGAACCGTCAGGTGTGGTGGAACCGGCGGTAAAGGAGATGGTGCCTCTAATTATGATGTTTTCTTACTTTTAATTAAGCTCGTAATGTTGCTTCAGGGAATTGGATTATGTTGGTGTGTCTTTATGAGGTCGTTTTATTTGATAGTGTTTATTTTTTTTTCTTAATTAACTAGGTAATTGGTTCAGACTTCAGACTATCTCCATTTTCGTGAAAATTAAACTGAAAACCTTAATGGCAATTAGATTTTCTTTTAGTAAACTGTATATCTAATTACATTTGTAGGTACGGAAAGAATATATGGTTCCAATTCTTTATTGTATTTTATATTTCTCCACCAAATTCTACACGAAACGTTTGAATAAAAATCTATTCCAATATAAAATGGGGATTCGCAAACAGCGCCAAGGGAGCGCGCTACCAATTCAATATACCAACATTACTCTAAAAAGAAATTCCTTTTTCAGCGGCAAATTAAAAACGTTAGCAAAATGGCGCCGACCTAACAAAGGGGTATTTCTGCATAAATTAAAAGTCATTGAAAGCAATTGTATAATGACAGCGCTGCGGCCACGCACCCTGAATATTAAAAGGCAGTCGCCATCAACTTTGCATATACACCGTGCTTTTTAATGGGGGCGAACACTTAACAGGGTGATTATAATCGTTGTAATTAACTACTGTGCTTTGGACACAAGAAAAATGCTCTTTCATTTTATTTTAAAAAGCTACAATAATCACGCTAAGTATACGAACTTGTCTTTGTAACCACAAAACATCGTTACATACTTTTGCTCAGACGAAGCAAAAAAAAATCCACCTTAATGAAACCTTATCAAGTGATCTCCCCGATACAATCACTCAATCATGTCTCCCGACACAGTGACGTCATCTAATGTGCTGTAACCACCTACTACCACTGGCATACGTATATTTATGTGAGCTAATAAATAAGGCGCCCAGCGCTGCCTGGTGGCTGGTGGCTGCTGGTGGGCATTACGAGTAAATCTTCGTTACCAACGTCTTTTGTTTTAACTTGCCATGTCCAACCGCTGACGGTTAAATAGCGCGCTTTTGTTTCGGTCAATTTATTGAAAACTTTTGTGGATTCAGAGCTAGGTTTTATATTGTCGTAAAAGTTTAGGTACCTCGACTGGGAAAATATACCTAATAAAACTTAGTTTAATATAGTCTTGGCTGCCTAAAACAACGCTGTGGGTTTCATATTATCTGTGGGGAAACCATTGTTTTTGTTGGAAACTGAGCGAGTTTCAATTTTAGGTAAGTTATGCGGCGGATCCTTACAATATCCGGAATTAAAGCTAGGCAGATGGAAATTGCTCAAAATAATTTCTACCTACAAATGTAGGTAGGTAATTATTTTGAGCTAAGTGTAAATACACTTAGCTGTTTTTCGCTTCTACTTTCTAATTAACTGACCGACTCCTTCATAATTTAAAATTTCCTGAAAGTTTTCAGTTTGATTAGCTATATTCCCCAAAAGATAATAAAAACTTCATGTGTATGTAACACATGCCAAATAGTACTTAAGCCTTAACATTTTACATGACATCGTTAAAACATTGTCCATGTCCCAGCAGGAAGTTCCACTGAAAGCAGAGCGACACTACATTTATTATTGAGCCCGCTCCGGCACACAGTAACTGATTTACTGAATATTTAAATGAAAGCGACTCGCTTTGCTCGCACGTTATAAGTTTTGGTGCAAAAGTTAAATTGCTCGCGCTAAATAAAGTGTCACGTATTTGTAGAAAGTGTACAAACCTCAGCCGCCGCCCGTCGGAATAGAATGCGGCTAATTTAAATGCACGTGAAATACTTCCGGCTGCAAAAGCTAATTCAATTGTGTTCCCGGGTTTTACGTCCTTTGTGGTTTTGGAATTGTTGTATTTGCAGGGAGTACTCCTACACTTAGGTAGGTGCTCTTTTTCTTGTTGAACTTATTTAGTACAATTTTGTATCAGCGTGTAGGACTCGTCAGAGCGGGTAAGTACCTATTTTTCCCCGCCCACGACACTGCTGTAAGTTTAATAGAGTTTATATCAAATTCAACCTGGTAATTTTCAGCTATTATGAAAATGACTAAAATCAACAATAGTAGTCGTTACTGGAATAACTAAATAGTACTACATTTCGGTCAAGGTTACGCCGTTTATTAATGTGAACTAGTTTTATTATTTCACGTAAGTAACACGGCTTTACTTAACCTTGTTGTAAATTAATGTGAACCAATCAATCACATCCTGTAGATCCCAGCACTTCCCTGTACCTGCCACTGCAGCAATATATCCGCAATACATTCATCTATCATACATATATATCTATCATACATCTACATCGCGAACCTTCATCGCAACAGCGCCATTTTCTCAAATACACTCCGGCACGCAACTTGGTAGTTACGCAAATTCTCCCAGAAGGCATTATCAAAATACCGCGGCATTCCTTTGAAGGACGAATTACTTCGCTAGCAGTTAATTTCATAAAACCCCTATCTGTTTGTATCAAAGGAACATAAGAAAGGGATTTGTGAACATACTTGTAGTGTGAGGGTGTGTGTGTGAGGGGATGTGTGTGTGTGTGTGATGCGGAAGTGGATCTGATTACAGATGTCACTGCACTCTTTATGAGACTGCGGAGCACTCCGAAGTTAGCGAGATGTCTCGTGAGCTGCGAGAACTTCTAGCTGACAATTTGACTAGAGTGACGTTCTGTAGGAGGAAATTAAAACTTAATTTATCCTGCTGAATGCTTTTATGACGCAAACGCTTTCTAGACAAAGACAACGTCACATATTTTGAATTACTTACATCAGTTTAAAATGCAACCAAAGAGCGCACATAAACACGCGCCATACTGAAACAATTATATTTACCGATAGAACAATAAATCATTGGCTGCTATTGTTATATTATCGAACAAAATCGAAGACAAAGTTAAAATTGGTTACTCGTGTTCCATTCTCATAAACAAAGGAACGATGTAACTCTAACTTAACGTTAGTACACCATTTATTTGCTGAACGTACTTAGGTTGAGAATGATTATTGGGGGCCCAATTCCCATGATGAAGGGCTTGCCTCATTAATGCTACGAAGCCAACGTCTCAACTCCGAACCCTCGACTGTCACCCATACATCTCTATATTCCGTATCCAATGTATCGTTTAGCATATAACAAGACTATTACCGCGACAGACTACAACATTCATGGACCGATCCGAAATTAATTAAATCGATTGTGCTCAGGTGCGTCTTGCTCGTAACACTGAGGACAAGGTCAGAGGGACGAGAAGTCTCTGAGTGTTATTATAGTATTTACACGTACCTAGTACTTTCATTGTTTTAATCATTCATTACATATTTGAGTTTGTGAGGAATATTTCTTTCGTAAGGGTATCGATTTTCTGCGCTAGTCTTTTTAGAATGTCACTTTTTTTTAGAATAGAATTGAATACATTTGTATTTACTTTGTGGTTGAGATATGAGATAGAGTGCAATAAATAATGATTATGATTATAGTGATTTCACGAGATGTATTCAATGATCATCGTTTTACTCAATTGATCATTATGAAGAATACGGTGTCCGAGAAGTAATAGTAGCTATTCCTCTGCAGAATACCAATCCACTCATGTATGAAACATGTCAGCACTTGAGCAGTATCTAAGCAACAAGAGCACGCTAGGTTCTAGGTACAGAACAAAAAGCGGAGTGCACACGAGCGGTGCCAACAACATCTACATCCAGACAAAGGCCTGGCAATTAAGAAAAAAACTGTTTGGCAAATGTGCGCACAGAGGCTGCCAGGGGCGCTCGCCAACTGGCCTAATATGCCAAGAGCCACGCAGATACTGGCTTTATTTTAGGGGCCAAAGTTAATGCCTGATATTCCGGTTATGTTAAAGACGTAGGTTATGTGAAAAGATTTTAGACATGGGAGTTACAGTTTATTTGAAATTCATGCATTTATTTTAGGTGAAAAAACTATGTTCTAATTGACTTGCAGGCAAATAAAATTGATATAATAATATGGCATTTCTAATTATGTAAGTAGAAAAGCTAAGACATCTTCTAGATTACTTGGATTAATTATTTACGACAATGTGGTGACATGTTTGTACATTTTTCATTAATTTAAATAATGGACAATTGGATACAGTGACCTTATTTTATTTCCTTTGAAAAGAGTATCTAATACGTGGCATGCTTACTGTGGTTATTTATTTGACTAACCTAGATCAAAGAAATTGGTTATAATCTGCCATACGGGTTAACAGATGTCACATATCTTCGAATTTTTGGTAAATCCTATTTGTTTTACACTACTAAAACAGTTCTATCAGAGCGTTGCAAACGCTTTTTAGATGCTGAATACATTTTGTTTTCTATACCTTTATCACAAGCACCTACTTATAGCGCTCAAAACAAAGTTTTAATGTTAGCTACATAAATTAGCGAGCAAGGCAAATTATCTGCTATTGTAAGGGCATGAAACGATATAAGTAGGCACTGTAACTATTGTACAATATGCATGTGTGAGTCTAGTTTGAGGACATGAAGCCTATGAAATGTTTAGCACCAAGTACCGGTAAAGCTTGACCCCTAATAGTGGCGCTGGTCGCTAAGACCTAACGTATTGAGTCGTCACATCCAGTACTTTTATTTAAGTTTCGGTTTCCTCCGCCGGTCATCATATACTGGTCGTCTGATAATGTATGCGGGCTAAGTTTAGAGCTGCCTTTATTTAGAATAATGTGTCAAACGAGATTATACACTCGAATAATGCGGAGGGTTTTAAGTGAGATTGAGCTACTTGTAACCTCACATTAAAACCTTAAAATAGTCCTACGTGAGGCTTAATTAGGCATCCGATAAAACGTTTCTTTATAATTGGTCGTTAAAAAACTCACTTTGCCCTACTTGACTAATCGAACGAGACAATTTTGAATTGATTGAATTTGTAGTCAACAGTCTAATTTCCTAACTAATAAATAACTTCATGAATAAAGTCACGCATCATTCTTGAAACACGTGACATATTAATTTATTAGGCAAAGTCTAGACCTAGTGACATGTCCAATAATGACTAATTTAACTTAATGGAAATATACTTAAAAATATAATAGACTTAAAATCTTTCTCGGAATTCAACCCAAGTTTAACTCCATACTCAGTTTACAAAATGACCTCATCATTACTGACCCCGTCACGGGTTATAAGTAAGAAGACATTGTAACAACGAACACATAGGTACACATGCTATACACACCGTCCCACAGCCACGGAGTAGGATATTCTCGCCCTTTCCCGCCAGTGACACAAGCGAACAGTTCCATCGTCTCGCCAACCTTGCCATTGTCATGTAACAGAGGCACTATTAACTCCAACACCGGCGTATCTGCAAAACTCGGCCCTTTTCCTGTAGGCTATCGGACGGAAATCGCCGGTGAAATACTATGGATATCGCAGGTTTTTCGTGTATTCGGATTGTTTGGGAATATTCTTTTTAAACTTTTTGGTGCGAGGCTTTATCTTTATAGATTATCTGGGTATAAACTCTGAAGGATCTGCTGAACATCGGCTGATGATATCTCTCCATCGCCCTATTGTCGACTGTTAAAGCACATTGGTATTGTATTAACTACGAATTGTTTAGCAGAGTAGGTACACGTTGATAAATATTCAGTTGAATTATGGTTGAATCCATCTGATGCCTATTTGAATTAGCCAAATGAATGAAAACGAAAAGAGAGAAAAATGTAGACTAGCATTTTGTGTGTTACGTGTTGGGCAGCATGCTGACCACCTGCTTCCTAGTTGCGTAACACATTATCAATCAGAATCTGAATCTTTTTTAAGGATCCAGCAAATTCATTGCTTCGTATGTTCACTAGAGGCTTCGTAGATGCGACGCCACCCCAGACAGAAACAATTAGAAAATATCTCACGTGCATGTGATTTCATCATTAGCGTATAGTTTCGGGCACACCGTTAACAACTTGTGCAAAATGTTTTATAATTAATATACTTAGTCTGCACGAAGTAGACATGGTTACGTAACATTCGGCAGACGTAAGTTTTGTCAATGTCATGGCGCATGGCGGTGGCGGTGCGCTTTATGTCGCAGTATATTTATACCAGACGATAACGAGTTCATTTGAACTCGTTATCGTCTGGCCACTATCCGCTGCTAATATTAACGATAAACTTACAAACTACTCTATTAATCCTCATAGTCGGTGTGACATTGAAATCTGGTAAATAAATTGATATTTATCTCCTACCTATCAATCCTTTCGACAACATCTAGAGCTGCGATGTTGAAAAAAAAAACTAAACCCATAATACAGGATTCGTTTTATTTGTACAAATGTTTTTCTTCAATTTTTTATCAGAACAATTAGGTATGAAAATTGCATGACGCAGAAAGAAATCATCTAAATCGAATTAGGGTGAAACAAGACCCGGGACGTGAACACAATATGTTTGGTAACCCAACACTCAACTCACTGAGCATAGGGGCGCTGAAACTGATCGAGTTATCCCAAACTTTCTCAGGATCGCATTTCTTTTTCAAACAACCCATTTCTATCCAGCCAAGTGAATTATGATGATGATCCAGCAAACAGAGAGTCATCGCGACAGAATGAATACATTAGCTCTGTTTCAGAATGAATAGTTAATAATGCTGAACATGAGTCAGAAAAACGTAGATAGACTATTTACTGTAATGCCTTACAGTTGCCGGGCGGGGGCGGGGCGCATGCGCGGAGCGAGCCTCTCGGGGTGGCGGGGGGCAGGAGGTAGGAAGGAAGGCGATAATAAAATAAGGAGCACCGTCGCCGCCGCCGCACTCCCCCTCCCGCGCCCCTCGCCCCCTGCACGGGCCCCTCCGTCTCCTGCCCCCCGCGCCCTGCTAGTGCCCGCGCTCCGCCACACCCGTGCCACTGAATCAGATACTACACGAGTTACTAATCATGGATCTTGTAATTTTAACATTTAGGGCCGATGGTAAGTTGCGTGGCAGCGGCATCGAGCTCGAGCCCACTTCTACGTGGAGTTGCCGGGCTCCATTGTTTAATCGTTACATTGTCTCTAGGGTGGCTCTACAATAAAGAAGACGGGGTGTTCTCAACCCACGCGGTTTGCTAAACTCGGCTTAGAACAAAAATGGTAAGCCTACATTTTGAGGAAACCTACTTAACATAGCCTTCGACCCGGAATAACAGGATTATAGGTCGCCGACCTAATTACCGAGTAAGCTCATCGGAATCACGGTTCGACCCAAAATGATATTAAAAAATAACTTTTGAATACGAGCACGTTTAACCCCGTTTAGCCTTTGTGTCGGTTCATTTTATTTTACATTGTAACGCGTCCGCATCCAAAGGAAGCATTCATTACGGATGGTTGTTGCGATGCTGGCGGCATTGGCAGGGAGCTCTTTCATCCATTGTGGACACACGAGGACTTTGGATCGTAATTTAACTCTATTGTTTGCGAGTTTTCACGGATTTTATTTGAAGTGATCTCGAATGAGCTATGTGCTCATAAATACCTATGAACCCTGTATTATTCAAACTTATAAAAAAGTCATTTTGAATTAATTTCAGCAACAGCTTCTGCTGTAACTTATAAACATATTCTCGATATTTGATTATATGTTTCCCACAAGGTCTTTGTTTGGTTAAGGTTTGTTGTTTGGTCCCACATGCTCTGTAATAATTATTTACCTTAGTAAAGTGGGAAACCATAATAGTTAGCTACCCATACGACTTATCTAGATAAGAAATTACAAGAAACAGAAAAGATAACGTATGTACCTAAGTAATGTGAATTTGGAAAGAAAAAAGACACAAAATGTTTTCTTTCGCTAAGTTCTTACAAAGTCAATACCAGCCCCCAAGGAGTTTGTCAATCCTCCCTCTGAATATTATAACAGACTTCATAACAAAATAAAGAGTCACAGGATTTGAGCTTAGAAATTCATTTCATTGGAAATATTATTACTAAGGCACGCCGCACACCAGACATTTCGCTTGTATTGAAACAACTGTGGCGCCACATTTGACGCCCCCGTATATGTGCACGCAAGCACGCACGCCTAGGATACATTTATACCAGATGCACCTTATAGCGAGCCGTTTGTCATTCAATGATATAACTGAAATTTTTCTCGTACAACCGTAACTCTTGCGAAATTTTGAAATTACTGGAAATTGTAGTATTTATCGGGTAAATGTTGAATGTTTCACTTTATGTGTCTTTATCGATTAGGTAACAAAAAATAACTAATAATCTCTTAGCGTTATTTGCATAGAAATATACACATATTATGCTTTAGCTTCACTCGATGACACCTAATACTCCGTTATCACTATCACATGTAGACCAATCATAACTCACACGCAACACAAAAGAGGCTGGAGATGACAATGTATCTCTTCTAAAACGAAGGCAGCAAAGAACAACAAAAAGGTTCGACATGTCGTAGTTTTTAACGAATAAATAACTTATTGAAAACTTGGTGAGGTAAACAAGATTATAGATGCATCAGTGAGCCCCACAGCTCAGCGCGGCCTAGCGAGCAGGAAACACGCTAAACTAATTTTATGTTGCCAAAGTGAGGAAGTTGAGAAATAGAGTGAAAAGCCTCCACTACCTACCATTTGAACGCGGAAACAGCCTTCAAAGATTACTGTGAAATAGGTGAGTTGAAAGGTTGAACAGGTTTAGAAAGTGGGCTTATTGTCTTACTAAGCAGATTCTAGGCCAAGTTTAAAAACTCTTTTGATTAGCTCTTTTCAAAGGCTACTTAGTAAAAAACAAACAATTTTTGATTTAAGCCATATACATGAAGAAAGATAGTACCCAGTAGAATTGAGGTTTTAAGGAGATAAGGTATGTTTTTCCTAGCAATTGTTGTCGGATGGGTCGGATTTTGCTCAATTTTTTGTTGTGGAGTTAAGTGTTCGTGGAGTGTTTCTTGCCCGTTCTTCACCATAGGGTCATAATACTATCTTCCTAACCGACCGACCCTTTGACAATTCAAAAGTGCCTTTTGGTTTATCCTACTAATAGGTGAATACGGACGTTTGTTGCTCTTTCACGCAAAAACGACTGATCGTATTTAGACAAAATTTGGCAAACAGAACGTTTATAACCTGGATTTAACCTCGCCTACCCTGTTTAATTTGTATATCAATGACCTCATTGTCGAGCTCAGCAGTTTACATGCTGGCTGTTACATAGATGGGGTTGCGTTTAATAACATTAGCTACGCTGATGACATGGCACTGCTGAGCCCGTCAATGGTTGGCCTTAGAAAACTGATAACAGTATTTGAGTGCTATGCTGAGCGACACGGTTTGAGATACAATTCGGTAAAGACGCAGTTGATGATCTTTAGGGCGGCTGACAAGATCACTGAGAGCTACCCAGATATCTTTTTGACTGGTTGTGTCTTAAACCGTGTTGGTCAGTTTAAATATCTGGGGCATATTATTACGGAAGATTTGAAGGACAATCTAGATGTGGACCGGGAGCGAAGAGCATTGGCGGTTAGGTGTAATATGCTGATCCGAAGGTTCTCACGCTGCACTGGTTCAGTTAAAATAACCCTTTTCAAAGCTTACTGTCAAGTATTTTACACGTGCAGTCTTTGGTTTGGCTTTACTCAAAAAGCCGTTAATGCTCTTCGAGTCCAGTACAATAATGCATTCAGGATGCTGTTGGGGCTGCCACGCTTCTGTAGTGCTTCAGGGATGTTTGCAGACGCCCAGACTGACAGTTTCGCTGCAATCAGACGCAAGCGAGCAGCGTCCTTGTTGCGCAGGGTGCGTGCCAGTAACAACAGTCACCTGAGTGTCATTGCCAACAAACTGGATTGTCCTCTTATCTGGCACTTAAGTCAGCTTCATGCTCCTGTATATATTAATAATGTCCACTAACATAGTTTTTTAAGTTTTTATGTTACTAACATCTTTGTATTGTATTATTTTATAGGCTAACTTAGTGTTTAAGTAGTCCTTTACTAACAAATATATTCAGTTATGGAATTTAATTCTGAAATAAAGAGATAATAATAATAATAATATAAGGTACTTTTTATCCCGGTAGTATGCTCCCGCGGGATGATTTTTGACCTCCACGCGGGCGAAGCCAAAGCTAGTTTGAAATAAATGATTTGAGTAATAAGACACATTCACCAATGCGGAGGATTTTTTCTACGCCATATTTAATAGTTTTAGTTAAGTTAGGATAATTTTATTTTTATAGTTCGTTAGTTAATTTAGTATAATAAGTTTATCCCATGTGAATATTTATCGTATTAATCGATTAATATTGTTGGGCGTATTTCACCTTCTTATTAAAATTTTACAAATTCCAGTGTAAATATCAACATTATACAAAAATTTCAAACAAAATTACCCCAACGGAAAGCAACAGATACCTCCTAAATATTCAGAGGCACAGAATCTTACAATTTTCAATATGACGTGACAATTGTCGTCCCGAGACCGCGCGGTACACAATATCATCTTACAAGAATATCAGGAACAGCTTCAGGAATATAATGGGTACTGGGAGGATCGGTGCGATGTTGGTGCTATAGAATTGAATAACATTTCATGTTACTTCTAAAACGCCTTGTGAAAACCGTTCACTACTAATGGTGTGAAATGTGATAGGAATTCTGAAAACTGTCATACTCTACGAAGAAATTTCTTCCTAAGTACTACTTATCCTTTAAATACCTGTGAGGTAATATAACGTATAGACCGAAAATACGAGGTATAGACCAACATATTTAGTATATGGACCGTATCTGGTTCAAACTATCCTTAGTTTTTTTTCTAAAACGGCTAAAAGGTTATAAAATCACCTCTGTTATGAAATATTAGGGTAGTAAGGTTTTTACAAAAGCGTGAAACATTTTCCTTAAATCATTATCACAAAATATTTTAGGCTTTATATCTAAAACACAACCCTTTACAACCCGACGCTTTTAACTCACACCATTACATCGTTTACCATCGGAGGCCCCACTTTCGTTTCACTCCCCTGAGTCCGAAGCCTCACTTACATTTTAATACACTGCTGCTTTCAACCATTAATAGGAACCATCTCCTTTCAAAACCGCCAATGAACACGATATTGTGTTTTAAATCCCCAATATTCAAGTACTGCAGATATCATGGTTGAGGGAGCTAAGTAAATAGCGAGATGACTGCTAAATCTGTGCATTTAATGCTTTTACTTGACTAAAGATTCAGGCGGAATTCAAAGTAGGCACTCTGCGGTAGAAGTAAGGAGTAAAAATGAAATATTGCGGCATAAATAGATGTTTGAGTTTGTGCACGAAACGCTTGGAAGCTTCCAGAATGTACCTACTGCTGGTATATTTTCTTTTAGCACACTTTTAATATTATGGCTGTAAATACAAGAGAATAGGGGCAAATGGGACGTTTACTATACTTACAAATAACGTAATAAACGGAAAAAAGCAGGTTTATATAATAGTGTTGGCAAACACAAAGTAAGTACATATACGCAAGCTCGAACGCGCGACGTAAATGTAACGTGAATTCGATCGATTTTTTTATCGATACAACTATCCTACTAGAACCATTTTGATTTATTACTTGTAGTGTCACTCATAGACATGAGATCTTAAACTAAGTATATATAAGACGCAAAAAGGAGCATTTTAATATTAAATCGTTTGGATTTACGTTACTTTTATACCGCCTATTCCTGCTAGAGCCAATGAACACGTCCATGGTCAGTATCCCAGAAAATATGAATTATTATGTTCTCCCAGCCAGGCACTGTGCCACACAGGATTCTGGGAAACACTATTGTTAAATGAAAGTGAATTAGAAACCTTGGTCAGGACCAACCTTGACATAGGAGCACTTTACGAAAACTTTGATTACCAAAAACTTGTAAAAATAGTAGAAAAATTTATGTAGTCTGATTTTCTATCTCAGTAGTAAGATTTATGCAAACGCAAGTGATTTTTCAGTCACCGTAAGGTCTCATGCTGTCTTTGTCACTTCAATGTGTATTGTAGCAACACAAAGACTGGGACCGTTTTAAGGATTCTTCAGACAGGCGCGACGCGACTCTTGTAGAACAATTTCCATGAAGTTTACATAGAAATTGTCTACGAGAGTTGCGTCGGGCTGTCTCGTCTGGCCTATTTGTAAGAGCCTTTGAATTTAAATTTGGATTTATTACAAACATGAAATAAAACGAAACTTTAAGATTATGCGTTAAAAAGTCGGAAACAAAAAAACTGCTGTCGAATGCAACATATTTCAAGTAAGCCCTAGGCTAGTATTGCAGGCTAGCATGGCGAGCGATGCTCATTTTAAAGCGCCTTGTAGCTTACCTAATAAAAAATGAAATAATATAAAAGGCCTCTCCAGGCATCCGACACTTCTTCCCATACGTGTATAGTGCTGTTGTATAGCGTTTGCATGTGATGGGACACAGCACGAGCACGTGACCGTGTCAGAGGGTGTCTAGACGCGACACAATCGATGCTGCGTCACCACACATATGGATGTTGCATCGCATCTGTAGGGAGGGTCACGGGGACTCTTAGTGAGACTATGGAGGCTGTTGTTGGAACTTACACAGTTGAATATAATGAACAGTTATAAGAGATTCATAACGTATGAATATGAAACCCTGATAAGCGCGCAACACAATCTTAGTAGGAGGTAAACTTTCTTCTTCGCTTAATACAGTCATATTAAACTCATAATGAAGGTATTATTTATTCCAAAACCGCACTAACGAACAAACTCCAGCTACATGAATCACGTACATAATTCACTTTAATCAAAAACGCACCGCCGCGCCCGAAAACTCATTCCAGCTATCTAGTAAAATGTTATATGGAAACAATTAATATTCTGCGCGCTCTGCTGCAATTACAGCGCGAATTAGCATACGAGTGCGTATCATATCAGTTAACGTATACTGGACGTGGGCACTGTTCACTCATTTAACGGTGTATTTCCGTGGTTTGTTGATGCATCATTTAGATTATGATGGAGACACAAAATGTATGTCTTCATCTGCCAAACCGCTTTTGAATTAATATGTTGGTAGTCTATGTGATACGCTATTTTGAACAGGCAAGCTACCGAGAAATTATACTTCTATTTTTGAAATACGTCCAAATTAGTACGATCTTTTCAAATATACTATTAATAAAAAGCCGTTACAAAAGCAGTCGCTTACACGTAACATAACATTACTGACTGACTTAACATAAAACTAGACTGAACGCAGAGTCTGAGTTACGCTTGCTATTGGTATTAGTGCGACCACCGGGACCAATACCTAACACGCTCTACGAAGCAACGATTTATCTAAATGGTAATCGCAGCTGAATCCTAGTGATAAGTTTTGCACTGAGCTGCATCATAATTTGATAAAGCTAGAACTAACTAGCGCGGCAGTTGGAAAACGGGAAACTTCGGAATGGAGATTGGGAAAGCCAACTTGAAACTCTGGTATGAACTCAACTCCCATTGTCACTCTGAATACAGGAGGTACTCAGAATGATTTAAATACAACCGACAATTTTAATTTAATGCCTACTAACAATCGAAAAATTTGTATTCCAATCGAGATTATTGCTGGATAGTTATAGAGGCGTAAACATTAGCCATACCCTCTTCGAATCTTGCAAGAACTAATTGAGCGAACTTTTCGAAACCACTAGCCTGCAGCATAATAAAAGTACCTGAGCAGTGATAAAACATGCGCTACTCTTGCTTAGAAAATATGCCATAAAATACTATTTATAGTTTAATTATAGTGGCAGACAGAGGCAGGCGAACTGCATCTATGTAGATTACCGCACCACGGCAGTGCCTGACTGTTCACCGCTTGAAACGCGAACCACTAATTAGAAATAATTAAAACACAGGAAAATTTCATATTAATTTTATAACTGTATAAATTACCGCTTTGAGGGTAGAAGTGAGCTTTCAACGATTAATTTTGTCGGCTTAACGAAGGGTGGCCCTATTGCCATTTATCGAAAACGACAAGATCTACGGACCTTCGATTTGTGAAACAGTGCTCAGTTTAACTGTTCATAATTATTATAGTGCTTATCTGGAACATAAACTAAAGAGAGAGCTTAATACACGTTCGATATTACAAAGGCAATATTTTAACAATGTCAGTACTTTAGTACCTACTAACCCAAGATAACTTGCCATGAATTGATTTCTTTCAGATTTTAAAGAAAACCTATGTAGAAGCACATGTTCCCACGGACGTAATAAAATCATGGCGGGATTTGTACGTGCAGTAAATCTTCAACGTACTGCTTAACGCCGAGAGTCGAAAATTGAACACTGTATTTTTTCGACGAGCTGAGAATCATTCGCGCTGCACTCTATTGGATTCTCAATGCTCGGTCCAACACCGATAGTTGAAAATCCAGCGCTTGATCAAATCTCACTACGATTTTATTACGTCCGAAGTTTAACAGGTAAGTATATCGATTCTACTAGTCCAAAAACAGTCAAAATTAGTTCGCAGCTAGTCGTAACACTCGAGAAGAAACAAAACAGAGTTGAGCTAAAAGATTAGTGACAAATGCTTGCACTGACTGGACAGGTCCACTCAATCTGTGTGGTTCTTTCCTCGAAAGACCATAGCAGTCACCAATCTACATGGTCTTCACATGATGTGACTAAGATTATGTCTGGACTTTAAAAGAGACTGTGACCTCTGAGTTTGTTTCGGCCTTTCTTCTCAGAGTAGTCAGTTAAGAAACGCCGACCTTATCTAGTTTAAAAAAAATATCATTGACACGTAAAAGTGTTCGTACAAACTTACTTACAGTTATAAAATCATTTATCACCCTCATGTACTCGTACGTAACAAGATAACTACAGAAACAAAGTTCTAACTTGTTTGTACGCAGTTAATCAGTAGTTTTAACAATTCATTAGCAATAAAATAGGATTGGTCATTACAGTCGGCTTACTGCCTTCGCTAATGCAGTGTATTCCTTCGGGGACAGTAACTGGGGCGCGTACCTTACTGTATCGAGTGAACGCATTAATGTTGGACGATCGTCGGGCACCTTCCAATGAAGGTAGATGCCCCTTTTTTCAGGAATACGTTAGGTGTGTATTTTCGTCTGTAAATTGAAATTATATATTCACAAAGTCTATTCGGTCGTATTTTACATATTAGGTCGTTTTGCTTATTAGTACTTTAACGTTTACTTGTGCTTTCACACTAAAATATAGGTTTATAGGATACAAAATTAATCTACTACTACAAATACAGTGCCTACTACTGAATCATATCCATATTATGAAACGGAAAGTTTTACACTATACATAGATCCTACCTATCTAATTAACATAACTTCCGCTATCTAAAGCTCAATGGATCTAGATAATCTGTCATGAAAACGATCAACACACAAAATTGATTTTCTTTTACCATTACCTGACAACGATTATCTAGCTTGCATATTCATACCTTGTCTAAATTAATCGCCACTGGAGCCTACATTACGTTACATTTATATGCAGTCTAAATTCGTCACTACTCAATCCTCATTAAGAAGCGAGTCCTGCGTCCTGTATGCTCAATGCTCGCTTGAGTTCCTCTCACTCAGTGCTGAGTACTAGTGCGAGTAGGCACGAGTTCTGAGGAGCGAGTATTTAGCGTAATTACCGCGAACACCTCGTGCTTGCTATCACGCTCTGTATGCTAATGCGCCTGCATTGCGTCTGCGCTCCATTCAGCTACCTAGACGGGTAGGGCTGCTCACGACGAACATAATGTAGAAGAATATAACTACTACTTATTTACTAATTATATTAATATTTTAATTCAAACCAAAGCCCATAGAGTAAGTAACAATTTAACTTATCTTCTAGTGTTGGGAGGTTGCAATCACAGATAAACAAATTCAATCCAATCTGGGAATACACTGAGCTTACTGTTGCTGCTGCAAACAGCCATAACTTATATTATGTTCACCATACAAATTGCAGACATAACAGGTAGACATTGTCCAAAAGCGATCTTGTTAAAGGCCGCCTGTGGAGGCATCAGAGTCTGTAGGTGCAATTTATTTATTGTCAGACTATTTTGGCCAACCGGAGCATTAAATTAACAGCCGTGTCCAGTATAGGGAAACACTGGGATTTTGAGCTATAGAAGAACGTTTTATGATAAATTCAAATTCTACTATCATTCAGACCAGCAAGTGTAAACTGCTCGCAGTAAACAACAAGTTTATCAAACTCTTTGATTGTTTCACACTCCAAACAAACGTACGAATAATAAAGAAAAATAACATTCAATTTTTCAATAAAACTTTTCTTTTCAACTTGCTAATGTTCGTCACTTAATAAAGAATCAACCCTATCGTTAAAGGCGGCCCACGCCAAAGTATTTCTCTCATATTTTTCTTTCGCACCGCTCAAAATGAATTCCGTTTTAATAAGTCATTTATTATGGAAATAACCCGGGCTTTCCGTGTCGACCGAGCTCTTCCGAAGTATGCCGAACTCCTCCACCGCATTCTACCTTTTCATACAATTTATATGAGCTGAGCCTTCGGAGATTTTATAATAGATATAGGAAAGTGAAATTGGGAGCGTTTGGAAGTGGCACAAGTGGTCGAAAGCTCGGGGGAGGTAAGTATGTGTGTCGTTCACTCGACCTGGAACGAGTTGAGACACGATGCAGCAGTCTTTGTGACTCGAGTATTGACTTCATTCGAGACTTGGAGCTGCGTTTGGAAGCTGAAAACGAGGCACGAACAAAGGAATAAAATAAATTCGATCTTGTCCTCTTCTCTGTTTTATTTTTGTTCTAGCTTAACTGCTGGTTCTCTAGGTAACAAGGAATCCTTTTACAACTGAAATATCAGTAGTCTCCAATATTGTTCATGTTGAAATTGTAATGAAGGTAACTGGTACTCTACTTGGATCGATACAGATGCTTCGAATACTTTTAATATTACATATTATAGGTATATAACTCGTGAAACAAGACAATGTGCGGCTATAATTTTCTTATCCGGGAGCCATTAAAAGACATTCAGCATGCATGTCATTTTGGCAGCCCTCTGATTGAAGCTATACTGTCACTCCGCTTCTACTCAGTATTGCGGTCACGGCCGCCATACTTTATCGCCAAATCAAGCGTGATTGGTGTATGCTAATACCTATAAATTGATCTTTATGTCGTCGTTAGAAGAGGAAACGTGATGCGCATGCGTTTGTGGACGAGTTATGTTAGTACTCGGAATAAAGTACATGTTGTTGCTATGACTTTCTCTGCAGGCCTAGAAAAAACGCTTCACCCTAACAAAATATAAAGTGAATCTATAGATTTAGATAAGAATATCTGTTCTCTAAACTACAGAATTGAAATTATTTTCAAACAAATAATTGTAGTAAATAGTATCTAGTTGAGTTGCTGCGCTGATTGTGTTTATAGGTAGCTAAGCTAAAAAAAGAAACAGAAATGATTGTCTGTCAGATCCAACAAAGTAATAAATCAATAGATTTTAATCTTAAACGATATTCAAAACGATGTACCTACTTATATTTTTTACGATGAAAATGGCATTTTCGCAAAAATGTCCCTTACGTTTAATTGGCTCGAAATGTTCTATTTAAAGCAACTTTTTCCTCATGCATGTGTCGTAGCGTTTTTCAACAATTTAAAATCCAGGCCAGGATAATTGGTTACAGCTCTTATGTAGACCCCATGTCTACATAAGAGCTGTGACCAATTATTAAAACTACACTTAACCTACAATAAAGTCTGTATTTCATAACATAAGCACAAGTTATGCATGTAGTCATTTGGCAAGTGAGGCGGCGCCGACGTCGCCGTGCCAAGCGGCTCCTCCTGCCACACACATCTCATATGCTATCGGGACTGGTAAGTGTCAGTTTTAACGATACGTACATAGGTTCCAATTAGATAAGTGTGGATTTTTAGAGGCATGTATGTGTGTTATTAGAAACAACATATTGGTTTTCGTTATTTTGATCAATAAATCATAATAGCTAACTTCCCTACATAATATTTTAGGATTTCTGTTAACAAGGTGAGGATCGTGCTTATTTCCAAGGGTAAGTCCCTTGGAAATAAGCACGATTTTTTTATTAAACTTCCAATAAAAATAAATGACCAAATACAAAAAGAATCCGAGTCCAAAACATTTTATGGTTTTAAGCAAGCATTACACGCTTATAAATTAATGCTACTATTTACATAGAACTCATAAATATAATTTACATATGGATCATTTAGCCCGCATGTACAAGGTCAGCGCGCAGGATGTGACGCGTAATTTCCGGCTATCGGCTATTTGCGTAATTGCCTACGCTCTGTAGCCGCTGCTACGCCGCTACGCCGCGCCTCCGCGCCGTAGCGCTGTAGCAGCTACGAGCGGAATACGGATCACGTAGCGAGATATGTGTGAAATGTGAATTAAGTAACACCCTAACTAATATTATATTATTTTAAATGGGAAAGTAAGTTTCTTTATTGGTTACCCTTTCACGCTGAAACTACAGAAAGATTTGGATACAATTTAGGCACACAGATAAACCATGCCCTGGGTAAGGATATAGGCTTTTACAGGCACTTTTCTTACTCAATCGCTGAAGAAATCGCAGACAACAGCTAGTAACTTCATAAAACAATAAAGGAAAGACAAGTAGTTGCCACTATGACTACACTTCATTTGCAAATGAAGCATAGTCGTAACATCGTAAACACGTCACAACTTCATGTATTCGAATTTATAACTCAGAATTCTCTGAAGTTGATTTATTTGACTGTAATAAAATTACATTAAAAAAAAGAATAGTGAAAACCATAAGCGGAGACAAATGACAAGCACCCAATCTTCTTCTTCTTCTTCTATCTTTCATTATCCAACCTTATTTGTTTAAAAATTTTCAAAATTTTGATCTAAATTTAACGTTATGTAATTTTGTATTGTATTGCATTTTTATTTAGTTGTTTAATTGCAAATATCCGGTTTTTATTTGTCCGTTCGTATGTATTAAACATATATCCCAGTTATACAGGGAAACCTATAATTGGCCATAATAATTGTAACACGCATATTTTGTAAAATATTTTTATGTATCGCTGTTGGTTACCTAAATAAATAAAAAATAAAAATAAAAATGTTTTTTTAATGATTTGACTATCGAAAAGTTGTATGTTTAAGAAGCTACACGTTTGTCTCATAGAATTTGTTTCTACATCAGGGTGGTTTGGCTCATTTTCCAGGAAATATCTTTCAACTACATTCTGAAAAATCAGACAGATTGCTATAAAACACTTCGGTATGATTATTTTTTTTACCCATTTATTAATGCGGCCAGGCGTGGCGTGGAATATATCTGAAATTAGTATTTTGGAATCAGAAGAACCAAATCTATCGTCTTAAAACAATGAGACAAAAATTTTGGTCATGGGCTCTCGTACAATCCCTAAGTCCAAACTGGGTTAGGTCGAACAACGCCAGTTATAATGACGCGAGAACAAAAACAAGACGAAGTAGCCAACCAGTTAGTATGATACCCAACTAGGCAGTTAGTTCTGGGCCATGTCTGAAGCAGGATTGATGCTCGGCGCGTGTTTAGTACGTTTAATTAGCACATCGAGCGCCGATGTCTGCGACTGTGCTCGTTTTTATGGTAAAAGTTATGTCGACACTAGAAGAAAACGTTATCTTTATAAAAAATGTAGTCAGTTTTTTAATTTAAAACTAAGTTATTCATAAAACAAGTGCCATTATCGCACGCTGAGTGCCGATTATGAAAGTTTGATTCACAAGCAAGGCAGAAAATTTGACTTTGATGTTGGACACAGGAATTTATAAGTGCAGTAATTGCAGTCCTTTTTAATTTACTAGTTGCAGTCGTTATATTATGAGGAAAGTATTGAGTATGAATGTCCAATGTCTATAAGAGTAGAGGGAGACCAAAGAAACGATGGATGGACTGTGTGAATTATGATACGGACAGAAAGCTGGTGACTAATGAGATAACGACTAATAGAGAATTGTGGAAGAAAAAAATATGTATGAATCTGCGCCGACCGCGAATTGAATCACAATTTGATAAGGGCAGGAGAATGATAAGACGTTATCTTATAGTGCCTTTTCCCCCACGTAGAAGATATGATAGAAAATACCATCCATAAATTTGAGTGTTTCAGGACAAATTTGTATCATGTAATCGAGGTACAACTAGCCCTTCACTCATCATCATCATCATTTCAGCCGAAAGACGTCCACTGCTGGACATAGGCCTCCCCCAAGCACCGCCACTTCGACCTATTCTGTGCTTCTCGCATCCAACTTATTCCTGCGGCCTTCACCAGGTCATCGGTCCATCTTGTGGGAGGCCTTCCAACGCTCCGTCTTCCAGTACGCGGTCGCCACTCCAGAACCTTCCGACCCCATCGGCCATCCGTTCTGCGAGCAATGTGCCCTGCCCACTGCCACTTAAGTTTGGCAATTCTTCGGGCTATATCGGTTACCTTGGTTTTCCTACGGATCTCTTCATTTCTGATTCGATCGCGTAGGGAAACTCCAAGCATAGCCCTCTCCATTGCTCTTTGAGTAACTTTGAGCCTTCTTATGAGGCCCATTGTGAGCGACCACGTCTCAGTGCCATATGTCATCACTGGCAACACACACTGGTCAAAGACTTTTGTCTTGAGACACTGCGGTATTTGGGACGAGAAGATATTGCGTAGCTTCCCGAACGCTGCCCAGCCGAGTCGGATTCGACGATTGACCTCTTTCTCGAAGTTGGATCTACCTAACTGGACAGTCTGTCCTAGGTACACGTATTCGTCCACAACTTCGAGTGTAGCGCCTCCGATCTTCATTGGAGTGGGTATCACACGAGCATTGGACATGATCTTTGTCTTGTCCATGTTCATCCTAAGACCCACTCTTTCGGAAGCTCTACTGAGGTCATCGAGCATTGTACTGAGGTCCTCCATAGTCTCAGCCATGACTACTATATCGTCGGCAAATCGAAGGTGAGTGATGTACTCGCCATTGATGTTGATGCCAGCCCCTTTCCAGTCCAGAACCTTGAAGACATCCTCCAGTGCAGCGGTGAACAGTTTCGGAGAGATTACGTCTCCCTGTCTCACCCCTCGCTGCAGAAGGATAGGTTTCGAGGCTTTGTCCTGGAGCCGGACTGACATAGTGGCGTTTTCATACAAACACTTCAGCACCTCGATGTACCGATAGTCAATCTGGCACCGTTGAAGAGACTGCAGTACAGCCCAGGTCTCGATCGAATCGAAGGCTTTTTCGTAGTCCACAAACGCTAAGCAGAGAGGCAGGTTATACTCTTCGGTCTTCTGTATAACCTGCCGCAGCGTATGTATGCGGTCTACGGTGCTAAAGCCTTTACGGAATCCAGCTTGTTCGGGAGGCTGGAAGTCGTCAAACCTGCGCGCGAGACGATTCGTGATGACTCTTGAAAACAGCTTGTAGACATGGCTCAGAAGTGAGATGGGCCTATAATTCTTAAGCAGGGTATTGTCACCCTTCTTAAAGAAAAGTACCACCACACCTCTGTTCCATGCCTGTGGCGTTTTGCCCTCGAGTATGACGGAATCAAACAGCTTCTGAAGGGCCTTTAGAACGGGTTTTCCGCCGGCCTTCAAGAGCTCGGCTGTAATTCCGTCATCACCCGGCGCCTTGTTGTTTTTGAGCTGCTTCAGAGCCATCCTAATCTCGTACAAGCTGACGTCCGGGATATCTTCAGTGTAGTGTCGAGTCAACTTAGCTCTCGGGTCGTTAGCTAGATTCATAACGGGGTTTTTGGTGGACGTGTATAACTGTCCGTAGAACCTCTCAATCTCCTTAAACAGCTCAGGTTTGGCGGACACGATTCTGCCATCGTCGGTCTTCAGTTTTGCAAGCTGACTCTGCCCAATAGACAGATCTCTTGCAAATACTTTGGAGCCCTTGTTTCGCTCTATCGCGTCTTTAATACGTTCCGTATTAAAGAGGCGAAGGTCGCTTTTCAAGGACTTAGAGATCCGTCTATTGAGTTGCCGGTACTCGAGTGCAGCTTCTGAAGACTGCAGGATCATTCCGCGCCTCTGTTCCATGAGCTGTAATGTTGGATCTGAGAGTTTCTTTTTTCTATTTGTACGGCGGGTCTTGAAGAACTTAGACCCGACCGTATGGACAGTTTCCACAAACCCATCGTTATAATCGTCCACGGAGCTCCCTAGGCACTCAAAACGATTCTGGAGTTCGAGCTGAAAGCTCTCGGGGTTCTGAAGTTGGATCGGTGCTGGTCGGAGCGTTGACTTCATCAGCCGAGATCTTTCCAGCTTGATATTGATATTCAATGTGCCTCTTACCATGCGGTGATCACTCCCGGTTTTCACCGCGTTGATCACAGAGACATCATTGAATATTTGCTTCTTCGTCGACATAATGAAGTCAATCTCATTCTTAGTTGCACCGTCAGGACTCTGCCAGGTCCACTTCCTGTGCTCACGTTTTCTGAAGAAGGAATTCATCATAAAGAGGCCTTCCTTCTCCATAAAACTAGCCAGTAGGTGACCCCGGTGGTTCCGACGTCCAACTCCAAATTGCCCCACTCTCAACTCATCATCGCTTCGCTTGCCCAGTTTCGCGTTGAAGTCCCCCATAACAACGGTGAAGTGAGTTTTGGAACCATGCATGGCTCTAGAAATATCCTCATACATGGTCTCCACCTCATCGTCGGGGTGTGTCGAGGTCGGGGCGTACACCTGTATGACCTTCAGCGAATACCTTGCGGATATTCTGAGTATAAGGAACGCCACCCTGGTCGACACACTCTCGATCTTCACAACGTTGCTCACAAGGGACTTATGGACGATGAACCCGACACCACCTTGGGACTGCTGGTCGCCCTCCCGGAAATAGAGCAGGTTTCCGGAATTCAGGATTATCGAGTCCTCCCCCTCTCTTCGGACTTCAGATAAGCCTACTATACTCCATCGTAACCTGCTCAATTCTTCCTCGAGCTCGGCGATCTTCTCGTCGGTCCGGAGTGTACGCGTGTTGAATGTTGCCAGGTCCAGTTGTCGGTAATTGTGGTAGCTGGATCTCTTCCGGGGATTCTTAGCACCTCTTGCCTCACCGTGACCTTGACCGCTACCATAGCCAAGGGTAGGTGGGCCGCCGGGAACTAGGGGCCGTTTTTTGTTTGTGCTTGTCATTATTTGGGGGGGGGGTTTGCCATAATCGCCACGCTTGGCAGGCGGGTTGGCGATCGCAGTATGGTACTCTACAATGCATAGAGAACGCTGCTGCCCATTCTCTAGTATGTCCCTTAGTCGCCTCTTACGACACCCACGGGAAGAAATGGGGTGATGCTATTCTTTACGTCCGGCACCTACACGGACGCGGCACCTACACGGACGAGCCCTTCACTAACTTAATACAAACCAGGAAATTCTTCATAATTAACGTAAAAAAATGCCCTCAAGCAACCAACCGGGGCCGCTCTTTTTAAGAAAACACTTCCTAGTTATAATTAAATTCACCAAAATTGCTTCTTCTAAGAAAACTTTAGAAAAACTTTTTCCCAGCAAATTCTCCGAAAAGTGTAACAAAGTGAAATATTGAAGAAGCGTTTCTTTTATATTAAAACATTGTGCACAAAGAACAGTTACTTTTTCTTCTAGTTATATTTTCTAGTCGAGGTATTTCATAAAATAACAATCTGAGGTTATTACAGCAGCGAATAACGTGCTGCTATCATCTATAATATCATTTACTACGTAACCATTTAATGTTTGAAAGAAAAACTGCAGAAGATGCAAGAACCTTTTAGAACAAAACTTGTTCGCGGGTTTCTCTGATATGTTATAAATCTTCAATTCTACATAAACAAATGCGTGTCTGCCCAGGAAATCGTATACAGCTAGCCAATACTTAAGAACAGAGCTCTACTTCCCCACTCCACTTCTTTGCAAAAACATATACATATTATGCAAGATGGCAGGGACAGCGACACGAAAACCGTAAACATGAATGTGCCTGCCACCTCGTATATATAACTTGGATTGTTATCACCGTATTGTAGTTTGGAGGTCGATGGAGGGCAATGTGATGGGTAGTTCGCATAAGGTGGTGTAGAAGCCGCCACAGTAGCAACAGTTTCCCGTCATGTTATTTTTTTGCTCATCATCAATGAAGCACGTACCAACCCAAGAAAACTATAAAAAGTTAAATTTTACTACGGTTTGGTGCTCAAAATATTTAAAAAAAAAAACTACAGTTTAAACGTGCATTATTGTCGCGGCTACATTGTGACGTCACTCACCACAATACTGCTTTGCTGCATCTCTGTTTTAGCTCCAAATCATGCACATTTAATTAATTTTGTTCTTTATTCAAGCAGAACTCGCACTTACAGATAGTAAGTGAGAATTCAAGTAATTTTCTGAAAAAAAAAAAACATTCATTATTCTAAAACATGCTTTCATAGAGAAAAGCGTGGGGTGCTTTTTGAGATATTTTTTCATTAATATCAAGCACCCCACGCTTTTTCCCATTATTTTTTACTTTGGTTTTCTATAGAAGCGTGTTTTTTAGTTTTTTTTTTCTATTATTTATTTTCTATTTTTTGGGTGTTTCGAATTTCGTGCCGTATGTCAGCGTAGTTTTCGAAGACAGTTGTGTTTTGCTATTCTGGTAACCCTGGCAAGGATAATGGCACAAATGTATAAAATTATTGCATTGTAGTCGGCCCTTGATAAGTATGCCAAATTTTGAGTTAATCCGATGTTTTGAAGGGGGTCAAAATGACGTTTAAAATTTCAAAGTTCAAACATACAGACTTTTTTTTTTTTGAAGGACATCTCATAGTTAATCTAAAAAGATTCTGACTACTTAAACGGATTTTTGCCCGGCGATTTCTAAAAAGTTAAACTTTTTAGACCTCCAGCCGGGCAAACATACTGACATACAAACATACGTTTGAAGCTAATAAAAGCGTGTTTAAAAGGACATTTACTCACATGCTTTTTGAGTCACTTCCCGTATTTTCGAAGACGACGCGTTTTGGGCTTGCGTTCCGTATCACCAGAAAAACATGCTTTTTAAGGTATTTTTTTATTGATATCAGGCACCCCACGCTTTTTTTCCATTATTTTGTACTTTTTAGTTTGGTTTTCAATGGAAGCGTGTTTTTTAGTTTTTTTTTTAACTATTATTTATTTTCTATTTTTTAGGGTGTTTCGAATTTTGAGACGTATGTCAGCGTAGTTTGCGACGTATGTCAGCGTAGTTTTCGAAGGCAGTTTTTTTGCTGTCCTGGTAACCCTGGCAAGGATAATGACAGAAATTTATGAAATTATTGGATTGTCATCGGTCCTTGACAGGTGTGCAAAGTTTGAATGAAATCTGGTCGTTTAAAGTGGGTCAAAATAGCGCTATAAGGAGTCGGTTACAAACAAACATACAAATATACAAACATACAAATATACAAACATACAAACATACAAGTGAAGCTAATATAAAGCGTGTAATAATTAGTAACATGTACATTAAAATTTTTTAAAATATGGCTATTTGTTTCTTAACTCCTATAGTTTAATGAATTTTTATGAGTTTTGGATTATGAGTACATGCATAGGTATTCCCTATTCATATAAATGTGCTAAACTAACGTATTGGTTCTGCGAAATTGTAGTTTCACTAAAGGTCAACCGATAGGAGCCCTACGTAGGACCATGTTCAATTACTTTGAACACTACGGATCCTCAAGAAAAAAATGCTGAGATAAGTACTAATTGCATCAGCATGTTTTCTTGGAGATCTAGTCTTAGCTACTAACTAGCCTGGGCCATGCTAGAATCTGCTGATAATTCATCCTCTTCTAACAATTTGATAAGTATTCGTATAGGCTCGTGGACAGCGCTTCCGTCAACGTTCATAAGTTCTCTCGAGTGCACTTGCACTACACAATATAAGCAAGACGAGATAAGAAATAAAAAACACTGATTAGCAAAAAATACTACATAAATACTAACTTAGTGAAAAACAACTAAAACTTCGATAGTGAGACGCAATAAACGAAACTATAAAAACAAAGACTCCGACTGTGTGTGTGAGGTTGGGTGTTTTTTTTTTTTTTAAGAAACTTTTCACTTTTTTGTCTTACTTACCAAAATAGACTTATAAACTTTTTAGTGGTGGTACCTACCTCAGGCAAATTAGTGTACCATCTCTAGCTAAATATAGACCAGACTGTATTTAGCCCACGGCGGCCAATCTCAACGGAGAGTAGCCATCGGCGCGGAAGATATTATAGTGCACAAGTGTGTGCGTAGACACAGGGGCACTCACTGTTCCCTCACTCTCATAGTTCGATGGGATGGCAATCCGACACCGAAGAGAGATCAGGCCCAGCACGACACACCGCCAACTTCCAAAATCCGGGCTGTTACTAAAAAAAATCCTATATGTATGTATTTCCAATACCCAATAACACTTTGCGCGATCTAGGAATCGAACCCAGAACCCCACACTCATCAGTCGCGCTTGCGACCACGAGACAAACGGGGTAGTTACATTCACGAGCTAAATAATAGTGACAGAAAATATTATAACACCGTCAAGTGGAAAAATACTTATTAGATAAAACTTGACCAAAATTATATGACCACACTATATGCACACCCTTTCAAACAAAAGAAGATTTTTTCCAATTGATTTATAAATGAAGGAGTTTTGAAGAAACAATAAAGAAAATACAACCTATTTATGACCTCCTGCTTTTTCTAAAGTCGGTTCAAGCAATGTCAAATCTACTACCTACAATATTGACTTACCGATAGACCTTATTAAATAAAATTATGTATAAACTTCTTATGAATATAAAACCACATTAATAGAATTATCTTCTAAGCCCAAGTAAAGTATTATAAAAGGAGGCTCTCACGCACGTGTTACAATAATCGTTGGAAAACTTTCTACATCATTACTTTTGTACGCGAAGTTTTCTTATCAAACGTTTTATAAGGTGCCGGGAACCCATCCGAATCAATTTCGCGATACCAAGTTTACCATGTTATTACTTTACGGTTTATTTGCAACTTTTTTACGAACGAGTTTCGCGAAGAAACTTAATGAATTGATTATTAGGTGGGATGGAAAAAGATAAATTTCATTTCTTCAAGTCTTTGGAAGAGATTTTAAGATTCATTGTGAAATATTATATATAGTATTCATATATATTCAGAAAAAGCTGAAGCCTTAAGAAAATTTAACAGAATTCATCATGTTGACAAACGGAATATCATGAATACAATAATGATCTTGAATCACTCTGTCTATTGATGGGAACTCCATTAAAATCCGTTGAGTAGTTTAAATGATCTAAGCGTACAAACGCAGGAAGCAACTTTGTTTTATACTACATATGTTAAGATGACCTCAGCTAAATTAGGGCTGGTTTAACATAATGATATACTAAGCCTATTTAGTTAACTGCTGGAACGCTGGCCACGCTTTTGTAAAAAATAGTGGGACTTAATCCGCCACACGGGTTTTGGTTCTAGGATAAATCATCTCTTATAGCTAAATGAAGCTGGCATGCATTACAGAGAACAACATCAATACAAAACAGCCCCCAATCACTCATTTAGACTCGCCCTTCCTTTACAGCATCGGACAGTAATCACGGACAGTTCAATCAATCTCAACTGAAATCCCTCAAAGTACGAAATTATGGCTAAGCAACACACCCAAATGATGCCAACCTAAAAGCTCACCTTGTTTACAAAAAGCGTTCGAGTAAGTCCAATTCAGTTATCGGCGTAATCAATGTAATCTAGAACGTAAACGCAATTAGGTGATGACCACACTCCACCGGGTAATGGGGCCCGCCTGGCCGCGCCTCGCTAATTACTTCAAAACTAATACTTTTATCGCTTACCATACGTACTTACGTACCTTGTTTTGTGGACATTTGTTTACGAAGTTGACAAGCTATGTGTACTCTTGTGGGTGGAACGTGTGTCGTAGACCAGTAGTGTGTTACAGAGTATCTGTGAACAAGTTGATAATAACAAGATCGAGCTATATTACAAAACCATTAATTAAAAAAAAATGTGATTCACATAATAGCACTCAAGTTATTGTATCGAACGAACGAAAGTCAGACAGATCTTTAATTTTGTGGCACGTAAGCATCCATTTTTGGTTGAAACTCGTAATTAGGTAACATAAGTAAATGCAGATCATATTGTACCCGTTACGTAATATTTATGAACATATTGTGTGTCTGTGTGTTCATTGTAATTATAGAAAAGTTATCAGATTAAAAGGCCATCTTACATTAAATACAATCTCTGAAATGACGCAGTCTAGGTACATACATCAGATAATTAATAATATTGATTTTGGACAAGTCGTTTCCGAATTATCTTGTCATCTTAGTAGATAAAGCAATGCGATTATTAGGTAGGTAATAATATCTATAGGTGGGCACTGACGACTTGATAGTGACAAATAGCCACTGTTCTGATGTGTATTTATATCAGAACAGTGCCTGAAAAATAACATAAGAATACATAAATAATAAAACGAAGAATAATACCATCTAATACCGTACCCAAAACTTTTCCTTCTAACTTTAGTAAGTAACATCATCTGGCAAACTCGATTTTATGTCGCGAAACTCGTCAAAGTTAAGTAAAATAAAGTATTCCCTTCAGAGTCTAAACAAGTTACAGTTTTCTCTTGAAAATACTGAAATCAAAAGGCATCGACTTAAAAAAGTGCCCACCAACTCTTCTGAAATAATCCCAAAGTTTATTGACAGTCTTTTTAGATGATATTTCATTGTTATCGAATCAGACGCACGGGAACTTTGTTAGGTAGGTACCACAGAACAGATAAAGAGGTTAGAAAGGAAATAGTTCCTGATTTGTATTAGAACGCGTGTCGCCGCTTGTCTCCCACTCTTTAACTCCACTACAAGCAAAGGTCCCTAACGTACGCGAATTACGCACACTAATAAATTACACACACTTAGATCGCGAGCTTGCTATTGATTGTCACACTAACGCAAACACTGTACTTGACGTGCACTCACACACACGAAAAGCAATTTATTTCTCATACATGTTACGGTGAACAAAAAGTCGATAATCGACATCGATAAAATTACTGTAATTCTTAAAATTTTTGTTATTTAAGTTTTGCAATTTTTTGCTATAATATCGGGAGAGGGACGGGGTTGGAATAGTGTGGACATTCTAAATACATAATAATAGGTCTTTACCTATGAAATTGCCGTTTTGTATGAAAAAAATTAAACAATTTTTTTTCATGTATTTTTATTTGTATTAATCGAAATAATCACCCATGCAATCAATGCATCTTTGCCAACGCAGTGGCAGTTTATTGATGCCCTTCTTAAAAAAATCAGCTGGACAGGAGGCAACAAATTCTTCAAACGCATTTTGTACTGCCTCTCGGGTATTGAATTTTTTTCCCGCCAAGAAGTTATCCAAATTCTGGAAAAAGTAGTAGTCTGTAGGCGCAAGGTCTGGTGAGTAGGGCGGATGACGGAGAGCTTCCAACCCCAGTTCTTGCAACTTGGAGACCGTCTGCTGTGCAGTATGAGGTCGCGCGTTGTCGTGCAGGAGCAGCGGAGATGAGCGATTGACCAATGCTGGTTGGAGATGTGCCAGCTTCTCCATCATTGAGTTCAGTTCTTCACAGTATACATCTGCAGTAATGCTCACCCCATTTGGTAAGAAGCTGTGATGAATCACACCGGCGCTAGACCACCAAACAGTGACCATCACTTTTCTAGGGGTGGGTTTTCGTTTAGGGCATTGTTTAGGTGCTGAACCAGGATCCAACCAACTTGCTGAGCGCTTGCGGTTATCAAAGAGAATCCATTTGTTGAAAATTGTGCTACATTTAGTAGGTATCCATTGTATTCTACCGGTTGCCTCAATCCACAATTTCCTTATCTGGATCTGTTGGAAACCTAATAATAAAATATATGTTTTCATTATAAACAGCTAACCTCAAATCAAATTTTAGACGAAAACCCCACTCAGAAACTATATTGATAACCACAATTAACAATAATTGGTGTTAATTAACAAAGGTATTTTAATTCCAATATTACTGATAATAATCAATTGAATACATTCGTAATATCGACAGTGTTTACAACTTGGTGCAACACTATCGATACGCATGGAATTTCGCGGAATTCAAGCATTGGCTCGGCACACGCGACTCTCGCAATGATCGCAATACATCGCGCGATCACTCGTGTAGTACAAGATGGTACCCATCCGTTGCAAGCAATGTATAATTTTGCATCTTTTTTTCGATTGTGTCGTTTTGTCTACAAACTACATAATACAATTGTAATAATTACAAATAACACTCGTATTATAAGGTTTCAGGACTTACCGGTGAAAAGAAATCCCTTCTCGGGCTACACTAGACATCTGGCTTCTTTTCCGACACGTTATGATAGCGCAAGACGGCATAATTATTATTTTTTCGCGGAGCTTCGTACGTTGTCACAATATGAGCGCGACTGTTGGCCGGTGACGCTAATTTCGGTCGACATATGAGCGTTCACAATATGAGCGGCGCGCGCGCCCCGCCCACAAGGCCCTTCTAACCTCTTTATCTGTTCTGTGGTAGGTACAATCTTTTGTGAGATGTGTAAGTAAGTACCTACGCTCTTTTGAATGTTCTATGAATAAAACATACGGGTTTAGATGTATTCGTTGAGAAACTGCGAAGAATTTACATGCGATAGAAAGTGCGCATGTACATAGAACGATCTTCGCTTGAGAAAATACCGAAGGTAAGGTTAAAATGTTTATCTTTTGCCCGGCGAGAGGCAGGGTAAGAAAATACGTGAGTGTAAGTACATATAAGTCTATGTGTACATTTCCACATTTTCCAATATGCTGAAAGAAATATAACGTACTCTTGGTACAAGTTATTACTTATTTAAAGGCATTTATATTTTTAGTTTCTTTAGATATTTTTCACATTACATGGTTAGAATTTGTAGAACAAACAGAAAATCGTACGAAATTCTCTAATAGTGGTAGGTATATTTATTTTATTTTAAAGAAGGCTTACAGACTAACAAAACAATGATGTAAAAAAGTTATATAAAAAAAAATGCTAATAACAAGCCTCCACATATAGTTAAGAAAATGTCAAGAAATAGTTAGTTAACTATCCATGAAAAATGACTGTGCCAAAATCCGTCTTAAAGTCGTCACACTCGTGCAGAACAAGTCAACATTAAGGTCCATAGGAAGCCTGTTGAAACTAACTGCACTTCTTATTGAGAAAACATTTCGCCTACCTATAATTAGTCATTGCGAAAGGTACATTTAATATTGGCCGCTGACGTAATCCCGTCAGATTTGTGCACAATGACAGATTAGCAACGAGTTCAGGACAGTCTATGTGGCCATTTGCGATACCCAACAGTAAACTCATGTCTCGAATATCAATGTGTATCAATGTTGTTACGGGTCGTCAGAATCCCAAAAGTCTGACAGTCTAACCAAGGAGTATCGTATTACACAGTCGGTGGGTTGTGGAGGTCAGATAGGCAGTCGCTGCATGTAAAATACTGGCACTCACCTGCATCCAGTTAGATTGGAAGCCGACTCCAACTTAGTTGAGAAAATGCTAAGTAATATTATGATAGATGATAGTCTATACATCTATACATACAAATAAATAAAATTGGAGTGTCTGTTTTTAATATTAAGATAACCACTTTTTACTAAGTGTATAGGGATGTATACACGGTACATATACCAAAACAACATTTTTTGCAATTTTTGTGTGTCTGTCTGTCTGTTTGTTTCGGCTAATCTTTGAAATGGCTGGACCGATTTTGACGGAACTTTCACTGGCAGATAGCTGATGTAACAAGGAGTAACTTAGGCTACTTTTATTTTAGAAAAAATAAATAATAGTTTAAAAAAAAAACAAAAAACACGCTGAATTTTGAGACGTATGTCAGCGTAGTTTTCAAAGACAGTTTTTATGAAAAACTTTTTGTTAAATACCACGCGGACGAAGTCGCGGGTAACAGCTATTACCTATAATATAACCTGAATGAACACATCTTACCGCGGTAGTACGTCCTCCTGCGTTAATTTCCGACATCCACGCGGGCGAAGCCGCGGGCAAAAGCTAGTGAAACATATAATTACAGATGGATTTACATAACACCACGCCTTCTTTCCCCGAAGAGTTGTCCCTATGGTTTTACTCGCGTATTTATTATTTGGTTTGCCCGACTAGTTTCGAATTCGAACAAAATTCTTAGGCTTGAGCTCGTCACGCGGCCCAGGTAGAAATATTACTAACTAGCTTCTGCCCACGGTTCTTTTCACGTGGAAATCGTGAAATACCACAAAAAATCCCACTCCCAATCCCAATCTCCACCATAGAATAATGCCCTAGATTGATGAAGAGAGTGGTGTGATGACTGGTACCTAGGACCTATCTAATTATTTTCGAACTTTTAGTACATTATTCAGTTCATAATTATCTTTCTTTTCAATATAAACGTGTGACTTAAAAAAAAAATGGCCAAGTGCGAGTCGGACTCGCGCACCGAGGGTTCCGTACAAACCTGCAGGTATTCACGGTTTATGCATAAGAAAAAAAAACAAAAAAACAATAATATTTAGGGTCCCCCATACATAGAACTGAAACTCAAAATTTTTTTTTTCATCAAACCCATACGTGTGGGGTGTCTATGGATAGGTCTTCAAAAATGATATTGCGGTTTTTAATATCATTTTTTTCTAAACTGTTTAGTTTGCGCGAGAGACACTTCGAAAGTGGTAAAATGTGTCCCCCCCCCCCGTAACTTCTAAAATAAGGGAATGATAAAACTAAAAAAAATATATGATGTACATTACCATGTAAACTTCCACCGATAATTGGTTTGAACGATATCTGGCAAGTAGTTTTTTTTTAATACGTCATAAATCGTAAACCGCAATTTACCTTTCATTCAATCGTCTCAAATATTAAAAAAAATAAACATTTAAATTCATAAACATAAATCTTATGCATAAACCGTGAATACCTGCAGGTTTGTACGGAACCCTCGGTGCGCGAGTCCGACTCGCACTTGGCCAGTTTTTTTTTTCTATTTTTGTGCGAAAATCTTAATGCAGTTCACAGAATACATCTACTTACCAAGTTTCAACAGCATAGCTCTGATAGTTTCGGAAAAAAATGGCTGTGACATACTCGGACAGACAGACAGACATGACGAATCTATAAGGGTTCCGTTTTTTGCCATTTGGCATCGGAATCCTAAAAAGTACTGCTACTACTTTAAAACAGTAATAGAGTACTGCATTCTACTAGTTAAGCCCTTTCATAGGATACCCGTATTGAGACGGTTTAAACAAAATATATAATCCGCCAGTTTTCGACGGCGCCCATATTGTCTTTGAATTTGGACATGGCGCAAAGTATTGTGCTAGTCAGGCCCTTTCATTTGATACCAATATTGGCGGATTACTAAAAAAATTTATTCCGCCATTTCGTCATATTGTCTTCCAGACCGTATTTCCGCCATAGCGGTCACAGACAGAGACTACCCTTCGCCGCGGGAGATATTATAGAGCACAACTATGTGCGCAGACACAGTGCACTCTCTCTTCCCTCACTCTCATAATCCGATGGGCAGCAATCCAATAGAACCGGGGAGAGATCAGGCGTAGGACCAATGGCTTAATGCGTTTTCCGAACCACAAGGTATTACACCAGTCCTCGCGCATATGTGGGAGTGGCGCGAGGAGGCGAAACGCCGGGGTGAAACTCCGCTGCCGCGACAAATCGCGGCACGGTGGGCAGAGCTCCGGTGTGATCACATGGCGACATGGCGGGTACGATTGTTGCAACCCAGCGATGGGCACGCCACAATTGCGCCGGTAAGTCCCCTCTTTGAGGAGTCGATAGAGTGGTGCCGCGGCGTCCTCTCCTTCCGCGTAACGCAGGTCCTCGCCGGGCATGAGTGCTTTAAGGGGTTCCTATTCAGGATAAAGCGGGAGGAAACGCCCGGGTGTTCCAATTGCGAGGATCGTCTGGAGAACACGGTGGAGCATACGTTGGAGGTGTGCCCTGCTAGGGCGGAGCACCGCCGTGTCCTTGTGGAGGTAACCGGCGGCGGCGACCTCTCGCGTCCGGCCCTGGTGCGAGCCATGTACGGGGCGGGAAGCCGTCACCTCCTTCTGCGAAGCAGTAATGCTCGCGAAGGAGGAGGCGGGGCGCGTACCGAGTGGCAGTCTCTGCGCCCTCACGTCCCTAGCCGCCGCAGGAGGAGACGCCCCGGGCGTCGGGAGTCGATCGCGGACTCCCGGCCACCATAGGCGCAGGCTTGCGGGCGGTGAGCAATGAGTAGCTCGCCGCCCGGTAGGGACCAGGCCCATGTCGACGGCGCGTAGTGTTCCACGCGCGCCTCAAAAAGATGTCAGCAGTACTGATTGGGTCTGCTAGGCCCAATGCCTGCCAGGGTAGCAAGATCAGTTCGAAAGATGTACTGTGGCATATGGGCAACTGAAGGAACATAGGTGGGTTTTAGTCAGTAAAAGTCTGACACGCCCTTCCGCTCCACCCAGAGCGGGAGAAGACATTTGATGATATCCCACCCATAAAAAAAAGGGTGTATCACACCCCCAACTTACAAACTTCGCTTGATACTGAATATATGAAATTTGATTGTCATCGGAATCAAAGTTGTGTACCAAATTTCAGATCAATCTAACAACAAGAAGGGGGTTAAATTTCAATGACTGAATTTGACTTCAGAAACATAAAACGGGGCAAGCTATAAATCACAGGCTCCTAAAGCCGTTTTCTTGTAGTGACTACGGTTAAGGTTATGTACTTGTCCTTATTGCCTCATCTCAAAAATCATTATGTAAATGTTATGATTGACTGCTTAACACCATTAATGTATAGCCTGAAATAAATCATTTAGAAGGTGAAATCTGCGGCTATCTGCTATATAGCCTTTTGGCTCATCTTTTTACAATTTGCGGTAAACGATAGAAGAATAGGAACGAACAATTGGCAATATTGCTCAATAGTAAATAGGATGAAAATTAGTCTATAACCTACAGACTTAGGTATATACCAGATTCATAGGTGAATATCTACTATGTAAAATTAACAAAATCGACCCGGTACCATTTGCGTGATGCTAGAACATACATTCTTGCAGCCTAAAAATCATTTCAGTCCGTTTTATGAAAGCTTAAAAAAAAAAATCTACAAAGCATGTTGACGTTGGGTTCTATTTAAAATAATAATAATTTCCCTGACTGTACGAATTTGGATAGTAATACATACTTACATACATACATAAACTACCGAACGCCACCTGCTATGATCCTTACATACTCCATTTGCCTCGTCTAAGTTCATACATCAGGTCATACACAGGTCCGCTAGGACCGATGCCTGCCAGGGTCGCGAGATTTGTTCGAAAGAGTTACCGTAGCCTTGGCACAGGCAACTGAAGGAACGCGGGTGGGTTTTAGTCAGTCAAAGTCTGACACGCCCTCCCGCTTCGCCCAGAGCGGAGACGTCATTTGATAATTTCCCATCCATAAAAAAGTCATCATCAAGTCGAGACGACCTCGACGCGTACTCCAGGGGTTGGATCGAGGTGGCCAGGGAAAAGGATACTTGGAGGGATTTGGGGGAGGCCTTTGCTCAGCAGTGGGACAGTGTAGGCTAATATAAAAAAATATATATAAAAAAAGTCATACACACACGCCGTATACCAATACTACGCACCTAACACTTCTGAAGAACATCACCCATAAGTTCACTATATGTTCTCCTAGGGCGTCCCCTTCCGACGTATCCAGTCACATTTGCCTTGTCACCTTTTGTTAGCCGCCCTTCATTCATCCTCTCAACATGACCAAAACATTTAAGCATAGGTACTCTTTTAAATTTTTGTCACCACATCTTTAAACCGCACCGTTGTCTTTAGTAAAACATTTAGGTACTAATACACACCAACCTTAGTCACACTTTAATACGTATACAGGCATCTCAGTAGATGCGACTAGGAATTTCAATATAGGCACAAAATGCCTCACACGCAGTGAACTGTATGCCTTCCAGCCACGGGTAATGGACCTTATACGAAACAAAAATAAGGGCTATAATACGTGAGCACAATATAGCGTGTTTACCCGCGTTGTGAGTCCAATATATAATATAATAGCGGCGACTTGCGTGAGTCCCATGCTATAAAATAGAACTTCGGTACTCCGACTCACTGGTACAGGCATTTGCAAAAAAAACATATTTTGTAGATTTAGGTGTACCTACCTATTGTAAAAGGTTGTGAATACAAGGTGTTATTAAAATAAGTGAATAACTCGGAAGGGGTCACATACTCATCATTATAAAACACATGTATTAAGGGACTAACCATGAATTGGCGGAAAAACAATCTGTTGGTACCCTATATTTGAGGGTTGCGGGTGCTCAGAGTGGGAACTCTGTCCGCTCACCTAATGATCTCAGGGAGGTTGGCATGCAGTGGTCACGTGCTGCTTTGCACTGTTGCACAGTCAGATACGTTCTAGGGGGAAAAGGTGCCCTTAATTTTGTTGAGATAAACAGAAATGAATAGATTTTTGTGCGAATTCCGAGTTTATCCCGATCCCAATTGTCACATATATTTTCCTGTAGTTAACTTTCCTATGCTTCCTGGGTACAAATTAAAGCACAAACAGAATCCCAATAACAGTCTACCCGATCTGGGAAACGAACTCACACTCAAGAATCGCGCTTTGCGACACCTGAATCACAGCGGCAATAATCCATACTAATAATATTATAAATGGGAAAGTGTGTGTGTCTGTTTGTACGTCTTTCACGACAAAACGCGGAGCGACGAATTGACGTGATTTTTTAAGTGGAGATAGTTGAAGGGATGGAGAGTGACACAGGCTACTTTTTTTTCTTCTTTTTTAGGTGGCTGGGGTGAACTTAGAAAAGCCGTGCTTTTCCCATGGACAATTGTATGTAACATGTTCGCGTGTGTCCAATGCCCAGAAACTTTACATTCTATGCCCAAATGGAAAGATATATAATATCGTCTACAGTAGCGTATTAAAATAACATTCTGTCCCGAGTTCTCTTCTGTGTTCTAAATCAGGAAAGGGGGTTCGTGTTACCCCGAATCCGCGGGCAAAAGCTAGTAATATTATAACGCAAACATCATTAAAACCTCTCCCGCTACAATCCGCTCGACCAATAAATCTGATTCTGATTCTAGAAAGACCTAGAAGACGTGCCAAAAACATGCGACGCGCACATCGCGCACCCTTGTCTTGACAGGAGTCGTCTGACGTCCGTCAATTTGGCGCCGCATCAAATAGGTACCTATAGTATTTTATAAAAACTTGTATGTTCGTCCCGAAACCTATTGTTTTTATATGCATTACATTATTGTAAATAAACCATTTACAGAATCTGTGTGTTATGTTAAAGTACTTTAACTTTCTTATTAATAGATAATGGTGGGTACCTTGATAACTATTTTAAAACCCATAGGTATTTTGATAAAAATGCTCCAGCAAGATCTTGATGTGTTAGGGCGTAAATTTGATTGACACACACATTAGACTTAATAGACCTAGACACGTTCGAGACTCGAATAGTTGACAAAAATATCGATTTATCATCACCAGCAAAATTTCAGTCCTTTCAAAATATGTAAGTTATTAAAAAAAAAAAAACCTACTGATATAATGATAGTGTGTCATCGTAAATTATAATCTACAGTAGGAACTTAAGTTAAATAAAAATAAGATCTATTCTATTAAAACTCAATACCCTCATTGAAAAAAGTAATTCAGTCTGCTCGACAACAGATGGCGCTAAATACATGGTTTTCTTTCTGATAAAATTCAGTGCATACTGCACACTTTTGTTATTTAGACAACCACAAAATAATATTTCATATACTGGATTAACGTATAATTAAACTGAATTCCCCGTTAGTCAAAAACTGTAATAAAAATTATGTCAAACCAACTTTTTTAGTTGCCAAAAATAGAGTGGGACCCTGCAATCATTTTTAGTAAATCTCCTGTTTTATAATCGATTTTCATAGTTTGTGTGTGTATGTCCCGTCAATAAACTGAAGATTTCTTTACTGATAGTTGATATTTTTAAATTACACGATGGACAAAAAATATGTTTACGGGTCATTAAAAGTGAGTAACAATAACAGTTGTTTGTGACTGAACCCACTTGTGGCACATAACTTGTAGAAATGTAGAAAGACTGCCCAGAATGTCAAGAATGATGATGACCACTGTAGTCTGAATTGTTCTTAGAGCATAGGTTAAATGCTCTAAGGAATTGTTACATAGGTATGTAACAAATCAGTTTACATAGTATCCTATTATATGTTAAATATCATATGGTATTATGTTATTAATTGTCTCCAGGCGAAAATGCCTTCGATAGCTCAAGTCATTTATGAGCAGTTGATTGATAATATTATGTTTTAAAATGGAAAGCTTTACTACCTAACTAGTTAGATTCGTAATTATAATCATTATCACTCAAATCTGATATCATGCATGAGTCAGTTGGCATATTTTGAGTCTTAGGTTATGTTAATAGGTTTGTAGTTATCAGCAAGCATCCATATTGCGTCAGTAATGCGACGCGGCATGTACAGTGATGAGTGCGTGTGGTTCGTATGATGGGCGGTGCGACGTGGCGGGAAGCCTGCGCCCGTGCGACAGCCGTCACCCCACGTTATCTCGTTAGCACGGCCGGTGTCTGCGGGCGGCCACTGCGGCGCGCCCTCGCCTCGACCGCGAACTAGGGCATCGGGGTGGCTGGGAGCAGCCGAGAAAGCCGCCGCGCGCCGCAGCCCGAAGCGTGAGACGCCGCCGTCGGCCGCCACTCGCCGCTCGCCACTCGCTCCGCGGCCACTGCTAGCACCCGCAGTGACGCATTGCAGGTGCGCGACGGCCAATCGGCGCGCGCCGAACGCCAGTCCACGCCGCCGCACCAGCCCGATATAAAACCCACTATCCTTTGCGGATCAAATTTAATCCCGTGTCGTGCGTCCCGAGACATGGACTTGGACGTTCGAGTGATAAACTTTTAAAACGAAACGATTGTAGCGTAGTGTTAAAAACTATTCCGAGCGTCGGAAAACGGATATGAAAATACGGTGAATCGAATAGTCGATTCGGAACGATTCGTGACCGAGCACGAAGCGAATCGCGGTCGCGAGTTTCCCGGCGCTGCCGCTCGCGCGAGTGAGGGCGGCAGTATCGTTTCAACCGTCGATCCGTGCGGTCGCTTTTGCGGCGTAGTCTGTGATTTTTTTAGTGTAGCTCCTGATAATCCAAGTTAATCTACAATGGTGAGTGATATTTCTGCTGAACGGTGGCTGGAGTGCATTCAGGGGATCATCCTGAATTGGTTCCGGGCTGTATTTCTGGGATGTGGTGTATCGGTGTTTATAGTGATGACGGGCCTCCATTATATTATTGTGATGGCCGTTTTTTACCGCAATGCGGATTGGCGACGAAGCCAATGTCTTGATCAGGATGCAAGACCAATGATCACAAATACATAGGAAGGATCGCGAGTGCTACGGGATTTCCATAATTTATAAAACGACCGTTAGAAAGGCTCGAGAAACATCCGTCGCCATAGTTTAGTAGGAGGTGCCGGCTAAATGACGTTAGTTTTGATTGAAGCTGGCCGTTTATGACGCTCTAATATGGCGTTTGGGATTTAGTACAAAGAAAGCAAGTGGTTTAGTGCGTTGTTTCGATGTTGGGAGGCCTAGTCGCGCCCTGTTGACGGTGGATCGATCGGCCGGGCGCAACTGTCAAACGCCCGTTGACTCATCGCTAGGCGCGCTTCTATATTTTTCATACGCAATTCGCTAAACGGGTCGCGTTTCTGCGCTGGTCTGGGAGGCTGCGGTGTTAAACAATAGTAACATTGTGTGGCGACACGTAGTGTAGCCGTGTGTGCGCCGGCCGCTCGCCTCTCAGATAGTTCGTGCATCGCATTGTATCGCTATGGTATGTAAATATCGTTGCATCTGGCACAGCTGACTCAAATCCTTTCTGTGTTCGTGGTCGACTTTCTATATTTCGGTTATATCGAGAAGCATTCCCGATCGAGGCAAACAACTTGTGTTAATAAGAACAAGATTCTTATTTGTAGGCCTGTCGGTTCTAGGAAGAATGTCTTTAGCTGATAAATTTCCTCTGTCAGGTCCTGTTCTGGCTGACATAATATATTCAATTATGCAAAGGAAATGATAATGAAATAAATGATTTTATTAAAAACACAATTTTGAATGCAGTTGGTAATTTAATGACTTGCCTCCCTTTGATATACAGTGAATTTAGTTTGATAAGAACCAATTGATTGTAAATAAGTTTTAAGATTGGAAAGGGAAGTATTTTAAAGAGAAGGACACAGCGGAATCTGTTTGAAATATAAATGTAAGCTCAAAAAGTTAAACAAGTTTAGTTTGGACATTTTAAACCAGTTATGTAGAGGTTCCTCTTCTTTTTTTTACCTTGATAATATTTGGCATAATTTATAATGTGTATTTAACTTATTTTCTAGCCAGTTGATAGAATATCTTGATGAATTAGTTTCTGTTTATTGATGCTTCAATGATTCAAGTTAATATTAAATGCAGTGTTGGCTTCTTGTGTTTCCAAGGGACAATTATTCTAAACACGACCTTGGTAGAAAAACTAGTCAGTGATATTTTTTCCAGAGAACAATGGTGGTACCTACATAATAGGCTAGGTAGCTGATAAGAGATAGCTTTATTTTTAGCAGTGATTACACTACCCACATCACTGGGCGTATCAGCAGGAAAACCAGTGCCTATTATGAATACTACAAAATATATTTTAATGATTACCTTTTAAATATTGAGGAAAAATGTATGGCATGACATAATTTGTGCCTATTTCCTTATTGCCTTCCACTATGAGGAATGTGGTTATATACTAGTGCCATTGTTTAAAGTTTCAACTTATTTGTTTTAATCAAGATAGTAAAAATAAAATAATTGGAACTTGTATTGTTTCAATAAGGGCGGAGTCCATGTTCGACAAGTTTGAACTCAAAACTTTTCTGACGGACAAGGTGGTATTTAAATGATTATGTAGCCTCTTTTTTGTTATATATCTAAAAGGTTAAACAGTGGCTATTGACTGGTTTATGTAAAGGTTTTAGCTGGTTGACTTGTAACAGAATAAATTAAATTGAATTTGGTACATAGGTTGGTCATTTTTTTTTTTTTTTTGTTGTATGGGTACCTACGTTTATTGTTACATTTGTGTAATTGCTTACTGATTCCACAACCACAGGACATCTACTGAATGCACTTGCACGCCTACTGTACTTATAAGTAAATAATTACTTAATTGATTGATTACACTTAAGGCTTTATTGATTTTGTGATGAGTTTGTTGCCTTGGCATACCTATTTTGTCGGCATATCCACTTCTCAAAAAACAATCGTATTCCTAAAGTGGTTGTTATGTTATCACAATAACATAATATTTATTGATAAAAAGTGGCAATGCAGTATTTTGTATCTGTGGCGTAAAAGACCGCAGTGTGACGCGGCGAGGCCGGTCCGGTAATTACACATAATCTCTGGTGTAATCTTATCGCAGCCGATAACCGCCCGCGTTCGTCTACCGTCTCTTCGTATCTGACACTCATTAACAATGGTCGTCAACCAAACAGTACGTTTTTATTTATTTATTTAAAAAAAGAAAAATAATAGAAAAAGACGTATTTTTCGTATTAACTAAATTTAAAAAAGCTTAAGTTAATTAACTAAAATGTGTTCTAAAATCTTCAAAATAAGGTAGGTTTTGTAACGATCGTGTTTGTTGGTTTCAGGCGGATCAACTGACAGAAGAACAGATCGCCGAGTTCAAGGAGGCGTTCTCACTGTTCGACAAAGACGGAGATGGCACCATCACCACCAAAGAGTTGGGAACCGTGATGAGATCCTTAGGACAGAACCCCACAGAAGCCGAGCTTCAAGACATGATCAACGAAGTTGACGCAGACGGTGAGTCCACGCCCTTATCTTTACGTATCCTAATCGCGACAATTCTTCGCATTCCTTGTTGGCCAGTACGTTTTCCGTCGCAGTAGTTACATATTTTTGTCAAAACCATAAATGGTCTATGAAAAATGCAGTTTCTAGTTAAAAGAAAAATACGTGACTTAAGTTAGCAGAGAAAGGATGATTTTTGTATCCGTTTACCTTAATTGAAACGTAAAAAATACCTACTTATTACGATAAGATTAGATAGATAACTGAAAAAAAGAGACTTAAAACCGAATTACAAAATGATCGTGGAGGAAATTACTTAATGTATGGAAAAAAATACATAATTGCTGATGACAAGATTAAATATCGATAACAGTCCAAAAGTAATGAGATAAAAAAAAAACAAGGCGATTAGATTCTAATATTTATTTCAGTGGTATCGGTAAATTACAACTGCAGCAGCGGTCTTAGCGATTTGATGTTCTGGATTCGATTTCTAAACCGCACTCCTCGTATACATGAAGATAGCTTTAGGTACCTACTCGATCGATGACTACAGCAGACCATCCATTCCCATATTAAGGAAAAATACGTACATATCGAACATTAATCATACATAACCTATTCGGTAACTTCTTTACGACCTTTTGTTAGAACAACACCGGAATGATGTCGTCGTTTCGCTTTAAACCATGTTTTGTTTTTCTTTACCAAGTAGATATCGGACTCACTCGTATCCCTATCTGTCACGTCCAAAATAACGTGTTTTCAACTTGATACGCTAATTAGGTATTTGGAATAACACCTGTTTATCGCTAAAAGCCGTTTGAAACTGTTATTCCTATTAGTATTATCCTCATGTGAGATCATGTGAATAAATTAAATCTAAGCATCGGAAATCTGTAATAGCTCTGAATTCTGGTAATGGAAGTGATACATTTCCCCCAAATAGGTAGTTCTTGATTTAGTTCGTCAATTTAGGAGTAGAGTGGAGTGGACGTAACTATACCCAACACGAAAATATGGTGTCGGTATTAAACCAAAAACCTGTTACTAAAAAGCCACAAATGATACTCGGTTTTCCCGTCATAGCAACGATACAAGCAAAAAGTGTGATACAATTAATTCGCTATCAATTCAATGTAGGCACGTACTTAAATTAAGGTCATCGATACCTATTGTGATTCATTACAAATGTAATAAATTTCATATCGCACTTGTAATCGATATTATTATCGTCTAAACTAAGGTATTATAGTGTCGATAAGAGCCATGCTTGAATATCTATGATTAAAGTCCTTTGGAATGTGCTATGTGCCTTACTGTCTTAAACGGCGTTCATATCGTTAATTGACTGAGTAAATGTAAGGGCTCACGCCTGATCTGTTTATGAAAACAGTATTTATGGTTGTAGAGCCAGTAAATGTTAATGTTTAGTAAATGTTTTTACTCGCTGCCACGATAAGTTCCAGTGGCGAGTTGTGGTTTGATAACACATCGGTTGTTGATATTGGCACTTGACTTTGGGCCACGATATTGAGAAAGGTTTAGCGTAAACACAGCCGAAAGCGTGGAATCTCGTTTTCCTATATAAGTCCTGGTCAAAGCTCTACCTTTTCAACATAACATGAAATTGAACATGTCCCATAACATTTTTGCCTGTATCGATCCATTTAGTTAGACTCTCTGTGTCTGCTCTACTTCAAAGATAATGAGCTCCTTCTGCAGAACCCAAAGAAAAAGCTTCCGCGCAATTTAAATGTTTACATTTCAGTAAGTATATTAGTTATAAGTTAATCCGTACTGCGTGCGCGCCATAAAAACATTATCTCCACGTACTTACGTAGGCTACGTTTAAACAGCACTTTATCAGTGTCCATGTGTGTAGCACTGTTTAGCACACAAGTACACAACGCTGAACAAACACGTGATGTGTGTTTAATTGTGTGTCGCCAAAATATTGTACAATTACAGCGCTGTAAATGTTGATTGAGAATGTCCTTTACTTTTAACTTCCTGTCTACTTCAATGTATGTGTATCTTTTCAAATAAAGGTTTACTGGAAGAGTTTTATACCTTATGACATTACAAAAATTCGTCTTCTCAGCTTCTGTTATCTTGAAAGTATTAAATCAAAGATTCCTTCTTAATTGGTTCAAAGTACTTCAAATGACACCCATGGGCCACCTTGGATCGTTATAGAATGATGAAGTCAAGCGCAGTGGCGCTTGGCACACGAAGGGAATGTAATCCGATGTTGTCTATAGATGCTGTGTGAGATGTTGCCAATCCCTCTGTATGATATAATCTCCATTGGTCGTCTTGCGACACAAATCACACGAAAGGGTGTGGCCTAATCTGAGAAAACACCATCAGCCCGGGTTTTTCCACAACGAGGTCGGCTTTTTGTCTGAGCAGATACGGTTCATTTACATCTGAGGTACTGTAAGCAAATTACCAGAGGATACCGATATCAGACCTTAGAGCGGTTCTCCAGTTGCCAAGCAACGATTCTCAAGGGTAATCAATACCCGAGGCTTTCAAAAAGCTCTACATTACGAACGCCAGTCGAGGGTACGATCAGAATGCAAAATTCTAAAGAAAAGGTCTCGCTGCGGGGAAACGTGGCAGAGAACATTAATTCGGAATTTTACGGAAAGGCACTCCCGGCGAACCCTATATTACTTAAAAATAAATGATCAATCATACACATGAGTAAGACAGGGATAATGCCGTCAGCATCAGCAGTTGTAACCAGAAATGTTTACATTTCAATATGAGACAACGCCTGAACAAACGTACCTGATCAAACTAGCATGCGAATCATGTGAGTTTACACAAAGTATTTGAATTGAGCCGAAAAATACGCTATCTAACATACACAATATAATGATAACGGTCGGAACATTGTCTTTAGAACGAGGAGTAACGCACGCAGTTTCAAATAATGTTTGCAATAAATTCTAACGAAAAGTAAATAAAAATGGTTAGTGGAATAACGTATTCGCGTGACGTTCGACGTGTTCCCAGGGAAGTCAGAAGTATTGTGAGAAATTGAGTATGCACTCTTTTGTGAATGTAGGCTACCATTCATCTCAACGATTTCTTAGCCTATTGTCAGGGTTCCATCGCACAAAAGAATTGACATAACCCTCATTAGTATGCAATACGACTTCCTTTATGGTTTGAGCAGGTACCCCATATAGAATCCTATTCGGGACCCTACTTTGCATGGGAAAGACTAACGAATTTCCGTGGGAAAACCTAAAAAAATTGGGAGTAAGTAACCAAACAAACGTGTTTACTGGCCATTAAACAATAAATCTGGCTCATTGCTGCGAGCTAACTAAAATAGAAATAACTCCATAAATGTTCGTCACTGTAATCTGAACTACAATTTAAAAGGCATTAGTCGTAAACCTCTTTAGTGGGTGCCTTAATTTGGCTGGCGGAGTACAATGCGATGACGTCATCAGCTCAGGCAATTGGAAACGGAGTCACGGTTACATTACAGACTAGAAATTGACTTTTGTTGTGAAAGTTTCACTGCGCAAATTCACATGCAGCGGAACGATGAGTTTTATAACTGTAATCAACTGTTATTTGAACCCACACATTCATCTTTGGTGTGGTTTTTGCGAGTAGAACGTCAAAATGTATTTATCGAGGTTATAAAAAAAACTGTTCAGTCACCTGACAAGTTTACAGAATGAAACGGCTAAGAATAAAAAAGTAACCAGACAAACAATAGCATGAGATGTTTACGGAATTGACTCACTGACCTCGAAGGTTTCGATCGAATGACCTGGAATATCAAAAAAATGGGCGGCACCCTATTTCCAGCAACACACGTCACTTGGTCATTGTTTGTGTGTTTACAAGCTCAGTGCACATCGGCCGGCCCTGAGATTCCCTTATCAAGCCTATGTCGTCAATATTGATAAATATTAATGGTGCGGCGATTGACCGTCCCATCTCTAGAATATGAAAACAATAACAGATCATCATTTTCAACTCATTGAACACTTTGATTTACCTCAAAACATTCGTACCTCCGTTTCTAAATATATAATTTTATGTGTGATTGGATTTAAACATTTAAACTCGTAAAAAAATTTAATGCCGCCACGTAATAACAATTTGGCGCTTCAAGAAGATCAACCTCAACATCCTCTTATCAGATTTTATACAAATTATTCATGTTACATAATAATATAGTTGGCCAAAGACGGACTGGTCGAACCTGTTTACAACTGCGTCGTGCTGAGGCTATGGCACAGTTAACATGACAAAAGGGCGAGATGCGAACACTAATTAACACTACAATTGCCATCTCTTTACACTTGTCACACAATACCTCGTTTGCAACAAGACTGGTAATTGTTCAGTGTATCTATTCACACAGAGTGTGACGTTGAAGAACTAGGGATAGAGGTCTGTAGGCATTCATAAGCAATGTTACTCGCTTGACATTGAACTAATAAAATGTAACCAATTTAGATGTACATTACCAAGATTTATATGTATACAAAAATGATGATTTATATGTCTGGGCCCACCAAAATAAATTGGATGAAAAATAGAAAATTCAACCCTTGTTTCATGCACGTATTCTTTCATCGTTATTTTATATTATCTTGTCTCACCCTTGTTTCTGTCAGAGGTAGAGCCATCGTCTGCACGACATGGCTTGATGTTAATAAGGTACAACGGAACCGAATCGCTCAAATATCGATTAGTAAGTCGACGTCGCGCTTTTCGGTATCAAAAGAATTGTACTGATATCTAAATAATAAAATAAAGTAGTGATTTCCAATGAATAATTTAAATGATAGACGTGTTTAATACACTTGTATATAATATAGTGGTCGGCTCAATTTGAATCCGATAGTAAAATATCATACATACACGTAGGCATCATAATTTTATAGCTGTTGATTGTTATCATTTTCAACAAATATGATATAATATTTATTATCGAGGAAATTATGCTATTTTTCAAGGAAACTGATAGCCACTTACCTACCACGATAAACTTAACGACTTATCCACAATCAAGACGATTTAGTATGAAATACATTTTTGTGCGTTTTTGTATAGTGCACTGGGTCCCGAAGTTCATCAGATCGGACAACATGCGCCTGAACAGCTTGTGGTAAAAGCGTGATGCGACGAATAGAAAAAGATTTTTCACACAAACAAGTCACGTCCACCAATTACTTGGCAGGTTAATAAAGATCGCAACACTAATGATAGAACATTCTTTAACGTGTGCAGGCACTATGGCCATACTTATATCATCAACAATACAAAGGACCCACACATGCGCCCGAATGACGTAGACGGTGGCCATATTAAGTTTCCAGCCCAGCAATACAATACGGTACATCCGGGAGACCAGCAAATTAATTCGCCGCTAACAAACGGAAGCCCGATAAACGTGGCGTGTGTTCCTGCGATATAAAAGCATTATTCATCAAACATACAAATTGGAACGAGCCATTGATGCTCCGAACATGAGGCAACTGGACAAATAAGAGTTATTTTGTGGCGTTCAGTCGCCCAAACAGTTAGCCAGAGCCTGAACATCCGACTATCGGCTGGCTAAGTAAACACAAACGTTAATAGAGCTTATGCTGCTGGATGTATAAAATAGTTGCAATTGGTGCCAAAAGACGCTAGTATTTGCATAGGAACTTCGCTGTTATAACAAAGTTAGCTTCTCAGTAGGTACATCAAATCGTTCTGTAGTAACACCCCTCACCGATCTTGTAAGCACATGTCGCGAGGACTCGTATAAATTGGCCCAGTTAATTATATAAGTCGTACATTTAGTTTCGTGTTTTTCGCTCTCAAATGAAGCGTAAATTAAATAACTGTGTGAAAAATGTGCCATTACATCGTCTTGTATAATATTACAATTTCATTCACTAGTCGCTAGTCTGAAAATAAAGATGGAAGAGCTTGGTATCGAAGTATCCAAAATTAAAACAATTTCGTGTCGATAAACAGTTTTCGCTGATTTAGCTTGCGCAATACCATAAACTAGGCCTGTTCCAACAAGCCTGTAATTTAGCTAGAATAAAGCCGGCTGGCAATAAATTCGAGTAGCCGAGATATCACCTACGCTGTAGAACGATTCTAGTTTCACCTCACCGCAGCGAGAACAACTCCGCTTGTAATCTACACGATAAAATATGATCCGTAATGCTAGCTAGAGATAAAGGAAAGATTTCGACCGAAGAATATCAGGAACTCTGTTTTTCTTTAAAATTTACATTTTAGTTTACCTAATGCTTTCCTAGAATAGCGGTGACGAACGACCGAGACATAAATGACATTAAACCATAGTCTTGAAACACGTCTCGAAAATATTGAAATGAAACAGGAAATTACATTGTGATGAGCAACATGAATTACTTATTGTCGATAGCTCTAAGTTTCTGTTTAAGTAGCCCCATTTCATTTAAATCAATAAATATTATTTTGGGCAAGCTTCCATCCGTAATGAACGTCGTCTGCCCGTTCTGCAATAATTATTTTGATGTCTCGCCGTACTATTGGTGATTGTTTACAACACCACCGCATTTGTTCTTGGCAAATCGATTGGCGTACTACCACTGTATTCCGGGCACACGCCGCTGTGGGGACACCTTTCTGCTTACATATAGATCAAACCATTCGTATTTTTAGACCAGGGCTGTCCAAGCTACATACCTTCGCGGGCTAATTAAATTTACTACAAAAGCTGGAGGGCCGCAGAAACAGATAATTTCAGTTTTCGAGTAATAAAAATACAGGGTAAGCATTTCTTTATACGTTTATTGGTACTTAATTAATTAATTTATCTAATAATAGTAACATATACTTAATTAATTAATTTATCCAATAACAGTAACCGTTGTCTGGACAGCCCTGTTTTAGACCATTTGACCAGCACGATAATGAGACCACAAAAACTTCGTCACCGTACATTCGTTTCATTCTCCTGCCCGTATCCCAATTTATTTGGGGTCGGCGCAGCATGTCTTCGTCACCGTACATTTGTGTAATTTATCTGCGGATTGGGAAATATCGCAAAGACCTTGCACTTGACCGCTTTTATGCAATAATCAATTGGAACTGTAGATTCAATTATTTACGTCTGATAGAAGTGTATGAAGACCAATGTCAAGTGGATAATTTTCATTGGTTACATGACGCGTATCGCGCTATTCATCATGATGCGCGGATGCGTTGTCTTCCGGAAAGCAAAATACTGCGTCGGCGCAGCGCTGCCGTGCCAATCCAAAAGACTGTAACAGCTTGACAACCGCTCGTGACACTTTATTTTATTAAGGGAATAAACAACTAGCGATAAGAATTCCTCGTATTGGCGGTAAATATTGTGTAAATTCGCAGTCGGCTTTTAAGTTTTCTTTTCTACTCGCATTCACATGTGGGCGCCAGCGTGAGTGTTTGTGACGATATCCACAAGACACCGCGACGCCCAACGATTTTCAAAGACCTGTCTTAGGAATATTGAAAGGATCGTTTTATTGAATTTCTAGTGCAGTCTCCAGCACGTCGTGTGGACGAGTGCACCAGAAATGAATGCAAAATTATACCCACAGTTTGGCAGCCAAATTTCGTGTACTGTCCATCATTTAATCGATAGTAAGACGACGTTACTAGCACACGTTGCCGGATGAATATTTATAGTTCGCACACGAAAAGACAGCAAATCGGAGTAACAGTTCTCTAGTTGGCATGAGGTTTGCTGGTGATGTCACGGACGTCGCGATAAGGAGTCGTTCACTCGTCAGACAGAGATAGCCGCCGCCGAGCGCTTCCACAGCGCCACGCGCGCTATTTGTGGAACAATGCTAGCGAGCATCAAACTCGAATCTAACCGACGTCGACGATTCATCGACAGCTGACCACAGCTTGTGTTGCATACGCGGCTCATCTACGCACTTATTACAATCTGCGGAAGAACTCTTAATTAGCGCCCATGCGGTGATAATTTGCTGCCAACAAACAGATTGTCCTCTAAAAAATGACATTGCAGACGATAGTCCATCTGAATAGAAATGAGCACAGACCTCGTGTTTTATGTTAATTCATCTCAATTTCTCTAAGTCTATTCTTATCTCTCTATGGGTAATCCAGTCACAAAACGCCATCAGGTTTTAAGGATTCCATTCCTACTGGCTGGCTTAATTATGAAATTGTGTGGTCTGAGGGTGTTGGGTAGTCAGCTGGGAGAGGCGGGGCTGCGATCAATAGCCACACGTGTCGGGGGTAATTGGGCGACGAGCTTCACGGCCCGCCCGGTCGCTGAAACGTCGGAAAATATCCCGTCGTCCGTCGGTAATCCCCCGTATTTGCGCTCAATGTTTGGATTATCGTCGTCCGTGTTTGCAATCTGGATTTTCCACGTTACGACGTCGGTTCTCGTACCAACCAATAACGTTCAGTAAACTGATTGTGTCCTCTTGTTATGCAAAGACTATAAAAATGCTAATTTATAATATAATCGTAGGTGGGCTCGACCCCACAGAGTTGTAGTCCATTGCCCATTATCATGGAGGCGAACGACCAATTAGCTCGATTGTATTGTGTCCATACGAAGTGTCTCGCTTCGATTGACCCGATACCTCGGCCATTACACTTTTGATTCTATTGACTATCTGTCGCATAATCGATTACTATTACAACCATTCGATTCATGTCGAGTTCCCTAGAAAGCTGTGTCATGAGAACTGATTCATTATTTATAACCGCGGTCGTCAGCTCGTTAGCGACCGGTTCGCTTTCAATCAAACCGACTCGCGTGTCGCCATCGTGCCCTATGTTTATTGGCAATCACTGCCTATTTGCGAGTAACTTGACAATGACATCTGTACTCGTCGCCGGCCACTCGGCCCCATCTTTGATCTATGGCTTGTAAAAGATAAAAGACTGCTCACAGCGCATGCGCCTGTTTACCCATCTGATCCGAATTCACAATAAAAATAGGTTAGGGGCCGGTCAAGCAACTCTGCCATCGATTGTACTGCGAACGGCCGCTGTGAATATTTTACATCGTATCTCGTCACACAGAACACTTTCTCGTTTTACGGACCGGCCGAGTTTTTAAACACGAAACGTGATGTTGTGAAAACTGCTCACGTATGTACATCGCAGTTAAGGGTAAAACAAATGCTGATTAAGTTTCGGATATAACGTGATTCAATCTTGTGTGTGGGCTATCTACTAGTTATTACTACAATATTGTTTCTTATCAGCCCTGACATTGACATCAGAAGAGGACGTCAGACATTAATGACCCATTGTCCCCATTTAAAATAGTCTCATATTATATACATAGTTATTCCGCTTCAATATTATGTTTGATCAAAACTAATGATGGTAAAATAATTGGCGTTTTGTTATGCTAGCATTTAGCAATGATGTCATCATCAACGAACATAATATTTGCGGAAGGCTACTCAAATAAAACGAAAGCCCGGTACAAGATACTTAATCTTTTTAAAAGGTCTTATCTTTTCCTCGACAAAGCACAAGAAGTTAAACCAGTATTTTCAGAACTTAATGATCAGATCTTGGACACCGCCTCGAACTGCTCCATACACAAGAACTCGTAAATGAAATAAAGAATTCTTACATTCTAACCACAGCACGATACGGTACTGCCACATTATTTGCCAGATAAATAATTATGACGAAATGATTAAAAATCGAGCATACCTACTTGTATGTGCAAAAGCCAAAGCTAATGGGAGAAATGAAATTGATGAGGCAATGTATCAGCAGTTGCCTTTCTCGGCCCATTATTATGAATTTCGCGTCTCCGCTCCACCGTTTATTTCTTCTTCCCAGGCGTATCCACACAGGATCATTTGTTTTGCTCGTGTCTTTGCGGTTCACTTTATTTTCAACATGCCAATTAGCACCGTACTGTTATTATTTAGCTTGTTTCCTCGTTTTATCTAACACGTTCCTCTGTTTTGTAACACGTCAGAGGTTTAAAGTGGACGTTTCGTGCTAACGGCGCGGCGGCGCGTGAATGTTCTGTCCCGCAGAAATTCTCGCCCAGCTTCTGGTTTGTGTCGGGTAATTGCAACTGTGATATAAATCAGCCAAGATGGCGGATAACTGATGAACGCACAAATTCCGGCGGCGTGTTAAGTTGTTTTGGTGACATAGTCGTAGACACGTGGGCATTTGGCAATATTTCCATGCAGTGGAGACTGCATGGAAATATTGATGTTCTAGATGTAAACACTAGTTTTACTTACAAGTTATTCGCTCTGAATAAGCTTTGCTTGTTGTTCATTGAAGTTATCACAAAACCTTGGCGCGAACAATGGCAGTCCCATAGTTAATTCAACAGTCACAACTATTTAAATTGTGGGAATGTTATTATTTTATACCAATGTCCACACATCGCATCGTGCAACTAATCACATTTAATGTGCGGGATGCTGTCCATCAATTCGGTGAAGTCATATTGAAAGTATTTAGGAGGCAGTGTTACATGATAAACCACAGCGGTATTGAATAGACTGGTAAGTCGCGACCGCAACCTACCGACTCAATAGCTTGACGGAAGTTATAAGTAGCTGCATTCAAATGTGGCATTTTTAACCAGTCGGTGGGGCTTTGGATTCGGATACTTTATATATCCGAAAGCAACTGCTTTCAAACGATTGGCTATTTATCAAACCTCTAAAATCTTACTGATGTCTATTGTGACACCGGTTTAGAGTCATACATATCTAGAACCAAGAAAGTTTCATTTACATAAAAAAAACCGTTTGTGTTATTGTAACGTACGTCGTGAAATAGTACGAGGTTTAGTCATTGGTCGCGCGCCAAGCCACGTATCGATCAAGACACCTCACTATTACACCAGGAATACCTCCCCCGTACATTGTCTACATCATTGACCCACTGTCGTCCTGATTGCACACTCGCTGCCCTTTCTGATTCTGAATCACAGGCCGATTTAACTCTTTGGAGCTCAACTAGACAAACTGTAACCCAGCAGATGTTCAGAGACCAGTTTATTTTGAGGAATAGTCTTGGAGCAATAAAACGCCCAGACATATTACAGCAATTCAATCGTTTACAGTTATGAACAGCTACAAAAGAACTGTAAAAGACTGCACTTTGAAAACATACTTTGAACCATCTCTATACAAAGTAAAGGATAAACAGTGTTGACATCCCGTGTACCCACTCAAACTTGTCTGGAATCGCTGTGAAATTGCAAATGAATTTGCATATTCTGCTGGCTGCATGCCAGCGTGTTTGTCGCGATTTACTCGCGTGGTCGAGCGTGTGCGTCGGGCCGGAGCATCGCCCTAACTTACCTCTCGTTTACCTTGTTTATTATAATAGAGAAAACGGTTACAGTCATGTTGCGAAGGGTTCGTGACTAAATGGCTGATGCAAAACACTATTAGATGTTAGTTCAGCAGTTGTATCTTGTACGAGGGATCTTATACATTTACGCCACGCACACAACATCCTAAAGTAGGCGAACCATCGGTTTCCGTTACCATGCTAATACTTCTATATGCTTTTAACCCCTTACCTCCTAGAGCCCTTTTTGGCTATTCTAGACTTCTCCCAAAGTTAACGGAGGGACCAGAAAGACAAAAACATCGTCATTTAGGAGTGATCCATAACGTGAGTGACTCATTAATAACTTCAAAGCTTAGAGGTTATCAAGTTGCTCACGCAGATGCGTCACTGCGTGTGCTTCTGTTCTCAAGACTGCATGCCTGCGCTGTTCCTCATAAATACCTCGTCATAACGCGAACAGTAACCCGTGCATGACTACATGAGCCATCCGCCATTACTCCGCAGTCGTAGTAATTTCTTCCGCATGTTTCTCTAGCCAATTCTATTGTTACACTGAAATCTGCAATCGTTTACATACCATCGAGCTACATTTCTTGACATTTACATTTTGTGTTCCGTATGATTGCTCTGACAAAGTCTCATTGCTTCAGTTGTTCAAGTTTATCTAAAAATGAGCCTACGTAGATAGCGTATCGTATAAGGAATGTGTCTGCGGCTCGCTAATCGAGTGTTCAATGCTGACGCCATGTTGAGTCAGGCGTCCTTGCCGGCTCGTTTGTAAGGCTTCTCAGCCGTCGCTCACATTAGTTACGCCTAATTTTACCCGACGTTGAACTAAAGTTTGAATTATTGAGCTTTGTCATTGTTTCATTTACTACCACGCACAAACCTAGCAACATAATGCTTGTTCGTTTCAGTGATCTTTCAATTTAACTACTTTCATGACGCCACCGAACATGTAACTACTGTTTGTTCTTTAATCCAGTTCACAGAATATCACGAAGCATTTTGCTATTGTGATTCTCATTAAACAGGCGACAACTGGATTTAAAGATAATACTCTAGATCTAGAACATTTCGTGTTGTCTGGATTATCAAATAAAGCCGAATTACTCACTGGATTAGTCACTTGAATTAATTAGAATCTGCAGTCACATTAATGTGGTGGTTATAAAATTGAGATTCAATTCTCCCAGTGGTTGGTTGATATAAGACAATAGGCCGGTTGAGTTCATCAGCGGATATAGCCGTGATAATATAGTGAACGAGGAGTGGCGTGGGCGCGATGTGTTTATGGACTATGCACGCCAATCTAAAACGGCTTAATCGAACTTTCCCCGAAACAACTGATGTTTTTAGATTGTTGGTCCGGCTGCACCGCGCTTTACCGCCGTAAGACCACACCAAACCAATCTATTAAGACCGAGATAACGTTGACAGCACGTAACAGACTTGTTTGATGTTGACCAGAATAATTATGAAACTGCAGACAGTAACTACAGCATTGATTAATGCGCGCAGATGGATCAGAAATATAGAATAAACACATAAATTAAAATGCGCGGAAATCATACGGGCCCTAAAAACGAATTTAAACATATTTAGGCAAGTAAATACTCATTGATCCCATTAAAAAACCTCATTACACGTGTTTGGCCAAGTCCAAATATTTGTATAAAGTACGACATATTGAAATAACAAACATAGATCATAGCGTCATATGTATATTGCAACTCATTTCCATCCGTAAAATTTCTGATTTTGTCGAATTCAAACGTCTGGGAAAGCATGCCAAGTGAGCGTGTTCCAAGGGTGGATATTGATCGTGTTCCGTCGTGTCGCAGTGCCAGCCGGGGCGACCACAGCGCGCTGCCCGCCCTCGAGGACTTGAACATGTGCGGCTAGTAACATAACATTCACCAACAATGTATCCAGACATTTAAGAGACCGTTGATTCGTTTCTAAATTAGACCTTGAACATAAGAACTCTAATTTGGACGCTCCGCTAATATCTCGGTTTCTTTTATCTGTATGAATAGTAACTTTGTTTGACAACTTCTGTCCATTACCAAACATTGCTCACAAGCAATAAATAATGGAACATTTCGGCAATAACGATACTTATCCTGAATCACAATTTAGTGGAAAAATCTTGCCTTTCCTTATCACATGAAATCAGCTCATGAATTAATCATTTCGCTTTACACGATGATGTGATGTCTGGCATCATAGAACGTGAGTGAGACAAGGTTATAAGTTGAGATGATAAAATACCATGTTAGTACATAGGGTGGGTGCTGTTAGCTCGGCAGGTTGACTCACAGTTTTACGAGTCGTTTGTTAATTGCTATGCGCGGCACAGAAGACGGAACTGCGCAGTTGGGTATATTGATGTGAACTATGTGTTAACGTTTGAAGTATTTCCTTAGTGTTATGATTAATTTTCAACGTGACAATTTATTTTACTATAATTTCACGAGTTTTCTATACATTCTTTAAGGGATAAATCGTATCCTACAACATTCCATAGTCGTGGCGTGAGCTGACATTTAAATGCCAAAGGATCCGGTTTTTCTTCCGAACACAGAAACATGCCAGTTAAACTCGTCTGTCTTGTCCATTGTTACCACAGTGTGGTTAAAAACAACTAGTCACCTCTCCAATCTTGACAGACGTAGGAATCTCTTTACCATCTACACACGAGTTCCACACAGAATCACATGGTCATGACCATGTCAATTCAGATGGCAAGTAGGTAATGGTGACCATTTCAATGATATAAGGTCGCTAATGCCTATTGCGACACCTACAAACAGCTAGATTATCTAAGATTTAAGAGCATAAGGAATAACAAACAGATTATCTAAAAAGTTATTGTACTACTAAAGCAAACACGAGCGTGACAGATTTACAGCCGACAATTAACGGGAGTGGTCCAGGTGCGCCTTAGCGGATCAACCACAGAGTAGAGAGTTACAGAAGATACGTACAATGCGGAGACAGATTTAACTCTGAATGCAAATTGAAATGACGAATATCACAAAAACGAAGAGTCGTACTTTCGACTATTACTACGATAGCGTCAACAGAAGAACTGGAAAAGGTACCTACAAGGTCTAATCTTAAGTAGCATCCTGAATTACCAATCAGTGTTTTGTGTTTAGCTGACAAGCTAAATTTATCATAGTAGCGGCTTTTAGAAAGCCTAAGTAAAGGCAGTAGTGCCTTCCATGTCTGTAATCCTTAAGACGCTATTCAAATGCGCCTTCTGTTCTTTTAGTAGCGTTTGTTTTGTAGCGAGTATGCGGCGTGCATTCTCCGAAGCTAACCGTTTCGCTCGCACTTCTATTATTAGTCGGCGAACCACCTCGGAAAGGTTAAACCCAGAATTAGACGGGCCAAACTTAACCCGAACTTATTTTTGCAACGCCTCGGGCCGGCTGTTCGAGCGCGGAAGGAACTGATTGCATCTAGATCTAGATTCGTTTAGAATTCAGGAACTTCGTGTCGTTGGTTCGTGTGTAGTATCGCTCTGATTGGATTTAGTTTGGTGTTACAATTTGAACTCAAGTATTTTTGCTATTGCATTTTGGGGGACAGATAAAGCATAGTTGGTATTATTGATAGGTAAAAGGATTCGTGACTTAATAAATTTAATTAGCAACCAGTTCGGGATATCATTCTTGTGAATTAACAATAATGATCATGACGACCGGTTTTATAGTTTACTAGCTTCTGCCCGCGACTTCGTCCGCATTAAATTTCTTGTTTCCCCGACCCTTCCCGTCGCGTCGAATCGCTTACCCGTGCGATTTACCCCGTTTTTGCAACAATTTTCATTACTGCTCCTCTCCTCTTAGTTGTAGCGTGATGTTATATAGCCTATAGCCTTCCTCGATAAATAGGCTACCCAACACAAAAAGAATTTAACAATTCGGACCAGTAGTTCCTGAGATTAGCGCGTTCAAAACAAACTCTTCAGCTTTATAATATTAGTACAGATTTAATGAAAATATAAATACCACAGTCCGTATGAATTAGAATTTTAATGATCGTTCTGCAAATCCCTAATTCAACTATAAATTATCCAACTTTACGTATTCCCGTCCGTGTGTTGATAACGTCGATCAAAACCGAGCGTTTGTTTCGTGTCTCGATCCAACCACACCACGTGTGAAACGGCAATAATTACTTTTTGCTATAACATACTATTTTTATTAGGTTTACCATAGTAATAACAGTTTGAAGTATAAATAAAGTTCGATTCACACGTCCGTGAGATACTGACGGAATACTTTAAACAAAACATAATGGTCAAACAATGTAGCGTTGCACCTATAGCTACACGTTTGATGGCTGAATAATGAATAACAACATGATAATAAGTCTTCGTAAGTAGCTGTAAATAATAGCTACTGTAATTAAAAAGCAGGAAAATGTTCCATTACCAACGACAATTAAAATAGTATTTATTGTTAAATACTTCATGAAAACCTACGTAATGTCACGTGGCTTCGGACCCATTTAATCTTAAAACTGGCCGATATAAAGACAAAAATATTTACGTTGTTTACAGCGTTGAAGTCAAAACATTTTCTTGAAGTAATAGCAGACAAAAATGTGCGGCGTGCGTGCCCGATTCTATTGATTCATAGCGAATTTCAGCTGAGCTACTCGAAATACTATGACTGCCCGGAATACACAAACATAAAATCACGCGGCGTGTTCGATTTAGTTAAGTATCAGTTAGTCAATCCCACGCTTGTAATAAAGGCAAAAGTTGTAATAAGCACTGATGTTACCTACTTTCCAGAGAAGCAAAGAGAAGAAAGTAGTAGAGACTTGCACGAAATATCAAACTTCGTAAAACCGAAAAATTATGGCGTGTGGTCGTTAAATAAGCTGAAATAATTTATTTAGCAATGGAAATCACGTGGACTGCTCGTTACATTTGTCTCTCATAGCCATTGATCGTAATGCCAATTTTGACATCGAAAATATTTATTAATGTTTAATTATTTTTATCTCACTAATTTAATGAGTACGTAGAATAATTGGAACTTAGTACCTCCTTATTGAAACAGCTGTTATAAACGTACCTGTGAATTAGAGAATCGATGCTCAACTTCTACGACTCTATCCAGGAATGATTACGGATTAATTATATTACCAGGTTGTTCCGGACTTATTCGCTTGTTGTAAAATAATCTCATTCATTAATAATGTTTTTAAATACATGACGTATCACAAGCACATCATGGCTTGTACCGCGAGGTCAGACAATACACAGATCCAGTCAGATGATAAATCTATGTGTTTATAAGTCGCTGTGTTCGTGGAAACGCCAACACTTGCCGTCAAGCAAAACAAACAAGCCTCGTCGCTAACGCTGATGCCTGTTCGCATACTTCTCGCGTCTTCGCGCATTAACGACTAATAACAATTATACTGTTCATTATGTACTTTTATACATCGTAAATCTCTTCAGCGGCCCCTTGATCTTCATCTGATCGAAAATTTCCATTGATTGTTTAATCTTAATCTATTTATTCGTAGGGCACACCTGTGCTTCAAACGATTCCTTGTTTGTTTTAGAGATAAAATACACATTCTTGGCTACTTTTTCTTATCCAAGTCGATAATGTACTCGTTTTATGGTTTTTAGTGTTCAAACGGTTTCTTTTACAACAAAATTAAAATAGCCAACAGATTTCAGTTGATCTTATAGACATGAGTCCATATTTTCAATACGAGACAGCAACCACGTGAATTTATTCTGGTTCGCATCTAAAACTTGACTAACTACTAAAGTCATAACGAACCACGAATATTGGATATACTAACCTTGTTCGGGTTTGGAAACTCTTGGAATATGAGACTTATTTTAGCCAGACACTAAAGCGTGGTAAGATACCACAGAAACATTTCGTCCCTATGCTTTTCATGCCTAATTTCAACCCTAATGTGAAACCGAACATCAAAACTAACCACACCCCCCATTTCTAATTCCAGGCAACGGCACGATAGATTTCCCCGAATTCCTGACGATGATGGCCCGTAAAATGAAGGACACCGACAGTGAGGAGGAAATCCGCGAAGCGTTCCGCGTCTTCGACAAGGACGGCAACGGTTTCATATCCGCGGCCGAGCTTCGCCACGTCATGACCAACCTAGGCGAGAAGCTCACCGACGAGGAAGTCGATGAGATGATCCGCGAGGCCGACATCGATGGCGACGGACAAGTCAATTACGAGGGTCAGTACAACCGCACCACAAGCTTTGGCCGCACACAATATCGCCGCACCAACACGACGCTCCAGAAACAAGGGTGGATTGTGATGTTATGTGATATTACAGTTCCAAACGATCTAAACTTGGCTTGTTCCTTGAGTGTCAATGTGGATCTTATCACTCGATTCACGTTTAGTTTTTATAACGTTGTAACCGCAAATAATTTGCAGTCGCTATGGCGCATGACAGATCCACAAAAAAAGTACCGTCTACATTAATGTTACACACTCATGTGATTATTACTACCCTCTTGTGTGATAGTACCCAGTATTATAATATAACGATATTCAGACAAGACTCCAGCATGTAGTATATAGTACGTGTTCACACTAACAGTTGGGTTTGCTTGTTTCCAAAAGGTCTACTTTATTTATAAACTGACTCACAATAATGTTATCTCCCTATAAAATGATATTCACACCGAAATCCTGTATATTTTTGAGTCTTGATTTACGCACCAATACTATCTTGCGTAACGTTGACTATTGATTGAATCCCTGCAATGTACATCATACTGTAGTAGTAAGCTAACTGGACGGTCACGTGATCTGCAGTCACAAGATTGTGGATCTCTGACGTTCTGGTATAGATTAGTTTAATTTTGAATCTGTTTAAACACCTCAAGAGTGGTATTTGGATCACTAGTTAGATAGTATCGCTTGTTGAATAAGCTTGCTGTCCCGTTGTGCATGGATTCAGTGTAACGAGTATGGGAAGATTGAGGGACAGTCGGCAGCGTCGCGTCGTGTCCGACAGACCTCGCCCCGGGGCTGGTCGTAGTGCTCGTCACTGAAAGGCTCGGAGAGCGCGCGGAGAGCATGCTGTGTGCCAACCTGCCGGTGCGCGCTCTCGGTGCGTTTCGCCGCGTCCCCTGTATGTGCAGTTTGTATTCCATCATCCGACCGAGCGTTCTCTCTCTTACAGACTTCCATGCATTCGCCAAAATCATTTTCGATCGCGGCGACGGCAGCCGTTAGCGCACGGCCCGCTGCCACACTTGTGATATTAGTACCGTAACTAACCATAAGAAAAGACTCTACGATAAAGCTGTGATCTCGAAACGATTTCCCTTAGTAGTGTGTAGTGCTCGATACAATGCAATGAGCCCAACGGCCTCCGTCGAGTGCGGTACGATAATAGGTATATCCCAGTGTTAATCTGAATGGTTTGCTGCTCGTTATTAACTGTTCCTTCCCTTGGATATGTTAGCTGCTCCCGCCACTCCTGAGCTGTCCCGCCCTCCCCCCTACCCTCTCACTCTCTTGTTGGGATCTCACACTTGACTATCGATTGTGTCTATTTATTCACTATTGGCATGGCGGATCGTCTGCAATTTTGTTCTTACCTTTTACTCGAAGGCGACAGAATTACACGCGTCCGCCTCACAGGGACATGTTGAATATTGTTTTCCTGTTGATTGGTGCATGTGTCTAATAACTGTATAGAACTCTTCCTATAGAAATACCACCTGGTGATCCGCCCCATTGTTCCGAGGAAGCGAAAGCTTGCACCTCCGCTTGTCGCGTGCCGTGTGTCCGGTGCTTTGCTCTCTCGACCACACTTGCTTGAGCCAGGAACACACCCCACACACACAGCACACTGTGCCATACAAACGAGCAGCAAACGTTGACGCGCCGATAGCGATCGATATTATATCGACACATGTACATTGTACATGATTGTATTAGGCTTCGCACAACACATCGGGATATGTTCGCAGCACTGGTATCTAATCGAGTGCTTCCGCCCATCATTTATTATTACTTTATCATCAATATAATATATTTTTGTGGATATATCCAGAGGGTGGTATTTCACATGATCCCCTTGTAGTGGCATGATGCGGTAAAATATGGTTTATTTATGTTGTTCGTTGCCCCATCAAGTACATGCCTCGCTTTGTATATTTTCATAGTTACCCACAGAGGCATATGTTTGGTGTTGACTCGATTTACTTACTATGTTAATACATCTAGTGGTTATCTGTCTAATAGCGGTTACATCTTTAGTGCATCTCTATCTCTGTCGGTTACTTTCGTTGTGTTAATGATGTTTGTGTTAACATTTTATCTTAGACATGTTATGCAAGGGTTTATGTGAAACTTTTCTTGTAAACCTCTTCACTGCTGCCCTGGCACGCTCACTAATGCTGTGTTGTGTTTCTTTTCAGAATTCGTCACCATGATGACGTCGAAGTGAGCCGCCGGCTAGTGTGTGTGTAAAAAGCAGAGAATTTAAATATACATTTTGTTTCATGACACACAATATTACCATCGTATTGGACCTGCATTTCTCTAGTGTTTGCGATAAATTAAATATTGTCATCGTTTCAGTTTAATGATGTACTTGTAACGTATGGGCGCAGACGACGAACAGAAGGCGGCCGCGTCGCCCGCTGTCCGTCGCCTCCGCCTTCTCTTTTTATTTAGATTTTAAAGTATTCCGTTAATTTTACTATGTAAGAAAATTTTTAACTGTAGCGGTACAAAGGGAAAACGAATAGGTGTGCGTCGCAATGTGATGGTATAAGTCTCGGGTTCGTGTCGGCTCATAATTTATATTTGTGTATATTTCGGGCGCCCGCCGTCCTGTATGTGTGCGTGCGTGCCTCTGTTTGCGTCGCGCCCTAGTGTATGCGGTGCTAGCGTCCCGCACCTTTCCGATACATTTTAATGTAAATTTTTTTCAAGTATGAGATATTTATAAAGTACGTGAGGAATAAAAATTTAAAAAAATCCCAAAAAAATATAGTGTACCCGGCGGGCGGTCCCGGCCGCCCGCTCCACTCCGTGTACATTATGATCGTAATAAATGTTTAAATTTAACTAACTCAGTAAACGAATAAATTAGATTTATTGGTACTGCATTAATTGTATCTGTAAATGACTTGATAAATATTATATTTCTATTGTTGGTGAAACTAATTCTATCGAAATGGAAAGTAATCCGCTCTGTTATTCTCTTACCACATTTGATTCATTCTGTTATTAAATTTTACAAAAGACATACTGAAAATAAATGTTTCTTCATTTTTAGGTCAATAAGCATCGGTGTTTCATTTCGCTCCCGTTGATTTGATAACGCGTTTCTTTTTGCTAGCCATTGTATGACGTCACACTTCCTAATTTTCTGTTGATTGTGTACACTAGTGAGATCACACTGATTGTTTGTGTGTTCGGAGGACGCCCACACGCTGGTTGTGGAACAGTCGATTATCTTAATGTATGTTTCGTGTGTAACTTATATCGATAAAGATCTCATTGACATGGAATTTTGTATATTTGAAGAAATATTCCTTTAAATTAAGTTGAACAAATATATTACATTTAACCAAATAATACCAATGTGTCTCAAGAAATATATATTTTACGCAATTGGAAATACACAACACGACGGTCTAATTCACATAACAATTTATCAAAATATGATTTCACCGTCACAATTCCAAATCCAACACATACTTTATACACAACAATATTTAAAAAATATCCTCCTTTTTGCTTCGCCGGAGTCGGATAGTAAAATTACTTATCCACATCATTGATGTTAGTTAAAATAATCACAGACGAACAGAAACTACGGGTTAAAATTTAACCGCATTTGTGCTTCGTAAGCGCGCAAGTCTGCGGTTTAGGTGCACAAGTCGGCGTTGTAGGCACACATTTCTGCGGTAAAGCCCCACAACTCTGTGGCAGAACCGGTGCACAAGGTTGGTTATCCTGTGGCGAACACGGTCTACAAGGTTGGTTACCTTGTGGCGGAGACGGTGCACAAGGTTGGCTATCCTGTGGCGAACACGGTGCACAAGGTTGGTTACCTGGTGGCGGAGACGGTGCACAAGGTTGGCTATCCTGTGGCGAACACGGTGTACAAGGTTGATAACCTTGTGGCGGAGACGGTGCACAAGGTTGGTTACCTTGTGGTGGAGACGGTGTACAAGGTTGGTTACCTGGTGGCGGAGACGGTGCACAAGGTTGGCTATCCTGGGGCGGACACGGTGTACAAGGTTGATTACCTTGTGGCGGAGACGGTGCACAAGGTTGGTCCCCTTGTGGCGGACACGGTGCACAAGGTTGGTTACCGTGTGGTGGAGACGGTGCACAAGGTTGGGTACCTTGTGGCGGAGACGGTGCGCAAGGTTGGCTATCCTGTGGCGAACACGGTGAACAAGGTTGGCTACCGTATGGCGGAGACGGTGCACAAGGTTGGTTACCTTGTGGCGGAGACGGTGCAGAAGGTTGGTTACCTTGTGGCGGACACGGTGCACAAGGTTGGTTACCTTGAGGCGGACACGGTGCACAAGATTGATTAACCGGTGGCGAATACGGTGAACAAGGTTCGCTATCCTGTGAAGAACACGGTGAGCAAGGTTGGCTACCGTATGGCGGAGACGGTGCATAAGGTTGGTTACCCGGTGGCGAATACTGTGAACAAGGTTGGCTACCATATGGCGGAGACGGTGCACAAGGTTGGTTACCCGGTGGCGGAGACGGTGCACAAGGTTGGTTACCCGATGGCGAATACTGTGAACAAGGTTGGCTACCATATGGCGGAGACGGTACACAAGGTTGGTTACCCGGTGGCGAATACGGTGAACAAGGTTGGCTACCGTGTGGCGGAGACGGTGCGCAAGGTTGGTTATCCTGTGGCGTACACGGTGAGCAAGGTTGGCTACCGTATGGCGGAGACGGTGCACAAGATTGGTTACCCGGTGGCGAACACGGTGAGCAAGGTTGACTACCGTATGGCGGTGACGGTGCACAAGGTTGGTTACCCGGTGGCGAATACGGTGAACAAGGTTGGCTACCGTATGGCGGAGACGGTGCGCAAGGTTGGCCACCCTGTGGCGGAGACGGCGCACAAGGTTGGTTACTCTGTGGCGGAGACGGTGCGCAAGGTTGGTTACCCGGTGGCGGAGATGGTGCACAAGGTTGGTTACTCTGTGGCGGACACGGTGCACAAGGTTGGTTACTCTGTGGCGGACACGGTGCACAAGGTTGGTTACTCTGTGGCGGAGACGTTGTACAAGGTTGGTTACTCTGTGGCGGACACGGTGCATAAGGTTGGTTACTCTGTGGCGGAGACGGTGCACAAGGTTGGTTACTCTGTGGCGGAGACGGTGCACAAGGTTGGTTACTCTGTGGCGGAGACGGTGCACAAGGTTGGTTACTCTGTGGTGGACACGGTGCACAAGGTTGGTTACTCTGTGGCGGAGACGGTGTACAAGGTTGGTTACTCTGTGGCGGACACGGTGCATAAGGTTGATTACTCTGTGGCGGAGACGGTGCACAAGGTTGGTTACTCTGTGGCGGACACGGTGAACAAGGTTGGTTACTCTGTGGCGGAGACGGTGCACAAGGTCGGTTACTCTGTGGCGGAGACGGTGCACAAGGTTGGTTACTCTGTGGCGAAGACGGACAAGTCTGTGGTGAAGGCTGTTTAGCTATGCTGTTTATTGCTATCTGTTGGATCAGAACAGCGAGTGTCCGGGTGGGTCGGCCCGTCATGCGGCACGTGTCCAGGTAGGTCGGAGCGCCCGAGTGTGCCACCTTGCCCACACCAGTAATGTCCATGTGCACCCAGTCGCCGCAGACAAAATTCTAGAACATAAAAAATATGTTTAATTAAGCAACAAAGGGCCGAAAAACTTATTGAGTCATTCTTGTGAATCTTCATTTTTTACCTTAATAATAAAACCAGCGGTACCAGTATACGGTAATCATATTATAAATTATCTGGCATTTAATACTACTTTAAAACTACTCTTTGAGTTAATTGATATACATTCATTCAACATAAACCAGTCATCTACAGAGGGGTAATTCTGTATCACACTTACAGTAGTGGGATGGCTTTCATTATGACAGTTGCAACTATATGCATTGCGTTATTTATGTTGTTGAGCAGACACAAGGATCAATGGATTAGCAATATCCTTCAAAATGATTCAGATTCCGATTGTTAGGGAGCCATGCAATTATGCTGCATGATACTGACCTTCAGAAAAGCAGCTCCAAGACAAGGAGTCGCATGTCCACAACCCTTGTTCCTCAAATCGACAGAAGGGTCATCTGCAATATTAAAAACAATTAACAATATTTTTTTTATTAAAAAAAAAAAACTAGTTGTTATCTAATGTTTAAAATAAAAATAAATTTCTTTCTTGCCATAAAAACAGGTTACAGAAAAATGTGAGACCCTGGCTCCAGATCGAGGTTAAAGTAACTTTATTTCAGGAGCCAAAACTATGTGCATTTCCACCACGGGGCCAACTCTTAAAATTTGATGAAACTTTGTCAGGAATTAGTTGTAATTACACGCTTTATATTAGCTTCACTTGTATGTTTGTTTGTAACCGACTCCTTATAGCGCGATTTTGACCTACTTTAAACGACCAGATTTCATTTAAACTGTAGACTTGATCGAGGGCCGATGACAATACTATAATTTCATAAATTTGTGCCATTATCCTTGCCAGGGTTACCAGGACAGCAAAAAAACTGTCTTCGAAAACTACGCTGACATAGGTACGTCTCAAAATTCGAAACACCCTAAAAATGTGTACGTTACCCCAGCAAGAAAGTGTCTCCTAGAGTTATGTGAGTAGAACGTATAATTTGTGCCTTATTTGCTGTAAATGTGTGCCCCCTGTCGTTTTGGAAAAAAACGGAAAAAACTATTCTTGCTGGGGTAACGTTTTTCTAGCAGGAAAATTCTAAACGAATGATCGGAGAGAGAAAAATTATGCATGGCCATAGAGCATATTTGTGTGCCAAAATGTGCCCCCAAAAATAAAATCTGTGCCCCTTCAGGTTTTCGAGATATTGCATTTCCTGCTGGAGTAACGTTTTGATGAATCTTATATCTCTAAAACCATTGCATGTGCCCCTGTAGAATAAACATACACGAGTAGCTCTTAATGTGTGCCCCTTAGTGCCCCAATTAGATTTAAGAAAATATTTATAGTTTTCAAGTTATCGCGGTTTTATGAAAACCCAAAAAAACATCGCAGCACTTAAATGAGACAAGGTATAAGTTCGCTGAAAACTGAATTCGGTCCTTCTTGACGCTAATAATAACCATACAAAGTTTCAAAACTGCACATGCATGCGTTTTTGAATAATCTTGCTAAAAGTCAAAACGATGGTGTCATAACTTTGACGGCAAAATACAAGGAACCGGCTCAATCCCAGATGTGTAGGTGTAAACCAAAATCTTGTGCCTTTAGTCAAAAATATATGGTGAAAATATTCAGCTTGGAATGTTTCGCATTAAGTAAATATTAACAAAAAACCAAAATATGTAAGCAAAGGCTGGCTATCCGACCAAATATGAATGACTACTAAAAAGCGACGGATTCATACATATCGATGACCTTCTTTATTGGACGTATTATACCTAAGCTGTTGTCCGTACAGTCGAGTTCAAAAGTTTTGGGGCTAATTAAAATATTATAAATTAAATGCACCTTGTGACTATAATAAATGAAACAGCTTGTTGATGTGGAAATTATTATTTTTATTCCCTTAATTTTAATTCTTAAAGTAATTATTGCATCAAATCACAGATCAAATTTCCTACCTATAAATGTTAGAAATTATTTGCACGTTGTGTAGTCATTATTATTTAAATCACAGATCAGTTTTTCATCTAAGTCTAACATATAATTAGTAAATTCGCATCACAAAAAATCACAGATCAGTATTAAGTATAAGTATAGTAAACCACATAAAGATATAACTGTAAACATCGAATGTACACAAATTATCTGATGGTATTTGGCTATAAATAAATATATATTTATCCCATATACGTAACAACATTATCACCTGACTGTGGAATGACACTTATATGTCTAAAACGCCATCAAATCAAAATTATGTGACACTACATAATCAGCTTTAATATAATCGTTGGTTAATAATTATAAATCCCTCATAGGTACGTAATACGAAATACAAAATGGAAACACGTTGTTGCAACACAGATCATTGTGCGGTTGACTATAGGTATACACTAAATACAACTCTCAAAACTGTAGGTACCAAAATTTATTTGGTTAAGGTGGATGCTCCAACCAACCCGCGAAATACAAATTTTCTTACGTTTTTTGCAATTTGCAAGCCAGTGCTAGGTTGTATGATGTGAGCATTCATCTTTACCCTGTACAATTTTGTCTATTCTACTATGTAGACTATTACATGTGGCATAATATTATATTTCCCACGTCGTTGGATTTTACCATATAAGCATCATAACATTCAAATAAATTACTATTTTTTCTGTAGCAGTGAGCCCTGTAATGTCCAACACTTTTGGGTTTCGAAGCGAGTTCATATTCTATTACAGACAATTGTGTACTCCTTATTATTTACTTCAATGTTACGAGGCAGATCATCCAACTTGGCGCACACGTCATGAAGTTCATAAATGATAATATCTTTAACATTGTATCTGAATGATATATTTCCAGCGCAACAAATATGACACTCTGGAGTAAATTCTGTTCTTAAACATGATTCGCAAGCTTCTTGTAGGTGGTTGATACCTTTAGTATTTATTATATCCAAGTTCAACGGCAAATACTTGCAATTGTACAATTTGTTTTCATCTGCATGACTTGTGCACATACTATTAGAGCAAACTCTTTGTCTTATAGCAGAAACGAGTAAGCTACTTGTACATATTTCATCTAATATTTTGGTCGTATTACATGAACAGTCAACTACGTATTGGGTTTTTGATTGTTTAAAAAGTTGAAGGAGCAATTTCGCTCTCAGGTCATATAATTTTTTACCACAATTCTTGGCATTCGATAATTCTGTAATTAATGATAAGAAATCATGAAATTCTCCTTTCCGTGCATCTACAGAGTCTCTAAATTTTTGTCTATCTTTGTAAGCTATCGCAAACGTTTGTAAAACAGAATCGAAAGCACATGTGTTTGTTATTATGGTCCTGTTCTCAGCGGTTTTAGAAATTGCCACGTTGCCGTTTTGTAAAATATAAATTGGTTTGGGTTTTAAACTTCTGGGTGTGGATACGGCTAGCCCTCTCCAATTCTCAATTTTTATCGGGTTATCTTGAAAAACTGACTGTGCCTGAAAATCGTTATTTTCGCACTTCAAGGGGTTAGGTTTTGGCATTTTATTTTCTGTCCTTTGTGTTCGCACACTTTTTTGAGCTCGTTTGCTTGGATCTATTATGTGCAAAACGTCACTGGAACTAAGTTTTACAGCTCCATTTATAAAACCATGGTGCTGTACTAAAAACTCGTCTAATCTCACGCGTTGGTTTTTTGTATCAAAGTATATAGTTTTTAAATCTTTGAAATGGTTTTCAACATTTGAGCTTGATGCATAGTGTTTGGCATTTTTGAAATGTTTATTCATAACGCAACCCCACAGTGGATTTTTTTTTCAGAAGTCGTTTTAATGTACCTACTGTTCAATTCCGGTAAGAAATATTCATTTTTGTTATCTGATGATTCAACTAACTACAGATACAATTTTTCGGTTTGTATTAAGTCATCATAAAAGTTTATTAAAGGTAATGAAACATCTTTGTCATTTTCCTTGTGAGGTAGTTCGATTTTTGGTTGTATGTCATTTTCAGTATGAATATCATCTAAATTTTCGTGATTCGTGTGATTTACAATTTGGACCTTCAAAAGCTTTATTGCATTTGGGCTGTAAATCATTCAAGTCCGCACTCCTGAACTCATGGAGCGATAACGTGAATGTCTCTTAAAATTGTTTTAAGTTCTTCATTGCAACATACCTGCTGAATATCACTATCAGTGTGTGTTTTCTGTGTGTATTATTCAAAAGTAGACTCTATTCACACCTAGCTTATTTTTGTGATTTGCCCCCTTTAGGCGGGTGCACGGCATGGTCGCAAGGTACAAACTACTTATACGTAGGATTCGGATGCGAGTTGTGGGCATGCGAACGGTAATTCCGTTGGACCCGGATCCGGGTTCTTGGCACTAAAAGTGATATGTTTCAAGCAGCGAATGTAAAAGAACTTTACTTTTTCGGATGTTTTATCAAAACATGATTGTTTATAAATATTTTTAATAAAATGGGATTTGTCCATACGAACATAACAGAGAGGTATTGCTGCGGTATTTCCTTCAAGCACATCAAAACACTGTTTTAAATAATCATTGAATTCGATTTAAAAAAATACTTTAGTTATTGCTCCTAACAAGGCAGAACTGTCGTCACTAATTATTTCATCTGGCAAAACTTTCCGATTTGCCACGTATTTAACCATGTGGTTATCGTCTCCATTGTATGGGATTCGGAGGCCATGTAGCACATTGGTACACTGGTATCCAGAGTGTAGGAAACCACTGCATATAAAAATAAATGTTTAGGAGTGCGATATTTTAATAAATCATTAGAAGGTGGTGGCTCGATTGGCTGAAATAAGGAGCCAGTAGCATCAACAGAAAGTATTTTCGGTATATTTTTTAAAGTTTCATTGTAATATTGGTTTTGTTCATTCGTCCAAAAATATGTGAAGAAGGGAACAAGACTGATTTTACGGATAAAATTATCGTAAGGAATGCAGTGCGCCATAGCGTACAAAGATAGTATTGTATTTTTGTCAAACTGTAGCGCACTTCTGGCTTCATGACGCAATTTTCTTAAATTGGGTAATTTAGGGAAAGTTGTTGGCTTTTTTTGAGTATCTATAGTCATTACCTCGTTTGCCATCGTGTGTTGAACTTTTAAAGCTTTTTCGTATTTTAACTTTTCTTTGATTCGGTTTACTCTATCAGAAGTAAGTCTGTTTTTAATTAGTGGGTCATGAGGATCATTTTTGTTGTAATTATTTAATTTACAAGTAACCTTTACGCAATTTTTAGATGGGGGGAGATATTCAATGACAGTAGCGCGTCACATTGGGTACACCTGCCAGTACATTTGATTTCATTAAAGTTAAGATCAGCAGGTACATAACTGTTACTGAAAGCAAATGTACACTCTATATTACTTTAAAAAAATATTTGGTCTTGAATTTCGTTAGTCCACTTTTTTGGTAGGAGACGGTAAATTGAATTTTGGGGTACGATGTTCGAATATTCTGCAAGGCTCATTTGAAATGTTATAATGTAGGGGTCAGTATCTTCTTTTTCTTCAAATAGGTTTAAACAATCATCGAAATCAAAAAGATATGTTTTATTTCTTCTAATACATATTTGTATGGCTTTAATGGCCATATTGTGATTAAATTTTTCACGCAATTCCTGCTGTATGCAAATATAAACATTATTGCTTTTAGGAGGAATTGCTGCGTGGAATTTGTCTTTATATTTACTAATCACTCTCTTTAAATATTCTTTAGAAAAATTTCCTTTTCGAGTTGACATTATTGTATAGTAAAATTGACAAAATTGTACGTATGTGACTAAAAGAATAGGTGTGTTAAAAAAAAAGAAGAAAAAAAAAGTAACTTAAAAATAACTCTTGAGAGACTTGTGAAGCGGCTTACATTTCTCTACCATAACTTACTTGGGGCAGACTACCCACCCGTTGGTGAGACGACATTGTGAATGACAGCCTGTATCATATTGGGTGAGGTTGGTGTAGGACCGTGGTGAAGAAGAGGCATATACCATATGAACTTTCTTGAAGGTGGGTATTACACTGAAAAATAATGAAAATATTTCTATTAGATTTTTTTATCTTCAGACAATTTAATTCGGCAGTATATATTTCTTGAAGGAACTACGGGCAAAAAAATATTTGTTCCAGGGACTAAGGGACCGGGAGACCACAAGCAATAAACGAGAAACTTGATTTATGTAAGTTCAGCCTTCAGCGTTTAAAATGATGAGATAGGTTTTGTACTTGGCCCAAACCAAGGGAAGTTATTGTAAGTGGCCCAAAACTCGAAATTGAAATTTTGATAATATCTTTACGTTTCAAAGTTTCCTGAATCTATTTACACTATTTTTATAGGATGTAAGTTTGTGTATATCCGTGGATATAAAATTTTGTGGTCAATTTTTCCAGAAGCATTCTAGCAATTAAGTTGAAAATACAGTTGTGATAAAACTTAGCCCTGAATAAATAGATATATTCAGCCTGATCGGTCCGCCAGAACTTTTTTAGATACATACATTCTATAGATCAACAAAGTATTACTTACATCATCTAGATAAACAATGGGAAGTTTATGCAACTTGCCATTGCGAATAGGCAAAATGCCACCCCTCCCTGCTTGGTTTATATTATTATTGTTATAGCTGCCATAGAACATTCTGGAAAAATCAAATCAAGTATTTAGCTATTTCGGCTAAAAAGATACAGCCCTGTGACTGTGACATGTTGAGTGTTGATGGATTGTGGTCGTCTTAGTTTTGGAGACATATGAATTCGTGTCTGTGTAACTAGAAGTTATTAAGGGAGTATATGTCATCAACCTAGCACAAGAAGAGAATTAAATACGTATTAAACAAAAAAGAAAACAAATTGCTGAATCGATTTTGATGAAATTTCTATTGGACCAATCGGAAAGTATGTATATCCTTTCAGATGAAAACAAAACAAACATGATTTAGAACATTTTTTGTTAAAAATAAATAAAAAGGTAAAAAAATGAAAAAAATTCAAGTACTTGATAAGTGTACAAGTATTTTTAAATAAGTCAAAACAATGCCATTAAATACTTACCACCGCAGATCGTGCCATAAAATTCACCACCCCTACAGCCACATAATTGTTATAAAATGCTTAATACGCCACTTTCAACCAACTTAAAAAAAAAGTAAACAAACAATATCAGTGTAACTGCGCGACTCAACGTAACAGTGTCCTTGGCGTCATGACATAACTGCAACTGTTTCCCAATACCAAGTAATAATCCAAACGCACTTCCTAGTCAACAAACACTTCGTACCTATTATTCATAATAGAGCGACGTTACACGTAACTGTCTCTGTCACACTAACACCATACGCGTGCTAGCTGTCTCACTTTCTCCAAGCTAGACAAAGCGACTCCTTGCGACACCACGTCAGAATTATTTTTTGTTTTTGTTCCTACGCCTTTATGAACTTGGACGGTTGTATTGGTGATTTTGATGATTATAATTCTGTAACTACTTACGTCTTACAGCCGCGACTTACTGTTAATTTATCTAACCTACGGCTTATCAATAAATATATATATATAAAGACAAATACGGGCTTTTTATTTTTATATACAAAAAAGAGCTACCTATTTTTAGTAGTTTTATTTTCATCATTTTCACATTCATCACACATTTCATGAACTATTTTTTTTTTTTAAACATCGGGACCAATCAAATTTTTGGTCAAAGACCTGGCAAATGGCAAATATCTGGATGTATTTCTTTCGTTCATAAATAAATTACTGGATGTATTTTAATGAAATTTAGAATGGAGAAGGTAGCTTACCTTGGAATATAGCACTACTTATAATGTACTTAATCATGTGTAAGGTCATAGAAACAGCTAGTAGGATATAATCCAATAACAACTTTATTTTATTACTTATTACTTTTCTACTTCATTGTACTCAGGCACAACACGTGTGAACCGGTTAGTGAGTAAAGTAAAGAAGGTCATCGATATGTATGAATCCGTCGCTTTTTAGTAGTCATTCATATTTGGTCGGATAGCCAGCCGTTGCTTACATATTTTGGTTTTTTGTTAATATTTAATTAATGCGAAACATTCCAAGCTGAATATTTTCACCATATATTTTTGACTAAAGGCACAAGATTTTGTTTACACCTACACATCTGGGATTGAGCCGGTTCCTTGTATTTTGCCGTCAAAGTTATGACACCATCGTTTTGACTTTTAGCAAGATTATTCAAAAACGCATGCATGTGCAGTTTTGAAACTTTGTATGGTTATTATTAGCGTCAAGAAGGACCGAATGCAGTTTTGAGCGAACTTATACCTTGTCTCATTTAAGCGCTGCGATGTTTTTTTGGGTTTTCATAAAACCGCGATAACTTGAAAACTATAAATATATTCTTAAATCTAATTGGGGCACTAAGGGGCACACATTAAGAGCTACTCGTGTATGTTTATTCTACAGGGGCACATGCAATGGTTTTAGAGATATACGATTCATCAAAACGTTACTCCAGCAGGAAATGCAATATCTCGAAAACCTGAAGGGGCACAGATTTTATTTTTGGGGGCACATTTTGGCACACAAATAAGCTCTATGGCCATGCATAATTTTTATCTCTCCGATCATTCGTTTAGAATTTTCCTGCTAGAAAAACGTTACCCCAGCAAGAATCGTTTTTTCCGTTTTTTTCCAAAACGACAGGGGGCACACATTTTTTATGTGGAGGCACATTTACAGCAAATAAGGCACAAATTATACGTTCTACTCATATAACTCTAGGAGACACTTTCTTGCTGGGGTAACGTACACGAAAATAATGGGAAAAAAAGCGTGGGGTGCTTTTTAAGGTATTTTTTTATTGATATCAGGTACCCCACGCTTTTTATTTTCTACTTTTTAGTTTGGTTTTCTATGGAAGCGTGTTTTTTAGTTTATTGAAACTATTATTTTTGTTACAACTCTTTTCCTGAATTTGTTGCAAAAAAAAAACTAAGGCGCTAGGACCAAAAATAGTTGGCCGCTAGAACCTCCACTTGCCGTAATCATCGCCTGTGATTACACAGAAACTAAGGCTCAGCGCAGACAGAACGGAGCGCAGCGGAGAGGATTTTATTAACGCACTTGAAAATAAACTTTAAAATGATTACAATAAAGTGCATAAATGCTTGAACCTGACAAAAAATGCTCGCGCGTCCTCGAAGATACGCGGGAATCCTCGCGCGGCGTCGAGTCGGCGCCCGCGTCGTACGCGTACTTTCAGTGTTGTCACTCTTGTATAACTCACTTACGCGTTCCTCAACAGAAATGGTTGAACGATAATTAGTGGACTTCTTTTGAATATATGGACTAACATATCCACAAGCATTCGAAATTTTTCATAATCTATTTTATAGTTATCGTGAAACAAAACTCCTTTCGATGATAAAGTCGTACACAGTGCATTAAATTCACCAAATCTACACCTTTCTTGCCAACATTCTTCGACCTATATTCTTCGTCTGACTTTCTGACGCCTTATTTTATTAACATGTTCACCTTTCTTGCCAACATTCTTCGACCTATATTTTTCGTCTGACTTTCTGACGCCTTATTTTATTAACATGTTCGTCCATTTCTTTTGTTTTCAAAAATAAAAAAATCATCAAAACATAAATATATAAAAAGTTATGTTATATTTAGTTTCCAGGATATGGGTAGGTAGGTATCTCACCATAAATATCAAATTAATAGAGGTTAATGTGTATGAATAAATAGTTGCTAATTTGTTGCAGCAAATAAACAAGAAAAATACTAGAAAATAGGTTAAATAATTCTTTTTGAGTCATTTTAGTTGGCCGCTCAGACGGCAATAATATGTCTAAAATGCAATAGCATTTATTTCGTTATTAAAAGTAGGTTCAAGCTTAGTTATAGTACTAATCGACAGGTATCGTAACCTAGTTTGGATAAATGTGGCGAACATAACTGCAGGGTTCATTTTTTAAGAGATATTCACTAAAATATAGTAGGGTGACTATGAATTTTCGCAGTGAAGTGAGACTGAATCGTGATTATTGGAATGTTCAGTAGTCATATCTTAATTTTTTAGTGCGAAACGCTTTAAGGCATCCTACAGCATACTTTATAAAACTCAGTCACAAATCGATTAAAATTTCTGTATTCAAAATCAACATAAAGGCAAAAAATCAAGTAATATGAGTCAACAAGGTAAATACAAAATCTTTATAAACTGTCATAACATTTATAAATTAACTGAAACAAATATAAGACACAGAATGTAGACACATTTTCCTACAGGTACTTATTCCAATTTTAAAATAATTGTCATCGTAACAACAATGTGCATTTTTATTTAAAAAATAACATTTATAGTGACCTATTTTTGTACCTGGTATAAATTCTATAGTACCAACTAAGAAATAATAATTATCTTTAATGTTAATACTAGTTCAGTGAGCAAAACTGAGTGCAGCTCCGTCTAAATTAAATGTTATGATATCGCCTAACTTAAGTTCACCTTTTAACTGTGTGTTACATTTGTGACATATCGTGTCAATTTTTTCATCAAAAAAGTTGCTTCTCAAGCTTAGAGCTTGTTATTCCAAATAAATTCAAACACCGATTTATCATTCAAGATAATGATTATTTTTTAGTTGGTGCTATAGAATTTATTATACCAGGCACAAAACTCGGTCACTAAATATGTAATTTAAAAAATAAAAATACATATTTTTGTTACGATGATAATTATTTTAAAACTGAAATAAGTACCTGTAAGAAAATGTGTCTACATTCTGTCACAGTAAAAATATAGACAGTACGGAAACTACGTACTAACGTTCGAAACGGCACACTCACACAAACACGCGAATCGACGAGACCTCTAAGCGGACATCAAATCAAATCAATCAAATCAAAAGTCATTTATTCAAACTAGGCTGAGAGTCAGCACTTTTTGAACGTCAAAGTTACATGAGACAGTCCCCCAAAAACGCCCACCCTTCGACACTTCCTAGTGCTTTAGCTGGGAAGAAGAAGTGGCGGAACAAACTCCCCAGCAGCACAGCTGTCTGTTAAGTTAGAAGAACTTGATTCTATACAGTATTATGTAAGTAATTAATAGTATAAAACAAAACAAAACATACATCAAATTATGCGTCATATGTCAGCTAGCACACGCCAATATACGAACAAAACATTAAAAAAACTAAACTCAAGCTGAAATAATCGCGGTGCTGTCAGTTGTGAGTGCCGCGTCAAGACTAGTGGTTGCGTTTCGTTTATCTCCACAAAATGCCCGAGTGTATTGCGTAGTATACGGCTGTTTGAACTCGGCTTCATCAAAACCGGAGCTTTAACCAAAACCGAATTGAAATGCGTCTGACAGTAATTAAAAAACCACTACGGTTTTTTTATTACTGTCACACCCATTTTCGGGTTAAAACCCAGTACTATGCGTTTCAACTTAGAAAAGGATGACCTTCGCCCTATATTAGAATTCTCTCATGCCTCATGCACGCTTTTCTAATACTTACACGCTCTTAAATAAACAATAATCATATGAAAATAACATGAACAAGATTAATATTTTTGAAAAGTAATTTGCACAAAATATTTTTTTGTTAAACATAATTGTTTTCACAATATGGTGCCAAGGTCATCCCATCCTTAGTTGAAACGCATAGTATGTATGGTGCGCAGCCGCCGCGTCGATCTGGCATCGGCGCCACATTTATGCGCCATGCTGCGCGCCGCTTGCGACGTCCACGTCCACCACGCGCCCTTCGGACAAGGAAACGCCAACGAAACGTTTTCGTCTTTCCGCGGCTCACGCCAAAACTTGTAAAAGGTTACGCTATATTGACAAAGCTCACAAGTTGTTGTATATTAATATTAAACTGTTCCGTGTTATAAACGATCTTCTTTTATTGGTATTAACCGAAGCCATGAGATTACCTATTTAAAGTTTATTTGTAAACTAGTAATTTTAACTAGATTGTTTGATCACTACAGAACACAGAATCAGATGTTTTAATAAATACAGATCAGTTTCAAAAACATTAAGAGTGACAACCCTAATGCTGCCGTGGAGCGTAGGTATTTATTTCTACAACTAGGCCTAGTTTCCATACTGTCCATATTTATACTGTGATTGTCTTATATTCGTTTCAGTTTATTTATAAATGTTATGACAGTTTATAAATCCTTTATGTTGATTTTGAATACAGAAATTTTAATCGATTTGTGACTGAGTTTTATAAAGTATGCTATAGGATGCCTTAAAGTGTTTCGCACTAAAAGATTAAGATATGACTACTGAACATTCCAATAATCACGATTCAGTCTCACTTCATTGCGAAAATTCATAGTCACCCTACTATATTTTAGTGAATATCTCCTAAAAAATGAACCCTGCAGTTATATTCGCCACATTTATCCAAACTAGGTTACGATACCTGTCGATTAGTACTACATATAACTAAGTGTGAACATACTTTTAATAACGAAATAAACGCCATTGCATTTTAGGCAAATTGCCGTCCGAGCGGCCAAGAAAAAAATATTTAACCTATTTTCTGGTATTTTTCTTGTTTATTTGCTGCAACAAATTAGCAACTAATTATTCATACACATTAGCCTCTATTAATTTGATATTTATGGTGAGATACCTACCTACCCATATCCTGGAAACTAAATATAGCATAACTTTTTGTATACTTATGTTTTGATGATTTTTTTATTTTTGCAACAATTACAACAAATTAAGACCTTTCTTTTGATGTATCATTCGCCTACCTGGGTTATTTAGTTTCTGTGTAATCACAGGTAGGGCTGCCACCTTTCAGAAACAGTTATAGACCCGGAGATTTTAGAAATATAGTTTTTTTTTATTAATTTTTAAATCAACAGATAATGTTGAATCAATAGATTGTTCGAACTGAGGAAATACTTGGTAAAATTTTCGGGTCTCGTCATAAAGTTTATCTACGTCCACATTTTTCAGACCAAGTGATTCGCAAGCTTCCACAGCATCTTCGTAACTTACTGCACTTCTTAGATCGAATTTGGAAAAGATTTTGAATACAGAATGCTCAAAATCATAAAATTTCTGTATGTATTCAAGAGTTCTTCTGTAAACCTCATTGGCTTCTTTTTTTAATTGATCCTGTTCAGAAGGCCTCAAAAACTTCATGTTTCTCATTATTTTGGCGCCATAAAACACATCATGCAGTCAGCTTTCAACCTTGTCTTTTATATTTCTCATAATTGGGTGCAACTCAGCAGCTGTCACTGTGTTTTTTTTTCTAGTAATAGTGTGGCTTCTGTCAGCATGTTCATGTAATGATGAATAAAATATAAATAACATTCCTGTAGTGTGCAGATAAACCTCCAGTGTCATCGCCGCACTGTTTTACGAATTCCCATATTATCTTATGGCATGCTGCTTCACCAAGACTTTTGAAATACGCGGATACAGCAGGCCATGACAATATCAATCTGTCAACAGCTCTTCCCAAACTTAACCATCTAGTTGGCCCATGTCGTTAAACTTTCCTGTATTCAATTTCAAACTCCTCAAAAAATGTTTGCAATTCTCTCGTGCGTTTTGCGCTGTTCGAGAATTCCGCATAAACTTTCATAATCAAGTTTTCCACATCGTATGTTAGAGCTTTCATAGCGTTTCTGGCGGCGTTATGAAGAACGTGACAGTTACAATTTGCTTTAACGACTTTGGTATCGGAATATTTATCATTAATTTTTTGGTACACGGAATTGTGAGTACCATAATTAACCGATGCATTATCTGCAGAGAAAGCAGACAACAAAGTTGTGTCTAAGTCATGTTGAAGCATAAAATTATCCATATTCTCAACAATTTTTTTTAGATGTTTTGTTCGAATCCTCATAAAAATCCATTAATTTATTCTGAACACCTTTTTCTTGGTCAAAGTAACTGATGACTATTGGAGACATTTTCCGGGATCCTTTATTTGAGGCGTCGATAGCAATCGAAAAGTGAACCCCGTCTCCAGATTGAGACCTTTTTAGGTCTTGTATTGTTGACTCGATTGAATTCCGTGCTAGGACATTCAAAACAATGGCTTCTGCTTTCGTTCTGCCGCAATGAACTTTATGTGATAGTGGTGAATCGGAATAAAGAGAGGCATTTAATGTAATACCACAATCGGTGCTCGAAGTGGCTAATTGCATGATAAATCGACGCAGTTTCGACTGTCGCTACTTTTAACTCTACAGAAGAATTTTTCTTGGGCAGAAAAGCGGTCATCAAGGAATTTCAGTCAATGTTTCTCACCTTTTTCTTGTGCGTTTCACTGTTAAGATGAGTCAATAAAGCCTTTTCACCATCTCATTTCACTGTAAATTTTACGTCACAAAATATACATTTCGCGTTTTTTTTATCGACTTTTCTCACCCATTTTCTTTCTGTACTTCTCATTTTCTAGCCACGATTGTTGAAAATTAGATTCTTTCTTTTTTTTCTTCGCTTGTGATTCTCCTTCTTCCATTATGACAACACGCTACAACACTAGGTACTTTTAATACGAGAAAGTACCGCAAACAATCTGTGATAGAAATATTTATAAACAAAACATAAAATACTCGTGTCTGTGTGCAATTATTACGAAGCACTAATTGAAATGAGCTGTCGTTTTGAATGTAATATTTGCTGTGCGTACGCATGTACTGTACCCCGCCCCCGCACCCTGCCTGCTACTCCCACTTTCCCGCTCAGTCGGCGCCCGGCCGCCCGCACCCGCACGTCGCACTCAGACTGTCACTCACGCACGCACGCACTCCGCGCCGTGCGCCCGGTGCGTGATGCCCGGTTGTCGCTTCCCGTTCCATCTGACCCGGAGATATTGATGTTAAACCCGTAGCCCGGACATGCACCATGCAAACCCGTAGATTCCGGGTCAAATCCGGAGAGGTGGCAGCTCTAATCACAGGCGATGACTACGGCAAATGGCGGTTCTAGCGGCCAACTATTTTTGGTCAAAGCGCCTTATTTTATTTTTTTGCAACAAATTCAGGAAAAGCGGTGTGTATAGTAACAAATTACAACTAATTCCTGACAAAGTTTCATCAAATTTTAAGAATTGGCCGCGCGGTGGAAATGCACGTCCAAAACTAGTACTAACTACTTAATAGTATATATGTCACCGTTACGTTACAACCTAACTAGCGAGATTATATTCTGTGCGTCTTGAGGTTTCAGAGTTATTCAAGATGCCGCTGGGGTAACGTTTAGTGAATTGCTGTACCACTCAAACGGCGTGACATACAACTACGATTTTTTTTACTACGGTGGGTCTTAATTTGTGCTTATGCTGTGCAATTTTATTTTTCTATCATCGATACCGTTGGAAAATAAGAAACTGTTTTTCAAAAACCATAAAATCGATCCTTGCGCTTCAATGAGAAACCCTAGAAACTTACCAAGTATGGTGGTTGACTGTTTGTTCCTTTTATGAACTCAAAGCATCATGCGAAATAAGATGTTTCTATTCCAACTCCTCAGAGAGTTATTACATTTCAATTAAAATCTGCCTGCGCTAAAATGTAACACTCCAATACACGAGTTATAATTAAGTGACGGTAAATATGATTCGACAAATAATTAGTACCTTTATTCAATTGCTTATCCTTAAAGTTTCAGCTGAAAAATCCTTGTAACTACGCAGATATAAGAAGAAAATCATAGGAAAAGAAATTTCACGATTAACCGAATAAATTCGAATAAGTCATAAGTCATTTATTTCATAACAAAATACTTTGTGTTGAAACATTTTAAGTAATTATCATAGATCAAACAAAAAATAAATAATAATAAAAATACTAAATTCACTGCATTCATATTTAGAATTCATCACGTATTTAAAATATAACAATATCACTAGTAAAATATACGTCAAAAAATTTATAACAAAAACATTAAATACTAACACTGCATTAAGATTAAAAATTCTAAAATTAATATAAAAATAAATTATATAAACAGTAAGTCATCATTTACAAATAATTTAATTGTAGTTGTCGTTTATCGTCAATGAACTCATCTACACTGTAATAGCCTTTCTTCAATAAATATGCCTTTAATTTGTTTTTAAATAAGGTCATGCTGTTCATACTTTTAAATTCTATTGGCAACTTGTTGAATAAAATGACAGATTGCACTCTAGGACTATGATCAACCACATTCAGTTTTGGTTGGATCGTGGAAGGTAGGTCTTTCCTACGAGTACTATATCTAACTAGTTTTTGCTCATCGGTTTCATGCAAATTTTTGACAAACGTGGTTAACAATACCAGGATATAGAGACATGGCACTGTTAGAATGTTGAGCTTGATGAAGTAGTCTCTGCACGAATCTATCTGTTTCAGACGCAACATTGTCCTTAAGGCTCTTTTTTGGATCACAAATGCCGAGTGGATATTGTAGTTGTAACTGTTTCCCCAAAACTCAATACTATATCTGAGCCTGGACTCAACCAAAGCAAAGTATACCATCTTAAGTTGGGCCAAAGTGAGCTCGTCCCTCAGGCTTCTGATTGCGTAGCATGCAGAGCTAACAGTCTTGGTTAGTGTATGACTGTATAAAAGCGACCGCGCAGTACATTGTGCTAATCTTCTTAAATTTGTAGTTTTATAATGAAATTTTGATGGGTACAGGTACGTACAAATAGTTTAAATAACTATTTACTTATAAAACTAAATAAATAGTTATTTAAACAATTTGTATTTATAAAAATATAAATATTTAACGTAGAGAGTTATCAGAGAGTAGGGGCTTTATTGATGAGTTTAGTACAAAGATAATCGTAATAAGAATTTATTGTAGGTTTTTAACATTACTCCATACTTACCGATATTATGGTTCTCATGGCCTTATAAGGTCACATACTATTATGTATGATACATATGACAGCATTTTTACCACTTACCGTTGTTTTTAATTTAGTTTAGTTTTTTAGTTATGTTCTAACATTTGCCTAAAAACTAAACTTACATACTGTGCGTGTGTACGTACGTGTTTTACAAACCAATAAATAATTTTATATAACACTTTTGTGTGAGACTGTTTCAAAAAACGAAATTTAAGAAGGTTGGCACAATGTACTGCGCGGTCGCTTTTATACAGTCATTCGAATTTGTTCGGTTAATCGTGAAATTTCTTTTCCTATGGTTTTCTTCTTATATCTGCGTAGTTACAAGGATTTTTCAGCTAAAACTTTAAGGATAAGCAATTGAATAAAGGTACTAATTGAGGAGGTTAGGAACAAAAGGTGTCATTTACAGTTTTTAACTTTTTGAGTAAATTGAGAAAATAAATATTCAAGTTGATCTAAGCAATTTTTATTATTTTTTATTATCCATTTATGTGTCAATTATTGTATACAATTTAATGTATTATAAGTTTACCTTGCTGGTTTTGAAATTTGGAATAAAACTAATAAAATACATATCAAATGACACCCTTTGATCCAATAGCTTGTAAATGTCACTATTTGATTCAATAATTTTGTAAATGACCACTTTTTATTTAGTATTGTTCAAAAAAAGTAAAAAACTAAATTTGTCGTGGGGTTCCATTTTGCATAAATACGGACAATTATCATTAATCATTAAAACAGCGCTTTGGTTAATCACAGATTCATTTTACTTCCACAACAATGTCATTTATTTAATTCTATAGCTTTGAGTTCTTTTCAGCAAGAAGCCAAGTTATAATCACCACAACACTACATTTTACAACAACGAACGAATTGACTAATGACGTTCAACCAATCGGCGCGCAAGGTGCGCTTCGTCGCACGCAATTTGACGATTTCACTTCGTGTTAATGTAATCTAACGAAAAATAATACGTTAAATTGTAAGCAGTATGTTACAGTTCACAATATTTCGACAGATTACAATCTCGCTAGATATATTATTACGGTTTTTACAATTTGACGCAGATATATATTTAGTATAGACGTATAATAAATACACACCCGCTAATCAAATCATTACTGCGTCTTAGTTCGACAAAGATCAATGAAAACGGCGGCATAACGTTTATCTAATTAATGTCAGCCACTTTTTGGATACATTTGTAAAATACACACTGTTATTTGCTAGGAAAACGTTTTTCGACGCTTATCAAAGACAAGATGAGGGTGTCAGCAGTTCACAACTATTATGATTAACAACTAACAACCACCACTTACCTCGATCTCGTTTATAATAGGATAGGAAATTTGTCAGTTGTTAACTCGACACGACTGATTTTAAATAAAAGAAAATGCTGCGTTATTTACTTTTAAGAAAGTGATAAGGACAGAATGATCATGAGAGACACGATGTGACTTACTAGTGAGTTGTTTCTGGAAGTAATGCCACAGTGGGAACCGCCAGGGCCTGTCGCCGCACATAGCGCCGGCACACTTCACCGCGTTCCATGCCGCGTCCGAGTTGCTAAAGCATCCGAACGCCCCGCCGCCCGTCGCCATCAGTACACCGTCTGGAGACACGGAGATAGGGAGATGATGATAGTAGGTTATCGTTTATTAGCTTAAACTAGGTTTAATCTGTGTATAATACTCATTTCAGCACGACGTTTTCCTAATGATTTTAAGTCACAGATTTAATTTGAAATTAAATCGTGTGACCAACACTGGGATTGGTCACCATCAGGGATTTTCATTTCGACAGCAAAATTATTTTCTAAATTAGTCGCCAAATATTTTAATTAATATGTCACTCGTTCAAAAGTTATAAGCGTTTTGACGAGGCCGATCTGGAGAGCATTTCTCCAAGTTCGCCACATTTAGTCTCAAAAACTAGGGCAGGTGTAGGTTGGCAGAAAATGATCTAAATTTGGCAGAAAACAGATTTCAGCTAGGTAGCTGAGATCTGTTTTCTGCCAAATTCAGTCGCTAAGTCACATATTTAGTCGGGTCTTAGTTTAGAAGATATAATGAGTAAATTTTGTTAGGTATAGTCCAAGAGCTACATCGAGGAATTTAACAAAAATTGCCAATCTGTAAACAAGGCGTTCCTGTACATCCAAAATATTTCCAAGAATAATAGGCTAAAGGATAACAAGACAGCCAACAGATGTCATTTCTGTTATTTTTTTTAAATTTGCCTGTTTATTTGTCCGTTAGAACAGGTATCACGTCAAAGGTACGAAACTAGGGCTTTTAAATACCGGATGTTTTCAATACTGGTATTGGAAAAGTCAGTACCGTGGTCACGGTATCAATACCGCTATTAAATAATCCATTAGGACATTAAGTCTTTATTGTTCTTATTTACTGAAAATTATACAGCAAATATGTTTTACATAAAGCTCTTCTAAATAACAATTTGGTATATAGGTTGATTATTTAGGTAGGACTACGAATTAGGAACGTATTCAAAACTTAACCTAGTTTAAAACTTCGGCTTCTGATTCGCTTCTTTTTTTTTAATGGGCACTCGCAGGTCAACCTTAGAGGTAGTCGGCTGCTTGAGCGAAGTTGTCTGTGGCTGCCTCCATAACCCTCCAGCCACAGCTTAAAAACTTAAAACTAAGCGACTACACGCTAAGAGCATCCCCTGTGGGGTACAGACCTCGACTTAGAGCTTCACTGGCGGCAAGGGACGGAATAGATCAGAATTATTATTAACTAGCTTTTGCCCGCGGCTTCGCCCGCGTGGATGTCGGAAATTAATGCAAGAGGACGTATAACCGCGATAAGAATGTGTTATTCCAGGTTATATAGGTAATATAGACTCTGTGTGCTATTTTCGATCCAGATCCATTCAGCCATTTTTGTGTGATTGAGAAACAACAACCCAATCATACATATTTTCACATTTATAATATTATTATTTGCCCGCGGCTTCGCCCGCGTGGATGTCGGAAATTAATGCAAGAGGACGTACTACCGCGATAAGAATGTGTTATTCGATGTTTTATATAGGTAATATAGAGTCTGTGTGCTATTTTCGATCCAGATCCATTCAGCCATTTTTGCGTGATTGAGAAACAAACACCCAATCATACATATTTTCACATATATAATATTATTAGTAGTAGGATTATAACTCATATTACTTAGGATTCATAGTTTATGAGAACATCATGTGTGTTGGTGTTTTTAAAATAAAAGTAATAGTATTCAGAGTAAGAAGACTGTGACATAGGGCTTGGTTTAGTTGAATATAAGTCTTCCTGGTTTTTCTTAACGCTCCTATTTTACCTATACAGACACTCAATCATTTACCAGACACCGAACTTAATTATAGGAATAGTACTTTTGCCAGTGGCTTGGCCCGTATAGCTGTCGGAAAATAACACCAGGGAACCTACTACCGGGATAAAGTAGGTATCCTATCTGTTACGTATCCATGATATAATATATCTTTGTGCCAAATTCGATCTAAATCCGTTTGGCCGTCTTTGCATCATTGAGAAACAAACATCCAAAAATCTAAACATCTAAGCAATTTCGCGGTCTCTTACTTGAAATAATACTATTAGGTTTATTTTGAGAATAATGAACACACATGATATTCGCAATTACTTTGAAGCCAAAGTAATATGAATTACAATCCTACTTATCCTGTACTACCCGGCCCCTGCCAACGCGCTCTGCGCCCACTTTTTAAATCTCTAATATCTTCTAAGATATTCATTTAAATTACATGCTGTAAAGGGCCATATTGATCTATATTAAATGCACAATGTATTTAAGGTACTTAATTGGATAAGGATTAATGCTGTATTGCTTAAAATCGCTTCGTAAATAAGCCCTTATTTCTCGTAAAAAGTAAAAGATAAAAAATGGTTATTGTGGGTTATCCCTAAGAGATAGACATATACCATTGAGGACATTTTTGTAGGCCTTTTTAAGGTGTACAATACTGTAGTACATTATTTTGATCTATTTCGTAGGATTCAGCCAGGGTTTTACGAATTTTGAGACGTATGTCAGCGTAGTTTTCGAAGATAGTTATTTTTTTCTAAAATAAAAGAATCTTTCTAAAATAAAAATAGCCTAAGTTACTCCTTGTTACATCAGCTATCTGCCAGTGAAAGTCCCGTCAAAATCGGTCCAGCCATTTCCGAGATTAGCGGGAACGAACAGACAGACAGACAGACAGACAGACAGACAAAAATTGTAAAAAATGTTGTTTTGGTATATGTATCGTGTATACATCCATATACACTTAGTAAAAAGTGGTTATCTTAATATTAAAAACAGACACTCCAATTTTATTTATTTGTATAGATTAGGGACGAATTATTATTAAGGAAAAAGCTACAGGCTCAACGGCGCGTGCTGGGTCAGTGAAGGGACGGGGCAGAAGACTACAACACCCCGTATTTATATTACTAACTACGTATCTAATGTTCTCTGTATAAGAAATCATTAAAATGTTCGCGACTTTTCTCGATCGAACTGGAAGCGCCCGCCCTACGCCACTAACTTCATTAGGTACTATCGGGTCAGTGGTTAAGGAGTGAAATCAATCTAGAAGAAGCAGAATTCTTGATCCGCTCCTGTTCCAAAGATTTTGAATCCATCCCCACTGACCACACTGGTGTAGCGTAGTATCAGCAAAGCCGATTGTCTAACTTCGACTAATAGATAACATTTCCGTTCCACTTTATAGTGGAAAAGATGTTCAGAAATCACAAAGTCCGCACAACATACGTACGAGTAAAAGTAGCGACGTCAATGACCAGCGAGGGTTTGTATATGGACTGGCCGTACACCAGTGCGTCGGCCATCATCAGACGACCCTCCATGTCTGTGTTCTCTATCTGAAACCAAATAGTAGGTAGATAAAGCTTTACAAGTCAAAGTATCAAGATATTGTAGTAGTAGGCATAGCTAAGCTATACCTACAGTTCGGCCGATTTGCCAACAATATCTCCGAAGAGCAACGAGGTTTGCCGAACCGTCCGACGAGCGGTTCGACGCCCGCCCCTCCCCGCACGCTACATGAATCAAGAGATCGAGCAACACTATCGACTTGCGCTGCGCATCAGTGTTTTACTTAAATGTATTTCTATTGTGTAATTAATAAAAAAATAATCGTTAGAGCTTGTGTTTACTTGAAGAGTTCCTTAAACCACCAATACACCAAGACTCTAGAGTGGTGAGTCTACATAGTCTACTTCTAACGTCTGAATTACGTTGATAGAGGAACCTTGTAACGTTTTAACCGCCCATCACTATCTAGACCCAGAGCAATGTATCTGTAGCTCATACGTGTAAGATATAATCTTTGTCATTCCGTGCGGGAATCGAACGCGCAACTTGCATGACAACTTAATAATCGCGCGCGATTAAGATATTGCTTTGATTCATCTTCCCGTCACTAGATGGCACTGTTGACCCCTTATGGAACTGACATGCTGATAACAAATGTTACACGCTTTGGTATTTACTATAAATGCAGCAAGCGTTTAAGAAATTGTTACATATCTACCTAAATAAATAAAACTTAACAGAGAGTGGTCCAATGTGAGCCTATCACAAACACTCTTTTTATTTTCGAAAAATGTAGTTCTTCCTATTTGAAAAAGATGATTAGATGTATCTCTCACTTGAATAGACAATCCGTTGAGTGCCTGCACGACGTCGCCCACCTTCATGCACTGCCCGCTCACCATGTTCTCACAAATGGGAATGACTCCCGCTACGTTTATGGGCATCTGTAATCAAACCACAACTTACAGACAGTGTTAAAAGGCCCGTGAGAGCCTGTGAGCTCTGCGGTGATGTAAGTGGGATGATCATTGGACGTTAGTCGTTTACATTACTGCATTATCGACCGCCTGTCCTTTCATCGCCGTACCCCGTATCGTGTTTTAGTTTATATAATCAGCAATAAGCGTATGGCAGTCGGGACGTAGGCTGAGCTTAGATTATTGGCAAGAAGGTACCTATCCATTACCAGGCACTTTACATTCAATTTCGACAATATTAATTATGTATTTTTATTCATATAAAACCAAACGGTCAATAGGTTAAACACTTTAATTTTTATGGAATGAAGGTACCGCAGACAGGCACGACACGACTCTAGTAGAACATTTTCTATGAAAAATTCATGGAAATCGTTCTACCAGAATCGCGACACACTATCGCATTGTGCCTGTCTGCAAAAGCCTTTAAGTAATATGATAAAGGCTTTATTATGGATTTATTATAATTGCACATACAAAAGTCATTACATAATATAGGTACTCAAAAGTTTTTTGTGCGTAAGGCAATATATCGCACCCCTAGATCTAAAGGGAACTAACTCAAAATTCTTAATTTTTCAGTTATGCACACATTCGAGTCTGTAATTTCAATACCTATCAACCAATAAACTAAATTCAAAACTATTTCCAATATTTGGAGTCGAATGTAGGAATTAGTTTTGAATCTGGTTTATTGGTCGATAGGTATTGAAATGACAGACTCGAAGGTGTGCATAACTGTAAAATTAAGAATTTTGAGTTAGTTCCCTTTAGATCTAGGGGTGCGATATGTACGCACGGCTACAGATCAAGTTATACATTTCCAGTATAAGCTAACTTCTCATTGTACTAAAAGTCTACACAATGCGAGGTCAGTTAAAACTGGAAATGTATAACTTGATGTGTAGCCGTGTGTACATGAAATGCGGCGTACCTTAAGTTTGGCTATAATCTTGAAGGCGGCCAGCACAACGGCGGCGCCGGCCATGCTGCCGCGGTTCTCCGTCATGGACTGGCAGTCCTTCAGGCACAGACCTCCGCTGTACGACAGATACAACACATTTATTATACAGTCTTGCGATTTAGTCGTCTACAACTTTTACTCTAAGACTATTTGCATGTATTGTGCATGTGTATTGATGACAATTATATGCATCGTTGAGGAAAAGGTAATGAAACAAAAAATAATAATTAAGCGTGGCACATGAGTAGGTATTAAGGTATTTTCATAATTAGGTATTTTAGAAGACATGTAATATATTCAGAGGGATAAAAAATAATAATGCTCTTCTTGCGTCGTATTGATGGATCCCATTATTGAAAATATTACGAGGTTTCAAACTGGCAATCGTTTTTGACACATGGAATATTTTCGATTATTGTCCGCTGAAATAACTTCGTTTTTCAGATTTTTTTATGTATATGTATGGACTTTGACATTGATTAAATTTAATGTTTGATTTCACGCGACAGCAGTGAAACTCCAAAAGAGGGTATTGGTATTTGGTAAAGCTATCATCAAATACAAGACCGAGCGAAGCCAGTTCGAAAATTTGTGCACTCTGACATGGATAGGTTAGATTTTTAAAATTGACATTAATAAATGAAAAAAAAAATACATTACGGTATTCTTTAAAAGAAAAGAGGTTAAGGCACCATACGGAATATGGCTTGTTCTATCATAAAATAGTTGCAGCAATACCTGTCGAAGGTGACTCCCTTAGCCGCCAGCAGCACGGGCGGCACGTTGGGCCCGGCGCCCCTGTAGGAGCACTCCAGGAACATGGGCGTGTCGCACGAGCCCCTGGCCACCGCCAGGAAGGCGCGCATGCGCTGCGCCTCGATCCACTCGCGGTCGTGCGCCTGCACCACGATGCCTAGCGGACACAGGCAGTCCAGGGCCGCCTGGAAGATACATGAATCTATACTAGTACCTCATATAAATGCAAAAGTAACTCTGTCTGTCTCTTACGCTTTCACGACTAAACCACTGATCCGATTTTAACACGTTGACGGACAGTATTCCCTTAGGTACTGGTTAATCGTGTTGAGACACTACAAAATTTTATTTTTAACCCCCGACGGAAAAAGAGGGGTGTTATAAGTTTGACGTGTCTGTCTGTCTGTGTGTGTGTCTGTCTGTGTGTCTGTCTGTCTGTGGCATCATAGCTCCCGAACGGATGAAGCGATTTCAATTATTATTTTTTTGTATTAAAGGTGACTTATGTGCGAGTGTTCTTAGATATGTTTGATGAAAATCGGTTGAGCCGTTTAAAAGTTGTGAGGGTGAAAGTGGGGAAGAATAATCGAATGTCTACAAATATACTCGAGTGGGGTCTCAAATTAAAGCGCACTGAAAGAGAATATTGATGACTTAATCGAAAATGTTCTTAGCGTCGCTTGATGAGAAAATTGGTGGTGGGAAAATTGGGACATGGAAATCCGATTGTCACGTGAGAGTATCAATGACTACATCTCAGTCTTTGCAATTCTGCTAAAGATGATTTGTCATGTGGGTTATTAAATAGTTTTCTTTGGTCGAGCTCACAAATTGCTACACCATCCAAGGAAAAGGCCAAGCCTATGTAGCCTTAAGCAGTGTAAAAATACTCTACTTAAGGCTACATAGGCTTGACCTTTTGCGAAAGTACTTTTTCAACTGTCGTCCCTTGCAACTTATATGCTGTAATCGCCCAACATAAAATGATAGGAAAAATTGTTTTTTCAATATTTCCATATCCTCTAAGACCTTGAAAAGTTACATTATGTGGCCTTATCAGAATCCATCCATTCTCGTCAACACACCTCCGGCCGATAGTGGCATCATCAAATTGAATTGATATTGTTTTTGGAAGCTTCCCATCTTCCTGTTGGCCACGGCGAAGTTCTATGTATTTACAACTTAACAAAATCTACATTATAATAAGTATACCTATAAAAAGTATAAAATAAAAAATTAAATTAAAAATTAAAAAACCCCCGACACAAAAACCTAAGATCCCTTTAAAAAGTAAAAAATAATAAAAAAAACTCATCTTAAAGTACCTAAGTATGTATTAATAATTCAAAAAAAAAAATACGTTACGTTGGGGGACCGCTCTGCGTGGGCAGACGTCGTTGACCGTCGTATCCTAAATGGAATATTTAGAAGTAATTTTATAAAAGTTTTCTTCAGTTAGGTAATAGACTATTTGTAATTAAATTGTTAGGTTTGGAGCGGTCCCCCAACGCGACGTACTTTTTTTTTGAATTATTAATACATACTTAGGTACTTTAAGATGAGTTTTTTTTATTAATTTTTACTTTTTAAAGGGATCTTAGGTTTTTGTGTCGGGGGTTTTTTAAATTTTTAATTTAATTTTTTATAATAAATAACATTTTTTTTAACGTACGATAAGACAGTAAAAGATTAAAACTCTATCCGTCGTGAAACTACAGAATACCCTCCCTTATATTAGTATCATATTAGTATATAAAATATAACGTCGCAAGACATACTGATTGCATGCAAGTCAAAAGGTTAAAATAAAATAAATAATAATAAATTTATTGTACACAGAAAAACACTTAAAGTTAGACATAAATTAAACATGATTGTACAAGGAGAGGTCAAAAAGGAGGTTGAACAGCTGGCTCCTGAACTAAGTAAAAGGATACTTGTATCTCAACAGCCAAAGTTCCTCTTGGTTAACAATTCAAATGCAATCAGGTTATAATGACTAAGTGCTAAAATGTTACAGTATTGAGTAAGTTTTCATGATGTGATCGTTAAAATGCTCTCAGTATAGTCGTAAGACAAATTCTGTAACCAATTGGTAAGCTTTGCTTTCAGCGTAAACTTGGTCGACGTGTAAATATCAATTAACCGATGAACCTTGTTGTAAAGACGTGCGCTTAGGACTGAGTAATGGCGGCTAGCAAATGCAGAACGACATTGGACGGAATCACAGACTGGACGACCTCGACGTCTTAGAAGAATATTCGAGTCGAGAGGTAGGATGGAGTGACGGCGTAAGACTACACGCAAAATGAAGAGTTGTCGCACAGTGAGGACCTGGGTTTCAGAGTACAGCAGGGCGGTTGGATAGTCTCTACGCTTGAAATGCATAAACCTTTAGAATCGGGTTGACGTCGATAGGCGTACTGTCGTATTATTTTATCCAGAGAGAACGTCGAGAGGCGTTCTGTCCGTCAACGTGTTAATGAAATTTGGTAAGGAATAAGTTTGAACCCCAATAAAGGACATAGGCCTATTTTTATTCCACGACTTCGTCTGCGTCCGCGAGAACCGACATTTACGCGGACGAAGTCGCGGGCAAAAGCTAGTTGGTTATAAAATATGAGTATTGGAGCAGGGATAACTTTGGCCGTTACGCCAACCGCAGATTAAAATGATTGACGTGGCGATGACGTTGATACAGGTCGGTTAGTCTAGTTATTTTCATAGCGTTATGTCCTAGAGCTTCTTTTTTTTTCTCTCTTTTACATATCATTTATGTAACTAGATTGTAATATTGTTAATAAAGGCTAAAAATTAAATTAAATGTCCTAGAGTATTCTACTAATGAGCAAAGCAGTTGATCTTCAAAATATTTTGGTTCTTCAAAAACGAGTTGTTAAAGCGATTCATCAACGAGGTGCTAGAGTTATTCTGATTTTTTTAAAGATGGCATCGTAATTCATCTCCGCCAATATCTTATATATTAAGCAAAATGTTCAATTGTTCACTAAAAACGGTGATATTCATAATATTAATACTAGAAATAAGGACAAACTACGTGCTCCCTTCCACTGCATTTTCATAAGGTGCATAATTCATTTGTTGGTCTTGGTATAACCTTTTATAACAAGCTTCCATCTTCTTTGCTAAATTTGCAGTTTAATGAGTTTAAAGCTAAAGTAAAATCCAACCTTTGTTCAAAGGCATACTATTCTATCAACGACTACTAAACGATAAGAATAGTTGGTCTGGGTTGGTTGGTCTGATTGGTTGGTATGCTTAACTCAAGACATGTGTGATGTTTGTGTTCTTTCAACCAGAAATAGCTTACCTACTAACAGGTTATAATATGGGTTAGTTCATATAATTGTTTATTTTATTCGACTATAAAAGTCAATTTATTTTATTTACATTTATTGTTGACATAATCTACCCACACATTATAATTATTTCTTCTGACAATCGACAATTGATCATAATATTACTGCCTAAGCAACCGGCAGAAAGTTCGTCATGCTCCTTTTTTTTTTGGATGGGAAAAACCCACCCGTGTTCCTTCAGTTGCCCATGTGCCAGGGTCGGTATCTTTTTCGAACAATCACGCGACCCCGGCAGGCATCGGTCCTAGCAGACCCCTTCAGTGCTGCTGACATCTCTGTCATGCTCCCTTAGATGTTAATGCTTGCGGTAGCGTCGGGGGTCGGGCTACTCCCTTCCCACAAATATGGCGAGGGGGGTAATAGCTGATCTTTGCGTTATGCTCGTGAACGGGTGCTGCTTGTGGTGACTGGTTGTCTTGCTGACCATGGTTTTGTTAAGGTTATTAGTACTAACTGTTAATTTATGTTCTTCAAAGGTCCTTATTTGACATTCGTTACCTCAAGTTTCATAATATTTTTTGTAAAAACTTGATTAACCCCTTTGTTCGTCCTTTAAATCTTATCAATAAATTTAAAAAATATTAATCTGCAGTTTTTTATTGTTATTCACCCCTTTTACTTTTATATCTTTGTTGTTTTTTTTTAATATTATTATAAATTATATGTATTATTTGGCAGTAAAGTGTTTCCTCTTTTCTTGAAGCTACGGTAGATACATCAGTTTAGTGGATTATATTTTTAAAAAGAAAAGAAAGATGGTGGCGACAGTTCCGATTTTGGCGCCATCTTGCCATGCACGAACAAAGTAAAAAGGTAGCTATGCTGATACCTGTGCCAGGTCTACAGGCGTCATCTTGTTAGCAGGCATGTCGGACAGGCAGCGCGCCCAGTTCTGCGCACAGCCGCGGATGGAGCCCTCGGCCCACAGCTGGGAGGCCTGGCCCCCTAACACGCACACTTGGCATTTTGGCTTGCACGTGCTCGGCGATTTGAACACTTCGAATCTGGAATTACAAATAATATAATAATAATCATTTATTTATAAATAACTAGCTGACCCGACAGACGTTGTCCTGTCTCTTTGATAATATTTGAGCACGCATTCTGTCAATTCTATGTCAAATGTCATAATGTTACATTAAAAAAGTTTACAGTGTCCTATTACTTATATGGTTGTTAAGTATTCTTAAATAAGTGTTCTTAAATTTTCTAATTTTCCGCGAATTTTTTAATTTTTTTTCTTTCATAAGAACCTTCTCCTGACAATTACAAACACAACAACAACAAAAAAGTGAAATCGGTCCAGCCGTTCACGCGTGATGGCGTGATCAAGGGAAATAGGGATTCATTTTTATATATATAGATTAATAAAAGGGGCACATTTACAATAAGTAACTTAGCATTAAAGAAGAGCACAGTTGCGTATTTGCCTGAACTAGATTGAACCTGTGCTTCAAGACAAAGACTTCCCAGCATTGGCTTGATCTAGCATAAATGGTGGCTTGTGGCGTAAGTGGTGGTCCACCGTTCAGGATTCGATGAACCAGATAATTAACTATAACAATTAAAAATTTTAAACATTTTTACCCAAGGGTTCCGAAAATATTTCATTTTTGTCTTTTATTTACGAAATTTCTACCTTTTATTACATATTTGTTTGTAGTTTCAACAAAAACCATTAATTTTTCATTTTGATTTCTGTTAATTACTGCTGAATACTAGAGCTATCATGATAAATTATGATTTTTTATGTAAATTCAGCTCTTTTGAAGAAAAAGTTGGTTCTTCTCTAATTTTAACCCCAATTTTTAACACACCATCAAGATAGAGAGCAATTTTTGTAAAAAAAAAAATTGGGTAAAAATGGTTAAATTTTTTAATTGTTATAGTTAATTATCTAGTTCATCGAATCCTGAACGGTGGATCATTACTTACACCATACCCTGTATAAAATTAAATAATTATACATTTTAAATGTTAAATCTCATTTAAGTGAACTGAAGTCTGAGTCTGAGTGAGTGAACTTCTTATGAGAAATAAAGATTCTTTAAACCTAAATAAAGGATAAATAAAACGGCTGCAAGTAAATAAATAATGCTATATTTGCAGACAACACGAATATCGTCTGTACTTGCTTAAGCAATGGTTAGGAAATATTAAATTTAGTAAACTGATATACTTAATTTTAAGTTAGGGATCTTCCATTCAGTTCTTCAGTTCGCACTGCATGATAGACCACTGGTCTGAATTAATAAAAGGTATTTTTATTTTATATCTTAACCTTATGAAAACTGGTAGTTGAACTTAAGATTGTGTACCTTTGCTGTTGCTCTATCGAGCAAAACGTAACAAACCTGTTGACTGGTCTGTTAGTGTAGTGGTTAGTTACAGTACAACAATACAATACAATCCTTTATTTCAGGCAATTTGGGCCCATTAAAATACAATTAATAAACAATATAAAACAATAACTATAAAACAAAACTTAAACTATCACTAAATTCGTAATTTATTTATTTATTTATTATTTATAGTTAATTAACACGGTACAATACCAATTACATTAATTAACATAGAAACATAAAGAAAACAAAACTATACAATTAAAAATCTACTTACTAACATGGAACAGTGGACACCCTGGCATACTGTTTCTCACAGAACATCAGACATACGCGCATAATTCTACTCCATTCGTCCGCAAACACATCACATTCAGGGTTGGCCGTCAGGAGGGCATTGAGCATCCTCAATGTACGACATACAGGCGATTCAGCTCTAGCGACTGTTCTGCAAGGCACTTGCGCGAACAGATTGTGTCGGCGACTTAGACGGTGGCCGATGTATTTGTCGGGCACAAACAGTCGACAGAAAAGGCCATGGAGCTCAGGGCAGTCGATACGACCGTTAAGGGTCTTACAAGCTACCGTGAGCTGATCAAGGCCTCTTCTTACCTCCAACGAGTTGAAACCTAACGTCCCTAGGAGATAGTTGGTGGGGTACATGTAAGGGTAGATGATGACGGCGACGCGTTCCGCTGCGTGGTGTCGCGTAACCGTCCTCGGAAACGACGATACAAGACACCTTTCGGCCAAAAGTCCTCTCTCAGGCAGGTCTGTAGATGGTGGGCTGGAACTCGTACCACAAACGACTTAAAATTGATGTTGTGGCGCGATTCCAAACTTTCGAGCCTCAGAGTTCAATTGGTATTTACTTTCAAGTACTGCACAACTTCCTCAACCGTCGTGAGTGATGCAGACGTGAAATATACAGCTGCGTCGTAGGCACAGCAGGGCGCAGCAGCATGTAGGGTCCACTCGGAGCTGTACCACACTGGTTTCGTGAACAGGGCTTCTTCTTCTTCCTTTGCACTTTCGTGGAACCCTCTTCATCAACTTGGCCTGTTCTCGGCAACGAGCTACGGACCGCAGTCAGGGCAGGTTGTACACCTTTCATCTGGTTTTCCCCAATTTTATTCTGCCGCATAGATTGCGACACACCTGATTTGCTGGTGGTGACAATAGCGGCGTAGGCACGTTTAGGGGTCGACGTACCTACGTGTGACGTTTCCGCAGCCGGTGTTGTGGTGCGGGTGACGGCAGCGGCGGGCAGCGCTTGGTCAACATTATCGGCAGCCGGTGACGCACTTGTGTTCGCCGATTCTAAACTGCCGATTGATGCATTTTGCGCCCCTCGATGTGTGTGCACCATAGAGGCCTCCGGTGTCCCAATTACTGAACCCACTTTGCGCAACAGTGTTATTTCTGCTCGCAGTTCAGTGTTGTTTTTTTCCGCAACCTCCATACGGGACTGCATTTTGGTCATCTCCACCTTCAAAGTAGTGATGTCCTTTAGCAGCCGTGTAACGTCGACGTGATCGAACGTGACGGAAGGCAGCTTACCCAGCTCCTTCGGCACGAAAACTGGCACGTAGTCCGGGTCGGTCTTCTTCAACATATCAAGAATATCATGATTGCTCTTCTCAGTTCCATCTCTGCGGCGAGATTGCATCTGGTCCAGCTTTCCAAGTGACTGGAACAGTAGCAGTTAGCACTGCTGATCTCATCCTCCTTGTAATTGGACCGGCATATCTGCAGGATGCTCAGCTCGTCCATGTAGTCGATGGCATGGACTAGGAACGCCAGCAATTCGTTGACTATGAGCGGTTTGGAACTCATAGTGATAGTACGGGCTGCGCTATGGCCGCGCTACACGCGAATAAAATTCGTTCCGTGCACAGTGGAAACACGTCCGCATTCGACCGCGCATCGCAAGTACTCAGTACCCGCTCTCATAGTTACCCTGACTGCTAAGACTGAGGTCTTGGGTTCAATTCCCACCCAGGACAAATCTTTGTGTGATGAGCACAATCATTTGTTCTGTGTCTGGGTGTAATTTATTTACAATATGTATGTATTTTGAAATATACATATAAGTATGTTTATCAGTTAGCTGCTTGCCATAGTACGGGCTCTGCCTAGTTTGGGATCAGATTACGTTGTGTTGGTTGTCCTAAGATATTATTATTATAAACCGATAACACCGTTCAGGAAAGTGTACAACGTTATCTAGGTTGTTATGACTTTATAATTATATTATTTTTTAACCGTCTAGTGGTATTTCAAAACTGTTTTCGACATTATTCTTGAAACTGTTAGTGCTATATTTTGAATTTTTTTGAATGTTAATGAATAATTCTTAGTTCTTATAATTTTATGTACTATTCAACACAATGTAAATTGTTCAAAAATAAATGAAATGAAAAATGAAATTGGCTTAACCTTTTAACTACATTGTAGCAATGCCACAATTTACAAAAATATCATAATGCTTAGGGTGATTACATTGTAAATAAAGACGATTTCTGTCTGGATTTCATAGATACCGGGAAATGATTAATGGAAAAACCCAAAAATACTATACGACTTGGGTCAGTCATACATACACCTATACCCAGGTAGGATATTTTTTTTTTTTAAATTCGTTTATTCGTTGATATTAAACATAAAATGTAATACAATTCTTCTGCCAAACTGCAGTACAGTTTGTCAGCAGTGTTCTCGTGGATACAGCTTTTAATATCTAAGTATAACATAAAGGGGTTCACAAAAAAATAAAAAACAGCACATGATGGGCTCAGGTCGTCTTGCCCACCAGGCTGGCATATTAAATCGTTATGTTTCAGGAGCCAGTAGCCAATGCTCTGAATGGTGCCTGCTGCCAAAAGGTACCCTGCGTCGTAACAGAAAGCACCTGTGGCACGAATACGCAATCGTTTACCTAAATTATGACGTAGGTACATTTGGTCGCGACTTGATCGATCGCACGACTTTGTCATTAGAGATATCTTATTAAATTAAAGTAATTTTTCGTGTCTATCTCAGTCACCGCGTTGTTCTTCTAGTGAACAGAGATACGGTTTCACCTACATTTTGAGGATTTAATCCGGATAGTTATTTAATTTTATACACTAAAATTAACCTAACTTATTATAGAGAAACCTTGATGTTTTGTCAAATGGTAAAAACCGTGAGAAGCAGGAACGGGTCGCTAATACCTATTAATACAAACGAGCGCTACGATCAGTCGATCACTTACTCACGGCGGCTTTCAGTTAGGACGCGCCCGTAACTAATAAAAAGAACAAATAATCAGAATGAAGTGCATACTTCCACGCGGCGAGCTCGGCGGCCTCGGCGGCGGCGTCGGGCGCGGTGCACGGGTCCACCTCGATGGTGGTGCAGCCGCGCTCCTTCAGCAGCTTCACGCCCGCGCCCACGCCCCAGCGGATGTTCTCCTGAGAGTTCATAACAATCATCTTATTGTAAAATGTCCATAAACTTTCTTGCCCTTTCTGCTCAGTTAAATAAAAAGTTAGTCTAGCTGTTTATGGGGAGGGGGGGAATTCTTCAGAAGGGTAAGGTGCGTAGTACTGGTAACCGGCGTGCGTGCATGACCAGATGTATGAACTTAAACGAGGTAAAAGGAGTGTGTAAACATCGTAGCAGGTGGCGTTCTGTAGTTTCTGCCTACGGCCATGGGAAAAAAGGCGTGAGTTAATGTATGTAGCTATGGCGTAAGGACAGATATAGGTAGTAGGTACCTACTTAAAATAGACTGACTTGTTTTTCGTCTTTATTACATTAAACATAAAGTTCTTTTGAAGCTTTTTCATTTAAAAAACAACTGTGATTCTACGACTCCGGGAGTGTGACGAGAGACAAAAAATGCTGGGTAGCTTAATGTATCACCCATTGCAACTGTCTTGACGACACGGTGCAGCACACCCTTGAGGAATGCCCTGCTTGAGAAGTGACCTCGTCATGGCGGTTGGTGCTAAGGATAAAATCTCGCTTCCGGACATGGTCCAGTAAATGGTTGGGAGTGAGAGCACGTGGGACGCCGTCGCTTCCTTCTGGAAGGATGTGATGGTTGCGAAGGAAGCAGTGGAAAGGGAGAGGGAGGACACAACCTCCCTTCCCATCGGAAGCAGGGTTACCGAGCGACGGAGGGCGCGAAACAATCGCCGGCCGCCTTAAGGTGAGGCCTGCAGGCAACGGACTTGGGGAGTTTGTTGCCTGAATAGAGAAAGGCCTGAGACGGCGGCGCGCCGTGTTCCGCGCGCGCCTCTCTATGGAGGTCGTTACGGTGACGGGGCCCGCCCGCATGTATGCATGAGGGCCATCACGTAGCCGGGGAGCGTGACGGAATACGCAAGCACCCTAGCTAAAGGTAGCTGCGGAACACCCGTGTGGTTGGTGGAGGACATCCATGAGGATTTCCACACGATAAAAAAGGGGGTTGATGTATTATCATAGGTAATTGTCAATGATGTGCTTGCAGTATTGTCAAATGAACCCACTTAACTAGCAACATAAAAACTATGACCATCTTTTTTTTTTTATCTTTTTATGTTTTTTTCTTGTGGACCGGGTTAAGAATACAACAATCCGTTCCATTACTAAAATATCTGATGTCACTCGGAAAGCTGCCACGCTTAAATGGAATTGGGCTGGACACATCTGCCGTATGTCAGACGATCAGTGGGCCAAACTTACGACCCAATGGGTCCCGCTTAATGGCAAGAGACATCGCGGCATGCCCAGACGGAGATGGCGGGATGAGCTGGACTCTTTTAATAAAGACTGGTCCTTGGCAGCTCTGGACAGAGAGACGTGGAAAGAGAGTAGGGAGGCCTTCGCCCAGCAGTGGGACAGAAACGGCTAATAATAATAATAATAATAATCTTTTTATCCTATGACCTACGGGAGATAGGTACTTCTACTGAAGATTTTAAGTTAATTGTTACCTAGTCTTTAAGTTACTTTAAACTTAGGTTAGCTGTTTGAGAACTCAATCGGGTTACGCTCGCTTTTGTCCATAAACTAATCAAAAGTTTTAACGTTGTTTATGTGATTTTATGTATAAAATAAAGAAGAAAAACTAAGTTCGACTCTACTGACCCTTGCTTCGTCAAGCGACTCCAGCCCATCGTAACAAGCGTCCTTCGGTCCTATGGAGGTGATGGCCACTGCGGAGTACTCCATAATATTGGTTATCGCGAAGGCCTTGCCTAGAGTGAGATCACACGACAGCCTGAAACATTGAAAGACAAATGGTCAGAAAGAGAGAAAAAGTGAAAATTTTAGTTTAAGAGGTGAATACGATAAGGAACCGCGCCTCTTACAGTCGGAGGCAATAAATAACGGTATTTATTGTTACATATAAGATGCCTTCATGACTATTTTATGAAATAGTCATTCCATCGAATGAAATGAACTTATGAGTTATGTTTAATTTTATATAACCATGTTTGTTATAGTCACGAAACAAATTCGAAAAAAAAAAACGAAAAATATATTTTATGAAATAGTCATTCCATCGAATGAAATGAACTTATGAGTTATGTTTAATTTTATATAACCATGTTTGTTATAGTCACGAAACAAATTCGAAAAAAAAGTACAAAAGTAGGTACCAGTTGTTGTGAATAAAACCATTCAGAATATATTTTCTAGATCTACTGAATTCATATTTAAAGGCAGAATTGCCAATTTTTTTTTTTCTGATGACATTATGAGAGACATGTTAAAAAAAAATTTTTCAACGATCGTATTCTGTATAATGACAAATATCCGATATTTTCAGCATTTTTCCTCTATGATAAGAAAATATGAAATCAATTGGTGATTGAACTTTAAGTAAAGACTATTGATTCAGCGAGACATTTTTTGTATAATTTATTTCATTGCACATTGGAATTTCGCGTTTTTTTTTTAACAACATAACCCATATACGAAAAACTGAAATTTTCAGCATTATTGCTGATTTCTGAAAAAACGCGAACCAACTTCGCTATTCTAGCACCATATTCGGACTCAGCGACCCCGAAAATATAAAGTTCAGGTGGTCTGGTCTTTCGCGCAGGGTACTTTTTTTTGTGGGCCTGTGTTATGGCTGGTTGGTTTTTATCCCCCGACGCAAAAACAGGGGTGACCGCTATGTACGTAAGTACACATATGTCTGTCTGTAGCACCGTAGCTCTTAAATGGGTGAACCGATTTAGGTGCGGTTTTTTTATGTAAGAGTAGGTTTTCTAGCGGTGATTCTTAGACAGACATTTTATCAATTTTGGTGCAGCCGTTTCGACATGACGATCACTGATCAAAATATTACCTACAACTTAAAGTTAAAGGGCCAATACGTTTTTTTTTTCCTTTTTAGTCGTTTTTGTTAGGGTCGGGACCGTTGAGTTTTAAATTATTTTTTTCTTTTTAATAAGACCTATTCAACTTAGACCTAGTCACCCAAAGGGCGATGGAGAGGGCTATGCTTGGAGTTTCCCTACGCGATCGAATCATAAATGAAGAGATCCGTAGGAGAACCAAGGTAACCGACATAGCCCGAAGAATTGCTAAACTGAAGTGGCAGTGGGCAGGGCACATTGCTCGCAGAACAGATGGCCGATGGGGCCGAAAGGTTCTGGAGTGGGGACGTACCGGACGAACGTAGAGTTGGAAGGCCTCCAACAGGGTGGACCGATGACCTTGTGAAGGCCGCAGGAATCCGCTGGATGCGGGAAGCACAAAACCGGTCGAAGTGGCGGAGCTTGGTGGAAGCCTATGTCCAGCAGTGGACGTCTTTCGGATGATGATGATTCAACTTTAAATCTTTATAGATCCTAAATTGTCATTCAAAATGAAGACGCTAATGCGTTAGAGAAACCTAAAGATGATTTTCAAAGATATAATCAATGATACACTACTTACCATAATTCAGCGACTCTCAATTTTTACCCGCCTGCACAACGCAAAGGAGGGTAATTTCTTTTTTCCAATATGGCGTCTGATTGTGTCCATATTGAATTTTGATTACCTACTGTGTGTGTGTGTGTGTAATGTTGTGTGTAATGTTGTGTGTTATTGTTCAATGTTTCATGTTTGCATTAACAAAATAAACGAATATGGATAGGTAATAGATAAATACCATTCATTAAAAGTAAAGGCGGTCTTACGCGATCTAACGGCGAATATTCCATAGTTGAAAAGTCCTGTCGTCGAAACTAACAAATGCGAACCATTCTGTCGGCGAAACATCCATAGGTGAAATATTCTATCGACGAATCTCTCAAAAACTAAACGCCCTGTCGGTGATCAGTCCAAAGGAAAAACGACTATCGGAGAACGGTTGCAGAATCTTTCCTCCCGCATTATCCGGAACAGGAACCTCCCCAAGCAGCCGTGTCCGGTGAGGAAATGCTTAAGGCGGAAGGTGAGGCGCCTCTTTAGCCACTTTTCAGAGGGGACTTAACGCCGCAATTCTGGCGTGCCCAAAACTGGCCCGGCCGGCATATATTTTTTTTATAAATTTTCCCCCTCTTCAACGGTTGATTGAGGACAATAGCTCAAAAGGACAGCTGATAATGTTGTACTTGTGAATAAAAAGTCATAAACTCGAAAATCGCACATTGTTTTTGTTACTTGAATGTACTACACCCATCATAATCATATTGCATAGCTTCGTTGGATTCGCTAGCAAGAATAACATTGCTTTGCTAGTTGTAGATACTTTTAGAACTATTGCATCAGAAGAAATAGTAAAAATAACTTTTTAAATTAGACACTAACGTATTTAATTGTTGTGATATCTTGCCACCACACTTCCTGTCCACTTGTGCTCCCATTGCCGTTAGTTCTAATTTCTTATTTTTTTCATAAACGCAAACAACAGCACCTTTCTGTAACATAAATTTTAAGACTTAAGACATATTCCAATAGCATACGGGTAGGGTAGGGTAGTCGGGGTAGGTATAGGGTGAGAATTTTGAAAATATGGATAAGAAAGTGATACGATAAGAGAAGAGACAAGGAAAGAAGTGTAAGATAGACTGGTGTCCGCAACGCCATGTCAAAGCAAACAAGAATGTATTATCATAATATCAAACCCTTAGATGCAAGGGCGTATCCAGGATTTATTTCTAGGTGTGCCACATGGGCCGTAAAGTTAAGAAGTGTCTCCCAAATCTAGTATTTCCGCCCCTAAGACGACCCACTGACCTTACTCTATTTTTTGTTTCAGATTCATTATTTTTCAATGGCATTTAAGAATAATATATCGATACCTCTGGGCTCAAAGGTCGTAAAGGACATTTGGGCGAAAATGACTTTTTGATACTGTTTTACTCAGATTTTAATTCTCTATCGATCTGTATATTCCGTTTTACGAAATTCGCAAAAAAAATGCCTTTACGACCCACATAATTTGAGACGTTAAACATAGTTTACCGTGAAAATATGGATGTAAATAACACTTAGTTACCAAAGTGAACTCATTTTGGTAGTAAAGCAAAGTATAAAACAACTTTTTGGAGTAAAATACATAAAAAATATCAATTGTCTTATACCACCTTAGGTGGTTAATATAATTCACCTCATAAATTTGGATGTAGAGGACATCGTCTTTGCAAATTGTCCTGTACACCCTTACAATTTAAAATAAAAAATGACAAGTGTCGTTTACGACCTATTTTCATTTTATTTGCTTCCACTAAGGGCGTTTATAAACGTAAGTGAGGAATTGTCCCATAAATATTAGAATATTCAAAAAACAACGAATTTAATCCAAACTTACTACGTAACTTAATAAAAATTAAAATCATTTACACGAAACTATTACTACTCACAATTTTGCGAAATGTATTATAACGATTATCGAAATTACAAGATGTTCAAGTTTAGGTATCCACTTCATCATCGTAGAATTAGATTTCTGTACACAAATTTTCAACCCCTACCTTATTAAAATGTTTCTAATACTCGTTATACATTACTTACCTATATTCAACAAATAGCCTCTTGTATTTGCTAGGCTGTAAATAACTAGTATTCTATGAAGTACAAAGTGTGTCTACGACACTAAAGACCTAATAGACCTGTGTGAAAAAACTTTAAAACTCTGTATAAAGTTATTCGTGGTTATACATTACAATCAGTGAGTGAACAATCAATCATCCCCTGTTTTCTGCCCCTTAGGGTTTGATTTTGTTTTCCAAATTTATATGGGACCACCCTTGGAGTATACCCTTTCCAAAACAAGAATTATCACAATCGGACTACCTTGTAAAAAGTTATGCGTGGTCATACATAAAAAAAAAAAAATATACGCGTCGAATTAAAAACCTCCTCCGTTTTTTTTCGTCGGTTAAAAATGGAACAATACCTAAAAGATTTAATAAAGAATACAGGGAGTTTCCATGCAATTCTGAGCTACGTGAGACTTTGAACGAAACAGACGAAGAGGACGATGAAAAAAGTGAGGAAGAAGGTGAATAAATAAATTATCAGCTGATGATGATTTATTTACTCATCATCTCATCAAACAGAATAAAGTTAGTATATAGAAGAAAGTTAGTTTAAGAGAATAAAGTTGATTAAAGAAGTGAAAAGGCAAGCAAGAAAAACTATGTTAATTACCAAAATATTATTTTTTATTTTTAAACATTTAGAGCTTTGTGTTCAATTAAGTAAGTACAAATAAACGATCTCAATTTGATTACACAAATGTACGTTTTATTTGTATAATTATGTTATTTCATGAATATTCGTTTCATTAGTTTGGAAAAAAATGTTTATTACAAAGAATCTAATTACTTAATTTAAAAACTAATACATGATAATTAAAAGTGTATTGTTTCTCCTTTTTTTAAAATAGGGTTTTTATTCTAGCTGGCATAGTATCAATCAAATCATCGATCTGATCTTGTCTTAAATTACTCCATTCCTCGATCAACATCGCCACCAATTCGTGGCCACACCACTTTTTTATTCGAGGGCTTCCCAGGTCTTTTTGCAATATTCATTTGTAAATGTGTGTGTAAATGTGCCAGACATTCTCAATAGGGTTTATATCGGGCGATTGATTTGGCTACGGTAGAATTTTAAGCCCTTTTTGCGATTTCCAGGCTGTCGTTTTTTGAGCTCTATGAGACGGCGCACCATCTTCCATGAATACGTAATCTTGGCGGTTCAAATTTCTTCCTTCAAAGATCGGTAGAATTCCCTATTTTAGAATTTCAACATATCTTTCAGCATTGATTTTACCTTCACAGAACACCAAACGACTTCTTCCGCCATACCAAATAGCCCCCCAAACCATAACACTCACACCGGCGTATTTCACAGTTTGCTGCAAATATCGGTCTTCTAACTGCATTACAGAGCGACGCCACACCCATTTTCGTCCACTGTCGCTGAATTGACAATATCTGGATTCATCCGAAAAAATCACATGCCTCCAAAAGTTAAGATCCTTAGAAATCATTTCTGGTGACCAATGAAATCTCCGCTTTTTTTGAAATTTTGTTAACAGAGGTTTCTTTTTGACTACTCTTTTATAAAAGCCAAAATTGTGTAAGTACCTCTGAACAGTTCTTCGTGATAAATTTGAAGATATAGCTACATCATTCACAGATCTTTCGGGGTTTCTTAAGACTTCACGAACTAGTGCCCGTTTTTGTCTGTCAGAAGGTCCAGGTCTCCCTGATATTGGGGAAACAATTTTCTTCTCATTCCTTTTGAACTGCACGATAACACGATTAACAGTTGACAAAGGTACACTTAATCCAGCTCTGATTTCATGCTGAGATTTACCACCTTCAAACTGACCAACAATGCGTCCACGAGTAAAATCGCTTAATTCTAGTGACCCACTTGTCCGCGGCATTTTAAAATCGTGTTAATAAACTGAGATTAGGTCCCATCTACACTCTAAAATTTTTTTCATAACTACCCGCTTTTATATTTTTAATAACTCTTTACACCTATAGCTGTCTATTTACTTTTGACACGGCAGTGTACAGTAGTATACACATAAATACATACAAAATTAAAGTTTAATTATTAATTTATCCTTCTTCTTAGCGTGTGAGAAGAATTGAGAAGAATTTATCCTTTCAGAATACCTTAGCGGGTTATCCTTAAGAACCTAAAAAATATTACACTTGTCGATTATTTCCTTATTTTGTTTAGTTTTGTACAGTAAAGTGGATTTACGCCCTTAGGTTATATCATAGGGTGAAAATTTGAAGGGTGTATGGACTTTTATTTTTAAATTTATGGTCGTAAAGGAAATCTATCTCGGTAAATACGTCACTAGGGTAATTTTTTTAACACTGCACTAGATAATACTAGAAATTCTAAACACTTTTTTTCCTAGGTTTCATTTAAATAGCTCAAGAAACAAAAAAGTTAGAGTAAAAATTTTTTTTTTTTTTTTCGTTTTTTGCTTCTCCTGAAACGTCGTATTTTGTCCTTTACGACCTTTGAGCCCAGAGGTATCGATATGTTATCTTGAAATCCTCTCGCCGAGTCTAGGATGTTGCCTAGGTACAAACTGACTGCACCACTGAAAGTGGTAACTAAACATCACAACTGCTGAAGATATAGTATGTACTTCTTCAGCATTCCTTATTGTAGCAATGTCATGATAGATATGCCTTCAGGTTGGTGTATTCAGATAGTTACGATTTTATTTTACTTAAACAGTTTTAGGGTGGGTGGCTAGCCTCTGTGGCCCCCCTCTGGATCTGCCCTTGCTTAGTTGGCAATTAAATTATGCTACAAAGTTAGCAGTTTTCTTTAGTAAGATAAACATTATCATGCCTCATTAGCTTGTGGACTTGATCAAAAACAAAATAATAACTTTATTTACCTTAACTGCTCCTCCACCCGCTGCCGCTGCACTGTATGATCTTGTAACAACCTTACCATAATTGATTCTTCCATCTAAAAACCTAATACTCGGAAGTAATTTTGTAAACCTCATTTTGATCTAAAAATAAAAGCTTTAGGTAAATAATTCCATTATTTAATTTCTATAAAAATATAAACCATCTAGATTTGTATAAAATTTTGTTTGAATGTTGAATTTTGTTACTTCCTGGTGTAAAGGCAAGTTAAAAATATAAAATGTTATGACCAAGATACATGTGTGTGCAAAACTTTAAAAAGAGTTTTTTAATCAATTTATTCTATAACTGAAAATATTCAGCTAAAATATTTTCAGTTATACGGAGATATATTACAGACACAGTGAAACGGCTACTACCCTTGTTAGAGCATCATTTTTAGTACTTAGATGTTCAAGAATAGGATCAAATTTGAATGTAATAAAACCCACTTAAGCAAGTCTGTCCGTTTAAATATGAATGCTTTTGTTATACATCATTTAGTGAATATGTAATTTTAAAAACAGTATCTAATTGTAGCAAGTGAACTGCTAGTTGCTTTTCTATCTCCTACCACCAGTAAAAATTTTAAAAGAAGTTGTTTTTGGCACATGTCTTATAGTTAATGACAGTCTAGTTTCTCTAGGTACTGTTATATGCCTAACATATTTATCTGAACACATATTTATGTTTACTATCGATGCATCCAGTAAGTCTTCCTTCACTTCTTCTATACAATGCAAATAACGAGTGTACAGCTTGTCTTGTAATACTAACAAACTTCTTGGTTCAAGTAAAAATGAGAACACAGGCTTAGTATTAACAGTGTTATCTTCGGTTGGTTCAAGGAAATTTAAAACTATATGAGATCCAGCTGAAATTGTAGTAATAGTTGGATAAAATAATGATCCATCTAGATGTGGCATGATGCCCTGTCCTGGCATGTACTCATTGACTAACACATGGTTGGGCCTTTTACCATCCATGACATTGAGCCCATGTATTTTCTCCAGGTATTTGTCAAGCCACTGCGGTATTGACTCGGCTAGCATGCCTTTATTGTGAGGTATGCCACCCCAGTTTTGCAATCTTCTGTTTGACAGTTGAGTCCATTTTGGCTTTGGTGCGGCGTAAATATTCGACAAAATTCCCTTTTCTTCATTTGTCGTTATGAACTCTGATATGTAGTAGGCAGTCTCCGGAGCCTGTTGATAAAATAGTGCTTGAAAACTGAAATTATCGCTTCAAAGATAAGATTACTATGCCAGAGCATTTTTTTTTTTATTAGTAAAACTTGCTGTAATTTAATACTTACAGTTATGACTCTGTAGTCTTCCAAATTAGAATCAAAAGAATTCATTTTGCGAATTATATTTTTAATTTTTGTGTTAAAATGGAATGTTTTGTTTTTGAGACATGTGATTTGACGTTTTTCATGTAAACATTGTAAATAAAAAATAAATGACAGACAAAAAAGTTTTAACGTATTGTAACTGCTCTGTGCCAACTTGGGATTGTTCAGGAAAGATTTCAAACATATTTTATTTTAATTTATTACGTGAATTTCAATTGAAGTTAATAAAGATAGACATCAAAAGATTATAGTAATTGGTTTTCATCTTTTCATTTTAGTGTGGAGTGTTTGGCTTTGTTAAGTTCAGAAAGATTATAAAATAAATAAAACGTACAATTTCTGAGATTACCACTATTAAAAATCACGCGTTGACATTTTTAAAAGTTTAATACGTTTCGTTTACAACTGTCTATAATGATATTATACGTATATAAAGAAAATAAAATTATTTGAAATCTCTTATCATACTTTTTATTGCTTTATCAAAAACAAAATTTTCTATATGCTCTAAAATACGATAAAACTTGCACATTTTCCAAAGCTTTGTTAGGAACGTGTTTAATTTACACGCGACCTTTCAAAGCAATAACAAAACATATACAGCTAATCTTTTTTGACAGAAGCGTACAGAAGATAAAAATGTTATTTGTTAATAATTTTTTTGTAAATATTTGTTAAATGAGCAATTGTAGAATGTGATCATAATGGGCGGTTGCATAGGAATAACTAGAAGTGGTAGCGGGCCCATAGAGGAATCTTCGGCTACCGTGTCTCGGCCTAATTCAGGTGGGGTAAGCGATCATCTGTCTCCGTGGAGACGTCCGAGTGCGTGTTCTCATAACTCTTTGTTGTAGGCGGGCTGAGGAAGAACCAGTCGTTGTGCCACGAAACCATACGATGGAAATCAGACGTGCCGCTGACGGAGGGACAGTTACGTAGCAAAAGGGATGAATTTTGGGACACAGCGCCTGCGTTCGAAGGACGCAAGGAGATCTGGGATGCACTACGGGCGGCTGCCGTCGCCGCCGAGGCGATGGACTTCCAACTGGCGCAGGCGATACTGGACGGAGCCAGTGTGTCGGTGCCCAATGGGTACCTGACTGAATGCTATGATGAATGGGGCACAAGATATCAGGTACACACTTTATTTTACTCTTAGGTACTCCTTAGTGTGGCTGTAAATGCTTACTCCTCAGCCTCATTACAATTGTATATAAGTTTGGATGACCTTCAGCACATTCCTATGTATAGGTAACCTGTAATTTACTGTTTTCTTTAATTATTGTTTGACTATAGAAGATTTCCATTACATGTTCAATATCAAGCCTGAAACCCTGTTTTAATGCTGAAGAAAAATATTATTTTCATGATGGTTGTCATGTCTTGTAATAAATTAACAACAGATAATCTTCTTCTTGTTTCTTTTCTCAATAATCTTTACACTAACAAACTCAGAATATAAATGTAAGAATTGTACCTAATTTTTATTAATGTATGTATGTTTGTTTCCTGTCGAGCCTTTTTGATGCTGTTTATATTTGGTTCCTTATCAATTTTGGACGCAATAAACAATGTGACATTATCCTCAAGGATCATTGTATTGAATTAAAAACATTGGTTTTGGGATCACCAACATATCATTTTTAATTTCGTCCTCCAATTTATAGGATACACAAAGCTTTGATGCAATCTACCTTTTTATTACATGATTTCATTTAATTGAAATTGCTTAGATAACTCTATTTATTTAATTGTCCATTGTCAATGCTATGCAATTCCACTGGAATTTCTAATAATAGAACAATACTTTCTAAAGCTTGATTGGTACATTATTGCAAGGTCCTGTAGTACAACATGCTGTCTTCTTCATTCTTCTTTTATTTATAACTCTCTTCTGGGCATAAACACCACACCATTGCTGGCCTTTCTTGAAGACTTGGGATGGATTTAATGATGAATTTTAAAACACCATCATCATTTCAGGCGGAAGACGTCCACTGCTGGACATATGCCTCCCCATTTTGAAGGGCTTACCATAATTGCCACGCTTGGTAGGCAGGTTGGCGATCTCAGTATGGTGGTAAAATGGATAGAGAACGCTGCTGCCCATTCTCCAGCAATACCCTTAGTCGCCTCTTACAACACCCATGGGAAGAAACGGGATGGTGTTACAATCATATACAATACAATAATTATGTTGTTCTGACTTCATACTATTAAACTACTAGCTTTAGTTTTTATGTTTAAATTCACCTCTACAGGTCCCAATATACTGCTTATCACCCCCTATAAACATGGTGAAGGAGGCCAGCGGGCGGGACTCGCCGGCTGAGTGGTCAGAGCCTGTGGAGGGCGGTACGGAGCTGTCGCTGCGCCTGCGACTATCTAACACGTGCAAGGATGTTGACCTAGCCGTATATTCCCGACACACTGTCGTGCAGTGCAAGAATAAATTACATGTGAGTAATAGATGCTTTATAATTTTTTATTAAAAGTTTTATGTGTGTACTTAATTTAGGACCATGGGGTATCAGGCCTTGAAATGGGAGGCATGGAAATGCACTAACTCCCAGTTGGCCCTTTTTTTTTCTAGATGGGAAATCATCAAATCATCAAATGACTTCTCCCACTCTGGGCGGAGCGGGAGAAATCATCAAATGACTTCTCCCGCTCTGGGCGGAGCGGGAAGGCGTGTCAGACTTTTACTGACTAAAACCCACCCGTGTTCCTTCAGTTGCCCATGTGTCAGGGTCACGGTATCTCTTTCGAACAATCTCGCGACCCTGACAGGTCCCCCAGTTGGCCCTTAGATCATTATTATTTGGTGGACACACTAGCAGCTAATTGGCTGTTGCTATGTGTTCCAAAGTAGTTTTTCCTGTATGATTTTGAGCAGTATGTGTTTTGGACGAATGGTGGGAATGGGCTTGTTGACCTTGACTGCACCATGGAATGAAAATCATTATTAATTGTATTATGAAACTATCTTGTATGTCTAGGAAATTCTAAGTTCTTTACAAAAAAATTATTCTGGCTCCAAGGGTTAAGATTCTGTTCAAAGCTACAATAATTGTCCAGGGCGATCGCAAAAATGGATTTATACAGCTTTATAACCACAATGTCAAGATAGATAGATCATTGCAATGTCCAACTGCACAAATAGACTGCGTGTAAGAGATTTTGTGTGTAGGAAACAAATACCACCTTATCTTCTTGACAAAATCCCATAGATATTTAATAAATAATAGTTTAAAAACACTAAAAAACACGCTTCCATGGAAAACCAAACTAAAAATTACAAAATAATGGAAAAAAAGCGTGGGGTGCCTGATATCAATAAAAAAATACCTTAAGGACGCTATAACATTTTTGAATCGCTCAAGTTTAGGTATCTGAGTCGCCACACAACAACATTACGCGCACGCACACATTGAAACCATTGTCTGCTCGATTTTAAACATTAGTTAACTAATCTTGATACTCGAAGGTAATATTTATTTTATTTTACTAGCACTGTTGAGTAAAATTTGTAGTAAAGTAACTTTACTATCTGAATTTAGTGACAGTAAATAACTTTTACTACCATGATCATCAATATTTTTGGGGTAACGTATAATTTGACAATTAAAAAAAAACGAGGTGTAACAATAAAATACTTTAACAATATTTTTGGATAATAAACAAATATAACTGATGGTGATCGTAGAATATCGTTGTAATCGTTGAAAATATACAGGATATTCCTTAAAGAAAACTAAGCAAAAATTGTGTGACGCGCGACCCTCACCTTTGAGATTGCAGCGCGTATTCAGAATTTTTTATTTATGTAAATAATTAAAGTTACGTTAAATATTGTGACTACATACTAGCACAACCCCCAAAATTGATACCCATGTCGACATTTCATCATAACAGTACATCCGCCATTTTAAATTAAAAATCGAAGATTTTATAATCCCTACCCCCAATATGGATAAAGATCTTTTTATAAAAAAAACAATACCCGCCGTATTTGGATCAAATTTGGATGAATCATTCGTAATAACTATCCTAAAATTATCCAAATTTGATAGCTATGCCCACTTTTTATTTAAAAAATTAAAATATTCGTCGTTTTGAATGAAAAACTTGTGGGGTCGCCTTTTTTTGGCTCCAAATGTAATTTGTATGGAGTTTTCGGCTTCAGCACCTTCGAAAATCTTGAAAACGACACCCATGATGAAAATTTTGAAAATTTTCGTAACCACCATTTTTGATTTTGAATCAGATTCAGCACCCTTGTTTACCCCTACCGCAAGCTACATTAAAGAATTTCGTTCCAAAAATGGACGACACTTGCATAATTTAATTACCACGTTGAAAATATAACTTTTTATTGAATAATTATCCGCCATTTTGAATTCTTGAAAATGAATACATAGTCATAATTACCCTACCTCAATAATCCCAATAGAATTTGAGTTATTTATTTCTAAATCAAGTTCTGATAATAAGTTTGGTAGTCATAGTTTTGGTCCGAAAAGTATCAACATTTTTCAACCACAGTATACAGCACGGCACTCACTTTATTATTATTTTGATCGTATTTATTTTGTACAAAAAAGCGATACGCCCGTGCTTCCTAGGGCGCGTCTGAGCGCGGAATGACAAGCCGCGAGTTTAAAATGTATGAAGAAAGTTGAGAACGTTCTTTATTTTTCTCATAAATAAAAAAGTTATGTATTTAATTACAAAATATTTAGGCAAAACGTAGAAGATTATACTAGCCACAATTTGTTGTCATTTTGAAGTTAAAATATTCAGTTGATCTCACTATACAGGTACCTTTCCAGACCCCATTATTTTTCATTTTCTTCGATTATTGCGGTGGGGAAAACGTATTTTTGTGAAAATATTGTATGGGACTATATAATTTTTATGGTACCATAATGGAGATGAATAAATTATCTTTATTTAAAGACCATAACTGACTTCGCAGTTGTGACTCCTCTTGATGTAATTGGTACTGGAAAACCACCGATATTTGTAGAAAAATGTTATAGCGTCCTTAAAAGCACCGCACGCTTTTTTTCCATTATTTTGTACTTTTTAGTTTGGTTTTCCATGGAAGTGTGTTTTTTAGTGTTTTTAAACTATTATTTATTTTCTATTTTTTTAGGGTATTCCGAATTTTGAGACGTATGTCAGCGTAGTTTGTGACAGTTTTTTTGCTGTCCTGGTAACCCTGGCAAGGATAATGGCACAAATTTATGAAATTATTGCATTGTCATCAGTCCTTGACAGGTGTGCAAAGTTTGAATGAAATCTGGTCGTTTAAAGTGGGTCAAAATCGCACTATAAGGAGTCGGTTACAAACAAACATACAAATATACAAACATACAAGTGAAGCTAATATAAAGCGTGTAAAAAAGTAGTCATCTTTGTGGGAATTCCCGTTTTATTTTTTAGAATTACCTCAAAGATCCATGTCTAAGATTAGTGTAAAGGAGATGATAACTGATAGTGTTCAGCCTTGTATTTAGACCTTGATAATGATTGGTTATGGATGTGTTAATGTGTGTGATATTAGCACTTTTTAATTAGCTGTTCAGTCAATATGGTTTTCAAAGTATTTGCATACTCTACAAATACAGTGTGTAAACGTTGTATTGATGCCCACGATACTATATTTGTGACCATAATAACAGCGTCAGTACCGTTATCAGTCTTTTCTTAATGGCAGTAAGGTTTTTATCGCCAAATTTGTCTACAGAAAATACTGCTTTTATTGGGATCTCTGTTATGCACTATGAAACTATGAAGGTATTATTTCAAGTTTATCACCCAAAATATTGCCAAACCTGTTTTCACCTTCATTTCTGGTTGGCCTTATGAATCGTGTATATATAATATTAAATACTGTTATGTGATTTATAACTGGATGTGACGCGATCGACTCCATTAGCATTATTTGAGGGGTTTTTTTCGGATCGAACTCATCAAATAACTTTTCCCGCTCCGCTCTGGGCGGAGCGTGAGTGTCAGAATGGTCCCACTCTAATTGTGTAACACACTATCAATTACAATCTGAATAATTTTAAAGGAAATCGCTAATCCATTGCTTCGTATGTTCGAAAAATGTGTCTGCTAAACAACGTAAATAACGCAATGAATGTTGTTGTACTGTCAACATTAAAGCCTTCCCTACTGTTTGTGTGTTACGCGATTACCCTTCTAGTTTCCAACAACTCTAAGTGTTTTAAATCATCAATGATACTTCGGTTCTTTAACCCCCGACGCAAGAAGAGCGGTGTTTGACCGCTTTGTGTCTGTTTGTGCCACTGTAGCTCTTAAACGAATGAACCGATTAGAGTGCGGTTTTTTTATTTAAAAGTAAGCTTTCTTGCGGTGGTTCTTACAAATGTTTTTATCAAAATAGGTTTTGCCGTTTCGACACGACGATTCTTTGATACAAATATTACCATCAAATTCTGCCTGCGACTTCGTCCGCGTTAAATTTCTTGTGCCCCCGACTCTTCCCGTCGCGTCGAATCGCCTACCCGTGCGATTTTCCCCGTTTTTGCAACATTTTTTATTACTGCTCCGCTCCTCTTGGTTTTAGCGTGATGCTATATAGAATTCGGACCAGTACAGTGAGATTAGCGCGTTCAATCAAACAAACAAACAAACTCTTCAGCTTTATAATATTAGTATAGATTAAACTTAAAGGCTTAACACGTTTTTTTTTACATCTTTAGATTTTTGTCTGCGATATTTGAGATAATCGGTGTCGAATACAGAAACTCTTTTTAATTGAAGGCTCGTTGATAAAACAACTAACTTTTATATCGAATCCTTTGTAAAGCAAACACACTGCTAACGGTAATGCTCTTCTTTTGTAATGGGTCGTCTGCATCATCATCATCATTTCAGCCGTAAGACGTCCACTGCTGAACATAGGCCTCCCCAAATTTGGGGGGCTTTGCCATTATCGCCACGGTTGGCGGGCGGGCTAACCGCCCATTCTCTAGTAAGTCGCTTAGTCGCCTTTTATGACACCCACGGGATGTAATGGGCTGATGCTATTCTTAACATCTCGCCCCACGCGGGCCTAAATCTGTATTGTATAATTTAATCTTAGTATAATTAATTAGTTGCCACGCTTGCAGGTTTGCTCGAAAGAGTTACCGTGGCCCTGGCATATAGGCAACTGAAGGAAAATGGGTGGGTTTTAGTCAGTAAAAGTCTGACACGCCCTCCCGCTCCGCCCAGAGCGGGAGACGTCATTTGATGATTTTCTACCCACAAAAAAAAAAGTATAATTAATTAACCGTGCACTCTTAATATTCTATTGATGTAGGTACTCGTACGTGGATTGATTGCTATGCTAGTCAATAATTAAGAATCTACGTCAGTGGCATTACTATTTTTAGTAGTGAATATAATAATAAAATTTTCTCAGGAAACTTGACATTCAGACCATTTTATAAATATCCTATTCCATTCTCATTTCTGATTTGTAAACAATTAATAATTCCACAGTCAGTGTTTATGTTCTCACAAACTTGAATGCTAGAACAGAATAGTTTATAGATACAGTAATTAGATCTAAAACGAAACTTGAATGTTATATTTATACAACAGGTTGTAGAGAACCAAAACAACCTGATCATTTGTGTAGTTATGATATTACTGAATATTTAACACAATAATTGACCGTCCATAATTATTACTATCGTAGAATGTCGCGACCCACTCCAAAGCAAAGAGCTTTTACTCCTTCCACCTGTCCCTGTGTAATGCCATCTGGGGCATCCTTTAGATAGAAGTCTTTCATCCTGTCTAGTGCCAGGAGACTGGCAGTGACGTTTGTATTAAGGTTTAGCTCTATGGTGTCTTGATCACCTGCAATTTCAACACCGTTCTTAATCCCTAGTTTTTCCTATTCACTGTTTTGTGTTGAATACTTTTAATGATGAATGTTCATTCAAACAAAGAATATAGTTCTTAAAATAAGACAAAAACTCTGTAGTATTCGTTATCAGCAAGTAAACTAGTACAATACAATCCTACCACTAAAGCCAGTAATAAAAATGTGTACATTGTGCAGCGGGTCGCCTCAAACCCGGTCAGCCGGTGACGTAAGAGCATGCGAACTGCGAACGATGCGAAATTTTGCAACCATACGCTGTCGCCCGCCTTCGTGTGACGCTATGTACTTTTTTTTATGATAGGGCTGCCAAACCATTGTGTGTTTAGGAATTTTTCCATTTATATTGCTTCAAAAACCTTTTACAACCTGGAGGAAGTCGTCGTTACTGGTATTAATTAGGTAATTAATATGAGCCTTTTAATGTCCTTGTGCAGGGCAAAAGCGTCATCTGATACCCAGAACAGAGGGGTAATTGCGGAACTTTTTATCGGTAGGAATTGGTTTAATATTCATAGTTAAACAACAATCATTGCGTTATTTACGTTGCTGAGCCGACAATTTATTCGAACAAATGACGCAATGGTTTAGAAATAATCTTCAATCCCATTCAGATTCTGATAAATTGCGTGTTTCGCAATTAGGGTGCTGGTTGGCGATTCCAGACATCTAACATAATAGAAGAAAGATTTGATTGTTTGTAATGGAAGTACTAAACCCATTAACAAAATTATTTCACCTATGTAAAGCTACTCCGGATGTTACATGAGCTATAAATTTCACGCCGACTAAAAGTCTAGGTTTCGTTCCGATGTTTTTCCTTCACCGATGTCAGTAAAGTCTAAGATAAAGTCAGAAATAATAAACAGTTAATTTTATAGATGTGTCACATAGTAACAGTGTAAGTACGGATATTTATTCATGTTTCCGGACACCTTGAAAAATATAAAATTTATTAATTAGTAAGATTTTACATTTTAGCATAAAAATAACAAACATTTGAATACTACTGTTAACAATAAGGTTATATTTGCATTTTTTGCGCGATAATCATGCAATTTCCGAAACAAATTTTGCTCTTGTATGAATGTTTGCTTTACAAATATCCAACACCTTGAGCATTATGAAGTTCTCCTTCACATTTCAACGGCACAGCCCTGAAATGTTTATACCCATGTACTTATGTAGGTACTCCACAAAGGTCGTAGTCACCTGTTTAATGTCTTACAATTTTGGACACAACGACAATTACTGTCCGTTGACCTACATTAGTGAACCGTTCGATGTATCGCTAGGAATATGATTCCATTGTGCTTTCTCTTTGTGCCGGCCGAACTTAATGACATGGACATTAAGCGCATTAGCTTATTTTATTAATGTCTCTTGGCTTGCGGCCAAGGTCATGTTACTTGGAAAGGGCGCACTTTAGTTGTCCGTGGCTTTTTGCCCTTTTTTAAATAAAATGCTTTATGTGATTAAACCAGCAACCCGGTTGCATAGGTGCAATGGCAACATGCCAAAACTATATTAAGTAATGGACACAAAAGGCGAGTTTGTTTTATCACCATTCAATATCATTTCAGACGAAAGACGTCCATTGATGGACATAGGCCTCCTCGAAGCACCGCTACTTCGACCAGTTTTCTGCTTCCCGCATCCAGCAGATTCCTGCGGCCTTCCCAAGGTCATCGGTCCACCTTGTGGGAGGCCTTCAAACGCTACGTTTTCTGTTACGCGATCACCACTGTGGAACCTTTTGGCCCCATTGGCCGTCTATTCTGCGAGCAATATGCTCTGACCACTACCACCTAAGTTTAGCAATTATTGAATCGATCTTCAGTTTCGTAAGGTGGTTTTGCCCAATTATCTCGTTTTGTGTGAATATGGTGTGCCTTAACCTGTATCAAATAAACTGATTTTCTTTCTTCTCTATATCTTTCAATAGACAGGTCTCTACCAAATACCTTGTAGCCCTTATTCCGCTCTATTACGTCCGTAATACGGTCTGAATTAAAGGAGCGAAGGTCGCTTATCAAGAACTTAGAGATCCGTCTATTGAGCTGCCGGTACTCAAGACTTCAAGAGCATCGTTGGAAGACTACAGGATCATTTCCCGCCTCCATAAGCTGTAAAGTAGGATCAGACAACTTCTATTTCCTATATGTACGATGGCTCTTGAAGATCTTAAACCCAACTGTATGGGCAATTTTCACGAACCTATCGTTAAAATCGTCCATGGAGCTTCCTATGAACTCAAAACATTCTCAAATTTGAACTGAAAGCTCTCGTTGTTTTGGACTTGGATTGGGGATAAGTGGATCGTAGACTTTATCAGTCGAGATCTTTCCAGCTTGATATTTAAGTTTGATGAGTAACTTACCATGCAGTGATCACTTTCAGTTTTCACTGCGTTGATCACAGAGACAATCTCTCTCATCAATCTCTTTTTTAATCGTACATTCTGTGCCCTACTCCTTTTCTGTAAAACTGGCCAGTATTTGACCTTTGTGGTTTCGATGTCCAACTCGCAGCTCATCCTCATCTCGTTTGACTGTGTTTAATTCCATGTGTAGGAAATTCAAGTAAAAACTTTATATCTGAGAGGATACACCAACCTATGTCATCAGCATCATATTATGACCACAGAGTTATAGATTCGATGACCGAAAATCAGTCGTGCTTTATTCGCGAATGACCTCACTTGATTATTCCGGAAATTGATCAGCTGACTATCTTATTAGACTGCTAATCATTTACCGTATAGTTTAGTAAAATAATAAAAAATATATATAAAATACTGTACACAAAAGCTATGATGTATTAATACTACCAATGCCCTTTACACAATCCTCAGGCTCAAGAGAACATCGAGCCATGGCGGCAACGCTGGTTCTATGGCGGCAAACTCCTCGGCGACCGGCTGCTAATCGAGGAGGCAAAGATCACGCCAGGATACGTGGTCCAGGTCATCGTCAGTACTGACCCACAGCCGCCGAGCTAGTCGCGCCAACTTAGCACCGCGCACTATTGCACCCACCAGCGTCTTTGTGGTACTTTGCATTTATTTTTAAAAGTTTTTTTTTTTTCAATTTATTTATATTTTGAAGGCGACTGTGCCAGGCGGTTAGTTAAAGATAAGGCCAAAAACTAGAGAACACTGTTTTGATGTGGGAACTTGTTGCAGGAATATTTGGGGGTCCTGCGCCTCACACCCCTGCGCTGTCGTACTTGTAGTTTTATTCCTATATATTCGATGTTTGTCTATTTATTTTTGTATAGGTTGTAGTTTAGTTCGGGCCATATATACGCTTTGTGTGAGATGAATCGTAGAAAGCACAAGCGGTTGTGGCGCCCTCTGCTAAGTTTTATGACGAGAATTATTAAGGAGGTTTATATTTCAAAATAAAGTGTATTTTGCAAAACACCTGCATAATTTCATATCATGAGACGAAGATTTTATACTCAAGCTGTTAAAGAGAATTATTTTGATTGAATAAAAATGCGGTATAGTTTATTGTAGCTGATTATAATATAGGGATTCACACATAATATAAAATCTTGCGCTGTGTCGTTGAAGTCCTGAGTGTAATATTAGGCTTAGATATATTAGGCATTTTACCACATAGCGCCTATGAGATCGCCCAGTGAATAAATAAATAAATATTTTAAATTGGATATCGGCAAAATATCACAAAGACGCTTCAGTGAAGGAACCAGAGCAACATAATCCACGTAATAAATTTATTCTAAAGTAACGTAACAGCGTAAGTTATATTATAATGTATAACTGATTTGTACGGTAATGGTCCCTAGCTTCAACAATAATGGAGTATCTGACTGAGCAGTTTTTTGTTCCTAAATATGTAGAACTTAGCGCGTAAAATTGGCTATTTGTTGTAATGAGTAACCATCATTACCAACCCATTTTTATTAAATAAATTTTTATCATACCGAGTCTCTTTTCCTTCCTCTGCGTATTTGAACAATACATCAGATATTAGAAAATTCTAGAAATGCTACAGGTATCTTTATTAGTGTAAAAGCTAGGGGCTAAATAAAGGTTTATCATTTATTAGTGCGTTCGAAATCATCCCTGACTCGAGTGTTACTCGCGGCGTTCTCGTTTATTTCTGTGAACGCTTTCGATGGGGTGTCCCCTTGATATGACCTACATTCTAATTTCTCACTTTGATTGTCCATACAATATGTAACTTTGGTAGTAACAAGTAGTGTTTGACAATGAAAAACAAGCTATTTTGCGCCATAAAATATAATCAGATGTAATTTTATGTAGAACATTACATGTTTTATAGACAATCCCTCAATCAGTATCCTTTATCATTTGAACTAGATTCGTATAAAATTGTTTATATTTATATAAAATGCCCCAATTGTAGTGATTAATATATTATATGTATTTGGCAGTGAGAGCGATACTTTAAGGCTGTATGGTTATTACTATTACGATACACAAAATACAAGTGGAATTTATTATATTATGTATCAAGGGAAATAGTATAGTAAATATTTATCATTGAGTGTTTAAAATCGTCTGGAATTCATTAATTTATGCGATAAAATAGATACAAGTGTACCTACCATTAAATTAGAGATAATAACAAAATAAGTTGCATTAAGTTGTCTCAAAACTGAATACGCGATACACGTATAAAATTGATAACAGACAATAACATGGCTCAAGAGATTAATGCTTTAAGCGACCATAGCATCTCATCAAATTATTTACCACTGATATTATTATCTAAAGGCGATGTCCCTCTGTCATTTCGAATTATCTATTGTAAATGCTCAAAGTGATAAAACCAACATTCTAATAAACAATTGCTGGCGGGATGTCACCTTTATATTATGGTCGACTTTATCATTTATAAATTACCTATTTAAATGACTGGAATATTTTTATTTAATAAGGAACTTATAAACCTGTTTTTTTTTTCTAATGTGTGTTCCATGTACATTTATTGTTATATGACCGCCCATGCCATGCTTTTTCAGCAAAGAACCAATTTAAAACTAATTCGAGATGTCCCAATATGCTATATTATAGTACTGTGTTATAACACTAAATAATGTCTGTAGTAGTCTTTACTTTCACAAATTCTCTAACACAGAAAAAAAGACTTCTATGGGCAAACAAAAACAAACATTTGAAGGCAAGTATTAATTTGCCATTACGTACATAAAGCGACTGCCATCTATTGTGATGTTGTGAGAATTCTCTTTATATACTTACTTGAATTATTATTACTATATAATATATTGATTATTTAAATCGATCGCTAGGTGTTAATTTTGCATTCAAATGTCAAGTCGGATCATTGATGGTAGGTTTATAAATTGCTTGAACAAACGGAGCAAGACTGTCTCGCGAGGCAATATTGTTGTTCGAATCTTTAAATAAAAATGGAGCATTGTTCTCGAGTTTATAACAAGTCAAATCTCAATAGACATAATCGCATGATGAATGTGATTATTACATTGGCTCCTGCGTCTTTCATATCAAAGCCAGCCGTTCCGTTGCTGTTTAAAGTACGCGTCGTCAGTGTTGCTATTTCTACGGATCCCTTTGGTTGGTACGTACGTACTACGTACATATTGTAGCCAATATGTTTCGGTGTTAGAACCTGCACACGAGTTAATGAAAGCAAAATTATAATGTTGTTAGTGATTTGTGGAATGTATTCTTATAAAAGAAATTAATAACATAAGTTTCGGGATAAAATTATATTTTCTTATAATTGTAAGTGAACGGACATATTATTGTAGGTAAACAAATATCTTTGATGTATTTTGTATCACTTGAATATGGTTTCAACTAATACGTATTGTAAAAGTTCTTTGTTCGATAAAAATGTCGACTTGGTGCAAAATATTCGCAATATGCTTTAGGACAATACATTATTTAGTTATAAAAAATAAATTAGTTATGTTCTATGATATAATGGCCTTATATTATGATACTCAGTTGGACTCAGATTGAAATAAGAAAACAAAATACAAAAGCGTACTTATCACACTCATATAAAAATAATTGCTGTCGGATTCTTCAGGCCTCTTGCTAATGCCAAACACACAATGTTCTATTAACTTACCCCCTTATTCATAGCATTCTTTATCGCTGAGTAAATTATATATGTCCTTCTCATTGTGTTCGCAACAATATTAAATGGCAATATATTTCTTAATTGACTTCACATTATGAGTAACTATGTCACACGTGTGCGGTAAATGTTATTCAATCAAACTTCTACATTGATGGCCTAAAGCCATTACTGGCAATAATCTCACCATATCGATTCAACAATTACTAAGATAGATTTTATTTATATCGATAATTCGTACCAAACTTTATCGATTAATTCAAAGTATCGATATCGATGTTGTTATATACCAAGTGTTGTTTCAAACCCTATAGTGATATTAAATAAAGCCTCAGCAGCATTTATTTATAAATTGGGAATAATTATGAATATGATTATAGTTTGTTTATTTTTTGTATCGAAATTATTGATATGGCGATTATAGGTTATAGAGATATTTAAATGTAGGCAGTTACAATTTATATGAAATTTATTCTTTTTTGTTTGAGATGTATGCGCTCACGTTACTCGCCTTTAAATACCGGCAAACCAAATACGTGCGGTTTCAATAGTTTTTGATTCTGAGGACCTTTAGTTAATTCTGAATACTTTTTTTACCAGCCATTTAAATTGTAACTGCTACAAATATATGTTATATTTCTAAATTGTAATAAGAGGATTAAAACATAGTACTAACTTATTAGGTTAGTTTTAGTATTTATACATCATTATTTTATAGTTAAATTGGGAAGAGGCTCGAGATAATATTTAGTTAGACAATGGTGTCTCTGCAAACATGTTATTTTCCGAATTTCAATAATAATTCATTAGAATTTTGTCTTAATTCTTGGCAAAATTATGTCCTACGAGACCATTAAAGATAATTTTAAAAAGGCAAAACCCAAATACAATAAAATTTCAATGCTGCAACAGAATACATCAGAGGGGCAATTCTTGTAATTATAAAAACGTTCTCAGTCTGATCTCAGTCTTTATCTGTCAAAAATACCACACACTTTCCATAAATTAAACATTTCATTGTTATCGAGGTGACACTGGGACTAGATATTGAATGTATTTAATAACAAAAATTGGCCTTCTGATCGTTACAAAATGTCATTGTAATTAAATAAACGAATAATAAATAATACAATAGCGATAAACTATATTTTATATAAACTGTTGCAGAGTTGTCATTGTTATTATATATAATTCAAGATAAATCGTTTTTATTATAGAAAATTCTAAAAATACGTTCATATAACTCGTGCAAGCTACACTCTATGTAAAGATTTTAATGTCTATAACGCGTTCACGACTTCTTATGTTAAATTAATGTGCGAACTAAGGCCTGAACTGCATTGATAGACTACGAACCATCTTACCACAACACCACTCCGCCTATTCTGATTTTCTCTGAAACTTGTGTAGTTCACGCCTTATCTCACAAGACTGAAATTGTCAGTGAAAAAAAGTATTTGTTATCTTTGAACAATTCCTCCTGTGTTACCATCAACAATATAATGTTGCCTCACTTTACGCTAATCGTTTTTCAGTTATATTTAGGTTACAAATTGCAGTCGGCCATAGCTAGTTTATACAATAGTCATATACGGTCTAAACATGTTTGATTTCGAATTAAGGAATTATGTATGGTGCTACCATTTTTTTTTCTTTTCACTGAAGGACTTATTTCCTACTGATTTTATGGATTTGACTATGCGGTAACATGGATAGCTTTTACTTATTATATATACTTTCAATGAGCGGTCACAAAAATAGATAGTAACTAGGGCCGTCCAATAGAGTTGAAGTTTAGGAAGAAGCCAATGTTTTCGAATAAAACTTTATTTGATTCATGATATGTTTATTCACTAGTAATTAAATTAAATTTTATTCGAAAACATCCGCCGGTTACTAACGAAACTTCAACTATATCTGACGACCCTAGTTACTTATCTCTTTTGGTGACAGTACGATAACACGATCGCTTTTAAACTAAACTTTCGTTTTCATAGTCAAAGCAGTGAATAGTAGGCATAGGTCCGCCATAAACGATTTCTCACAACTAAATGTTATGTCTAACAGATACGGGTAATGTCCAAAATTATAAACTTTATTCAAATGTCATACTCACATCTTTACATGTTTTCTTTTATTTATCTTAGCACTTTACTTGTTAAGAAAATGTACAGTCAGCACCACATTTGTTATTTTATCGCTGACTGTACGTACCCTCTGAAATGTACCTTAAGCAATAAAATTTATTTACGTACGCAAGATATTGGAGAAAGATTTATTTGACTATTTTAGCATTTTCCTTACGAACATAAATCTATAAACTTCTTGCTTGTAATGTAGTTTTATAGTTTGTATGCGCATATCACACTAAAATCGCTCAATATGACAAAATAATTTCAAATTCGTATTTTTGTAGTTCGCCATCAATGTTATTATATTTTTTTTTACCCTACTCTAGATGGCGTTTTAACATAAATTTTACTTTAGCCATCTATTATGTTTCGACTAATAATGATATATTTTCCGTTCAAAGTAACATTGAAATGTGTATGTAGGAGTGAAATATATCGAAGCTAAAATGTCCATCTGTAATCCGTTAAGCCCGGGTACTGCTAATATAATACTTAGAAGCACAATAAGTAATAAATATATCAAAATTGATGTGGGTTTTGACGCGCGGAGTTTGGATCATGCCTGTATTGTTACAAGTATGTAGATAGATAGATTTATATTGAATAACAAATTCACTGCGTGTATCGTAAGGCTATAATCAAGTTGTATATTTTGAAGGAGTGCGGCGCTGTCGGCTCGAACGCAACACATCTGCGATTTGTCTACACACATTTTTGTACATAAAACAGTTTTTCAGTGTGTAAGCAATATTAGCATTTTAAATTTTCAAATAAAACACTTTGTGAATAACATTGTTTGTGTATTGTATTTTATAGAAGTGTCCCTGAACATTTACAAGCCCTAGTTAATATTAGGTTGGGGAAAAAGTCTTTTCGCATTATAGTATGTATGAACTTGTAATAAAATCTCTTTGGCTATACTATTTGTATCTGGCTGGTTTTGGTATCATTGAAAGTTAAAATTTTAAAGAACATAAATTCCAAATTCAAATTAGGAAAATGTGTGATTTTCATTTGTTTTTCGTACCGTCAAGATGAGTGAATGTAATGAAGAAATTCGATACATTTTAAAAATTTACTACAAAAAAGGTAAAAATGCAACGCAAGCCGCGGAAAAAATTTGCGATGTTTATGGACCTAGTGTAGTGTCTGTGAGAGTAGCACAAATTTGGTTTAAGCGTTTTCAATCCGGAAATTTTGATGTCAAAGATGCACGTCGCTCTGGTCGCCCTATTACGGATAAAATGGATGCCATTTTTGAAAAAGTGAAGCAAGATACCAGTAGTTACGATGTAGCTGAAGAACTGGAAATTGACCACAAAACAGTTTTGGCGCATTTGAAAAAAACTGGGTACACAAAAAAGCTCGACATTTGGGTACCTCACGAGCTCACTGAAAGAAACCTAATGAACCGTGTACTCATTTGTGATTCTTTATTACGACGTAATGAAACCGAACCATTTTTGAAGAAGCTGATAACTGGTGATGAAAAGTGGATCACGTATGACAAGAACGTGCCAAAAAGGTCGTGGTCAAAGGCCGGTCAGGCTTCACAGACTGTGGCGAAACCCGGGTTAACTCGCAACAAGGTGATGCTGTGTGTGTGGTGGGATTAGAAGAGCATTATTCATTATGAGCTGTTACCACCAGGCAGGACCATCGATTCTGAACTCTACTGCGAACAAATGATGAGATTAAAGCAAGAAGTTGAGAGAAAGCGGCCGGAATTAATCAACAGAAGGGGTGTGGTTTTTCATCATGATAACGCTAGACCTCACACATCTTTTGCCACCCAACAAAAATTAAGAGAGTTTGGCTGGGAGGTGTTAATGCATCCGCCGTATAGTCCTGACCTTGCACCTTCAGATTTCCACCTGTTTCGGTCTCTTCAGAATTCTTTAGGCAGTGTCAGGTTAACATCACGAGAGGGCTGCCAAAACCACTTGTCGCGGTATTTTGACCAGAAGTCCCAAAATTTCTATAGCAATGGGATCATGTCCCTACCTACAAGATGGCAAAAAGTTATCGAACAAAATGGTACCTACATACTTTAGTTAAATGTAAATAAACTTTATTAAAAAATGTTTTGAATTTTCTTAAAAAATGCGAAGAAACTTTTTCCCCAACCTATTATTACACTGATAGACCCATATTTGAGCGCTTATGGGTAAGTTCCAGACTGAACGGAAAATGCTGGAGTAATATACTGGTTCCATTGAAAATAAGTCCGTATTACAATATCCTACACTAAAAAATGTATAAAAATAAACAAAATGGTCGCGACTTCGTTGTTCTCGATTTGAACTGCGTCTTGAGAAGACTCGAATCAGTGCGAAGAACTTTCTGTTCTGTCTGAACTGATACCTAATAAACGATAGAAAATCTGTACCTATCTAGGAAATATTCTTGAAATATTTACTAAGTTTGTGTGTATCACAATAAAACGCCATAACTTCACTAGCATAAAGTTTAATTTACAATAAAATAATACAGTCAGTTATCTACTTTGGTATGTATTTGAGTAGTTTGATCTCGTGAGTGAGCCAAATGGCGAGTGTCAGGAGAGCGAGTGATCCTGACTGATGTGAGGCAGCTAGTGGTGTGGGCACGTAGTATAGGAGGGTGGCGATTCCGAGGGACACCTGGGGAAGAACAGAGGAATCAGTATACCATGAAGGGATACGCAGAGGTAAAGTATACCCTCTTTTCGCTATATTGGGGGTGAGCCTAATGTCAACCAGGCACCAATTCAGACCCCGGGCGCTAGTGACAAAAACCCGATTAAATTCGCCTTGCGGATCGAACCTATGGTCCTAGAACAAAGGAATTATATCTTAAGTAAAAAAATCTTCAACTCTTGACTTCGATTCCGCTTGATGGAACACGACGGACAGTTAAATACAACCAACTTCCACTAAAAAAGTGCAAAATAACTTTAGTTTCGGAAGTCGGTGTATTTTATTTCTTGTCAGTTGCCACCGACTTCCGAAACTAAAGCTATTTTGTACAAACTACTTGGAGGAATCGAATTTAGGTTTTTTTTTTTTAAATCGAGGTTTATGTTTCCTATCTAGCTACTTTGGGACACACCACCGAGAAGTCAGTCACTTTTAAATTCCAGACATTGTCGTGTGTAACCATGTGATGACCATGCAGATTAGCACTTCTAAGAGCATATAAATGGTTCAATTGAAATAAATGCTTTTGAGTTTGAGCGTCTGAGCTAAACCTCTAAGGAAAGAGCCACAGGGTTTTATGTGGACTTGTCCATTCAGGGGACGCATTTGTGTCGGTAAAAGTATATTAAATATATCTTACCTGCAACCACGCCATAGCTCCGACTGCATTGACAACCCTCCTCGCCATGGGCGACAGTGGCTTCTTCCTCGCTATATACCACATACCAGTCACCAGCGCCAGAGTGGTGGTACCTAGGATCCTATGGTCGAACTGCACCGTGGTGGGGTTTTCCGTGAAGTTACGCAGTGTGGGGGAGAATTCTAGGATATCATCTGGGATCCATTTGTCTCCCATCTTAGGGAATGAGCTGTAGACGAGGCCAGCGTCCAAACCGGCTACGAAGGCACCTGAAATAAAATAATTAAGATTCAAAGACAATTTTATTATTTGTAGGGTTTGGTACAAGCTATCAACACGCCATCAAAAATGGCATACAAATTTAACAATACTATTAGGCATCTTATGCATTGAAGCTCTTAGAAAAATCATCATCATTTCAGCCGAAAGACGTTTATCGCTAGACACAGGCCTCCCACAATTGGGGGGTGGGGGGATTTGCCATAATCGCCACGCTTGGCAGGCTCATCATCAGCCTATAATGTTCCCACTGCTGGGAGACGGACCTCCTCTCGATGAGAGAGAGTGAGCTATAATCCACCACGAGGGCCCAGTGCGGGTTGGTAGATATGTCATGTCTTCGATTTTTTGGTTCTAATACATGCCGGTTACCTCACGATGTTTTCCTTCACCGTTTTGAGAGCAGCGGTGATTAAATAATTTACACAAAGTAAAGCGCCTGCTTGGGTTCGAACCTGCCACCTACAACTCGTAAGTCACGGCCGTTACCACTGGGCCAGCACTGCTCTCAACCATAGCGTCTCTTAGCAGGCTATTATAATTTAAAAAAAAAGTTCTCCATTCACCTTGGTTAGGATTGTCTGATATAAAACATGTGTATTTTACGTAAGTAAGTCAAACTGTTAGTGGTTTTTTTTTTACATTTCTTAAAATTAAATATCGAAACAATATTACATACCTGACACAGCTGTAAGGAACGCCATAGCCTTAACGGCATGCGCAAGCGCAGTAACACTCTTCAAATCTTTGAGGGACTTAAATGTAGCTGCCACGGGGAAGGGGCGGAGCACCCTCAGGGCTCCAGCCAGCAGCCCCGTATACAGAATAAATGCTAAACTCAAATGTGCTGCTAAACGGTACTGTGACACTCGCGGCACATCTGATGGTCCTTGGAAACGGTCTTCTAAACCGGATTTAACCATGTACCATCCCATTAGACCCTGTGAAAGAATAAGTATGATCAGTGGCAGTAGAAGTGGAACACAGGACCGCATACAACATAACATCACGCCTTGTTTCCCCGAAGGGAGGAGCAGACGTGTACCTATAGTACCTACCAACATTTTGCCAGACATGTTAGTTTATACTATGGGGGAACATGCAATATTTTTATTTTTGTTTTCACTTTAAAGAATTCCATGTAGAATAGACCACAAAAATATTAAAAAATTAAAACATTGTAATTTATCGGAAAAATGCGGTTTTAAATTGACAGTTTAAATTTTCCAGCGAAAACGGGCCTATAGTTCCGATGACGTCATTCCTGTCACTGGTCGTACTTGTTCGTCGCTGGCTTTCATACTTTTGCATACTTTTTCGACTTTCGAAATATTTTTTGTAAAAAATTAAAATGCACTATCCATCAAAATCAGGTGATCTTAACAATACCACTAATATTCCGAAAAAAAGCCGTGTTGACTCATCTTTTGTGCCCATGTGTCCGTGTCTACTTTAACAAAGTTTCCAAATAAATTGTTTTTGACTAGACGTTCTGACCCAAACTTGAGGAAAAATTGATATCAAGCTGCAAAAAGAAATGACAATTATTCTCCAAAGACCACTATTCGATGCTGTGAAGAACACTTTGACGTAAGTCATAAGGCGAATATACTTGTTATGTCGTGTGTGTTATACGTCATAACGCGACTTGTTATACGAGTATGCTTAGTTAATCTGCTTGTACGTAAAAACACGTTAATTACCTACCTAATACTTACAAAACTTGTCTATAGTAGATTTTTATAGATAGTGGATACGATGGCGTTTCTACTAAAGTCATAAAATTCACTAAAGAAGTCATAGCACCTCCATTAGTGCATATAATTAACTTATGTATTACTGATGGCATATTTCCAGACAGGTTAAAAAAAGTTATAATTAAACCCTTGCATAAAAGAGATGACAAAACAAATTTAAAAAACTATAGACCCATTGCATAAATTCCAGTTTTTTCAAAAATTATTGTGAAAGTCATTTATAATTCTCTTTACGTATATTTCGAAAAATATGGATTATTTTGTAAAGAACAAAAAGGGTTCCGTAAGAATACTACAGTTAATATGGCACTCTTTGATCTATTGACTAACATCATGTCATCTGTAGATAAAACAAATCCAGTATGTACAATTTATACTGATATGACAAAGGCTTTTGATTATGTAGACCATAAAATTTTGTTACACAAGCTACATAGTTATGGTGAAAGAGGAAACGCCCTACAGCTAGTAGAATCATACTTGAGAGATAGACTGCAATGCGTAGAAGTTTCTAGAATTTGTCCAAGGAGTAAGTTAGAAACAGTATATGTATCTAAACCAAGGCTTGCAAAATATGGTGTTCCACAAGGTAGTGTTCTTGGCCCGCCACTTTTTTAAAATATATTTTAACGATCTTCCGAAAGTTACAACAAACAAAATGGTTCTTTTTGCGGATGACAGTACAGCTGTAATCAAGTGTATAAATAAATATGATTATGAACAAGACATAAATACTACATTACAAAATATAATAAATTGGTAACATAGTAATAATTTAGTAATAAACCTAAATAAGACAAAAATAATGCATTTTTTTCAACGTAGTGGATACCCAAATATTCGAATTGATTACCAAGGATGTAATATTGAGGAAGCAAATGAAGCTAAGTTTTTAGGTATAGTGATCGACAGCAAACTCACTTGGAAACCTCATATAGAAGTCCTTTGCAATAAACTTAGCAAATCTGCACATGCTCTCTTTCAACTTTCGAAAAAAGTCAACAGTCAGGCTCTTTTAACAGCCTACCATGGACTAGTTGCCTCTATTCTGCGGTATGGTATCATTTTCTGGGGGCAATCTACCGATAAGAAACTGGTATTTAGAGTGCAAAAGAGATGTATAAGGTCAATGTTAGGTCTAAAAACAACAGATAGCTGTCTTCCCTATTTTAAATCTTTAAAATTTTTAAATTTTCCGTCCCTATATATTTTGGAAACAGCTTTGTTTGTAAAAAATAATCCACAATTATTTAAAAAACTGTCGGAGGTCAGAAGAAACCCAATACGGACTCAACACGTAAACCAGTTATGTCATGTAAAATGTAAAACCGCGCTACTGCAGAAAAGTTTTTTTGGTAATGCCCCACTCATTTATAATAAAGTACCAAATGTAATAAAAAATATGAATGTAATAAAATTTAAAAGGGCACTAAATGAAATATTAATTGAGGAATGTTATTATAAAATTGACGACTTCCTTAATGATGAATCGCTGACTGGTTGACTTATTTTATTATTGTTATAGCTGCTACTAAATATCCTGTTTGACATGCTTTTATTCTGATTGACTTAGTTTTATTCTCATTGACATACATCTATTCTGATTGACATACTTTTATTCTCATTGACATACGTATTATTTAGTTTTGACATAATTGTGATATTTTTTAGAGTAGCCAGTCCGACATTTTTATTTTTTTAAACATGATATTTAATTAACTAAATTTGACATATAAATTTTTCTATGATTTGACATTTATCTGAAATCGTATTGTATTTTTTATATGAGTATAATGTCATAATTGAATATTATTTGCATGCCCATGTGACGGTAAAATTTGGAGGACTTTACTATGTAAAAAGCAACACCTATGTACTTATAACCCATTTTGGCAAAAAATAAATGATTTGATTTGATTTAATTTTACATTTTGCGATCGACGTCGATAATTGGTAAAAGTTTAAAATGTGTAAACCTTTTTCTGAAAAAAGATCTCATGTCAACAGTAACTCTTGGTAAATTCCTGGAGTCTGCTTTGATAATCCCAACTATCATTTTTATTTAAAAAACGCAATTAATATTCCCATAAAATAATATTCACTTTTACAACCAAAACCTCAACAAGTTGTCGTAACAGGAGTGACGTCACTAAACGCTGATTGGTGTTTTGAAATACGTTTCGTTTCAAGTCATTTTTAACACGTAATTATTGTTAAAAATCAAAATTATATAAATAAAAACATTGTAGTGGCCCTTCTTTTATACTTTTTTAACATTTAAATCATAAAATTTTCAAAAATATTTTATTTGCATCTTCCCTATTATTTCAATTATCCTGCCATAACATGTCTCAGAAATTGTGGATAAATTCAAAGGTGTGGTGAACATCAAACTGAACATTTTTTTCCATGGGACCAATATCGTAATCGTAAAAAACTACAAAGCTCGATACAATTGTACAGGTCGCACGGCGACGAGTATATACATTTCCACTATAAGCTGACTTTTCGCTGTACGAAAAATATATACACTGCGAGCTCAGCTAAAACTGGAAATGTATAGCTTGATGTGTAGGCGTGTGTACTAACGTATGATGCCGATCCCGTGGAAAAGGTTTTTCAGTTTGATATCTGTACCACACTCTTAAAGTATGACCACTGCTTTCTGATACAAGCTATAGATGACGGAGGTGACGATTTTCTAATGATGTTTTATACTACCATTTTTAAAGAAGTGGTGATGAAATAAGTTCCATAAAGAAAAGTAACTCTGCTGCAGTGGTAATATACGATGGTACTTCACCTGTGCAACCACAAGCACGCTGATCTTCATGGGCTTGTCCAGGTAGCCGCGCGCCCAGAGGGCGCCGGTAGGTGTATGTGTACTAAGGTCCTAGAACATGTCGGGCCTCACCTGTGCAGCCACAAGCGCGCAGTAGGCGCCGACCCGGATCTTCATGGGCTTGTCCAGGTAGCCGCGCGCCCAGAAGAAGGCGGCCGGCAGGAACACCATGGCGCCTATCGCTCGTCCCCACGTACGGTGCGCGAACTCCATGTACCAGATCCATTTGAACTCCGATACTGTCATGTTCTGGTTCTTACTGTGGAGTAAAAGTTTGGGAGTATTATCCATACTAAATGGGAAAGTGTGTGTGTCTGTTTGTCCGTATTTCACGGCAAAACGGAGCGACGAATTGACATTATTTTTTAAGTGGAGACAGTTGAAGAGATGGAGAGTGACATAGGCTACTTTTTGTCTCTTTCTAACCCCCCATTTCCTTAAAATGGGGGGTGGAACGCGCTAATCTCAGGAACTACCGGTTCGAATTGAAAAATTCTTTTTAAATCGGGTAGCTTATTTATTGAGGAAGGCTATAGGCTATATAACATCACGCTACGATCAAAAGGAGCGGAGCAGCAACAAAAAAAAATGGACAAAAACTGGCAGGCTGCGATGCGACGGGAAGGGTCAGGGGAGCAAATATTTGACGCGGACGAAGTCGCGGGCAGAAGCTAGTAAGTATATGTTTGTAAAATATTGTGACAGCAGTGAGATATATGGTACTTAGCAGATTTTTTTTATATTGCAACCTCTATTTCATTTTCGACGCACGGAATTAATTTCTTATCACTACAGAACAAAGACCCTTGCTTGAGCAGTATCGGGAATGTTTAAAAAAAACATCGTTGTACACATTTTCTTGCGAAAAAGAGATGGCACTATACACCCTGAAATAAGCTCTTACTTACACTGGAACAATGGAGGAGAGAGGGGGTAGGGGGCAAGAGTAGACTTTAATAACAGAATTTAAGTTAAAAGAGAAAGGCTACGTACTAAATAAACTCAGGAAACTGCTTATATTTCTCGAACTCCTCCTGCCATTCCGCATCAGTCCTCGGCATCTTCTCTCCCAGGAGTTTCCACGTCACCATTGATAGCCCTGATTCTGTTAGTCTGGTCACACCACCTGCACATTGTTATATAACTAATATTGAAATGCAGTAAAAAAAAAACAAGTTAATGATGCCAAAAAACCTTACTGCAGTCGAAATAAAGCTGAAACGAAATACTCCCATAACGCATCAAACACAGTTTGAGTGCTTAATTTTCGACTCTATTTCTATGTGTGCAAAATTGAATTATTATTTTTTTGGCAGTAAAAATCATGATTCCATTGTCTAAAAAAGTTCTATGTGATTTTGTCTTCCATTTAAATTCGAAAGCTCTAAGTTATTTTGTCTTCCATTTAGAATAGAAAATTAATAAGTATCCATTGAGGGTAGTAATGCATATAATGCATCTTTGAGCCTAGGTAGTCCAAAATGATACCAAAATGTATCATTACGTATGTGCACACGTTTTTACTGTACAAGTTTGTTTGTTTCAATATTTTTATATTGTATCAATTAACAAAGAACAATGGAAAATGAATTGGTGTTTGCTTTTTCCATTCAAGAAGATTGGAATGTTAACCAAATATTTTTATTTACTAATTCAAGAAGACAAATAAAACAACAATAACTTTGAAAGTACCTTTATTCAATGTCAAACATTCAAATGTCTATTTTCTCTTATTACCTAATGTTCAAATAGTTTACGCCCACTATTGTCTCTTCATATTACCTACTTAATAATTTGGAATTTGGCTCATAGAGACACTACAGGTACAAAGGTAACATATTTACTAAAAAATAATAACTTTAAAGTTGCAGACACTAGCTTGTTTCTTATTTATGTGAGGTGTGTACTTAAGTGTGAAACTACAAAGCCTGCTGATACGCTTTTGTTTTTCAACTTAAGTTGAAAAGGTACCAATCATTGAATGATGGGTCGCATTCATTTAATTATAGGTCGCAATTAATTCAACAATATAGATAATTATGTTTAATTCAGATTACATAAATATTACCTCCTGAATATCCAATCAAAGAAACAGTGAAAAGCCTGCAATAATACCTATACTAGACTACAAACCCAACATAAGCCTAGTCTCAGAAGAAAAGAATTTGAGGTGCTTACAACAGCTTTATAAACAGTAATTCCAGTGTTTTAACATCAAGTTAGCAAAATACAACAACGATAATGACTATTATGTAGGTTGTAGAAAGACCCATCACAAAGCAAATTCAACTTTGCATTCTGTACTTTATTATCGTTTATTATCTATTAAATGCTTTTCATCTACATTTAGCCCAGATAATCCCCCCCCCCAACGTAATTTTTTTTGTACCCCCCCCCCCCCTATCTAAAATCACTACTTCTTCCCATTCGTAGTTCTAAGTGCCACTTCAATAACATAATATATGCTATACAGTAGGATAAGATAGCCTGCTACCATACCTAGGACTACTGCGGTGAACACCATTCCTGAACACCCTAGCAGCCAGTAGCCCACCACCTTGGGAGGCGCTTTGGGCTTCGGCGCGGTCTGGCACAGGCGGACCGCGATGTTCTGTGGTTTCAGCAAGTCTGTTAGCTGGAGAAGAAGAAAAGTTTAATATCAGACAAAAACATGGAAACTGATCAAAGCAGACCCTAAAAGATGTCAACTTTAAAAATTGGAAGTTTGGAAGACAAAGAGAGGTTGCGCCGATCTCAAAATCGGATTGGGATAAGAGCAAGTGAATAGGTAATTTATTAAAAGGTCTTATGATAAAAGAGTTAAAATGTTATCATAGAGTAACACACTTTATTAAATTAATAATCATGTCTCTATTATTACCTAAAAGCTAATCAGTACATAAAATTATTTGCAAATTCTCGAATTTCAATACTCAATACTTTTATTGCATTCCACATGTGTTCTTCGGTGGTAAACTTATGATTAGATCATTATGGACCCTGTCGGGCACAGCAATATAAGTGAGTTAGGAGAGAGGAAGCATTTTTAATTATGTAATAAACTAATAATATTAAATACAAGATATAAAATATGATATGTAATATGATTGAGATATGTATTAAAAAAAATGATGTTAATGATTTAAATATATTTTAAAGGGGAGTATGTACTTAAGTTATGACTTTATAAGTTTATCACTTAGGTATTCGTTTATTGAATAATAACTTTTCTTTATCGAAAATTGTCTAAGGTTTTAAGAATATGTTTATTTTCTCTTCTTTTTTTATTGCTGCGGGTAGTTTATTATACAATTTAATAGACATTACGTAGGGACTTTTAGAGTGCATTTTTAATTGAGAACTTGGTAAGTTAAGCCTAGATGGGTGTCTGAGTAGATAGCGTGTTTGTATGTCTTCGCGTTTTGAATACAGTTCTGGATGTTTGCAGACAAATTTACAAGTTTCTAAAATCACAAAACATTGTTACCAACACAACTAAATGAAATTTACGATATAACTTATTATTTCAAGTGTGACAAGACACAAAGGTAAATTACCAATTCCCTTAAGTAAATGTATAATTACCTAGTAGAGCAGTAATTAATCCCTTTCAGTTCTTTTTTCCTCCTTGTTTTCAGTTCAAAAGCTAGGTAGCCCTACCTGAGATGGAAACTAAATATATTAAAGGAGAAACTAACTGCCATATCAATGCACAGCCGAAACTACTGGGACTAGGCATATACAATTTGCATATGGCTTCCTTTTATAATGTAGGTGAGCACTAAGGGTTTTTTTTGGGAATTCGGCCTTTAATTTTAATATGCCGAACGTAGATTCACACGAGATACAGTGGCTTTTTAATTGTTACTATAAATATGGCATTCAACCGGTTAAGGGGGTGAAAAGGGGGATTTAATTTGTATAAAAAAAAACTTTTTTACAAAAAAAAAAAAACAACCGACTTCCTTAAAAATACTACAAAGTGAAAAATAACTTTAATTTCGGAAGTCGGTGTCTTAGGATCTGTATTTATGGTTTTTTTGCCACCGACTTCCGAAATTAAAGTTATTTTTCACTTTGTAGTGTTTTTAAGGAAGTCGGTTGTTTTTTTTTTTGTTTTGTAAAAAAGGTTTTATTTTTAAATTTTTAGTTGTGGTATCCACCCCGCACTAATTCCAAACAAACAATGCATATTTATGCGATAGCAGAAATCGCGGTTGATTTGCTGTCTTTTTTAAAGAGTTCCCGTGTCTATCTCTGGAATTAATCATCAGATCTTTATGAAATTTATATGGGACCATTTCGAAATAAACTCCTTTCAAACAAAAAAAGAATTTTGTAAATCCGTCTATATATGACGGAGTTATGACCGAACATACATAAAAAAATATAAACATCCGAATTGAGAACCTCCTCCTTTTTGAAGTCGGTTAAAAATGAGATTTCTTGAGTTAATAAACTTGAAACTTGGCACAAATACTTATATATATGTAAAGTAAGTATGTTTTGTTTATTTCTATATTACTCCATTAATAGGGTGTGTTAAGTTTGTAGGGGAACATACGAAATCTACATGGAGAAAGTCGCAAGTGAAGTGCTTTTCTATCTTACATATTATACAATATCAATCTGTTGTAGGTACTGCTTCTAAATTAAAAAATAACCAAAATTACCTACATATCTACTGTACGTATTTCAAATTGTTACATGATAATAATTATCAGAAATAGCAAAAACTTGCCAGAAAGGTCATAGGCTACACATGCTTTTGGAAGAATGGAAGTATAACAATTTTATTTACCTGACCTTGGCTTGAGGCCTTCATATTTTTATCTGTTTTCAAAGATACATATTGAAAATATATTTTCGAAAGGGTTTGAATTTTAAGGGGAGTTCTTGAAATTTTGGAGAGATTATGGAACATGCCCCTGTCCCTCACACGATCTTTGCGTGCAATGCTCTTTGAATACACAGATGAATGGAAGATCTTGTAAGTATGTCAGGGATATAATGAGATCAATGACTGTTGAGTAGTTGTCTTAAATTAATATGGCCGTCAGCTTTGGCTGTTTTACCATAAAATAAATAAATGAATGGTATGTATCAGGTGAATGGTATGGGTCAGAATGTTGAGCCACAAAAGGGATGAAAGAAAGGCAATTGCATGCAGCTGAGATGAGAATGTTAAGGGCGATGTGTGGTGTTACACGAATGGATAGAATAAGAAATTAGTACATAAGAGGAAGTCTGAAAGTGGCACCGATAACTGAAAAGTTGTGTAGGAATTAGTTGTCATGGTATGGTCACGTGTTACGGAGGAATGAGGAAAATATTGTGAGGAAAGTTTTGAGTATGAATGTCGATGGCTATAAGAGTTGGGGATCAAACAAACGATGGATGTACTGTGTGAATGATGATATGAATAGAAAGGAGGGTGACTACTGAGATGATGACTAATAGAGAAGTGTGGAAGAAAAAGACATGTTGCGCTGACCCCAAATAAATGGGATAAGGGACAGGAGAATGATGATGTATCAGGTGAAACCTCTAGGGTCCTGCAATTTATTCCCATAAACTTTATGGGTAATTTTACAATTTTGAACTCAAAAGTTAACAAAAATTAACTAACCCTCAATCCCTTAAACTTGCTGGCTTTATTATTTTGTGTGATGAGTTGTCGGCTGATCATGTTTGTTGTGTTGAAGCCATTCCTGGAGCCGGAGACCAGCAACTTGCTCTGAGCCGCCCGCAGTGACTGCGTGCAGCGGCACAGGTGTGACACACTTAACATTGCTGAAAAAAATTATAATGAATTAATCTATCTACATATCCTATATTTCAAAGCAGTAACATAGTATAGACTCAACAAAGAAAGTTGTTGAAAAATTTGTAATTGCTGAGGGTCAAGTAACAATAGATATATTAATTGTGTTAAGAGTTGGTTATTTAATGCATTATGCTATTTTTAGTTACTAATACACATTCTCTGTCTTTTATCTGCAGTGCTCCATTTGGTGTTTTCAACCCAAATTTACTTTGTAAATAAAAATATTTGATTATTTAATTATTTTTATTTGTATTAATACCTTAATTTATTTAATCATTTGCATGCCGTAAGGTAGACTGTAGCCAATCTAATTAATTTATACACATCTTATACCTGTACCTACATTCATAGCAAATAAAGTACTGATTCTGGTCACTAGCTTAGTTACTTTTATAATATCATTAGAAACTGAACCCACGAACCACTCAGAAGTTACGAATAAATCAACTCAAAATGTATTTTAGTAATTGTATCACATGTTTATATAATACATTATCGGTATAGGTACTTAATTGACCAGGGATATTAAATAATAAGTTTGCATAATATTTTGAAACATAATAATAAGGTTTAGTATAGTAAGCCACCATCGACGGACCGTGAGCGTGATAGATACGGTAATAACATTAATAATTTGATCAATTCGTTACTGTTGATAAGTAATAAGGATTAACATTCTATTAAATAAAAACAACACAAAATATTACTTACTTGAATTACCTAAGGTTTACTACTCCAAAAAAACTGTACAATTTTAGTTAAGTTCTCTCGGCTTTATCGACACTTGACTTTAGCTTATAACTTACATTGAGAAAAATACTGTTCTGTTGATAATAAAATGCTTCTGAAAACCGGTCAAGAAATCACAGACAAGTGAAGTGATTTTTTGAGCATGCGATATTGCGATAATGACAAATTGACAATATTGACAGATAATCGACAGTTGACACTTGTTTTTCTGCCTAGTGTCAATTTGTCAGAGGTAGGTGATATAACCACAGACGAAACAAGAAAGTTGACCCTTGTGAACACTTGTGAAGTCATGAAATACTGATTTAACTATGAATTTTACACAGTTCCAAATTGTTTAATATTTTCATTTAAGTAACTTTTTGTGGATAAGGTTTCCAGATTTATTTCTGCGCGCGTAGCATGACCACCATAGAAACGGAATTTGTCGACGAATGAGAAGACAAAATGATAGATCGTAGAAAAATTGACTAATACTGAAGAAAAGAGATGTTTCTATTCTTCAGTCGACAAGAGTACGATGTCAAGTATGATGACTATTTCTCTTTACTATTGATGAGATAGAAACATTTTTACAGAATTTAAAATACATGAGGAACTTTTTTTGTTCTTGGTAGAATAGATATAGAATTGGTCATGCATGCTACGCCGGCTGTAGTTTAAAACTATTGAGGTGTGCATAGAAACAATCGTTTTGAAGAATATTCTTCTTAGCGTGTCGATAGCAATCTAAATATAATCAGCCCAGAATTTGGCTACAAGCTTGGCACTTTCAGCAACGTCCGTCCTGTAGCGTGCAAATAACAGGACACACTGGACACGATAATAAGTGCACCATTTTTTGTGGGACAGCTCCACATTTACACTCCAGGGCGGACTCATCTATTTTCTTTACTTCGGCCTACCCGAGTACGGAGTCTATTTAAATACTGCCAGGAACGCCAAGGCAACTCGTGTCCACGTGTGAGATTTTCAGAAGGTGGAACAAATGGGTTTGGTAGTGAAGCACTATGTCGTCACAGGGCTATTCTTTTCTTAGACCGTTCGCCAGTAACATCATAGTGTCACAAAGGCTGAAAAGCCGCAACAGTTTATTATAATGTGTCCTCCCAACTTTAAGAAGCTGTTGCGGATCTTCAGCCTATGTGTCACGAGTAGGGCTTGCAATATCCGTTAATTTTTACTATCCGGATAATACGGATATTAATATTGTACTATCCGGAGTATCCGGATAATGCGGATTATACGGTTATTTTGTATTTTTTATAAAAATAAAACTGATTAGCTTGTGTAACACGTTTAATGAACTATACCAATATTTCAAGTAATAATCACATTTAAAAAAACCTAGTTCACTTTCTAAAATTATACAATATAACACCGATATCGCACAAATAATTTGTATCTGTTCTTCTCATACTAAAAACAATTCTAATTAAAAATGAGATCTTACATTTACCACAAATCACAACATCTCAATCAAATCAACCTATTCAAAACATAATAATAAAATAAAATATCACTTTCCCTGGTAAATCAGCTCAATTGTTAAACAATAGTATAAATCAAATATAATAAAACAAAAATGAACAAACTATCTCAAAATAATCAAATAATATTATATTACGTAATTCTTAAATATTTTTTTATACAAATTCTGGTAATGCGATCTAAAAAAGCTTAAACTATCTAATGAATCTTCTTTCATGTTATATAAATATTCTGTAGCAGAGAACACTCTTTCTGCTTCAATGCTGGTCGGTGGTATTGATAAAAGTAGATTGTAAACCCTTTCTAAATTCCTGCTTCTCTGACCATTCTCATCAAATAGCGCTATCGTGGTGTCTAAATCATTTGTTGAAGAAGTCGGTCGCTGCGCAGATGAAGGCTGACTCATATACCGGATTATTTCTTCTCGTATTTGCGTTTTAATTGATACGCTTACAGTTGAAGAAGAACAACCTTCTGTATCTTGTGTATTGTCCGCTGAAGTTATGACTTTTTGATCTGATTGTTGTGCATCAAAAAATTTAGAAATAATTTTAACAATCGTCAGTTTCACAGATTCGTTTGAAGGATTTTCAAAAGGAAGAAAGTTTATAGTAAACAACTGGCAAGAAGTAGGTTTGCCATTTTGAACATAGCTGATGTCAACCGAATTCAACCGAAATCAATGATCGGCTTGGCTGACTAGTCGGCTATTTTGCAACTGACTAGTCAGCTAGGCGGCCAAAGTCATAGTTGGCCCATCTCTAATAAATAACGTAAAACAGTTATGTACACCACAGTTGACAGCTTTTTATTTAATATTAAAAAAATAAAAACAACTATCCGTAACATCCGAAAACTCCGGATGGTGATGAAAGTAAAATCCGGATTTTAAAATCCGCGGGTATCTGGATAATACGGATATCCAGATTGCAAGCCCTAGTCACGAGGATGTTATTATGCAAAGGGTATCGGGTGTGTGAAACCATCTTGGCTCTTTCACTTGAACTTGCCACAGCTCTGTGGATTTCTTGTGGCGCTTTTCCAGCTAGTGGATACAGCATTTGCGTCGGAGTCGGTTTGAGGCAACCAGTGATAATCCGGCACGTTTCATTCAGAGCTGTTAGTGGATAACTTTTCATGGACTGAAAGATTCCACACGAGGCACGCGATTTCACCTGCAGAAAAGATAGCACCAGTCCAGGAGTTCGCAAAACATCAGGCGAAGCATCCCACTTTGACAAGTTGTTGTAGGAGATTGTTGCGGAAGTATACCTTCTGCTTGATGTTATTGCAGTATTTGCTGAATGTTAATAATCTATCCAGAGTAACACCAAGATATTTCAGGAAGGTGCTGTATGGTAGGTGCTAAATGAGCACCCGCCCCAAACGATGTTAATGCAAGACTGCGTCTTGCTCGGATTTGGTTTGAGTGAGTTTGTAAGGTAGTATCACGTTAAGTCACTAAGAGCGTCTTATAAGTGGACCTCGGCCTCTTCAAGGTAGATTGGGAGGGAGGGCAAGATCGTCTGCATAGAGGTACCACGTCGTGTTTGTTTTCGATGGTAGGTCGTTCGTATATATATTAGAGATGCCACGAATAGTTATTTGGCCGAATAGCGAATATTCGGCAAGGCTCTTGGCCGTAGCGCAGAATATTCGGCCGCCGAATGTTTGGCAACACTTACGCGACGTCCTGCGTGAGCGATCTAGACGCGAACGCGAAGCGGCGCGGCGCGACGCGAAAACAACAAACAGTCGAAACCTATTGAAGTGTCCTACGTGCCCAAACGCACATGCGTGCGGTGCGGAGCGGCGCGAAACGAAGCGAACGCGATCAGTTGGCTTGATATTTTCGCGCGAACTGGATGCGGTGCCGTCGTATTTTTTTTTTTTTGGTTATAATTTCGGGTTTATAGAAATTTTAATTAATGCTATCCAAGAACGTCCTATATTATAGGATAAAAGGAATATAAAATATCACAACCGGTTATTATTATACCGCGAATGGGAGGATTGGGCCAAATTAACCGGGACTTTCTAAGTATACAACATTAGTCCCACTTCTTCGCCGTTCATACTTCTTGAGTATTTGATATTTAAGATATGAATTTTCCAATAAATTTGTTTCCGTCCGTCCATGACAAATCCACAGTGCCCACTGAACGGCGGCGTCAGTGGCGGCTGTGCGAGACGATTCGCATGCACGTAGGACATAGCCGCCGCGTCGCACCGCATCGCGTTGAGTTCGCGTGTCACCGCTTCATAATCGCGTTCGCTTTGATCCGCCTACGTAGGACGTAGCGTTAGTACTTTCCACGGGGGTCAAGTCACAACTCGTCCGTCACTTGCGAGTTTAAATTGCATCACTAAAGTAGTACGTAGGCAGTTTTGATTCATTTGATTTTAATTTCAATGTAACACCTATGCACTACTCAATGGGACTTATTGGAATAATGTATCAAACTCCTCAAACCGTTCGCAAAACAAAAAAATCTTATAGATGCTCTGAAAAACAGTTGTGATGAATCTAGTAGCACCGATGATGATTCATCTCTATTCGAAAGAAAAGAAATGTCAATGAAAATTACAAAACCATTGCGATGCATGATATTTTCTGGAATTGTTTTGACGAAGTCGCTGCAGAAAATGTACTTCAGATGAAGGTGTGGAACAGAAAAGTTGGGTTGCAAATGAACTTGCTTTTTACATGGCATCTGTTCGCCAAGATTGTCCAGCAAACCCTTACAAGTGGTTGTCAGCAAACGCAAAACAATATCCAACCCTTTCACTATTTGCTGAGATTTATTTATCATCTCCCGGTAGCAGAGTATATTGTACGCGGCTTTTTTTGGAAGCAGGTATAATTTATGAAGAAAAACGCAATTGTCTGCTATCGACAAATGCTGAAAAAATTGTCTTCATTCATCTTATCCTACCACTGGTAGATTTTAAATATTAATATGTTAATTTGTTGGTTAAATAAACATGTTTATGAGTAATATTTTGCGTTTTTTTATTTCATGATTTACTATTCGGTATTCGGCCGAATAGCCGAATACCAAATAGTTGCAGAATATTCGTGGCATCTCTGATATATATTGAAGAGGGGGGGTGCCAAGACACTACCTTGGGGTAGGCCATTTTCTATGCTCGCCAACGACTCTTTCCCGAGAGACGGCAATAATGCAAATCATAAAAAGTAAAATAAAAGTTTATTTTCAGTTTATCTACATTTATTTATACAAAACTTTGTTACAGGTTTTATTATTTCTTGATTTTATGTTACAATATTTATCTTTAGCTAGCGATTTGTACCATATGTGACAGAATGTACTTAATATATCATGAAAACATTTAGTAAAATATTGTATTATAAACATTTTGGCAACTGCGTCTCCTTACAAAATTATTCCAACTTCACATATTTTCTCTTAACTTTCCATTTCCTTATAATCTTTTGCTAATGCCTTGATGTTTAAAAGAGCACTTTTGAATTCACCTTCTTCTAAACCTTCACCAACATAATGATGTACAAAGGCACGTTTAGCATACATTAATTGAAACTTTCTACTAAGACGCTCCCATGCTCCACGTATTGCTGAAGTGTTTGATACCATCACAACTGCTCTCATTAAAGCAGCTAAGTCACCACCAGGGACAGTCTGTGGTGGTTGGTAATTTAGCCCGATCTGTGTAAACAAATAAGGCAATCTTACTGATCTCACAAACATTCGTTATTCTACATGCTGAAATTTAAATGGTTGTTTTCCCACGGCAAGATGATTTGCCCTCGGTAGTACTATCGATGCATAGAGTTAAACTTAAAACATATTTTAATTTTCAAATAAATAAAAAAATATGAATCAACTCGAAAGCGAAAGAATAGTATTCCACTAGACGTTGGTATTCATCGATGCGCATGTGCCGCCACGCGTATCTGACAAAGAGAAGAATGGTTTATTTTTATACATATTCATTACTTTTTAAAATGTTTTTATACAAAAGAAATTTACAAAAAACATTAAAAATATAAGAAATAGTGTACCATCGGTATCGGCAGCAGGGTCCAACCTACCGGTGGTTAGGGCTCCAGAGACTCCAGAGCTCTTGGGCTAAGTCGACATACCTATTTAATCTGTTTCTCTTTCTCAGCTTTCATGAGGTTGCCGTCATGTGGAACGGTAACATCGACTATCATTGTGCGGCGCGCTAACCGATCTATCACGACTATATCAGGCTTATTGACAATAGTCCTGTCAGTAATAATAGACCGATCCTAGTACGCACGGCCACACATCAAGCTATACATTTCCAGTTTAAGCTGACCTCTTATTATACGGGAATCCCATACAATGTGAGATCAGTTTAGACTGGAAATGCATAGCTTGAAATGTAAACGAGTGTACTAAGGCAAAATCATTTTGTTACGGGAAAACCACCACTAAAATGTAATCATGTCTTACAAATATATCATATGCTGCATATATATCTCAGTTGCTAAAATGCTAATGCTAACTTATATAACTCATGCGATCAACGGACCACACTACTTAATAGAAAGAGCTGGAAATCATTGGGAAAAGGCCACTACAAATAACCTACTAGATATCATCGCTGCTGCTTTAACTTTTCATGAGGTAAGTACCTACCTTAAATCCAGTGGGTGACCATGACACGAACTTAATTGTTCGCATGCCTTTAATTTGGGTAATAGCTGCATTAATGTCGTTTGGATTCACGTCTCCTCGAAATAATAAACAGCAAGACATGTAGGAGCCTTCTCTGGGATCACATTTGACCATTTGATTGGAGGGTTCAAAACATTGCATCATCAATTGTTGCGTTGTATTTTCTTCATGCATTGCTCTCGTAGCCGGTACAAATGGTGCAAACGTTACCAATGGAAAATGAATTCTTGGATAAGGAACAAGATTTGTTCTAAATTCTACAAGTTGTACATTTAATGAACCTTCAAACCTCATTGAAGCAGTTATGCACGACACAACCTGAGTAAAATATAAATATTTTATAAATATTGAATTGCAATGGTAGAGGAATAAAGACTTATATTTATGGTATACCTACCTGGGCGATAAGTCGATTCAAGTTAGTGTATGTTGGCCGTGGTGTATCTAATAACCTTCCCAAAATATCATACAAAGCTTCATTATCAAAAATAAAGCATACATCTTCGGTGTCCATAGTTGCATGAGTTGTCAGCACAGCATTGTATGGTTCCACGATTATAGGCGAGATTCTTGGAGATGGATATATTGCAAACTCAACTTTAGACAATTTTCCATAATCCCTCATCAGCCCATCAAGTAATAGCGCGGTGAATCCGGAACCAGTTCCTCCTCCAAATGAACGGAATATCATAAAACCTTGCAAGGAATTACAACCTTCTGCAACTATTCTTACGCGATTTAGAGCCAGATCTATCATCTCACGGCCAACACCAAAATAACCACGAGCAAAATTGCTTGCAGCATCTTCTTTGCCAGTGAGCAGTGTTGAAGGGTGAAATAACTCCCGATATGCTCCTGTTCTTATTTCGTCTGTAACAGTTGTATAGTTTTATTATTTATCTAACTACTGCATCTGTTGGGTCCTGGATGCGATTCTCGACCTAGACGAAGTGTAAGGTTTTCCATTTAGATATTCAATTCACAATGAATTGTAGAGGTTTTATTGATACAACACAAGCTTATTGTTACAATAAATATTGGGAGCATCCCCTTAAACGTACCAATGGGTGTTGGTTCTAAATCAATCATAACAACCCTGGGAACAACTTTTCCAGCGCCTGTTTCATCAAAAAATGCTCCACAGCTGTGGTCATCCCGATCTGCATACGCCAAAATACCGTCAGCTCTAATACCATGTTCAAGACAATAAAGCTCCCAGCAAGCATTCGCTATTTGCACTCCTGCCTGACCAATGTGTATGTGAATAACTTCTCTCTAAAAGAAAAAAATGTAGATTTCTAACAAAATATCAAAAAAGAGCTTTAAGAATTTTTTTGCGCTTATTGAATTTTGAGTGTAAACTTACTTTAGCCATTGAGTGATAAATTACTGAGAATTTTGTTTGTAAAATAGTATGAAAAATTTTATCGAAATAAGTGCTACATATTTAATACCAAAAATTACTTACTTAAAAAATGACAAATTCTAGTCGCTTGACATCCAATTTCATAAAATTACAATGGTCTAATTGGTTGTGACAAGTTATTATCCTTCTTTGTGTGCCTTATGCTAGATACACACGCAGCGACATTGACCACCAGCGACTCGCTAATGATATCAACATCACAATCTGTGTGACACGTAAGTTTCGGTATTGTTAGCGACAAATGGGCTGTCAAAAACTGTGTGGACTTTTGAATAAAAGCACTGCGTGCCTGTTTACCTACCTCACATAAACGTTATTTTTTAAAATGTTTATACCAGCTTATTAACAGCACTATTTGCTTCAAGCCAAGGTTAGACTCAAGGTCACTTCTGTCAATGTGTTGTGAACTGTTGTGACTTGTCTTTTATGATAACACTTATCTTTGGACTGTTTTCATCGACGATGTAGCTGCTGACTGATAATAAATAAAACTGCCCCTTTCTGATTGGCTATGCTGCTTACTTGTTTTCTATTCAGACCAATTCCGATTAATTTTAGTAACTTGTTTACATTCTCACGTAAACTGACTGCTACGTAAAGAACGGTCGAACATATTAGATTTGCCTGATTTTGGTTTATTTTAAATATTATGTAAGGCTAGCGATAAGATAATTGTGTGATTTAGTCGTTTTACTCTTCAACTCTTGAATTATTGCTTTTGTGGAGAATCCACCTTAAACTCACCGATGTCACTTAACAAAGGTGTCCAGTTAATAAATACAGAATTAAAAAATAAGATGAGTTTGGCTGGGAAAGTTGTACTTGTAACCGGTGCAAGCTCCGGTATCGGTGCTGCGACAGCGGTATTCCTATCGAAACTTGGAGCTCAACTGTCCTTGACCGGTAGAAATGCTGAGAACTTACAAAAAGTATCTAAGGATTGCGAAAATTCTTCGGCAACCTTTATAACTCCTGCGGATTTGACGAAAGAAACCGACATTGAAAAGATAGTACAGAACACAGTGGACCATTATGGGAAGATCGACGTTTTGGTTAACAATGCTGGGATTATCGAGACGGGCACGATTGAGAACACATCACTAGCCCAGTACGATCGTTTAATGAACACCAATGTGCGTTCTATATATTATTTGACCATGTTAGCAGTCCCACATTTGATTAAAACGAAAGGCAACATTGTGAACATATCCAGTGTCAATGGTATTCGTTCCTTCCCTGGAGTTCTTGCTTACAATGTGTCTAAAGCTGCTGTGGACCAGTTCACAAGGTGTGTTGCGTTGGAATTGGCACCAAAAGGTGTGCGGGTCAACTGCATCAACCCTGGAGTTATTTTGACTGAGCTGCAGAAGAGAGGAGGTATGAACGAAGAGCAGTATGCAGCTTTCTTAGTGAGGACCAAGGAGACCCATGCTTTAGGTCGTCCCGGCAAGCCAGACGAAGTAGCAGCAACTGTTGCTTTCTTGGCAAGTGATCTAGCAAGCAATATTACTGGTGTTAGTGTCCCAGTAGATGGAGGCCGTCACGCTATGTGCCCACGATAAACTCTTATACATTCATTACACATGTTGCAAATTTGTATCAAACATTTTCTGAAAATGCATTTATAAGCTTTTAATTTTTTGTTTGTCTTTAATTTTTATACCTACGTGTTATTGTTTGATTTTTTGTCTTTTACATTTTTTTAAATTGTTTTTAATACATTCATCATTTTAATTTGTTTTTTATTATATTTAACTCACATTTTTTCAATATATGTCCAACTGGACTGTCTAGGCACATTTTACATTAAGAAAAACATTATGGGTATGTACATATCAAACTTAACTACAAATCTACCACTATGTAAACTTTTTACTTCTTAATGAGTGAATATAGCCAATGGAGACAGTATGCAATATACACACATTACACACCATGTGTCCATTGGCATGGCAATATCATAGAGTATAGTAACTAATGAAAGGCAATATTCTCTGCTCAAATAAACAAGCCAAAAAATGTCCACCTTTGCTATTACTCGAGAGATGGCGCTACTGGTTCCACAAAAGAAAAACTTTCTCATCCCTAAACTGAATATTGCTAAGAACATAATGTAGGTGACAAAATTCGAGACCAATGAATTAACACGTTGAGTGCCGATCACGCGATATCGCGTGATTCGTCGGCTCTGCATTATGGCCGATCACGCGATATCGCGTGCTTGCTACTAACAATTTTGTATGCGCTCTAAAATCTGTGGCCATATCGGATTAACCTTCAATCTGTGTTTGGCACTGAATGTGTTAAAAAAAACATCCCAATACTTAACACCATACTCCAATTAATTGCAATTGCTAGTTGCAACTAGCAATTGCAATTCGTCTACGTTCTACCTTTCAAGTTTTTTTAAGAGTTAAGTTATCCTTTTGTAGGTGTACCTAATATGTTCCTATGTGAATCCTTATAGTGGCGCCAAATCTTCCGGGCTTTTCTAACAGTTCAGCTCCCCTAGCCAAGTTACAACCGTTTCGTGTCGAATTCCGTTCTCCAATCGGTAACGCCTCGGTGTCAGTAATTGTAGAAAACGATAAGTTGGTACCTACCCATGTTGCCGTGCCTGAGTCGGCCGCTCGTTCTACAATGTCTTTAGAAAAACGACACATTATAACAAAGGATTTAGCGTTGAACATTGAGAAACGATAAAAAAACATTCTATCATTTTGAACGATGTGAACTTGGCTACGAATTGTCTATTCGTTTGTTCTAACCACGTGACTTAACGTTGAGCGACTAGCGTTAACGATTGCAGATTATCAACTTGGCTAGGGGTGCAGTTAGTTGTACCCCAAAGCTATTACCTACTGGGTTCATTATGTACTTACTTATTATTAGTGACGCATTCTATCCATCGTCTAAAATGCTGAAATACTCACCCATATTTCTACCCTTTGTTATACCTATCTACTCTGAGATCCGTTGGGACAAAGATTACAAGGAATATTATAAAAAGCAAACTAGTCACGTTTTCACCAATTTATTTTTGAATAAATTAAATCTAAAACCAATTTAACTAACTTATGCTAATTATCACAATTAATATCAAACTAATTTATGCGCCTACAAACAAATAATCAAACACATCAAGTCTTGTACAGAAGTTATTTTGTGCAGAATTACGACAAACGTGTTCCAAGGAACAAAATAGTTGAATTATAAAATTGAAGGTGCCTACGCTACGCAGTTATACCTCGATTTACACGATCTCTTTGAGATATCCTGTAACGTATTTGATGGTCTCATTCATCAGAATTCTGATAAGTTGGAATGGTTTATCCAGTAACTAGGACCATAGGCATTAGGAATTCAATTGATAAGTTAAGCAAGCAATTATGCAGCTTAAGGAAAGCGAGACCTATATATAATTTATCAGGTTAGTAAATGCCACTGATCTGACTGGCTACATAATGTACCTATCCAGATACTTTATGTAGTCAGTCATGGCCACAGAATAAATAACACCTGTATGCTTAGGCGTGCAAAATTCTGTTCAGTAACTTCACAAAGGTGGGCATTAATTATATAGAACTGCTTATTCGAGATATAACTGCATAATTGATGAGGAGACTCAAGGTCGCAGCAGCTGGTTGAGTGGCACTGCCGCGAACAGTTTCTTGGCTTCGTCGACGCACGCTTTGATGATTTGTTGGAAGGCGTTCGGACCTATGTCCCGCATCACAGGCTCCCAGTTTATGTTTATTACTTGGTGGATTGTTTCACCTAGAAATTGAGAATTGTCATTAGGAAATAGTCATTTTAAGTATACAAAATATAGCGTGTTTAGTTTTTCCTCAAGCGTAGTTACACTGGTACAATTCCACATTCCACCAGCAAGCCGGAATACTCCGCCAATCGCCATGTAGTGGTCTTACGAAATTAAGATTTGGTATTGTATTTTTGTAGATGAGTGTTTTAATTTAACTTGTAAGTGAGAGCTTTGTAGTATGACGGGATGATGAAATAGTGATTTGTATGATAGTATATTAATGTTATGTTATTACGTTGTTGTGTAGAAATACTAGATATGTAGCGAAAAGTGAATTCTTGGTATCGAAGAAACAATACGCAGTTTTAGAATTGAAATCGAATTGAAGAGAAGAGAGAGCATTTCGATTACTATGGATTAGTTAGGTACTGAAAAATGTAAGTTGAAAGCTTTGTTAATGGTTTTGCAGAAAATGATGTCAAAATTGTTGTTGTCGAACCATTCGGGACTTCAGGGTAGTAGTACTTTCGCTGGTATCGCTAAGTAGAACTTCTTGACTTGATCGACGCATTTCTTTATGATCTGCTTGATGGCAGGAGGTGCTATTTCGCTCATTATGATCTCCCAGTTCTCGTTAGTGAACCTTTCTGTCGTTTTTGCTGTAAATAAGTTGTATATTAGGAAGTGCATGTGTTCTTCTGTTCTGTTCTGTAATTGGTAGAGATTTGAGGCCAGTCAGAGTATAAAGTGTAACTTCTATAGTTGAGAACTTGAGACTGTGAGAGACAATTATTTTGGATTGTTGTTTTACTGACAGAGTTAATACTTAGTTTGTTGAGAAACTACCTACTTTTAGACTGCAGTGTCTGCAGACGTGTATTGCTCACACCGCTGCGCTGCATATCAAGTTAACAATGAAAGTTGATAGATTTCATAGTGAGCACTAATTTCAGGCATAGGCAATTTCATCTAAGAAATTTGTAGATAAATAATGTGTTTGCTATCAACAATCTTGTTTTCGTTAATTTAAAGATTACAGTGTCATGAGATCATCCGATAACAACACCGAATCATCGTATTTTGTCATTTTGTCACATGTTCTTAAGGTCACGGTCAATCTGGCGGTTCCCATACATTATGTTATTGAATAACAAACTGGTCTTACCGAGTTCCTTGTTTCCGTTAAACAGGTTGGTGAACTTGAACTGGGCTCGGTCCATCTTGTAGTGGTCCTTGTAGCTGGGCACGACCCAGTGGCCGTCTTTCTCGGCGAAGTTGTATTTAACGACGATGTTTAGGTTCGCTGTAAGTTAAAAATCAGTTATGATTTTGTGTGAAAGGGACATAGGGAATCTAGATTATGTTAAATTTTTAGAGCACATGTTTTGATCGTCTAGCTCTTTCCCTCTGAAAGTTTTGCTACTTTAAGGGTAGCTATCTAGTGAATATTAAAAATGGTTTTTAGAATTCTAATGACTAAACAGAATCTGAAACCTTCAGAGCTTCACACAGAGGCACAATAGTCTAATAAGCCAATTTTTCGTCAGTCCCAGTAGGTAAGCGAATTAAATCAACGCCATTAACCAACCATAGCCACCGAACTACTATAATCGAGCATGAAACAGTTGCCTCAAGCCTACCTACCACACATTTCGTGTACTACGGCAACCATCAATTATTTGTTGCTGCTTCCTTTGCCTATTGAGTGAGTGATGCAAGTATGGATATTTTATGTCGGTCTTACAAATCTGTTGAACGTAGGTGCATACTGTTGTTAGGAAAATTATTCTGTATTAATGGCTGGAATTATTTAATGAATGTGAATCGAGGCTTCATTGGATATTTTGCGGTATTGAGATAGATTGAACGTCTCGTTTGTTTATGTAGCTTGTAAGTACCTACCTATTAGGAAAAGCACTTGACAAGGTACTGCGATTTAAAGTAGGTACGATTTGAATTGATACTTGCTTAGATATTTATGGGCACCCAACATCATAAACTAAGATATGGTAAGGTTTTTATTTTACGGACAACCGCACATTAGAGCATTACGAAAATCACCCTTAATGCTACGAACTAAAGGCGCTGAGACTCTATAATTGTTACCATTGATTGACTACTAAATTAAAAATTATCTGTGGTAAGTATTTTTTTTCTGTTTTTTTCACCTACACTGTTCCAGATTCTCCTAGTTGGACGCAAACAACTCTTTTGTTCGACTTATGAATACTTACTGATCTTGATCGTGGATTGTCCATCGCCCCTGATGGGCAGGATGAGGACTTGTCCATCCATGACATAATGGGCTTTCAGTGTGACGTTGGCAGTGAAGTCCAAGGTAGCTTTACCCTTCTCTATGTTGATCCTGGAGGCAAAACATACGTTTATGATTTGAATCTTGCATATCTACCTAGAAATATATCTTCGCGTTAGTGTGACAGAGAAGTAGGATCATTTATCAACACAGTAAGTATAAGGCCAAAATAAACTTCAAATCTTTTAGGAGCAGGTAGTAGTTGCTTAATTTGGAGCGTATCAGCATTGAGGATCAATCATGCCCATACAGAAAGGGCCACCAACCTAATTAAATTTTGTGGAATGTGGCTTTGGGTACAATGCACTGCAACTGGAAGCATAATAAAGATCGACAGGCTAAGAAGAAGAATTGGAAATATGTACACTATTTCAAGAATATTCATATATTTTGTTTCTTCACCATGTCATAAAAACTATTCTGTGACTCAAATTCCTAATCTCAATAAACTTACTTGTAAGAATTGACCCTGAATCCTTTCAAGCCGGTGACTACGGTATCAGAAAAGGTGAGCTTCAAGGCAGGGTTGTCAACAAATACCGTGCCCAACTCCACAGGGTCCAGGGGTGCAATGCCAAGCTCTGGGATGCCTTCGGTGAATTTTGAACCAGCTGCTGTGATGACCTTCTCTACGCAGGCGTTCAGTTGAGGGTCTGATCGGGAGCATGGCGTGATGAATGATGCTGGGAAGAAGATTAAGGTTTTGAGTTATGGTTAGGTTAGAAGCCTATGTTTAGGGGTTCCACGATTTAAAAGTGTTAAGTCGAAGTCAAGTACTCAATACTCAAAAGTTTATTTGCATTCATTGGAATGCATCCATAGTTAGGTGGTAACTTCAAACTATATGAGATCATTGTAGACCCTGTCGACCAGAGCAACATAGTAGGAGAGGAAACGCTTTAAAAACTAAGTTTATCAGTCGTCTGAACGAAATCTAGAAATCTGATGCTAGAAATTAACACAGCTCACTTTATCAAAGTTATTACGGTGATATTTGTACAGAATAGTACTACTGGACTGGTCTGCTCCGTCGGCCATCGGTCCTTCGACATACTCTTAATTCGGATAGTTTGATATTATTTTTATGGTTGAGAAGTTTGTATGTTTAATACAAATTTATGTTTGAGTGTGTAACGTAGTCCTGTTCATATATCTCCGCGTTTTGTATAAAATTTCTGTTGCTTACTGATCTTGAACTTGCAGGTCTCTAATATGTCTTGCCAGGGTCGTGGAAAGGGTCGAAAGAGTTACCGTGGCCCTGGCGTAGATAACTGAAGGAACACGGGTGGGTTTTAGTCAGTAAAAATCTGACACGCCCTTCCGCTCCGCCCAGCACCCTAATTGCGAAACGCACAATTTATCAGAATCTGAATGGGATTGAAGATTATTTCTAAACCATTGCGTCATTTGTTCGAATAAATTGTGGCTCTGCAACGTAAATAACGCAATGAATGTTGTTTAACTATGAATATTAAACCAATTCCTACCGATAAAAAGTTCCGCAATTACCCCTCAGAGCAAGAGACAACATTTGATAATTTTCCACCCACAAAAAAAGGTCTCTAATATATATATTTGCGAGGGTTAAAATATTATACTTTTGGAAGTGAGGTTGGCAGCTATCAGTTTGATCGATGTTTACTAGGATAGCACTAATTTCATTTGAAGTTTGAAAAGCGTTGGTGAATCTGAACTATTTACCCAAAGTAGGTAATACTTAATAGCCTTGCGTACTGAATCAGAATCTAATTATTTACCAACCAATGTAAATGTAGTTAATTGTGCCGAGTTTATTAATGGCTATTTTGCAAAGGAATTTTCCGTAAAAGCGTTACTAAATTACTTACGACAAGGAGCCCAAAAAGCCTACCTAATATTTGTTTCATTAGAAGCATGGACAGTCACAATTCCGAAAACTTTAAAACTTTTATTTCATTTATAAATTAAGATGAATGAATCTATTCCTTGAAAACGTTGATGTTGTTATATTTGTTGATTCAAATTGTTTCCGGATCGTAGGTACTTAACTTGCTACTTAAGAAGTATTTTATTGACTGTTAACAAATAGTCATCTTTACTGCTGGTTAAATGTTTAGCAATGTTGTTTCTGTTTGTTTATCAATCATCACCATGTATTTTATTAAATAACTACGCTAAGAGCTCTCAGAAAATGCATACTTTATACAAAAATAAAATAAAGTCCTTGATTTTCTCGCGTTTACTTAAAAAGGCTCGACAAAGACTACAATTTGTTTGTAAGTGGGATATTTTAATTACTATAATTAAGTGTCACAAAATAAGCAAATTGAGGTAAACTTGTCAGTCGGTAACGCGTGCGCAAGTTGACCTATTACGAGTTCGATCTAGATTTTATAAATTCACTTTCAACTAATAAAACGGCTTTTTATAATGACTAGAATTTGGAATTAAAATATAAGAGGTAATAAAAATCCAGACAATGTTTTATAGGCTTAGGTAATGCGGTTCTTCACCTATACTACATATTATAAAGCTGAAGAGTTCGTTTGTCTGTTGGTTAGGTTGAACATGCTAATCTCAGGAACTACTGGTTCAAATTGAAAAATCTTTTTGGTGTTGGGTAGCTCATATATCGAAGAAGGCTATAGGCTATATATCATCACGCTAGGAGCCTTAGGAACCGAGCAAAAAGAAAAAAGGTCACGAATACCAAGACTTTGCACGGGTAGGCGATTCGATGCGACGGGGAGGGTGGAGGGAGCAAGAAATTTAACACGGACGAAGTCGCGGGCAGAAGCTAATACGTAATAAAAGAAAATATTATTCAGAATCAAGTTTCTGAACAGGTACTGTCCCAGTTGTTTGCTTCCAACCATTCAAAGACTACCTAAACACTTGGGTACCTTGAATTGATAAACCTTTTCAAGGTTCCAATATTTAAAGAGTAATTGACCGTACCTACCTAAAACTTTTCACAACAATTGCCTCTCTGATGTAGGTAAACTAAGCTGTTCCCTTCAAGGTCTGAAGCCCTACAATCATCTGGACTGTTGATACCCTCGAGGTCAGGGTCCCAATCTCCTTGTGGAGCCGCTAACCCGGGTCAATGTCGTACATTTCATTACGGTTACGTTAACCGACCGGTTTGTCTCATGCACTCTTTGAGCTGGTTAAGTGCTGCCAATTAAGTAAACGGTTCTTGGCACTCGTAACTAGCAGAGGTACCTACTTGTTTGTTAAGGGCCCTTGCCTAATCTCAATCGTAGGGCAGTTTGTGTAATTCATTTCATCACCACTGCTCTCTGTGAAGGAAAACATAGTGAGGAAACCGAAGTGTCCCAGAACTAATAATTCGAAGACATGTAACATCTATCATTCCGCACTGGGCCGGCGTCCCCGCAGTGGGAACATTATAAGCTGGTATTGCTAATGCTATAGAATGATCAGTAAAAAATCGATAAAAAAACTAGACATCAATATGCTGTGGCGTGATGTAATAATCCTTAGTCCATAATTATCCTACTGTAAACTTGGGCTTAACTTCCAAGTTAGTTTATCAGGACTGCTTCAGACCTTGACTGAAAACTTGAATAAAACCAACCAGTTTAAATCAATTCAGGGTAACTTGAGGACAACTTTACTCTGGTTGGCCATATATTTTAGTTGTATTATTTACAGAAAGCTTGATTGAACCGAAATTGTATAAGCCTCTTAGGTATTTCCCAAGTTAGAAATAGGTATACCAATGAAAAATAATTTCAAGAATCACCCATAACAAACACTTTATCTACCAGAAACTTCCAGCATAAACACATTCTGTAAAGGACGGCAAGATTTCAACTTAGTGAATCGACTTTAAAGTGTCGAAATACTTGCATAAACACTTTTCATTTAGTTTTGACGCAACCTTATATGGGAAGATTACCAATCATTTGAGTACTAGGCTGTACTTAACTATCGTAATTTTATTGTATTTTAAACAAGAAATGTAGAAACGGCAGAAGTCCTAACCAAACACTAGTCATTGACCCCAAACAACGTAACAAAACCAAATCGATAAAAAAATGCATTTTCGATTACAAAATATTTTGACCGTGGCCCAAGTTTGAGTGTTCGACAACAGTTCAACTATCACAAAAGCGAATTGTTAAAGAAAGTAGTGTTGTTTAAATTATCAAGAGCGACCGGCGGCGGCGTTTCAATAAACCGGCGGTGTTTCGCAAGCAGTCGATGCCTATGCAATCTGATGCAACGTCCCTCTATGAAAGTTATAAGTAATCATAACGTAAATATTTAAATAATCGTAAAGTGGAAATTGTTATTACGAATATTTTTTAATACCTAATTAAGCAATGCTGTAGGTTCGAAAGGTTTCGTAATTGTCTAGTTAGCATAGGTCACACTGTGGTTCATCAATGGTCATTAATTCTTCGTTTATCTCAGTGGCCATCAAAAGAAAAGCTGGCGCTTGTATTCGGTTGCCGATGGTAGTGTAATTATTCAACAGAGAACTTCTAGAATCGTCTTCGCATGCTCTTTGTAATAATTGGATTAGTTTTTGTGATTGTAATAATAAGAAGCGTTTCAGAAATTGATAGTTAAATGAATGCCATGTAATAAAGAATTTGGTTTTATATAACAATAACCTGTAAATATTCGTTTATAATGTCATTCTAAACATTTGACTAATGTTACAATTCACGTTCGAGACTTTGAAGTTGACTAATGTTACAATTCACGTTCGAGACTTTGAAGTTGACTATAGTCTTTTCGCCATAAGATGAGTTCCCTGACAGTTCTTGTCTGACAATTGTAGTGACGTGACCTAACGAAATATAATCGATTTTTTTATAATATCTATTCAGTTGGCAAAGAAAATGGAATCGGATTAACGATTTGAGATTTTCAAAATATTTTCTTAATAAACTGGTTATCCTACTTCCTACTAATATTATAAATGTAAAAGTTAGTATGTGTGTGTGTGTGGATGTTTCTCACTCTTTCACGCATAAAGTATTGTACGGATTTTGATGAAACTTTACAGTAATATAGCTTATACATCAGAATAAGACATAGGCTACATCAGGCTCACGGGAGCAGACCAAAAACCTGACATAACGCACTCGTACTGACGCGACGCGATCGCGATTACAAAATGGCCGCTCCGATTCATCTATTTTTTTGTCGATTAGTGTATTGAGTAGTGGCAATCTCTATTGGCCGACGTTCCGTTCAACGCATTAGACATTTTTAAGATTTATACTTTTTTATTTTATTTACTTAATTTATTAACAGTTAATTATAACTACAATAATTTACTTAGTAATTTACGAAAGGCAATATTTTTTTTATCATTTCTTTTTTAATTTTTTTGTCAGTTTATTTTTTATTCGTCTAAAGTAGTATGCGTGCCACGGAAAAAAATGAACTGTCAGGGAACTCATCTTATGGCGAAAAGACTATAATGTTACAATTCACGTTCGAGACTTTGGAGTCGAATCACAACATATTTCAGAGACTTTTTAGTAACGAAGAGTGATCAAGTTGGTTATTCGTAAGATTATGTGAATTCGTTCTCTGAAGATTTTCTTTCTATTGATATCATATATATCAATAGAGAGAAGAAATCTTCAGTGAATGTGAAATGAAAAATGATTTATGGTAAACTCTCGCCCACTTCCATACCTGCTACTCGATTCTAGGGTAAGTAGGTACTTCACTAATGGGTTAAGAGGCCGTTTACGTATATTTTTTTGCAATTTCGTTGATTTACGTGATTTTACAGTAGTCAGAAGTCAGCAGTCACAGGTAGAGTTCCTTCATTAGATCATAATTGTAACGACTTTTCATGTTGTGCATTAAAATAATGGAAACACAGTATTTTAACTATAAGAGTACGTTTCTAAAATTAAATAAGCGAAATCTACAAAACTGCGTATACGGCCTCTTAAAATCAAGTACCAAAACACCTCTCACTACAAACAGCATTATCATTACGTAGTAGTATGATTTGTGTGCCTGATATAAAAACAATAGTTTCAAAGCCTATCCTTCTGAAATAATAAACAGGAAGGAAATGTTCCAACAATCTGTCTTTTATGAGCACAAGATAATAAAATCAATGAATAATAATTTTATTTTGAAAGATAAACATCTTTTTGTTTTTTTATTTGTGCGGTAATCAAGAAAAAATCGAGAACATCTCGCAGTATCGACGAGGAGAATAGGAAAAAGTTATAAAAGAAAAGTTTTCTGTTTTAGTTCACCAATAAAATTCACGTCTTACTAATACTTATCACAACACTCGGGAATGTGAACTACCTACTTTTAGATGAATAGTTTGTAAAAAGATACCTAAAGGATGTTCAAGATCAAGATTAAGCGTAATTATAATTGACTCTTCATGCAAGTCATAACCACAGTAGTTTACTTTGAAACTGTAACTGACCATACAGTCACCAAAACAGATAATTAACCGGACCGTCGGATATAGTTGAGGTTTAGAAAGAAAACCATACATATTTTCGAATTAAATTTAATTTTTGATAAACTAACTGTTTGTTTTACATCAATTAAATTAAATTAATTTCGAAATGATCCATTGATTGCTTACTAAACTTCAACTATGCGCGACGACCGTTATGATCTCTTTTGGTGACCGTACATGACGTATGTTATCTTGCTTTGATTTAAATGCAAATATATAAGCAATCTAGGTTCTTAAAAAGGTTTATGTAACAAATTTGAAATTAATTGTTTTCTCATTTTTTTAACACGCTTTTGTTAGCTTTATTCGTATGTCAGTATGTGCCTATGTAACGGAAACTTTGAACATGATTTTGACCCCCTTTAAAACGTTGGATTAACTCGAAATTTGGCGTACTTATCAAGGACCGATGACAATACAATAATTTTATAAATTTGTGCCATTATCCTTGCCGGGGTTAACAGGATAGCAAAAAAAAAACTGTCTTCGAAAGCTACGCTGACGTACGTCACTAAATTTGAAACACCCTAAAAAATACAAAATAAATAATAGTTTAAAAAAACTAAAACACACCCCTCAATTAAAAAAATACCTTAAAAAGTACCTCACGCTTTTGTTCATTATTTTCTACTTTTTAGTTTGGTTTTCTATGGAAGCGTGTTTTTTTAAACTATTATTTTGTTAAAACCCTTTTTGGTGAGCCCTACAGCTTCTGTAGGTAATTGTATCTAGCTTTAAGCCATTGCAAGATCTTACTAACGTTATGGAACGAATATAAAGATCTGAACATGATATGAATAATAAATGGATTCAGGAGAGCTTTTGATAGTTTGTAATACCTTTATAATAACCAAACCAATAACTCTTTGTAAACAGTGATAAGTGCACGATTCCGATATTGTCGAGCGATCTCTTTTTACTATGAGGCTTTCCAAAAACCGGATAAGTAAACCCTAAATCAAATAAAAAGAACGTACAGAAAATTTTGTTACATAGCCTGAAACGTTAATGTTTGTGTTATTCTTGTAAACTGTATGTCATTAATTGTGAAATACGTCGGAAGCATATTCTTCTGTATTCCTAAGTAAGTTAGCATATTATTGTTACTATTAAAGGAGTCGATCAGGTTAAGCTCCGCTTCTAGCGGTTGGTACGTGGATTGGTGACCATCTTCAAGAACCCTCCAGGTTTCCTAAAGGACGTTAAGTCGTTGGTCCTGGCCGTCATTTCTAGATTTTTGACAGTCGTTACTGGTCGTCAGAAGACCGAAAGTCTGACAGGTGAATCTAGCCAAGGGGTATCGTAGTACACAGTAACTGGGTTGTGGAGCTCGGATAAGAAGTCACTCCATGTAAAATACTGCTATTCAGCAGCGTCCTGTTAGACTGGACGCCGACCCAAACAAGGTCGGGACAAGACTAGGCAGATGACGATGATTCTTCGTAAACGCCTAAATATTACTTAATAAAGTGTAGCTCTCGTACGCGACTTGTGTTTACATTAGAACATTACGATAGTTTTATCTTATTGTACACGTTCATTGAATTATTGAAAACACGCACGACTTTCCGACACTCCGAATTAAATCATACATAATTGTATAATAATATGTGTTTATTTATGTATGAGATGAGTCAGGAGATTTCCCATCACATAGATATCTATTTCCCATGAAGTCATTTTGGTTGATTACATAAATTAGATTTAAATAATTAATTAATTTACATGTAATTAATTAAAGTATTCTATCACCTATGTATACCCACTATATTTTTAACACATTAATCTTTATTTTGATATCTATGTGAATGCCATTCTTCCTAAATATCCAATTGAAAAAAAAAAGAAAACTCACGCAGCGACCCAGCGTACGCGCAGGCGACGAAACTCAAAACGAGACACAAATACACTTTCATCTTTCTAAAATTAATGATTAAATTACTTTGTAATAAATATGAAATATGTGTTATCGTTATAAAGTCTTGTTTCGGACTGTGCGCCTGTTGGGTCATTATAGCCTTTTATACGTTGCGCAACAAAACCTACGGCCCGACACGATCACTGATTCACTACTAATTAACCATTTTTCCGTGAGCTGTTGCAACTGTTCGCTGTTCCTGCCTGTAACCAGCCGTGGTCAGGGAATAAGGGGAAGGGCGGCTCAAGTTATTTTAGTCGGTGTTCGGTAAATTAGTTTAGTTAAAATTGTAATGTAGAGTTTATTCAAATATTTATAATTGTAATAAATAATTGTGCTTAGTTTAATTTTGGGTTGTAATCCCTAGAGTCTAGTATCTACTACTGTAACAAATTACATCTGGCTCGTTCTTTTTTTCTACCGACATCGACAGTGAAACGAAGTTTTTCTGTTTTTTTGGTTTTTGAACTATCATTAATTGTGGTTTCTGTGTGGGATTCAAAAAAAAATCATGTGTGTTTTCATTAGGACTAATTAAAATTTTCTTTCCAGGTAATATTTTTTTGTTATTATTTGTTTTAGATTACTGTCACGGCATTCTACGGGAAAAAAACGTATTAAATATGTACGTACGTTAGAGAAAATGAAAAATGACAATATTAATAGATACGAAAAATACGGAAATTTATTTGAACCAAATTAAAAAACCATAAATATCAATACTCCATCGAGATGCCATAACAAGACGAAGGACAGACCGTTGTCGGTAGAAAAGTAGAACGACCCATCTATATTTCTTAATAAGCATCTGATTGAACAGATAGATAATGTTATTTTTCTTAGGATCCCATTCATTCTGTAGATGATAATAATATAGTACCCTTTCTTTAGTACGAGAAGTCTAAGGAAATTCAACTATTATGAACTTTATTAAATATATTCTTCTAAGCTTTGTTTGATGTATATAAATGTGGTAGGAACGATAATTAAAACACTTTTATGACCGTATAGACTGAAAGAAAAACAAAAGTGAAGATTGCCAAAAATTGCATTTAACATTTTTTTTTTTTTTTTCAATTATTATTCGAGTACGTCGTGTACTTTAACATTTTGAATAGGTGTTATGTATCTCTGGTACTTAGGTAGGCAATAACGACAAGCATTGGTATATACCATTCTTATCCGATTAAAAATGTAAAAAAATGTATAGACCAATAAAAAGTCAATAGACCATATTACAGACTAAAAGAAAAACTAGAATAGCGTGTTTATATTTTAATTGCTCGACTCTGTATCAGCTTTGTTTTTATTTTTTTTAATCAAATTTTTGAAGAAACCTTCGTGATCAAATTATTAGTTAGCCCGAGTACCAAAAATGGAGGACCACAACAAAGGAGATAATGTTTTTAAGGTTCCGTGCCCAAAGGGTAAAACTGGACCCTATTACTAAGACTCCGCTGTCCGTCCTTCCGTCCGTCCGTCTGTCACCACGCTGTATCTCATGAACCTTGATAGTTAAACAGTTGAAATTTTCACAGATGATGTATTTCAGTTCCCGCTACAACAAAAAAACCGGCCAAGTGCGAGTCGGACTCGCGCACCGAGGGTTCCGTACAAACCTGCAGGTCATCATCATCATCATTCGTCATCATCGTTTATGAAATTAAATGTTTTTTTTTTAATTTTTATATTTGAGTTGACTGAATGAAAGGTAAATTGTGGTTTACGATTTATGACGTATTAAAAAAAAACTACTTACTAGATCTCGTTCAAACCAATTTTCGTTGGTAGTTTTCATGGTAATGTACATCATATATTTTTTTTAGTTTTATCATTCCCTTATTTTAGAAGTTACGGGGGGGGGGGACACACATTTTACCACTTTGGAAGTGTCTCTCGCGCAAACTATTCAGTTTAGAAAAAAATGATATTAGAAACCTCAATTTCATTTTTAAAGACCTATCTATAGATACCCCACACGTAAGGGTTTGATTAAATTTTTTTTTTGTGTTTCAGTTCTATGTATGGGGAACCCCAAATATTATTGTTTTAAAAAAAAATGATATTAGAAACCTCAATATCATTTTTGAAGACCTATCCATAGATACCCCACACGTATGGGTTTGATGAAAAAAAAATTTTTGAGTTTCAATTCTATGTATGGGGAACCCCAAATATTATTGCTTTTTTTCTATTTTTGTGTGAAAATCTTAATGCGGTTCACTGAATACATCCACTTACCAAGTTTCAATAGCACAGCTCTTATAGTTTCGGAAAAAAGTGGCTGTGACATACTCGGACAGACAGACAGACAGACAGACAGACAGACAGACAGACATGGCGAATCTATAAGGGTTCCGTTTTTTGCCATTTGGCAACGGAACCCTAAAAATACTTAACGACAAAAAAAAATATTTAAGGGGGCTCTCATACAACAAACGTGATTATTTTTATAGTTTTTGCTCGAAATTGATAACGGCAACAGGTAGACGCTTGAAATATCCACAGAATATTTAGTTATATATTCACTTTAAAAATAAATAATTAAATTAAAATAAACCAAATATTTAAGGGGGCTCCCATACAACAAACGTGTTTTTTTTGCCGTTTTATAGAATGGTACGAAACCCTTCGTACGCGAGTCAGACTCGCACTTGACCGATTTTTTAGATCGTGTGTTGCGTTTGGCAAATTGCTATGACAGTAAGGTATAGAAAAGTTCTTTGGAATCTAGTATACGGTTAAACTGCTAAGGTACGGGGTGCTCCACTTGTTCAGGTCAGCGCAGATGCCGAATGGAGTTTTCCGATCGGCATGAGACGAATTAAAATCGAATATGCGAAAGAATTGATTCGGGTCAGCTTTGTTGTTCAATAAATACTTCCCGATCGAATGTGCCGACCCGAAAGACTGTGTAGAACCCCTCAAAGACAAAAGTAAAACTAAAGTGAAACCTTGGAAACCCTCAAAATCTTGTACAAAGTCCCAGTAAATGTGAATGTAAACAACCAACTCTTCTGAAGAGTTGTCACTCAGCAAACGTACATCATCACTTGACAAACACAAAGATGTACAAAAACTGGGGTATTCAGAACTCGATGATATTTGTCACAGTCGATTTGTTTGTCGCATAGACAATGTTGAGGAACTTCCGCGAACCAATTGATGTTTTTGTGTGCCCACGCAGGTCGAGATGTACCAGTGGAAGTTTTTGTGTATTTGCTCCATAAGCGTTTACTACGTGTTAGGATTATACTGGCGTAGAAAAGGGCATGCACTGGTTCTGTACCGAGCTTTTTCTATGGGAAATAAGTTAACAAACATTCTGACTAACGTGGATATGCAATCACGAACTCTCTGCTAAGCGTAGTGATTATGAAGAATTTTCATATGAAAGTGAAATAATAATTTAACTCAGCCTATCGCATAAGCCTCTCTCAGCCTATACCACAACACTTCATCCTCCACCTTCCACATCCAGTATGTCCCAGTCACCTTCGTAAGGTCATCCGTCCATCTAACTGGGGTGCTTCCCACACTACTCTAGCCAATACGTTATCTCTAGGACTAGTCTGGTGCACCGCCTTTACTTATTCGGCAAGCTCGAATTTGTGAACCAGCCTACAGTCAGTATCCACGTTTAGGCACGAAATAATATTATATCGTAACGAGCAGGATGCACTGGCTCACCTTAGTCTTCAAACATTGCGTGAAAGGTGACGAGAAGATACAACGACGTTTACAAATGCTGCCCAACCCAACTAGATGCTTCTGTCGGCTTCTTTCTCAAATTTTTGTCAACCGAGCTCGATGGCTGATTCTAGGTAGACAACTCCTTCACAACTTCGAAAAGCGACCTCTCGATGTGGATTGGACTCGGCAAGACGTGTGTATTGTACATTACTTTCGTCCAAATTCATGCCTAGACCTACCCGCCGAGACGCTCCATTCAGGCTAAGCAGCATTTGGTGTAACTGTTCCCACGTCTCTACTATTATGACGTATTTATCGGTAAAACGAAAGTTTGAGATGTCTCGCCGGTCACGTTGATACCATTTTTTGTTCAATCCAGTGTCTAAAAAACGTCCCCCAAAGCATTGCTGAACAGTTTCGAGGATATAACATTCTCTTGTCTCACCCCTCAGCAGTTGGATGAAGTTGGTTTTCTGATTCTGATCTGATCTTGGGCTTGGACTACTATATGGC